>CM033712.1:39639020-40244862 GCA_019671005.1 Hibiscus mutabilis | reverse complement strand
CTTATATGGTTATAAAGAAATTTTTGGTACCTTTCCAACGGTGTAAACAAATTGAAATTCCGAATAACGGAATCAGAGATATGAATATTTAAGTAGGCAGTGCTCATGCTGCCATGCAGTGACAGTTTAGATGTTTATATTGAATTATATGCATATGTATGGAGTCATATAATGACTCAATTGATTGCTGGATTGTATCTAATACCTTATGTATTGTATGAATGTTAGATCAAGTAGAAATTGATGATAAAGAGGCTCACTTAAATCAGCAAGCTAGTAAAGGAAAAGGGATTACCATCCGGGATCGACAATAGCTCGAGAAAATTCCTGTGAGTGTAGTTTAAAGTGGAGAGGGCGGTAAACTCTCCAAGTTTGTTTTGATTTGTAAATTTTATTGAACCTTAAGTGTAAATTTGCTTAATGAGCTTGCTATAAAGCAATAGCAAGGTAAGTACTCCTTTGAGTGGTTACTTGATTGTGAAGTATGCTTGAATTGTCATTGATTGAATTGTTATGCTCATTGCCTAATTGAACTAGATTGAATTGAAGCATGTTGTTATAGATAGAAGTACATAATTCATTGTTGAATGACATATTGATTAATACTCCTACATTAACCATGGAAACATTGATTTGGATTGGATTGAGGCCTATTTGATTAAAAGGGAATATTGGCACAAATTGTGCATATTGAATTGAAGACATGCTTCTAATTGCTTGAAAGGGATAACTATTGAAAGCCTTGGTCTCGAGTCGGTCTTAGATATAGGTGACATGCCATAGGGTCTATAGAGCTCATTGTCGAGGTGGACTACGGTCCGGGACATTGGTCCCTAATTGGCGACAGTAGGAGGGAAGTATTGTTATTGGTCATTGGCGACAGTAGGAGGGATTGACTAGGTACTTGGTACCATATTGTTTATTGTATTAGCAATAGTATGGTTGGAGAGTCGAGTATCTAGACTGAGTAATCGGTTCTCAAGGCTATACTTAAATGAATTAATAACTCGTGCACATTGACTTAATACCACATTGAATTGTATTGATTGAATGTAAAGGTAAAAATTGAATATCATGAACTATGGAATTTGAAACCTTGATTGAACATTTCTTATATGAGTTGCTTGATTGTGAAGAAACTTCAAATGTTATGAACTATTTCCATTGAAACATTGATTGAGCCTTGTTACATGAGATTTCTTTAGTTGAATTGTTAAATGAATTGGATGTTTTGAGTAAGCCTAAACTTCAAGCTTTGTGTTGATATTGGATTGAAAACTAGATAAGCATCTAGTAGGGAAGCCTTGTTCGAATGGTTCCCTATTGATGGGGGAACCATATCATCCATTTGATGATTCGTAGTTGAGACTAATTGTATTGTTGCAATGAAACTTAAACTCACTCACTAAGCTTTGCTTATTCTAGTCTCCTTTCTACGATACAGGTTGATTTTGGATACTCTTGAAGTCTAAGCTCATACAAGTCACTTGTTGCTCAAAAGAGTATGTTTCTATTTTGTTTAGTTCTCCTAAGATGGTGGCACCTTAGGCATGTGTATATATAAGGTCACTTAACTATGGTTTGTATAAGTTAATCCTATATTTGATCTTTAAGAAGTTGGTATGTTTATATAAGCATGTATGCACTATAATGAACTTGTATGCTAGATAGTCTAATGTTTGATTTACATGGATGAATTATGCATGAAATGGTTGAATGGATTCATTGAAATTGGTTAGTTGACATTAGCTAAATGTAGTAATCCACATGTTTAGACATGAACTACATTGATCACCTAAGGAACTAGTCATATTGTCTAGAAAATATTGGAAGCATGAATGAGTGATTATGGTAACTTAAGTAAATGAATAAACTATAAGTCTAAACTTGAACCTCTATGGTCACATTTAGCTCTAGCTAAATGGTGTAGATGATTTTGTAGGTCTATATGTTTAATTAAAGTCACATATGTAGTTCTTATAAAACACTAGTTGAAATGCTTAATTGTAATATCCCATTATTTGATTAGTGACCAAAATGCAAAGAATCAAAAGCTAGTGGTTTTAGTTCAGCGACTAAAACGTAAATTTTTAAAGTTTGGTGACAAAAGTGAAAAGTTGAGAAAAATTCAAGGACCAACATGGTAATTTTCCCAATAATTATTTTAATTCCATAAATATATAGATCATCTAAGGGTGTGGATCGAATATAAAAACTATGGTTTGATCTGATGTTTCTATTATTGGGAAATTACGGTTAAAGTTTAAGTGTAATTCGGGTAATCGTATGAGCTCGGAATTTTATGTAAATTTGAAGGAAGTCTTAAAAAGACCCAAAGAGCATAGCATCAAACTTCGAATCATTTTTAAATCAGTCTAGATTCGATTCTATTCAGTATTATGTATAGGTGATGGAATGGCATTTTTGAAAATAAATTATTTCATTAATGGCATTTTTGAGATTTCACCTATGCTTTTTAATGAAAATTAATTATAGAAGAAGATAAAGTGTAGGTGTTGAATGGTGATTAGTTATAATTAAAGGGTAAAATAGTCATTTGACTATTTTATAGATTTCTATTATTATATAGCCAAATTTAAAGACATTTGGCATTAATCAAAGAAAGAAAAAAAGTTGGAATTGTGTTCATCTTTCTCCAAGGCTGCCAAAACCTCAAGGGGACTAGGTAAGAAATTTTCAATTCAATTTTTGACTTGATTTGTTTGATTTTTGGCCAGAGACATGAAACAAGAAATTGATCTCCCTTGAATTCTCTATCTTTTGACATAAGTTTTGCTTAGTTTCCATGTCTCTAAGTTGAGTTTGATGATTAGGGTGGTTGAAGAGCATGTTAAGATGTCATGTTTTAAGGCTTAATCAAGTTGGAAATGGTGTTGTAGTGTTGTTTAGATGCTTGAAAAGATGAAAACTTCTTGGAAAACCTATAGGGACCATTTCGGCAAAATGAATAATATTAGGGGAAATTTTGTAAAAATTATTTTGATGATGGATTTGATTAGAATGATGTTTTCTGAGTTGAATTGTGTTGTTGGATTGAAGAAAACATCATTTTAGGACCAATGTGTGAATTGTGTAAATTGGGTGAAATAAGTGAAAAATTGGAAAATATTCAAGAAACATGGGTATGTTGTTTGCTATGATACAATGATCATTTTGGTGTTAATATTTTTGAAAATGGAGATGAAATGTGGAAGTTTCCAAATTTTAGTTTATAAACCCTAAGAGGGAGAATTTAGGGTTTAAAGGGAATTATCAAATTATTGGTTGTGGTGTATAATCTGAAATGAGATTAAAGTATAGGAAGTATTGTGGTAGCAAAGAAGTGCTTGGTTGAAAATATTAAATTTTCCATATTGGTATGTACATGTATTAGTAAAGGTTGGACATGTACATAAGGTTGCTTGTTTCATGTATTTAATGTACATACAGATAACAAGCAAGTTCGAGATCAAACGAGTGAAGAAAGAAGATAGAAAGTGTAACCGAGCTTAGTGAGGCTAGTATAAAGTTTACTTTTGAAAGTGTAAAGGTGAGTGCAATGCATGTATAACATGATCTTTATGTCATTCATCATATAATTGACATGTTAAAAATATGTCAAGAATTGAAAGTTTCATGCGTGGATCACTACTTATTCATGGAATATTATTTTGCGTATGAATTGCTTAATATGTAAATATATGTTTCCATGTATGAGATTATGATTGACATAAAGCCCAAAGTATGAGATAGGAAATTAAAAGTATAGTTGGATATCCATAGAGTCATAAACAGCTGTATAAACATTTTAGCACTCCCCGTAGAGTGCAATTTATTATAAGCACTTCGGGTAAAGTGCAAAACAATTAATAATTGTATACTCCGGTAAGTATACAAAAGCATTTCGGTGTTAAGCACTTCTAGTAAAGTGCATATAATATACTATACTCAAGTAAGTATAGGGGGGATGACTCGCGTACAAAAATTTCCTTAATTCAATACTTGGGCTAAATGAATTGAAAAACAAGATAAAATTGAAAGCTCGATGATGAATATGACAACGATATTGGTAAGAATCAAGGTTATTACCATGTAATATGTTATTATACATATATTGTGTCATATATGCTAATATGCATAAATTGGTAGGTGATCATATGCATTGTTATTTATTTATATTGATACCTATGTGAAATTGCATTTGAATTAAATGTTATTGCCTCGCTAAGTATATGCTTAGCTATGATGACTTTCATGCGTAGGATTTAAAGGAGCTTCGAGGGAAGAGTAGCCGAGCATCAGTTTCATATTTTGGGAGGTATATCTCCATACTCATAGTAATGTAATGACATCCATCCTTCCTTTTGAAAATGTACTAGATGGCATGTATAATCAATGGGGTTGTAATAACTTATTACCAAATATGGTTTCTTAATAGTTGTGATAATATAGATAATGAACCTAGTAAGTTCTATTATATCTATAAATGATGATGGAGTAAGTTTTATTAAATTTGGGTCTTAAGATAGAAAGATTAAAAATTTGTCCAAATGTGTATGCAAAAGCAGTGAGTTTGAAAAATCAGCATAAATTCCACAAATTGAATTAGAAGGTGAATCATATATTTTTGAACTAGAAATTTTGTCTAGTTTCTTACAAAATTTACGGTTATTAATTTTGAGTTGTATGTAAAAAGATATGAATTTTTATTCGATGAAAGGTCAGAAACAGGACAACAAAATTTTAGTATTTTGGGACTGTGACGTGTATGGATCATATATTTATCAACTAGTTGAAATGCTTAATAGTCACAATGAATGTCAAGATGATCCATACACTTCTCTTCTAGTTCGAATGATACCTTAGAACTCAAGTAAACTATAGATGGATTGAATATGATAACATATGGTAATATGAGACCTAGTTTATCAAGTGAATGCATCATGTATGTTGTATTTGGATCTCTCCTAATCGAATTATAACTTGATGAGCAAGAAAGGCCTTATTCGAATGGTACTTAATACCTAATATTGTTTGTGAATGGTTGATTGTATTTGTAGTAACTTACCTAATCCTACTACGGTGGTTAGAGTATGTTACACTTCATCACCCGCGTTGAGGGCACGCGCGCCGGTTTATCCCCTGGCTCTGCCTCCAAGACGGCCGAAGGACCCAATGGCCTAATGCCACCTCACCGTTGATCTACCATGTCGACGGCCACGTCAGAGACTTGTTCTCCAAGTTGAACCTCTCTCTGGTCCCCTCCTCCTCAGCCATAATACATGCAAAAACACATGCAAATATCAGATGGCAAACAAACACAAAGCAAGATGTTAGGGATAGTCGGCATAATTTAGAGACCAACCAATATAGTGGCAGAGGGCAGATGAATGCAAACAAACAATAGCAGCAACCAATAGCTTTTTTATTGAATTTTCCATGTAATTCAAAAATGAATGTAATTTCGACTATATAAACAAAATCCCCAACTATTGTAACCCTAAGCATCGTTTGGGGGACTTCAGAGAAAAGCAATATAAAAAAATATCTTTTGAGGTATACTTTTTCTTTTCAAGTGCATAGCATATAGGAATTAGGGTTTTTATTTTACCTTCGGTGTCGCTCCTCCTTCGCGCGCGTCTATTGCCCTTCCTCGTCCGGTGATAAGCTCAGGCCTTCAGGCCAAAATGGGTGAACTGATGATGGGGTAAAGGGTCAAAGGGCTTTCAATTTCAAAAAATGGGGTTCGTTTTTGAATCTATTTTTTGGGTTTTTCAAAGGAAAGGGCCATGTTTTCAAGAAAAGAGGGTCGAATCTAGGTTTTGGTCGAAAAAGGAAACATTGTCTAGGGTTTTGGGTTCACCGGCCACCGTTCGACGGTGGCTGACGCGGCGATGTATGGCGAAAACATCGTCAGATTCTGGGTTTGTTGGCCGGTTTCTAGGTTTGGGGATAAACGACGGTGTTCATCCCCGTGTCGAGAGACGAAAGAAGGCCGAGAGCGGTGTTATAAAGTTTTTTTGTGTTTTAAAATTTTTTTGTCTTATATAACCGGCCCTCATTTTAAAATGGGTAAAATTGTTTTATAAACCCCTCCGCCATAGCGAAATAGCACTTGCGGTCCTTCCGCATGGGCTAATCACCTTATTAGTCCCCCCGTGTGGGATAATTATCGGCCCAAGCCATTTCGTCTTTTTTAATCATTCCCCGTGTCCCTCACAGTTTTATGAAGTCTTCAATCTCGTCCCTCTTTTTCTTTTAATTCGTCTCCCAGGGTCTGTTTTCTTTCAATTTGATCCCGAATCCATTGTCAAAAATCCCCCTTTGTTTCATGCATATTTTTGTTAATTTAGCACATTTATTTGTTGTTTATTTCCAGTTTTAATTATTACGCTAAATTGTTGTTTAATGTATGTTTGATTTGAGATTTGTGCTTGATTTGGTGTTTAATACATGCATATTGTATAGTATATAGTTCCTATATGATATATATAATATATAGTTTTATATATATATATAATAAATACATGACATATGTTTCCATATATATATAATATATTTAGTTTCACAAAGTTATAAGTTTCAAAATATATAATTTTTAAACTTATAATATGTATAGTTTCTTTATATAAAAAATGTTTTTTAAAGAATATAATATATATAGTTTTTGTAAAAATATATAATATAGTTTCTTAATATAATATAAGTTATTATTTAGTATATATCATACAAGGTTTTTAAATACATAACCTTTTTATAAATGTTATATATATATATATTAGTATAGAATGTATAATATGTTTATTAATGTGTATATCTTATTTGGTTTTGTTTGGACTTTTGGTTTTGGGCCTAGTTTTAGTAGTTTTGGGGCTTTAGGCTTTAGATTAGATTAAGTGAATTAATCTAATTAATTTAGATCATGTGCTAGTCTCATAGGGGCATGATCGTTAAATTAATTATAGGATTAGGTCCTTTTAGAGTCTTAGTTAGATTAGAGTTCGAATTAATTTAGTGATGTTAAACTTACCTTTGGCTTATTAGGGAAAGTGTTAAATTCACTAAGTTAATTGAATGTTTCTCAAAAACCTTTAGGTTAAAATTGGCATTGAAATTAGATTGACGTTAAATTTTAGATTAATTATCATAATTTGTTAGGGTTTCTAGTCTTTTAGGGCTAATTAACTTAGGATTAAATATTAGAATTATTTAATTAATAGGTAGATCACCATTTGGGCTTTCTATAACTTAGGCCTTTATAGGTTAGGACTTCGGGTGGGCTTTTGTGTGTTTTCCTTTTGTGCCCTTGTTTGTCATCACTTATTTCTCATTCATGTGACTTTTAATGTTTTGATTGAATATTAATTAACCTAAATCATAAAAGGGGTATTCATTAAACCCGATATTCGTGTCGTAATAGTCTTGCCTCAATGAATGTTGACCGAATATTTGGATTAATCCTTACCGCTCCAGGGTAAATGATAATTAAAATGGATAAGATCATTTCATCATATTATAACTGCTTGCACCAGGCATAAAGGTGGCGTACGGGATCCAAACCATAAACTAACACGGCAGTCAGACTTATATGATGTTGGTTTAGTCTATGGTCCGGTGTATCATCATCCTTACTAATTGAATGTCTAATTAATTCCAACCCACTGATTTGATAAAGCCCGTGCAATTAAAGTCAATTTTCAATTAAGAACATCGAGTTAAACTTAATTCAAAATTCCAACAAATTCTATCAATTTTAAAGGTAACAAATATTATGGTACCGATATCCGGGCGTGATGGGGGTGTTAATCCTTCCCCACGCGTAACCAACTCCTAGACTCTTTCATAACGAATATCTGGTATTTTATGGTGTCCGACCTACCTTACCCAAGTGACCGGTGGCAATTCCATGTTTTGTCGATTTTCAAAAGATTGTGATTTTCTAAAGAAATCCCCTTTTAAACTAATCTCTTTCAAGAGTGAGACACTTTTAGAAGTAGTTATTTTCAAAAAAATGTCGCTACAGCATGCCGACTCTGCTGGGGACAATTTTGTTTTTTTTTAAACAAAAATAGAGTTAGGCCAAGAAAATGTTTGTTGCTTTTAAGATGATGGAAAATGTTGGAATTTTGATTAACTTTAACAAGGTCGATTCTTTCTTAAAATGTGACTAAGATTGCAGGGACTTTGATAATTGGTGGTCTTCGAATTAATTCTTCATTTAATTTCTAAGGAATCTCCGACATGTGTTGCATCATATCATCAAGCTCTATACCTGAGCTTCGTCCCTTAAGT
Organism: Hibiscus mutabilis; assembly: GCA_019671005.1. Taxonomy (NCBI): domain Eukaryota; kingdom Viridiplantae; phylum Streptophyta; class Magnoliopsida; order Malvales; family Malvaceae; genus Hibiscus; species Hibiscus mutabilis. The sequence continues at coordinate 40,236,570 of CM033712.1, read as the reverse complement.
GGGAGTGAAACGCCTCATACCCACGTGAGTAGCCCTCCACGGGTCAGTAATTCACTCCTGAAATCCATGCCTTTTGGCACGTGACCATCCTTCCACGTCACTAGGTCGTGCTTTCCCTCGAACCGAAACCAATTCGCAAGTTTGTATTGGGCCTAAATTGGGTTTCTTGTTGCCTTAGTAGGTAATAAGATAGGTTCGGGTACCCTCAATTAGAACCAAACCATGTGTAAGGATTTAGGAAGCCTACCCCGATTAGAGCCATGCAAATAACCATAGCGAATTAGAATCCATGTTATTAGGAATCTACTTTAGTTTTTGTTTGCTTTATATTCGAGATTCATTATATCTGTTACTAACCCATTTACTCTCTTGTTTTTTTTCTGCTTACTTTATGTGCATATTCATGACATTTCATAATGAAGTATTGATTCGAGAGCATATCAAAATTTAAGGCTTTCATAACGGGAGAAAGAGTTCGTAATGGCAAGTTAAAGAATCTCGAAATTTAAGATTGATCACAAGATGAGCAAAGGCCAACCCAGTCATTGGCGAAGAAGGAACTCAAGTCTCAATTGTGCCCCATATGGTGGTTATGTTCTTTACTCATTGTAACGGGACTTGATATTCGTTACAAAAAGTTGTTAAATGAGAATGTTCGTCGAATCAATGATTCTTAGAGTGACATTTTCCGTCCCATGGGCTAAACAAAAGTTGAAAGTTTGAACATACTTATGAATGGAGAAACATGATGAGAACTAGAAGGAATATTATTCGAACAAATCAAGCAAATACCATAATCATGAGGATGAACCAAGCGATTTGGGAGGAGTTTCACAACTTCAAATATCGTCACAACAGTCAAAGGTTGAATCTAAGATGCTCTTACATTGGATATCCGAGGCATCATATTATATTTTTCTTTCAATTAAGATTTTGGTTTCAAGGTTCTGTATGTTAACCTAAAAAGGCATTCTTCATTAGAATGACAACCAACAAACTGATACATTTTAGACGAAGAGATTTCTCTGTATTACTTCAAAGATAAATGCATCAGCAAGGCCCAAAGTTGTTGGGCACTATGTGGTGAGGGATGAAGAAGAATCTTTGAGGTTAGTTTGCCATGATGGGGAATCATTGTCCGGGGAGGCAACAGGGACCTTTTACCTAAGAATCCAGAATGAATGAAAGGTGGCGCCAGCCTTGAAAAGACTAGGTTAAAGATTCTGATTACGGCCAAGGTCACTTGACTCGAGGAATAGGCAACACAAGTTTGGGGGCAAAGTTTTGTCTAACATGAGATTAATGAGGGGTTGTAGTCCCAAGATGACGACCATCGGTTCTAGAAAATGAAGACAAGCTAAACTCATGCATTCTCATGAACGCATGCACCTTTTGCATTATGAAATGTGCTCATGCACCATTGATCGCTAGACATCCTAATGTAGGGTTTATGCTAACCCATACCTTTATAGCTTTTTGTTTACTTTAAACATGTATTTGAAGATCGATAAGAGGATGAACCTACAGTTCTACAAGAGGAGAAATAGATCTCATGAGAATCAAGAGTCCTTTGACTTGCATAGTTAGGATTTCTAAAGGTCTTTTGATCCCTGGTTTCTATCCTCCTTAAAGATATTTTTCTCAAAACCAAATTTCTCAATTTTAGCCCTTCAAATGACGTTTACCTCAAAACTCAATTTCTCAATTCTATCCCTTTGAATGACGCTTTTCTTAAAACTCAAATTTCTTAATTTAATCCTTCCACAAGGATGTTTTTCTTAAAACTCAAATTTATTATTTTGATCATTTCATAAGAATGTTTTGCTTAAAACAAATATCTGAATTTGATCCTTCTACAAGGATGTTTTTTCTTAAAACTTCAAATTTCTTAATTTGATCCTTATATAAACATATTTTTCTTAAAATCAAAATTTCTCAATTTGATCCTTTCATAAGGATGTTTTTGAGAATTTCTTAATTCATTCATTTCATATGGATGTTTTTCTCAAACCCAAAAGAATTTTTCAATTCGATCCTTTTCATAAGGACAAGTTTTCATGAAGAGAATATGCTTTTAACTCGACTCTTTCAAAAGGATATTTCTTAAAAAGTAAAAAAAAGAAAAAGAAAAAGGAAAAAAAGAAGAAAGAGAAAAACAAATCTAAAGTGAAAACTTGAAAAAGCGTTTCAGAACAAAAGGCTCAAGAACTCAAAATGGGGCATGAAGGGTGAACCTGAGTGAGGGAGGAAGCACCTCCATCACGAAGAAGAGAAGACGGAGGACGCGAGTATGAGGGGCAAAAAGAGAAATTACTCGAGAGAGACTAAAATTGCTATGCTCATGCATCATATTTAGTTAGACATCTCCAGGTTAGGAGCATGCTAACCTTTATCATCATAGACTTGACATCCCTTTTTGCAGATAATCATAATGAAGACTGGGTACCTCCTAAGGTTGAGGCCCGTCCATATAGGTCCGAGATGAATGGAACCATCATCACAGGAGTTACCATTTTCTCCTTACCATTTCAGAGGGACGCATTAGCACGCTTTGCTTTCAGCCGCTTCGGGGAAGCAAAGTTATTTGGATTCATTCACTACTATTTCTGAAGAATGAGTCATTTGAAAGATTGTCTGATTCCGTTTTAGAAGGACATCCCAATGCCACTTTTCGCCGCTCCGAGAAAACAAGTTATTTGTATTCATTCGCTGCCACTTCGGAGGAATGAGTTGTTTACTAACTGGTCTGCTTGTTATCGCTTCGGGTGGACAGGCCAGCACTACCCGTTTGTTTTCGCCACTCCGGGAAAACAAATTATTTGGATTTGTTCATTTTCGCTTCGGAAGGACATACCAACATTACCCAATCATTTTTGTCGCTCTGGGAAAACAAGTTATTTGGATTCATTTGCTGTCGCTTCGGAGGAATGAGTCGTTTGCTAACTGGTCTGCTTGTTGCCGCTTCGGGAGGACAGGCCAGCACTACCCATTTATTTTTGTCGCTCTGGGAAAACAAATTATTTGGATTTGCTCACCGCCGTTCCGGAAGAACAAATCGTCCAAATAGAGAAGTAGGACAAAATTAGTGCTTATAGTCTTTGCTTTATTCTTGTTCCACAAGTATAAGCAAAGAGGGGCAGTTGTAATCACTAATTTTGTCTGGGGTATTAACCCGTTTTTTATATTTTGCAATAATGGTCTTTGTTCGTTTATTGTATCTATTCTTATGTATAAGTAAAACCCAAAAACAAAAAATAACTAGTACTACTTTAATGTATGTATTGTTTTAATCTACTATCATGTTATATTATATATTACCATTTTGTGTTTGGTTATTATGTTGTTATCCATTTGAGAAAACCCCTAAATATTAACTATTTATATGTGTGTATGTTCTGCTATTATGTTATTACTATAACGTTATATTAATATGGTTATTATTGTCTTCTTTTGTTTATTATACATCACTATTATTATCATTATTATTATTATTAAACTAAATTAAAAAGGCCAAAATATTATATATATATATATATATATATTAAACAGATAATAGTCAAACAAATAAAGCCCATATACATATATAACAATTAATAAATAAATAGCCCATATTTTATTAAGTTTCAGCCCATTAATAGTCCATAAAGAAATACACAAGCCCAAAGTTTTTCAAAATTAAAATTGGCCCAACAAGGCCCTAAACAAAAAAAAACCCTAGTCTAATCCCCTGATCTTCTTTTAAAGTCGCCCCATCAGCCATCGTTAGATCCAGATTACCACATCGAACGGTTTAGCAACCAAAGTCGGCCCTTCATCTTCTAGGATGCACCCACATGACCCACGCGCAATGGGTGGAGCTCCCCACGCACACGTTAACGACGCTTCATCACCCGCGTTGAGGCCACGCGCACCGGTTCATCCCCTGGCTCTACCTCCACGTCGGCCGAAGGACCCAATGCCACCTCACTGTTGATCCGCCACATCGACAGCCACGTCGAAGACTTGTTCCCCAAGTCGAACCTCTCTCTGGTCCCCTCCTCCTCAACCATAATACATGCAAAAACACATGCAAATATCATATGGCAAACAAACAAAAAGTAAGATGTCAGGGATAATCGGCAGAATTCAGAGACCAACCAACATAATGGCAGAGGGCAGATGAATGCAAACAAACAATAGCAGCAACCAATAGCATTTTTATTGAATTTTCCATGTAATTCAAAAATGAATGTAATTTCAACTATATAAACAAAATCTACAACTATTGTAACCCTAAGCATCGTTTGGGGGATTTCAGAGAAAAGTAATACAAAAAAAAAACATCTTTCGAGGTATACTCTTTCTTTTCAAGTGCATAGCATATAGTAATTAGGGTTTTATTTTACCTTCGGTGTCGCTCCTCCTTCGCGCACGTCTGTTGCCCTTCCTCGTTCGGTAATAAGCTCAGGCCTTCAGGACAAAATGGGTGAACTGATGATGGGGTAAAGGGTCAAAGGGCTTTCAATTTCAAAAAAGGGGTTCATTTTTTAATCTATTTTTAGGGTTTTTCAACGGAAATGGTCATGTTTTCAAGAAAAGAGGGTCGGATCTTGGTTTCGGTAAAAAAAGGAAGCATTTTCTAGGGTTTTGGGTTTGCTGGTTGCCGTTTGATGGCAGCCGACATGGCGGCATACAGCAAAATGGTCACCGGATTCTGGGTTTGTTGGCCGGTTTCTGGGTTTGGGGGGTGTTCATCCCCGTGTTGGGAGAAGGAAAAAGTCCGGGAGAGGTGTTATAAAGTTTTTTTGTGTTTTAAAATTTTTTTGTCTTATATAACCAGCCCTCATTTTAAAATGGGTAAAAAAAATTATTAACACCTCTACCCCAGCGTAATAGCGCCCGCGGTCCTTCCGCATGGGCTAATCACCTTATTAGTCCCCTCGTGTGGGATAATTACTGGCCCAAGCCATTTTGTCTTTTTTAATCACTCCCAGGGTCCCTCATAGTTTTCTGAAGTCTTCAATCTCGTCCCTCTTTTTCTTTTAATTCGTCTCCCAAGGTTTGTTTTCTTTCAATTTGATCCCCGAATCCAGTGTCAAAAATCCCCTTTTGTTTCATGCATATTTTTGTGTCAAAAATCCTCTTTTTTCTTTTATTTACTATTTATTTCCAATTTTAATTCTTACGCTAAATTGTTGTTTAATGTATGTTTGATTTGGGATTTATGCTTGATTTGGTGTTTAATACATGCATATTGTATATTATATAGTTCCTATATGATATATATAATATATAGTTTTTATTTATATATATATGTAATATATACATGACATATGTTTCAATATATATATAATATTTAGTTTCACAAAGTTATAACTTTCAAAATATATAATTTTTAAAGCTTATAATATGTATAGTTTCTTTATATATAAAATGTTTTTTAAGAATAAAATATATATAATTTTTGTAAAAATATATAATATAGTTTCTTAATATAATATAGTTTTTATATAGTATATATCATATAGGGTTTTTAAATACATAGCCTTTTTATAAATTATATATATATATATATATATATATATCTTTTAGTATAGAATGTATAATATGTTTATTCATGTGTGTGCCTTATTTGGTTTTGTTTGGGCTTTTGGCTTTGGGCCTAGTTTTAGTAGTTTTGGGCCTTTAGGCTTTAGATTAGATTAAGTGAATTAATCTAATTAATTTAGACGTGTGCTCGTCTCATAGGGGCACGATCGATAAATTAATTCTAGGATTAGGTCCTTTTAGAGCCATAGTTAGATTAGGGTTTGAATTAATTTAGTGAAGTTAAACTTTCCTTTGGCTTACTAGGGCAAGTGTTAAATTCACTAAGTTAATTGAATTTTTCTCAAAAACCTTTAGGTTAAAATTGGCATTGAAATTATATTGACGTTAAATTTTAGATTAATTATCATAATTTGTTAGGGTTTCTAGTCTTTTAGGGCTAATTAACTTAGGATTAAATATTGGAATCATTTAATTAATAGGTATATCACCATTTGGGCTTTCCATAACTTGGGCCTTTATAGGTTAAGACTTCGGGTGGGCTTTTGTGTGTTTTCCTTTTGTTCCCTTGTTTGTCATCCCTTATTTGTCATTCATGTGACTTTTAATGTTTTGATTGCATGTTAATTAACCTAAATCATAAAAAGAGGGTATTCATTAAACCCAATATTCATGTCGTAACAGTCTTGCCTTAATGGATGTTGACTGAATATTTGGATTAATCCTTACCGCTCTGGGATAAATGATAATTAAAATGGATAAGATCATTTCATCATATTATAACTGCTTGCACCATGCATAAAGGTGACGTACGGGATCCGAACCATAAAATAACACGGCAATCAGACTTATATGATGTCGGTTTAGTCTATGGTTCGGTGTATCGTCATCCTTACTAATTGAATGTCTAATCAATTCTAACCCATCGATTTGATAAAGCCCGAGGATGTAAAGTTGATTTTCAATTAAGAATGTCGAGTTAAACTTAATTCAAAATTCCAACAAATTCTATCAATTTTAAAGGTAACAAATATTATGGTACCGATATCCCGGCGTGATGGGGGTGCTAATCCTTCCCCGCGTAACCAACTCTTGGACTCTTTCATAACGAATCTCTGCTATTTTATGGTATCTGACCTACCTTACCCAAGTGGCCGGTGGCGACTCCAAGTTTTATCGATTTTCAAAAAATTACGAGTTTTCAAAAGAAATCCCCTTTTAAACTAATCTCTTTCAAGGGTGAGACACTTTTAGAAGTAGTTTTTTTTTTCAAAAAAAATGTCGCTACACAATCATACTTGGTGTTCCTCGGCTTCTTACACTCGAATCATATAATGGGATCCCACCTCTTCATTCTCGATTCATGTCTTGATTCTTCCTTTTGGCACTTCATGAATCAGGTGAGCTTCTTGTAGAGCTTGTCCATATTTTCTTCTTCACTGTCCTCTTCAATTGAATCTTCTTGTTGGCTCGTGGAGGATTTAAGAGCAACATTCAAGTCTTCAATTCCTTGCTCCTCTATCTTCTTCCACTTTGACACCATCATCTCATGGGTTAGCAAAGATCCCATTAGCTCGTCAAGCTTGAGCGTCTTCAAATTCTTTGCTTCTATGATGGTGGTCTTTTAGGAGCCCTATGAATCGAAAAATGAGTAAACCAACTTCCTCACAAGCTTGTCCACTGGGACCATTTCTCTAAAACCTTTAAGTCTATTAACAATGGTGGTGAACCGATCGAACATAGCTTTGATGTCTTCTTTCAAGTCCACCTTGAAGTTCTCATACTCAAGGTTGAGAAGAGAAATCTTGGTCTCCTTTACTTCATTGGTTCCTTCATGAGTGACTGCAAACTTGTCCCAAATTACTATGGCACTCGAGAAAGAAGATGACTTTGCATACTCATCAGGTCCAAGAGCACAAAGCAAGATGTGCATAGCTTTATCATTGAGTTGCATCTTCTTCTGATCTTTCGCATTCCATTCTCCCTTGCATCTTTATGGAATGAACGAGCTATCAAGAACTACATCCCATAGACGATAGTCATGGGCTTTGATAAAGAACATCATCATATTCTTCCAATAGGAGTAGTTGACACCGTTGAAGTAAGGAGTCTTGTCGATGGATTGCGCTATGATCTCCGGTTAATGTAGAAAGGTTGATCACTTCAAGGATCGACTTTAGGATGTTAATCCAGAATATAAATGAAGCTATAATACCAATTGTTGGGAGGCTCAAACGATCTACCGAGATAGCCAAGATGGGGTGAATTGGATTTTCAATGATAATGGTGGAAGCAATTGGAATTTAAAAATTGACACAAGTATTTATAGTGGTTTGACTTTCTAACCAAAGTCTATATCCACTACCTTAGCTTCCTACTAAGGATTTTCCCAAATTCACTATTGAATTTCTTTCCTTTTTTGGGGCTCAAAAAGATAACCCTTACAACACAAGACTTATACCCCCAAAGTCTTGTAAAACTCTCTCTCAAAGAGTAAACAAATGAGCAAACAAGGGAAAACCTCATAAGGCTGTGTGTTTGCAAATTAAGCACTCACCAAAAAACCTAACACTTGAGCAAATATAACAATTATGATCACAAGTATGTTCTACAAAGAAAATTGACAAAAATAAGCACTAGAACAAATTCTCTATCATTGAATGTTGGTAGTTGGTTTCTTATTGTTGCATGGTTGTTTGATTGAGTATTCTAAACCCTCAAAGTAGTTTGTGGTTGTTACTAGCTGTTACGGTTGATTTAGAGCCGTTTGAGACTTTATTTCCATCATTAAATGCACTTTTGTGCTCATTGGTATCGGTACGCGTGCAAGTGTATCGGTACACCTAATCAAAATAGAAAGAGTCGTTGGGCATTTTTTACACTAGTATCGATACACTATGTGTAACACCCTAAACTGAGCCTAGAATTGATACTCCTATTTAGTAGTCTAGTTAATAAAGTCATGCCTAATTGAATGGAAACTTAGGGATTTAATTATGAACAAATTAAATGAAAAGAGATTAATTAGAAACTAACCAAGGACTAAAATATAAAAGATGAACAAATAGAGAGCCAAACTCAAAAAGGACTAAATTGAATGAATCCTAAAACTAAGGGAATGCATGATAGATTAAAAGACTCTAGTGGACATTACATATGTCCATTTATCATGAATTATTCAGCCACTAAAGTAAAGGAAGCCATCTTCTTCCTCATGCTTAGTTACCAAACCGATTCAAAACTTTAGAGGGAGAGAAGAGGATTCTTGAGTGAGGAAGCTTGCTATCCATGGATTAAGCTTCGGTTAGGAAAAAAATTTGAGTTAGAATTCAAGATTGAGTAAGTTAACGACTTGCTTCTCCATCGATTATATGCTGGAATTTCTGATTAGGTGATGTTGTAATTGTTTGATTCGAAATGTATACATACATGAGCTTGCTGCTTGAGATTATGGTTAAATTGATTTGTACATAGGCTTAATTGGTTAACTTATGAGATTAGTAACAAGAATTGAATGTATACATGTTCCAAATGTTGAATTCATTGCTGGAAATTTTAGATGATAATCATAGTTCATATATATATATATATGTGTGTGTGTGTGTGTGTGTGTGTGTGTGTGCGCGCGCGCTAGTTGCTAGAAAGAATAAACATGTTGCTGGAAATAAGTATAAACATGCTTAATTGTGTGTAATACTCTGTTTTAATCACATTAATGGATGAATTGGACTGCCTAGGACTTGTATGAATGAGTATGTATATAGAAAGGCCGTGTAGGAACATTGTATAAGTGATTAAAGAGACTAAAATGTGACCTAGTGTAATCTGCCTAGAATACTCTGTTCTGGGCAGCAACTTAGAAAAACATCACCATAAATTGTATACGTGGAATTTAAGGCTGAAAATTTGATAGATGATACTTTAATATGTCTATTTTCATTAGGAGAAAACAGAATTGAATTCTGGATTGTGAGCTGGAATCTGGAAATGAAAACCTCTAGATAGTGCAAACTGTCCATAATTGCAATTGCCTTTTCTTTGAACTAAAAACTGTACTAAATGGCAAAGAATTAAAATGTAAGGTCTATATGATTAGAAAGATGATTAAATAAGCTTTATAACGATTTAAACTAATTGAAATTCCAACGTACGGAATAAAAGTTATGCATGTTTAAGTGAGTAGTGTACAAGCTGTCTGGCAGCAACAGCCTAGGTAATTTGAGATTGTTTTGTTTACAGTTTGGTAAACTGTTTTGTAACAGTTTTGGGACAGTGGTTACTGCCCTATTTTACATGAATAGAAATATAAACAATTGAAGTTATGTATGTTAATCTATGAAAATGAATATGTTGCCAGATTCATGTATGTTAAGTACTAGTAATGTTGCCATGGTTGAATGAATATGTGAGCTTGTTTTGACATATGTATTTACTTGTGTAATGTGTTAGAACCAGGAGTGAACTTGGTGGAAGAGGAAAGGGTGGAACATCCTAAAGCTAAGAACAAAGGAGTGTGGATCCAAGACTAGCTAAGCATGGAGTATTGTGAGTGTAGTTTTGTAGGGTTACGACTTAGGTCCTAACCAAATATGCATGCTTAAATTACTTGTGATCCTGGTATTGTTTAAATGGACTTAATATAGGCTTGTTCATGCACATAAAGGGAAGATTGGCTAAGCTAAACTTGTACGTGAATAAAAGCATGAAAGTTGACTAGATAATCAAAAAGAAAAGTGAAAACAAAAGTGTGAATTCTTGTTCTTGAATGTGGCTATTCGAATAGTAGCATATATATGTACTTCCATGATATATGAGGTGTGATCTTTGTGTCTTGAATGCTATTCATTTGAATGCCTGCTTGATGCCTAAGGTAGTGTATGCTAAATTTTTACTTGATGAATGAGATGGATTGTGTGAATGCTTGCTTGTATGTTCTACATGGTCTAACATTTACTAACAAGATGTGATTCATGAATTATAAGGTATTGTTTGATCCTTGTACCTTGATTTTGATCTACTTGACTTGCTTGATGCCAAAGATGGCATGTATTCAAAATGGTTTGCTTGAATTAGCATATGTTACTTGACTTGTGAAGTATGTATAATGTTTATACATGTTAAATCTCTTGAATTGAGTATGCTAAGCTTGTATTCAAATGCTGGCTTGATAATACTCTATGATGTATATGTCAATAGTACAAATTGAACCATGAAATAAAGACATTGCTTGTTGCCTAAGGGCATATATTCGAATACTTGCTTGAATGACAAGATAAAAAGTGAATTGAGGAGCTAAGGCTCAACTAGCCTAAGGGCTAAGCATGATATTGCTATAACTTGCTTGAATGTGATTCTTGAACACAATTATCTTGACTTGAACATGAAAGCATAAAAACAAGAAACAACAACAAGCTTTAAAGTAAAATAAGAATTCTTGTGCCATAAGATATCCTCTAATGAAAGTTAAGGATTTAAAAGACTTAAGTTGCCTTAAATGGAAGTCCTTGGATACATTGGTATGACGCTTGGTATTCTTGGGACTACGGTCCATGAGCCACGGCTCGGGGGGGACGCCCCATTACATGTAATATGATATTGGCGACAGTAGGAGGTAACAGGGGAGTTGTACGGAGACTGAGGACATTTGGTTGGATAGTGAGAAGTATAGGATTTGTGGACCTTTATGGTCAAACACGGACCAATGTCACTCATAGCCAAATGTGATCCAAGGCAAACAAGTAAAAGATATCTAAATGCCAAAAGCTCGAATTAAAGAAAGTAAACAAGAATTATCAAAGGCATAAACTAAAGTAAACAAAACAAGAAATAATTGAAGCATAAAGCTTGCTTGCTACTTGGAAATACTTGCTACTCGAACTACTTAATTCTTGAAATTCTTGTAAATTGCTACTCGGATCACTTGACTTGTATACTTGAAATTACTTCTATAACATGATGGCTATGTTTACCTGGATTGCTTGTTACTTGAAGGATAAGTTACTTGTGTACATGATTCTTGCTTGAATGGATTGTATGATTGTCTTGCCTAGTACTTGTATACATTCTGCTTACTTGAGATGTGAACATGTATAATGGACAAAATTGAATGAATAATGCTCGAAAATAGGAACCGTTTTGTGTGATTAAACTATCTAACATGAGTAAAGCTGCCTTTTCTACTTGTACATGCAATTAGGGACTGTTTTGTGATGATAAAATGGTAAATACAAGTCACATGGACTGTTTTGACTATGTATGAACATTAGGGACTGTTTTGTGATGATAAAATGGTAAATACAAGTCACATGGACTGTTTTGACTATGTATGAACATTAGGGACTGTTTTGTGATGATAAATTGGTAATTACAAGTTACATGGACTGTTTTGACTATGTATGAACATTAGGGACTGTTTTGTGATGATAAAATGGTAAATACAAGTCACATGGACTGTTTTGACTATGTATGAACATTATGGACTGTTTTGTGATGATAAACTGTTTTGTGATGATAAAAAAATGTATAAACATGTATAATGGACAGCTAAGTAATAAGGTTTAAACTATGGAAAGTAAACAAGCAATAATTAAGGCTTAAGGCTTACATGTTAGTTGAATTGTGTACTTGTACACTTGATATAATTGTACATGATATGTAAAGCTTGTTACTTGTCAAGAAAGCAATGAAATACTTGTTTGACATGTAAATTTGGTCTACTTGATACATGTTTGTTATGCTTGATCACTATTTGAATGGAACTAGAAATTGGATAACTTGATAACTACTTGATAAGCTTGTCATGCTACTTGATTTACTTGACAATGTGGTTACTTGACACTTACTTGCTATGCTTGTCTTGATGATCGAATGCTTAAGTATGACAATACATGATTTCATGATTTTGCTTGACTTGAAATGCTATTAATAGGTCTACTTGATTAATTAAGACTTGATTCAAGAATTGGTTAAATCTAGATGCTACCTCACTAAGTACAAATTGTACTTATCACTCTTGTTTCCTTTCTTCCCAACCAACAGGTTAGGTGTTCTAAACACTTTCTTGATCTTGAAGTTAGATTTCTTGAGCCTGAAGCAAGACAGAAGTGAAGCTTGAGTATGAATCCATACTTATTTTGTATTACTCCTAGTTGTTGGTGGCACCTAGTCTTGCTTATAACTAAGGCTAGTTCATGCATTTTTTATGATTAGAAGTTGGTATATAAATATGATTCGACCTATAATGTTGTGTAAGACTATGATTCGAATGTTTACACCAAATGAACTTGTTTAGTTGAATCTACATGGATTGTTGCAAGTCTTGAATATAATAACCTACATGACTATGTCTAATTAATGTGAATTGAGTATACCATTGTAACCTTGTTAACTATTGTTATAAGATGTATGAGCTGCATATAATTGAGATTGAATGATACAAGTGATTCATGGTGTGCTTGAGAATTGTAATTGATGAATGGTAAGGAATGAATCCTTACATGCTTGAATAGAGATGTTCGAATATATGTACACATGATTATGCTTAGTCAAACCTACATAAATTGGTTACATGTCTTGAATGAAACGTGATGAAATGGAATTAAAATGAACACATGCTAGTCTAGGTAAGCTATTCGAATGATATGATCACATGAACTTAGATTCAAAAGTGAATAACTAAAGAGGTAATCTTTAATGAAACAAATGTGAGCTTGCTTGTTTGATAAATATGCTTGCTTAAGTTACTTGCTAGTCAAGTAACTCATCTAATAGGGTTAAGTCACGTCTTGCATGCATGATCAAATGTGATTGCTCAAGTTTCTTGCTTGCTAGTCACTCAACTCGTCTAATAGCAACGAGTTCAAAAAAATTTAAATTGTTCGTGTTTCTAGTGTTCCCCGTAACGCTCCTCAATCGGTTTACTACTAAACTGGGTAGGGGTGTTACACTATGTAGGTATATCAGTACACACTATAGTGCATTGGTATGGCTAGGACCGTATCGATACCCTATTTTGCTACAAGAAAATGGAGTTTGGGGAAAACAAAGAGGGCATATCAATATGGGTAAAACGGGAATCGGTACGGCTAACTGGGTATCGATACACTAATAAGTGTATTGGTACACCTAATCTATTTTTGACACTTTGCCATATAAAACCTGTAACCCCCTAACCTGGCCCAAAAAAAATAAGCCGAATCTAGAAAGTCACGTTCGAAAACTTGCCCCTCAAGAAACAATTTTTAGGTTTAAATAACTTATAATTCTAAGTAATTGATCAAATAAGTAAAACTCAATAAATATTCCATTTTTTATAAAACTCAATCTTTTAAACAATGTTCTGATAGTTTGATAAAAATATCTGAAAACAAATTCATAAATGCATGCAACCAATAAATCCCAAATTACAAACAGTCCAAAAGTCTGTATTACATAAATTTCCCAAATATAATGTTAAAACAATAGTTTGAAATAATCAAAAGAGAGTTTATACTAATTGATAAATATTATCTGAATAATAGATAGATGCTCCAAGTACCGAGTGGCCTAAAGGGTCTGAGTATATCTGAAGGAAAAAGATTATGGGGGTGTAAGCTAAAGAGCTTAGTGTGTCTCTAAAGTGCAAGCAATCACAAAACAAAAAATATTTTGTTTTTCTTAAAAATGTTTTTGAAAACACATTAAATCTGAATCATAATGATATGATGTCCGATGCACATGAAAACTCAATACTCAATCTCTGAAAACTCAATACTCAATACTCAATCTTTGAAAACACATTAAATCTGAATCCACTGAACTTCCTTGAACAATCACAATACATGTACACATAATGATATGATGCTGATTTAAAAATCTGAATCTCATCCGGAACTTGAATTGTTAAAATTTAAGTTGCATAATTCTATAAATCTGATGTTTCACAACTCAGTAAATCTAATGTTTCATAATTTCGGTAAATTTGAATTTTTTGATAAATCACAATATATCATGTTATGCATGATATCTGAAAATGTTCACCCAATTACAACAGAATATGCAAACAAAATGTATAGAAACATTTATTAATAACACTGAAAGAAACACATAAGTTTATACCACATGAAGAGACACACCTTAAGCGGACAATAACTCTAACACTGAGAAGAACGCCTGGCATTCAGACCTATTACTTGGTCTAACAGAATTAGGACCTATGAGGTATAACTCTTTATTAGCATCTGACACTATCAATAACCACCACAAAATCATAACTACTAATTCGATGAAAAGAACTCACGTGCAAACCTCAGAAGACATGCACAGTCAGTCTAAACAAGTGGAGGTGATAACTCGACAGCCTCGAAGTCGATACCTGAACATGAGAATAACTCAGATCAAACCAATATTCCATTCTTTTGAAAATACTAAGTACAAATTAATTGTAAATAGCAAAAGGAGATTTCTAGTTTGAATTAGACAAAACAGACAGCGGATTCAGACTTAAAACATTGAAAAAGGTAAAGATGAAGTTCCCTAAAAAAGTTAACTCTGGTCAAGTCAAGGTCAACAGTTAAAAGTCAACTATGATGGTCAAAGTCAAAGTCAACTGGTCAAAGTTAACTCTAAAATCACAGGGCCAACAGTCAACAAGTTTGGTTTGATTAACATGTCCAAGGTCAACTTGGGTCGGGTTGGTCAACTATCGGTTCGGTCAAACAGGTCAAATCTAGTCAACGGTTGGGGTCAAAGGAAAAAGGAGATACAGCAAACATGCTCTCCACTTGGGCTCACCCAATCCCACATGCACATACAACCCACATTCCTTTATCCCTTTCAACAGCTATCGTGCTAGGGTTTCCAGCACAAAAAATAGCAACAGCTAAGGGTGTTTCAACGGTGGCAACAGACTCAACGGCTTCAGATCCAATCATGCACAATGGCACAATTACAACCACAAGAACACGATGATATCAGAATCACAACACAACCCGCTGATGAAATATTTGAAAGAGGAGAGACTAACGGTGGCTTACCCAAATCTGAACTAAGGACAAAATGGTGGTGACAACAATAAACCGACAAGGACGGTGGTAGCAAAAGAACCAAAATCATAGAACAACTTAGCCACAAAACAAATTTAATGGAAAAAGACGTGAAGATCACAATGGCTTACAATACACGTGAATGAAAGAGACGACGATAGAGCGCAATGGTGAGGGTGAAAACTGAGAGGTTTTCCACGGATTTTGATAAAGCTAAACGGTGCAAGAGTGATCTAAAGGTAGGGTTAGGTTCACGAGGAGATGATGGTCTCGATGGTGGTGGTTGTGCGTTTCACGGACGACGATGGGGGCATGGCCGGTGGCTCATCGGAAACGCAAGGGAGAGGTTGAGGCATAGATGTCAAGAGAGAGGCTATGGGAGGGCGGCTGGTGCAAAATGAAAGGCATATCCCAAAAGCCTCACTTTTGCCGAAAAGGGTGATTAAATACCCAATTTAATGGGTAAATCACAAGATGTGCCACTAAATTAAATGAGTGTTTGCAACCGAGCACTTAAGTTTTTTTCCTGATTTACAAATTGACCCACGAATTTCTAAATTAAGCCTCATAAATCTGAATTTTCTCAATTTAACCCTCAAACTCAATTAGGGTTTTTGAATTAAATTCCCAAATTTCTAGGGTTTTGAATTAGCGGTTTTTAATTTTAGAATTTTTTGAATTAGGGAAAAATTTTGGGGTGTTACAAAATCATTTTAAACATGTCAAAAACTGTAATACCTCAAATTGTGACTTAGAATATTTATCATGATTCTTAGTGGTTTGAATTAATTTCAAATTGATTCATAAAGTTATAACTAAGGGCTTGGGACCAAATTTGAATAAAGAAAAGATTGGGATTGAATCATGGACTGTTTTATAGATTTCGAATGTAAAGGGGACTTGACGGCTGATTTGAGAATGTTTAAAGGATGTTTTTAATAGAGGAAAAGCAGGGGGAAATGTTTCATACAAGTCTAGGTGTAAATTATAAATGAACAAGGGCTAATTGAGAAGGTCATGGATTGTTTGAACTAGTAAAGAAAACATGTGTAAAATATGGGCAGCTTTGTATTGAATAAGCTTGTTGGGGACTGTTTTAAAGTTTATAATTGTGCTAAAAAGGAATTTGGAACAGAATTGCATCTCTAGAAGTCTTAGGAGGCTGTTTGAAGTATGTATTGGTATGTTTGTGATTAAAGAACTATTTTGTAACCTTGTAATTGTAACCGGGACAATTTTTGAACATTTAAAACTGTTGTGGACTGTTTTGTTGCTTAGTATGAAATCAGGACTGTTTTTGGGGTATTTAAGATTGCTAAAGACTGTTTGGTTGAGCTAAAGAGAATACAAAAGTGGCTATATATATGCTTGTATATCAATGACTTGATAACTTGATTGATAAGCGATAAACAAATAATTTACGTAATGAATTGGCTATATTAAAGAGAAACCATATGAGTTGATAAGCTAAATCAATGAATTATTGTAATGACTTGTATATCAAGTTATATGTAGCTAATGGTTAATGAATATCGAATTGAGTGAATATATATGCTTTGTTAGAATGCCTACTTTATGTTATGTCTGCAAATATTGAACATATTTGGGCACTTTTGTTGGGTTCAAATCGGTGATAACCATTGATTATGATTTTTTTTATATGCAAAGATGTGATGTTCGATTATGTCAAAGGGAATGGCTGTAAGTTGGTGAAAGCTTGTTTGTTTTAGAATAGTCACTTTAATGATGTGATTTCTAAACCTTGATATTCTTATTTTGATTGGTACTAGGAAGTGATTGAAGGGTGTTATAAATCATGCTATGCCAATAAAGTCATGTATGAATATTGTCCAAAATGTTAATAAGTAAAATGAATTAACTTGATTCATAAGTTGCAATGTTGGTTAAATTTCGAATAGGGAGACAATAGATTGACTTAGATTCGACATGATATGTTTAAGATATACTACATATGAAGTCTTAGGAAGCATGAATTTCTGAATTGGATAACTTTTGTGATGAGTAATTATGCTCATAATATGCCATGCTATTTGAGGTATCTTGTGTCTAAAAACTTATGCCTAAATAAACTAGGTTAATGAGAATCCTTAAGAACTATAAGATGAATAAATAAGCTATTGTAATGACTTGTATAACAAATATTGTGAGTACATAAAAGTATGTATATGTTTTGGAAACTGTTTTGAATTTAAGTGTTTATATATAAAATTTAAGGATTGTTTTGAAGGTAAATAAGTACCTATTGGACTGTTTTGAACTTAAGTGTTTATATATATAATTTAAGGACTGTTTTGAAGGCAAATAAGTACCTATTGGACTGTTTTGAGTTTAAGTGTTTATATATATAATTTAAGGACTGTTTTGAAGGCAAATAAGTACCTATTGAACTGATTTGAATTTAAGTGTTTATATATATAATTTAATGACTGTTTTGAAGGCAAATAAGTACCTATTGGACTGTTTTGAATTTAAATGTTTATATAAATAATTTAAGGACTTTTTTGAAGGCAAATAAGTACCTATTGGACTGTTTTTAATTTAAGTGTTTATATATATAATTATTGGTACTAGGAAGTGATTGAAGGGGGTTATAAATCATGCTATGCTAATATAGTCATGTATGAATATTGTCCAAAATGCTAATAAGTAAAATGAATTAACTTGATTCATAAGTTGCAATGTTGGTTAAATTTCGAATAGGGAGACAATAAATAGATTGACTTAGATTAGACATGCTATGTTTAAGATATACTACGTATGAAGTCTTAGGGAGCATGAATTTCTGAATTTGATAACTTTTGTGATGAGTAATTATGCTCATAATATGCCATGCTATTTGAGGTATCTTGTGTCTAACAACTTATGCCTAAATAGACTAGGTTAATGAGAATCCTTAAGAACTATAAGATGAATAAATAAGCTATTGTAACGACTTGTATAACAAGTATTGTGAGTATATAAAAGTATGTATATGTTTTGGAAACTGTTTTGAATTTAAGTGTTTATATATATAATTTAAGGACTGTTTTGAAGGCAAATAAGTACCTATTGGACTGTTTTGAACTTAAGTGTTTATATATATAATTTAAGGATTGTTTTGAAGGCAAATAAGTACCTATTGGACTGTTTTGAATTTAAGTGTTTATATATATATAATTTAAGGACTGTTTTGAAGGCAAATAAGTACCTATTGGACTGTTTTGAATTTAAGTGTTTATATATATAATTTAAGGACTGATTTGAAGGCAAATAAGTACCTATTGGACTGTTTTTAATTTAAGTGTTTATATATATAATTTAAGGACTGATTTGAAGAAATATAAGTATATTTTGGGACTGTTTTGATGAAATGGGAAATTATTTGGTTTATAGGAGAGTCAATAGTAGACAGTTTTGGAGGAATTAAATAAGCGAAATGATGTCTAATGAGTTTACATGCATCTGTTTATGTGTGCTAATGTTAATGGATTGATTCACATGAAAATTTGGATGTACATGTGGTTGAGTAGTTTGCTTGAGAAGTGAATGTTAAGATTGATTCTAATGCATAATTACACTTTTGTTAAATCTGGACCAAGAGGAAATTGGTTGTTTAAAAGCCAAAGAGGGGCAGATTGTAGATAGACAAAAGGGAATCGTGATTTAGGAACCAAATTAGCCCATAAAGAACTATGAGTGTAGTTTAAAGTCTCAAGATAGGCTCGAAACCTTCTCGAGCATTCTTTTTTGTTTAATTTCTATGCTTTATATATAATATATATATATATATATATATGTTCGATTGTTGTGTGCAAGAGTAAACTAGATTATGAGGTAAGTACTTAATTGTAAGTACTATGTGACATGTGTTATTTGACTATTAGAAGCCTCGTATGTGTTCATGTATATGCTTGATAAGATATGATATATGTACTATATGATTGTATGAAATTGATGCCATGCTCCTCTTGATATAAACAAGCTATGCTATTTGAATACACTGATATGATAAGGAGCTAAGCTCACTTCCAACTTTGATATGATAAACAATAAGACATAACATATGTTACTCTAATTATAAGCCATGTTCAGTTCCGATTCTGATATGAATAAGATCTGTTATTCGAACAACATAAGAAACAGAATGTATTGAGAAATTCACATGAGGTGAATATATGCCTATTATGAAAGTGGCTATTTGTTGTTACGATATCCTAATAATTGTGCTCATTCTGTATATGATATTATAAGATAAAAGTATAAAAGTGAAAGCCTTAGTTTCGAGTTAGTATTAGGTATAGTTAGCATGCCATAGAGTTTATAGAGCTCGTGATTGGGGTGGACTACGGTCATGGACTACGGTCCTTATTTGGCGACAGTATGAGGGAAGTGTTGTGGTCATTTGGTGACAGTAGGAGGGATTGACCGGTACTGTGAGTACCATTTTGTTTGGCGATAGTTGGTTGGGGATTCGTGTACCGAGGCTGTTGCTTGATTCTCAAGGCTATGTTAAAGACAAACAATGAAACTTGCAACTAAGTTAATGGATAAATCTAACATCTCTTGTGACAAGAATTTTTGCCTGTTTTATGATATGTTTGCTATCTTGTATGACAAGTAATGCTTGAACATGACATGGTATGTTTGATAACTTGATTGATAAGTGATAAACAAATAATTTACGTAATGAATTGGGTATATTAAAGAGAAACCATATGAGTTGATAAGCTAAATCAATGAATTATTGTAATGACTTGCATATCAAGTTATAAGTAGCTAATGGTTAATGAATATTGTATTGAGTGAATATATATGCTTTGTTAGAATGCCTACTTTATGTTATGTCTGCAAATATTGACCATATTTGGGCACTTGTGTTGGGCTCGAATCGGTGATAACCATTGATTATGATTTTTTATATGCAAAGATGTGGTGTTCGATTATGTCAAAGGGAATGGCTGTAAGTTGGTGAAAGGTTGTTTGTTTTAGAATAGTCACTTGAATGATGTGATTCCTAAACCTTGATATGCTTATTTTTATTGGTACTAGGAAGTGATTGAGAGGGTTATAAATCATGTTATGCCAATATAGTCATGTATGAATATTGTCCAAAATGCTAATAAGTAAAATGAATTAACTTGATTCATAAGTTGCAATGTTGGTTAAATTTTGAATAACGAGACAATAAATAGATTGACTTAGATTGGACATGCTATGTTTAAGATATACAACGTATGAAGTCTTAGGGAGCATGAATTTCTGAATTGGATAACTTTTGTGATGAGTAATTATGCTCATAATATGCCATGCTATTTGAGGTATCTTGTGTCTAACAACTTATGCCTAAATAGACTAGGTTAATGAGAATCCTTAAGAACTATAAGATGAATAAATAAGCTATTGTAACGACTTGTATAACAAGTATTGTGAGTATATAAAAGTATGTATATGTTTTGGAAACTGTTTTGAATTTAAGTGTTTATATATATAATTTAAGGACTGTTTTGAAGGCAAATAAGTACCTTGGACTGTTTTGAACTTAAGTGTTTATATATATAATTTAAGGACTGTTTTGAAGGCAAATAAGTACCTATTGGACTGTTTTGAATTTAAGTGTTTATATATATAATTTAAGGACTGTTTTGAAGGCAAATAAGTACCTATTGGACTGTTTTTAATTTAAGTGTTTATATATATAATTTAAGGACTGAATTGAAGAAATATAAGTATATTTTGGGACTGTTTTGATGAAATTGGAAATTATATGGTTTATAGGAGAGTCAATAGTAGACTGTTTTAGAGGAATTAAATAAGCTAAATGATGTCTAATGAGTTTACATGTATATGTTTATGTGTGCTAATGTTAAGGGATTAATTCACATGAAAATTTGGATCTACATGTGGTTGAGTAGTTTGCTTGAGAAGTGAATGTTAAGATTGTATCTAATGCATAATTACACTTTTGTTAATTTCTAGACCAAGAGGAAATTGGTAGTTTAAAAGCCAAAGAGGGGCAGATTGTAGATAGACAAAAGGGAATCGTGATTTGGGAACCAAATTAGCTCATAAAGAATTATGAGTGTAGTTTAAGTCTCAAGATAGGCTCAAAACCTTCTCGAGCATTCTTTTTGTTTAATTTCTATGCTTTATATATAATAATATATATATATATGTTCGATTGTTGTGTGCAAGAGTAAACTAGATTATGAGGTAAGTACTTAATTGTAAGTACTATGTGACATGTGTTATTTGACTATTAGAAGCCTCGTATGTGTTCATGTATATTCTTGATAAGATATGATATATGTACTATATGATTGTATGAAATTGATGCCATGCTCCTCTTGATATAAACAAGCTATGCTATTTGAATACACTCGATATGATAAGGAGCTAAGCTCACTTCCAACTTTGATATGATAAACAATAAGACATAACATATGTTACTCTAATTATAAGCCATGTTCAGTTCCGATTCTGATATGAATAAGATACATTATTCGAACAAGATAAGAAACAGAATGTATTGAGAAATTTACATGAGGTGAATATATGCCTATTATGAAAGTGGCTATTTGTTGTTACGATATCCTAATAAGGAGTTGTGCTCATTCTGTATATGATATTATAAGATAAAAGTATAAATGTGAAAGCCTTGGTTTCGAGTCAGTATTATGTATAGTTGGCATGCCATAGAGTTTATAGAGCTCGTGATTGGGGGACTACGGTGGATGGACTACGATCCTTATTTGGCGACAAAGAGGAGGGAAGTGTTGTGGTCATTTGGTGACAAAGGGAGGGATTGATCAGATCTGTGAGTACCATTTTGTTTGGTGATAGTTGGTTGGGGATTCGTGTACCTAGGTTGTTGCTTGATTATCAAGGCTATGTTAAAAACAAACAATGAAACTTGCAACTAAGTTAATGGATAAATCTATCATCTCTTGTGACAAGAATTTTTTCTGTTTATGATATATTTGCTATCTTGTATGGCAAGTAATGCTTGAACATGACATGGTATGTTTGATAAATTGATTGATAAGTGATAAACAAATAATTTACGTGAATGAATTGGCTATATTAAAGAGAAACCATATGAGTTGATAAGCTAAATCAATGAATTATTGTAATGACTTGCATATCAAGTTATAAGTAGCTAATGGTTAATGAATATTGTATTGGGTGAATATATATGCTTTGTTAGAATGCCTACTTTATGTTATGTCTGCAAATATTGATCATATTTGGGCACTTGTGTTTTTTTTGAATCGGTGATAACCATTGATTATGATTTTTATATGCAAAGATATGATGTTCGATTATGTCAAAGGGAATGGTTGTAAGTTGGTGAAAGGTTGTTTGTTTTAGAATAGTCACTTGAATGATGTGATTCCCAAACCTTGATATGCTTATTTTTATTGGTACTAGGAAGTGATTGAAGGGGTTATAAATCATGTTATGCCAATATAGTCATGTATGAATATTTTCCAAATTGCTAATAAGTAAAATGAATTAACTTGATTCATAAGTTGCAATGTTGGTTAAATTTTGAATAAGGAGACAATAAATAGATTGACTTAGATTAGACATGCTATGTTTAAGATATACAACGTATGAAGTCTTAGGGAGAATGAATTTCTGAATTGGATAACTTTTGTGATGAGTAATTATGCTCATAATATGCCATGCTATTTGAGGTATCTTGTGTCTAACAACTTATGCCTAAATAGACTAGGTTAATGAGAATCCTTAAGAACTATAAGATGAATAAATAAGCTATTGTAACGACTTGTATAACAAGTATTGTGAGTATATAAAAGTATGTATATGTTTTGGAAACTGTTTTGAATTTAAGTATTTATATATATAATTTAAGGACTGTTTTGAAGGCAAATAAGTACCTATTGGACTGTTTTGAACTTAAGTGTTTATATATATAATTTAAGGACTGTTTTGAAGGCAAATAAGTACCTATTGGACTGTTTTGAATTTAAGTGTTTATATATATAATTTAAGGACTGTTTTGAAGGCAAATAAGTACCTATTGGACTGTTTTTAATTTAAGTGTTTATATATATAATTTAAGGACTGAATTGAAGAAATATAAGTATATTTTGGGACTGTTTTGATGAAATTGGAAATTATATGGTTTATAGGAGAGTCAATAGTAGACTGTTTTAGAGGAATTAAATAAGCTAAATGATGTCTAATGAGTTTACATGTATATGTTTATGTGTGCTAATGTTAAGGGATTAATTCACATGAAAATTTGGATCTACATGTGGTTGAGTAGTTTGCTTGAGAAGTGAATGTTAAGATTGTATCTAATGCATAATTACACTTTTGTTATTTCTAGACCAAGAGGAAATTGGTAGTTTAAAAGCCAAAGAGGGGCAGATTGTAGATAGACAAAAGGGAATCGTGATTTGGGAACCAAATTAGCTCATAAAGAATTATGAGTGTAGTTTAAGTCTCGGGATAGGCTCGAAACCTTCTCGAGCATTCTTTTTTGTTTAATTTCTATGCTTTATATAATATATATATATATGTTCGATTGTTGTGTGCAAGCGTAAGCTAGATTATGAGGTAAGTACTTAATTGTAAGTACTATGTGACATGTGTTATTTGACTATTAGAAGCCTCGTATGTGTTCATGTATATTCTTGATAAGATATGATATATGTACTATATGATTGTATGAAATTGATGCCATGCTCCTCTTGATATAAACAAGCTATGCTATTTGAATACACTGATATGATAAGGAGCTAAGCTCACTTCCAACTTTGATATGATAAACAATAAGACATAACATATGTTACTCTAATTATAAGCCATGTTCAGTTCCGATTCTGATATGAATAAGATCTGTTATTCGAACAAGATAAGAAACAGAATGTATTGAGAAATTTACATGAGGTGAATATATGCCTATTATGAAAGTGGCTATTTGTTGTTACGATATCCTAATAAGGAGTTGTGCTCATTCTGTATATGATATTATAAGATAAAAGTATAAATGTGAAAGCCTTGGTTTCGAGTCAGTATTATGTATAGTTGGCATGCCATAGAGTCTATAGAGCTCGTGATTGGGGTGGACTACGATCCTTATTTGGCGACAGTAGGAGGGAAGTGTTGTGGTCACTTGGTGACAGTAGGAGGGATTGATCGGTACTGTGAGTACCATTTTGTTTGGTGATAGTTGGTTGGGGATTCGTGTACCTAGGTTGTTGCTTGATTATCAAGGCTATGTTAAAAACAAACAATGAAACTTGCAACTAAGTTAATGGATAAATCTATCATCTCTTGTGACAAGAATTTTTCCTGTTTTACGATATATTTGCTATCTTGTATGGCAAGTAATACTTGAACATGACATGGTATGTTTGATAAATTGATTGATAAGTGATAAACAAATAATTTACGTGATGAATTGGCTATATTAAAGAGAAACCATATGAGTTGATAAGCTAAATCAATGAATTATTGTAATGACTTGCATATCAAGTTATATGTAGCTAATGGTTAATGAATATTGTATTGGGTGAATATATATGCTTTGTTAGAATGCCTACTTTATGTTATGTCTGCAAATATTGATCATATTTGGGCACTTGTGTTGTTTTTGAATCGGTGATAACCATTGATTATGATTTTTTATATGCAAAGATATGATGTTCGATTATGTCAAAGGGAATGGTTGTAAGTTGGTGAAAGCTTGTTTGTTTTAGAATAGTCACTTGAATGATGTGATTCCCAAACCTTGATATGCTTATTTTTATTGGTACTAGGAAGTGATTGAAGGGGATTATAAATCATGTTATGCCAATATAGTCATGTATGAATATTTTCCAAATTGCTAATAAGTAAAATGAATTAACTTGATTCATAAGTTGCAATGTTGGTAAAATTTCGAATAGGGAGACAATAAATAGATTGACTTAGATTAGACATGCTATGTTTAAGATATACTACGTATGAAGTCTTAGGGAGAATGAATTTCTGAATTGGATAACTTTTGTGATGAGTAATTATGCTCATAATATGCCATGCTATTTGAGGTATCTTGTGTCTAACAACTTATGCCTAAATAGACTAGGTTAATGAGAATCCTTAAGAACTATAAGATGAATAAATAAGCTATTGTAACGACTTGTATAACAAGTATTGTGAGTATATAAAAGTATGTATATGTTTTGGAAACTGTTTTGAATTTAAGTATTTATATATATAATTTAAGGACTGTTTTGAAGGCAAATAAGTACCTATTGGACTGCTTTGAACTTAAGTGTTTATATATATAATTTAAGGACTGATTTGAAGGCAAATAAGTACTTATTGGACTGTTTTGAATTTAAGTGTTTATATATATAATTTAAGGACTGTTTTGAAGGCAAATAAGTACCTATTGGACTGTTTTGAATTTAAGTGTTTATTTATATATAATTTAAGGACTGTTTTGAAGAAATATAAGTATATTTTGGGACTTTTGAATCTGTACAAGTTTATACAAGATTTAAGGACTATTTTGGATATATAGATATATACAAGTATGTTTTGAATATATGTAAAATGTATACTTGTGAATTAAAGAAATTAAGGATGAATTGAACAAATTGTGTACAAGTGAAGTAGGTTGCTTAAATAGTAAGATTATGATAAAAGAAATCAAGAAAATTTATAAGTTAAATAGAGTGTATCTTAACCTATTAAATGTTTTTTTGTGAAAATAGTTAAGCTAGTTAGTGTGCCTATAAACTTGGATTGCTTGATAAGAAATTGAAATTTCACGGTCTGTTGGGTTAGATAGCTTGAGTGATAAATACCTAACACTTATATAAACTTGTAAAGTCTATGGGGTGGAAGGTTACACCCTATTTGAATACTAATAATCAAGTAGCCGATTTCTTAAGCAAGTATACAACTTAAGATTATGACATGTATTGTCAGATGCCTTGTGAATTAAGAAATATATGGAATTGTTGGGAGTAATGTCTTATATGATACCTTGTGAGACAAATAAACTATGATTTTGAGTTACAATGATAATCCATATCGGAAATATTATGAGGTTGAGTCCTTGAGACTGGGTTGTGTGAATATTCAGTTGTGTGGGTACTTACCTGAATCTTGGCTTATTCTAATGAAATAATAGGAATAGATTAAATGAGATCTATTAGATTTAGCCTTCGAATTTTAGAATTACCTCACTAAGCATTAGCTTACCACATTCTTTCATCACCTTTCAGGGTAACAATGTTTTAGATTATCTATCGAGCTTGAGTGGGATTGCAAGTGTCAAGAAGTTCGATTTGTAATTTCTCAAGCACTCCTAGATGGTGGCACATAGTCTACATAATTGCGCATTATGCATTTAGAGCATCTATTAATCATATATGTGTATAATTAAGCTCTAAGTAGTTTTCTAAGTGTTGTAATGGGCCTTATTAATTGTTTTATGTTTGCTTGCTTTAGATTTATCACAGTAGTTATGAAGTCGATCTAGTAGATTAGATAATAAGTAAATGATTAAAATGAATGGAACATATCCTGATGTGAGTATGTGCATGCTTAAACGTAACTTGCATCACATGCTAGGTCTAGATAGAATGAGGTAACTTGACTATTGGATTGTTAATCTTATATATTAAACAAGTGGTACATTTATGAACTCACACACAATTTTGTAATGCGAAGAAGATCGAGAATTAAACCGGATGGTTCGAGTATTGGGTGAATGATTGTTAACAAAAAGGTTAAGGCTTTATATATGGGTTTGTAACAGTCGTGCAGTTCAATGAATCTCTATAATTCTTTATATACTTGTCATGACCTCGAAATGAACGATTAAGTGTCCTAGTGAATAGAATCCTGGATATACTTGGTTCAAAGGACTTTGTGTTTAAAGTTGTGATCTTAGGTTCTTTATTGAGCTTAAAATATATGTTATGACCATTTGTTATGATTCCAGAAAGATTACTGGTATGCATATGTTTAGATTCGTTATTATCATGCTTTAATCGATCTTGTAAAGAACTTGGTTGTCTACTTTGTTTTAAGCTTAAGTATTAATCAGGAATTAGTATTCAAATGTATAACCGACCTAGAATTAATCTAACATTCATGTGATAGATGTAGCGACCATTTTAAAATTCTTTGGAATGTTTTTCGTGTTTAAGGTGCTACGGGTTATCCCCAAAATCATTTTTTTGAAATCTAGGTTACAAAATAGGGGATTTCTTTTGAAAAATTTTAACTCTTGTGAAAATCGATAAAAACTTGGAAAACTTGGATTTTATTGGAAAATAAGACTTGGAGTTGCCACAGGCCACTTGGATAAGGTAGGCCGGACACCAAAAACCAGAGATTCGATTTTAAAGGGTTCGGGAGTTGGTTACGTGTGGGGAAGGTTTAACACCCCCTTCACGTCCGAAAATCGGTACCAAAATATTTGTTGCTTTTAAAAGGATGGAAATTGTTGAAATATTAATTGAATTTAATTTAGCGTCCTTAAATGAAAATTGACCTTAATTAAACGGGTTTTATCAAATTTGTGGGTTCAAATTAATGGGACATTTAATTAATAAGGATGACGATACCTCGAACCAGAGATTAAACCGACATCATATAAGCCTGATTGTTGTGTTAATTTATGGTTCGAATCTCGTACGTCACATTTATGCATGATGCGAGCATTTAAGAAAGACGTTATATTTTGACCAATTTTTAATTTACATTTACCTTGGGACGGTAAGAATTATTTCAAATATTAGATCAACATCCATTGAGCCAGGACTGTTATGACACAAATATCGAAATTAATGAATATCTCATTTTTATAGTTAAAGACTAATTAACAATATAAACATGAAATTAAAATGTTAAATGAATGAAAAATATGATGTACATCAAAAAAATAAAGAAATAACAAAGCAAGGCAAAAAACATAAAATATCCACACACAAAAAAAGACCCGATCGAACAAAAGAAACACGTAAAATAAATACGGGAACTTAAAGGCAAAAATTAAAATGCGAGAA
Organism: Hibiscus mutabilis; assembly: GCA_019671005.1. Classification (NCBI taxonomy): domain Eukaryota; kingdom Viridiplantae; phylum Streptophyta; class Magnoliopsida; order Malvales; family Malvaceae; genus Hibiscus; species Hibiscus mutabilis. Next base: position 40,207,982 of record CM033712.1, on the reverse strand, counting down.
TTAAAAGCGGAAATTAAATGTTAGAAGTTAGATGTTAGGGGTAAATTAGCTACACTAAACGGGTCATAATAATACGGACCATATCCCGTTGCGAGTCACCGTAAGGCCGAGGAAAAGAAATAACATACGAGAATAGGAATAAAATGAACAAATAAATAATATATGTACATATATATATATATTAAGGTAACATTATGATATAAATATATAAACCATATATAACGTATAATATATAACATATAACGTATAATATGTATATAGCAAATATGAATAACATATAAAATACATAACATATAATATAGTATACAATATAAATAACGTAATATTTATATAACATAATATATATAATGTAGTATACAATATATAAATAACATAATATAATCGTATAGGTAGTATAATATATAAAAGGAAAACAAAATTATAATAATAAAAAAGAACACGGCATCACAGGGGGCTTTTCATTTCCAGTTTCAAAAGGAAACCAAGAGCTGAAACAAGTTTGAGAAAAGGGGAAACCCTAGCCCCTTCACATCATCGACGGCGGTATGGTCGCTCTGGCGAGCTCCCTGGCCGAAAAACACCACCAGAAACAACCTCTTCTTCCCCTCTTTCCTTCTATCCGAATAGAATCTCCTAAAACGGCCACAAAAGTCCCAAGATTGGACTGAACCCACGCGACCTTGGAGGTGCAATTCACCGCCGTCCACCGTCAATCGTGGTGAATCCGAGATATGTCGTTCTTCTCGTCGTGGGCTGCACACTTACCGTTGGGATTTCCGATCGGAAGCTCCGGTCGCCGGGAACCGTCGTGGCCGAACGGGTAAGCTTCCTTTTTTTCTCTTTTTATTTTTTTGATTCGTGAAGTAAAAAAAACCTGAAAGTGCTCCCTTTTTTATTTGATTCGAAAATAAGAACTTGGAGACTAGAAAAATAAATCTAGAAAAGAACTCTGAAAATGCTTTTTTATATTGGTTCATGAATGCTCTCTTCCCCCCCCCCCCTTTTTTATATTTCGAACCGAAAGGTAAATAAAAACCCAACAATTATCAGAAATTTCTCTACTCTTTGTATTGATTGTTAAGATCCTCTCCCTTTTACACTGTTTAGGGTCCCCCTTTTATAGAATCGAATTACATGCTTTTAAGCAAAATAAAAATTATCTAAAAAGCCTATTGGTTCTGCCTATCTTGTTTGTATTCATGCCCTCTGACATTCTTGTTGGTTTGTTTCCTTCCTCTTGTTTGTTGGTGCATGTGAGGGTGCCGAGAAAAGGAGACCAAGAAGTGGTTCTGGTTTGGCATTGTGGAGCTTCCATTTGAGTGGTGGCCGTCGTGGCGTTGGGGCGTGGCTGACGTGGCCGTTGCTGGTTGGTGAGCAGTGGTGATGTGGCCTCTATGGTGGCAAGGAAGGTCACGAGTATGGGCTCATTAGGCTGCTGCAAACACAAGGCAGATGGGGGTTAAAAGTGTTCATCATAGTAGGGCTAGGGTTTCATTTATTTAGGGCCTTATTGGGCCTTATAGTATATATTTTTTATGGGTTTTGATTTGTAATGGACTGTTGATATATATGAGATGGGCTTTTTATTTAATTATATTGGGCTTTTAATTAATATTAACCTTTATTTTGATTTTTTAGCTTAGCTTAATAATAATAATAATATGGTATAAAAATAAAAGAAAAACAGATAATAATAAATGTAATAGTAATAATAATACTAACGATGATAGAATATAATAACAATAGCTAATACTATTATAATATATGAATAGTATTATGCTTTTTTTAATTGGATAATAATATGATAATAAATAGCATAATAGATAACAAATAACAAAACATAGATAAATACTTAATCCAAATGGTACTAGTAATTAATTATTTTTTTTTGGTTTTTTGGGTTTTAACAAAAGAGAGAAAGTGCACTAAGCACCTAACATATAATTTTTATAGATAGTAGTATATAAGTATATAAGCCCATTATTGTATAAAGCACAAAATAAAAACGGATCCACCTCGGACAAAATTAGTGATTACAGTTGCCCCTCTTTGCTTATTCTTGTGTTAACAAGGATAGAGCAAAGACTAAAATCACTAATTTTGTCCCACTTCCCTATAAGGTTCGGATCATCATGCACCGAATGTCTTACTAATGGCCGAAAATGAAGGTCCAACACTGAAAGATTTACGGACAACCCTAGCTCACCAAGCACTGGTGGTCTTACTGATGGCTAGAAAATGAAGGTCCAACACTGAAGGATTTACAGACAACCTAGCTCACCAAGCACTGGAGGTCTTACTGATGGCTAGAAAATAAAGTCAAACACTAAAGGATTTACTGATGATCTGGCTCACCAAGCACTGTGGGTCTTACTGATGGCCAAAAATGAAGGTCCAACACTGAAGGATTTACAGACAACCTAGCTCACCAAGCACTAGAGGTCTTACTGATGGCTAGAAAATGAAGTCAAACAGTGGAGGATTTACTGACGATCTGGCTCACCAAGCGTTGTGGGTCTTACTAATGGCCGAGAAACTGAGGGTCCAACACTGAAAGATTAAGGACAGCCTAGCTCACCAAGCACTGGAGGTCTTACTGATGGCTAGAAAATAAAGTCAAACACTGGAGGATTTACTGACAGTCTGATTTATCATGCACTGAGGGTCTTACTGATTCCCGAAAGAATAAAAATCGAGCACTGGAGGCTTTGATGATATCTCAAACATCTAATATTGGAGGCTGACTGTTCGGAATGTATTGGAGGCTTTACTGTAATTTTTGTTGGATAGGTTCTTCTCGACAAAAACCCTTGATTCTTGCTGGATGAGTTCTTCATGTCGGAAACTCTTGATTTTTTGTTGTGATCCACTTTTCAAGAAGTCATGGATCGAAGTCTTGTCTTGGTTTCACAAAAGTACGAACTGAGATCTCGTTGAAATCTACTTCTTCTATTACAAAGTTGCGGATTAAGATCTTCGTAAATTTGTCAAAAAGATAAAATGATGGATGCATATTTTTGCATGCCCCTAACCTAGGGATGTCTAACTATGTATGAATGAATGCTAATTGATGACCACTTGAGGAAGTCATGTTCTTCAAGGAAGTTAATTGGAAAATACTTTGTCCCTTCTTTTTAGGGGACCACCGCGGCTGGAAGACCCTATCTCACACTCGGATTCAACCTTTCAGAATATATCTTGCTCTATTAGTTAGTTGGAGATATCTTTGTCATTGAACTGATTGATCATCTTATTGCCCCAACAAAATTTTGCCCCAAAATTTTGAATTCTTTATCAGAAAAAAACATGCTCAAATTTCAATATGAGATGCTTATTGAGAAAACTGATTTTTTTTTCTTTTCAAATTGTAAATATATCAGGCGATACTGAACTCCCCGAATATCAAGTGTACGAACAACACTGAAAATAGCTTACCGAGGATTGCCCCAAGCAAATCTTGTGTCTATGAGACCTCAAAAGCTGAATTGATGTTTGACGATATGAAGTGCATTTTTAGGCTATTTTGGTGTTCGGTCAACTTGCCTTTGACAGGTTCATTTTTGTCTTATTTTTGTTTGGGGATTCATCACATTCCTTTGGCTCGAAATAAATGATGGAACAAACAAATTCCCGAGCTACTCGACATTGTCATGATTTTGAAAATATTACCGTTACTCATGAAGCGAAGAGTTTCAATTGAGCTTCAGCGAAGTGCCCCAAAAATTCCACACTCATATCCGAAAAAGCCTATTACCAGGTTTCGAACATTGGAGTGCTTTTTGATTAATCTTTGAAAATAAATGTCTATTACCAGGCTTTGAATATTTGATTAATTTTTGAAAAATGCCTATTACCAAGTCTCAAACATTTGAGTGTTTTTGAAAATGCCTATTACTAGGCTTCAAACATTAAATTGCATTATGTGTGATCCTTAATGTGAAATGCAAGTTACATGTTCATAATCTCCGCAGCTTACGATTTCAACTAGACATAAGCTACTCGAAGTCAAACTTTGGGTCAAAGTCAATGTTCCTTGTGCAATTGATATACGGGGACCCAATAGGCAAATATATTTATAAAATGAAGAGAATTAAAAATAGATTGCATCTTTTTATTGAAACTTTTGAGTATGTAGCCTTAAGCCATTATAAAATATGGACACCACATTTGGGCCCTTTTTATTATTTATTATTTTTTAATGTGAATTTACTGAAGGGTCGCTTGGGTACCCCCAATGCGGAATCATTTACACTATCTGAATTGCAAATGAGAGTCATGAAGCTTGTTGTCCCCTTTTACCGTTCGGGGCGTCATCCTCGTCGAACATGATGAATTCTTAATTTTAAACTGATATGATGATGAATGGGGAAAATGCATGTCTCTAAATGCAATGATAGAGTGCAGATGTTGATGCAAGTAACATGCATGTTGAGATGATGTGATGCAACTACGACGCTAGTGAATTAATGTTGAATGCTCATGTGATGCAATTTCTATGCGAATGACTGAAATTAATGCTGAATGCTCGTATGATCCAACTATCGTGCGTGTACTGCAACTGTCGTGCAAATGCATAAAATTAAAGCTGAGTGCAATTATCATAAAAAGGAATGGAATTAGTGTATGATATCAACGCAATCACCATAAAATGAGTGAGGGAAACAAATGATAATGCACAAAGGAATGCAAAAGGTATTGATCGATGAACATTCTCGTTAAACAGCTTCTCATAATGAAGATTGAATCCCATTTCAACGAGAAAAAGGACTACCATGCAAGACACGTCTAGATTAGTCCTTGTTCAACTTCTTGATCAGTTTCGGGCCTCAAGACTTTTTCTCGATGTTATGAACTCTTTCTTCCATTATAAGAGCTTTCAATTTTGAACTGTTCTCGAATCAACATTTCAATTGAATGTGCCATGAATATGCATCAAAGTAATAATAAGACAAGCAAGGGATTAGTGATAGATCAACAAGAGAATTGGATAAATGCAAACCAAGACGACCTAACAACATGAATTCTAGTTCTCTATGGTTATCCACATGGCTCTAATCAGGGTAAGGTTCTTAAGTTCTCACACATGTGGGTTTGGTTCTAAAAAGGGTACCCGAACCTATCTTATCACCTACTAAGGTAACAAGATCCCCAATTTTGGCCCATTACTAGCTTGCGAATGGGATTCGGTTCGAGGGAAAGCACGACCTAGTGACGCGGAGGGCTGCTCACGTGTCAAGAGGTGTGGATTCCAGAAGTGAATTACTGACCCGTAGAGGGCTGCTCACGTGGGTATGTGGTGTTTCACTCCCACTTAAGGGACGAAGCTCGAGTATAGAGCTTAATGAACACGGTGCAACACATGTCAGTGATTCCTTAGAAATTAAATGAAAAATCAATTCGAAGACCACCAATTATCAAAGCCTGTGTAATCGTAGTTACATTTTCAATAAAAAATTGACCTTCTTAAAATCAAATTAAATTTGCAACATTTTCCATCATTAAAAGCAACACATATTTTCTTAGCTTAACTCTCTTTTGTTTTGTAAAAACAAAATGTCCCTAGCGGAGTCGCTAAGCTGTAGCGACCTTTTTAAAATTCTTTGAAATCTAGGTTTCGTGTTTAAGGTGCTACGGGTTATCCCCAAAATCACTTCTTTGAAATCTAGGTTTCAAAATAGGGGATTTTTTTTGAAAAATTTTAATTCTTGTGAAAATCGATAAAAACATGGATTTTATTTGAAAATAAGACTTGGAGTCACCACCGACCACTTGGATAAGGTAGGCTGGACACCAAAAAACCAGAGATTCGATTTTAAAGGATTCGAGAGTTGGTTACGTGTGGGGAAGGATTAGCACCCCATCAAGCCTGAAAATCGGTACCAAAATATTTGTTGCTTTTAAAAAGATGGAAATTGTTGAAATTTAAATTGAATTTAATTTAGCGTCCTTAAATGAAAATTGACCTTAATTAAACGGGCTTTATCGAATTGGTGGGTTCAAATTAATTAGACATTTAATTAATAAGGATGATGATACATCAGACTATAGATTAAACCGACATCATATAAGCCTGATTGTCGTATTAATTTATGGTTCGAATCTCGTACGTCACCTTTATGCATGATGCGAGCATTTAAGAATGATGTTATGATTTGACCAATTTTTAATTTACATTTACCTTGGGACGGTAAGAATTAATTCAAATATTCGGTCAACATCCATTGAGCCAGGACTGTTACGACACAAATATCAGAATTAATGAATACCTCATTTTTATAGTTAAAGACTAATTAACAAGATAAACATGAAATTAAAAGGTTAAATGAATGACAAATACGATGTACATCAAAAAAATAAAAAAAACATAAAAAATCCAAAAAGGACCCGATCGAACAAAAGAAACACGTAAAATAAATACGGGAACTTAAAGGTAAAAATTAAAATGCTAGAATTAAAAGCGGAAATTAAATGTTAGAAGTTAGATGTTAGGGGTAAATTAGCTACACTAAACGGGCCATAATAATACGGACCATATCCCGTTGGAGTCACCGTAAGGTCGATTCGTATGTGAAAAGAAATAACATACGAGAATAGGAATAAAATGAACAAATAAATAATATATGTACATATATATATTAAGGTAATATTATGATATAAATATATAAACCATATATAATATATAATATAGTAATACTATGATATATATAATATATAACATATAACTTATAATATGTATATAACAAACATGAATAACATATAAAATACATAACATATAATATAGTATACAATATAAATAACGTAATATTTATATAACATAAAATATATAAACATATAATATATATAATGTAGTATACAATATATAAATAACATAGTATAATCGTATAGGTAGTATAATATATAAAAGGAAAATAAAATTATAATAATAAAAAAGAACACGGCATCACAGGGGGCTTTTCATTTCCAGTTTCAAACGGAAACCAAGAGCTGAAACAAGTTTGAGAAAAGAGGAAACCCCAGCCCCTTCACATCATCGACGGCGGTATGGTCGCTCTAGCGAGCTCCCCGGCCGAAAAACACCACCATAAACAACCTCTTCTTCCCCTCTTTCCTTCTATCCGAATGGATTCTCCTAAAACGGCCACAAAAGTCCCAAGATTGGACTGAACCCACGCGACCTTGGAGGTGCGATTCGCCGCCGTCCACCGTCAGATCATGGTGAATCCGAGATATGTCGTTCCTGTCTTCATGGGCTGCACACTCACCGTTGGGATCGCTGATCTGAAGCTCCGGTCGCCGAGAACCGTCATGGCCGAACGGGTAAGCTTCCTTTTTTCTCTTTTTATTTTTTTGATTCGTGAAGTAAAAAAAAACTAAAAGTGCTCCCTTTTTTATTTGATTCGAAAATAAGAAATTGGAAACAAGAAGAAAAAATCTAGAAAAGAACTCTGAAAATGCTTTTTTTATATTGGTTCATGAATGCTCTCTTTTTCCCTTTATTTTTTATATTTCGAACCGAAAGGTAAATAAAATCCCAACAATTATCAGAAATTTCTCTGCTCTTTGTATTGATTGTTAAGATCCTCTCCTTTTTACACTGTTTAGGGTTCCCCTTTTATAGAATCGAATTACATGCTTTTAAGCAAAATAAAATTATCTTAAAAGCCTATTGGTTCTGCCTATCTTGTTTGTATTCATGCCCTCTGACATTCTTGTTGGTTTGTTTCCTTTCTCTTGTTTGTTGGTGCATGTGAGGATGCCGAGAAAAGGAGACCAAGAAGTGGTTCTGGTTTGGCATTGTGGTGCTTCCATTTGAGTAGTGGCCGTCGTGGCGTTGGGGCGTGGCTGACGCGGCCGTTGCTTGTTGGTGAGCAGTGGTGATGTAGCCTCCATGGTGGCAAGTAAGGTCACGAACATGGGCTCATCGGGCTGCTGCAAACACAAGGCAGATGGGGGTTAAAAGTGTTCATCATATTAGGGCTAGGGTTTTATTTATTTAGGGCCTTATTGGGCCATATAGTATATATTTTTTATGGGTTTTGATTTGTAATGGACTGTTGATATATATGAGATGGGCTTTTTATTTAATTATATTGGGCTTTCAATTAATATTAACCTTTATTTTAATTTTTTAGCTTAGCTTAATAATAATAATAAGGTATAATAATAAACGAAAAGCAGATAATAATAAATGTAATAGTAATAATAATACTAACAATGATAGAATATAATAACACTAGCTAATACTATTATAATATATTAATAGTATTTTGTTTTCTTAATTGGATAATAATATGATAATAAATAGCATAATAGATAACAAATAACAAAACATAGATAAATACTTAATCCAAATGGTACTAGTAATTAATTTTTTTGGTTTTTAACAAAAGAGACAAAGTGCATCAAGCCCATAACATATATTTATATAGATGGTAGTGTATAAGCCCATTATTGTATAAAGCACAAAATAAAAACGAGTTCACCTCAGACAAAATTAGTGATTATAATAAAAAATAAGTGTATGCTTAAAGTTAGTGATAGAAGTGTACGACATATTGTATGGCTATTGTTTGTCTATAAAACATGTAGAAGATAGACGTCTGAGTAAATTTAAAAGGTTTTAATTTACCTTGATTATCGAAGGCTGAGTAAATTTAAAAGGTTTTAATTTACCTTGATTATCGAAGGCTTATTCAGTTGATTGTACTAAATTTCTTCAAGAAAGTTTGTTTGTATTGTTTGGATAACACTTTCTGATTCAGTTTATTCCTAAACCGGGTTAGGGGTGTTATAATTTGGTATCAGAGCCTAGGTTTAGCCGATTCTCGGACTAAACCGAAACTCATTGCATCATTATTTATCAAATGTGCCACCTAGGAGTCTAAATTTTGATTAATGTTAGTAACTTCTAGTTAATTTGATCTGTTTCTTCTGTTGAAGTCAGAATATTTAATATATTCTGAAATTTGACATTATGTATTAAATTCATTGTTTCTATTAGTGGAAGTCCTATAATAAGAACTGTACTATTAATTTCTTAGATTGAGAGAAATTCGGGGTTGAATTTCTTTTAGGGGGAATTGTAATACCCCAACTTGTGATTTATCATGATTCTTAGTGGTTTGAATTAATTTCAAATTGATTCATAAAGTTATAACTAAGGGATTGGGACCAGATTTGAATAAAAGAAAAGATCGGATAGACCAAGTTAAAAGGATTCAATAGATTATGTAATAACATGTGTGGTTTGCATGTTAAACTATAAAGAAAATAAAGACTTGGACACTTGGTTATCAATGAGCTATGCCATGTTTGGGAAGAGGATAAATCAGCTAAATCCACTTTGGCCATAGATGAGAAAAATTCTCATCATCATCTTCTATCAAAAAACCACCATAACCGATTGAAGCATAGAGAGAGAGAGTAGAATTTTGATGATTGTCTTCTAATTCAATTGTGTGGGTCGAAAGTAGAACAAATTATCAAGGTAACTATCTATTTTCCTTCTTGATTAAACAGGCTATATGTTTAGATTAAGAAGGAAATTATGAATCGAATGCAGGATAGGAGAAATTCTAGCATTTTCGAATGATACATATTATGAATATTGTTTTAGATGAATTGTTATATGTTAGAGGTAGTAGCTTGATTGTTGAAGGTGAATTGGGATTGTTGAAAGCTAGATATTCGAATGGATACATGGAAAGCGTAGTTATAATCTTGTCGATAAAGTGATTTTGTTTACATTCAATTTGTGATCACAATTTTAGTATGGGATTGAATCATGGACTGTTTTATAGATTTCGAATGTAAAGGGGACTTGAGGGCTGATTTGAGAATGTTTAAAGGATGTTTCTAATAGAGTAAAAACAGTGGAAAATGATTCATACAAGTCTAGGAGTAAATTATAAAGGAACAAGGGCTAATTGAGAAGGTCATGGATTGTTTGAACTAGTAAAGAAAACATATGTAAAATATGGGTAGTTTTGTATTGAATAAGCTTGTTGGGGACTGTTTTAAAGTTCATAATTGTGTTAAAAAGGAATTTGGAACAGATTGCATCTCTAGAAGTCTTAGGAGGCTGTTTGAAGTATGTATGGGTATGTTTGTGATTAAAGATCTGTTTTGTAACCTTATAATTGTAACCGGGACTGTTTTTGAACATTTAAAACTGTTGTGGGCTGTTTTGTTGCTTAGTATGAAATCAGGATTGTTTTTGGGGTATTTAAGATTGTAAAAGACTGTTTTGTTGAGCTAAAGAGAATACAGAAGAGGCTGCCCTATTTTGAGCTTAATTGGACTGATTTAAGCGTATGATTAAATGTATATGGAAATTATCTGGTTTATAGGAGAGTCAATAGCATACTATTTTGGAGGAATTGAATAAGCTAAATGATGTCTAATGTGTTTACATGTATATGTTTATGTGTGCTAATGTTAATGGATTGATTCACAAGAAAATTTGGATGTACATGTGGTTGAGTAGTTTGCTTGAGAAGTGAATGTTAAGATTGATTCTAATGCATAATTACACTTTTGTTAACTCTAGACCAAGAGGAAATTGGTGGTTTAAAAGACAAAGGGGGCAGATTGTAGATATACAAAAGGGAATCTTGATTTGGGAACCAAATTAGTTCATAAAGAACTGTGAGTGTAGTTTAAAGTCTCGGGATAGGCTCGAAACCTTCCCGAGCATTCTTTGTTGTTTAATTTCTATGCTTTATATAATATATATATATGTTCGATTGTTGTGTGCAAGCGTAAGCTAGACTATGAGGTAAGTACTTCATTGTAAGTACTATGTGACATGTGTTATTTGACTATTAGAAGCCTCGTATGTGTTCATGTATATGTTTGATAAGATATGATATATGTACTGGTATGATTGTGTGAAATTGATGCTATGCTCCTCTTGATATAAACAAGCTATGCTATTTGAATACACTGATAAGATAAGGAGCTAAACTCACTTCCAACTTTAATATGATAAACAATAAGACATGACACATGTTACTCTAATTATAAGCCATGTTCAGTTCCGATTCTGATATGAATAAGATCTGTTAAAGAATGTATTGAGAAATTCACATGAGGTGAATATATGCCTATTATGAAAGTGGCTATTTGTTGATAAGATATCCTAATAAGGAGTTGTGCTCATTCTGTATCTGATAATATAAGATAAAAGTATAAATGTGAAAGCTTTGGTTTCGAGTTAGTCTTAGGTATCGTTGGCATGCCATAGAGTCTATAGAGCTCGTGATTGGGGTGGACTACAGTCCTTATTTGGTGACATTGGAGGGAAGTGTTGTGGTCACTTGGCAACAGTAGGAGGGATTGACCTGTACTGCGAGTACCATTTTGTTTGGCGACAGTTGGTTAGGGATTCGTGTACCTAGGCTGTTGCTTGATTCTCAAGGCTATGTTAAAGACAAACAATGAAACTTGCAACTAAGTTAATGAATAAATCTAACGTCTCTTGTGACAAGAATTTGTGCCTATTTTATGATATGTTTGCTATCTTGTATGACAAGTAATACTTGAACATGACATGGTATGTTTGATAACTTGATTGATAAGTGATAAACAAATAATTTACGTAATGAATTGGCTATATTAAAGAGAAACCATATGAGTTGATAAGCTAAATCAATGAATTATTGTAATGACTTGCATATCAAGTTATATGTAGCTAATGGTTAATGAATATCGTATTGAGTGAATATATATGCTTTGTTAGACTGCCTACTTTATGTTATGTCTGCAAATATTGATCATATTTGGGCACTTGTGTTGGGTTCAAATCGGTGATAACCATTGATTATGATTTTTTTATATGCAAAGATGTGATGTTAGATTATGTCAAATGAAATGACTGTAAGTTGGTGAAAGCTTGTTTGTTTTAGAATAGTCACTTGAATGATGAGATTTCTAAACCTTGATATGCTTATTTTGATTGGTACTAGGAAGTGATTGAAGGGTGTTATAAATCATGCTATGCCAATATAGTCATGTATGAATATTGTCCAAAATGCTAATAAGTAAATGAATTAACTTGATTCATAAGTTGCAATGTTGGTTAAATTTAGAATAGGGAGACAATAGATTGACTTAGATTCGATATGCTATGTTTAAGATATACTACGTATGAAGTCTTAGGGAGCATGAATTTCTGAATTGGATAACTTTTGTGATGAGTAATTATGCTCATAATATGGCATGCTATTTGAGGTATCTTGTGTCTAACAGCTTATGCCTAAATAGACTAGGTTAATGAGAATCCTTGAGAACTATAAGATGAATAAATAAACTATTGTAATGACTTGTATAACAAGTATTGTGAGTATATAAAAGTATGTATATGTTTTGGAAACTATTTTGAATTTAAGTGTTTATATATATAATTTAAGGACTGTTTTGAAGGCAAATAAGTACCTATTGGACTGTTTTGAATTTAAGTGTTTATATATATAATTTAAGGACTATTTTGAAGGCAAATAAGTACCTATTGGACTGTTTTGAATTTAAGTGTTTATATATATAATTTAAGGACTGTTTTGAAGAAATATAAGTATATTTTGGGACTGTTTTGAATCTAACAAGTTTATACAAGATTTAAGGAATATTTTGGATATATAGATATATACAATTATGTTTTGAATATATGTAAATGTATACTTGTGAATTAAAGAAATTAAGGAAATTGAACAAATGGTGTACAAGTGATGTAGGCTGCTTAAATATTAAGATTATGATAAAAGAAATCAAGAAAGTTTATAATTTAAATAGAGTGTATCTTAACCTATTAAATGTTCTTTGTGAAAATAGTTAAGCTTGTTAAAGTACCTATAAACTTGGATTGTTTGATAAGTAATTGAAGTTTCACGGTATGTTGGCTTAGATAGCTTGAGTGATAAATACCTAACACTTATATGAACTTGTAAAGTTTATGGGGTGGAAGGTTACACCCTATTTGAATACTAATAATCAAGTAGCCAATTTCTTAAGCAAGTATACAACTTAAGATTATGACATGTACTGTCAGATGCCTTGTGAATTAAGAAATATATGGTATTGTTGGGAGTGATGTCTTATATGATACCTTGTGAGACAAACAAACCATGATTTTGAGTTACAATGATAATCCATTTCGGAAATATTATGAGTCGAGTCCTTGAAACTAGGTTGTGTGAATAGCTAGTTGTCTGGGTACTTACCTGAATCTTGGCTTATTCTAATGAAATAATAGGAATAGATTAAATGAGATCTATTAGATTTTGCCTTCAGATTTTAGTACTACCTCACTAAGCATTAGCTTACCACATTCTTTCATCACCTTTCAGGGTAACAATGTTTCAGATTATCTATCGAGCTTGAGCAGGATTGCAAGAGTCAAGAAGTTCAATTTGTAATTTCTTAAGCACTCTTAGATGGTGGCACATAGTCTACATAATTGAGCATTATGCATTTAGAGCATCTATTAATCATATATTGTATAATTGAGCTTTAAGTAGTTTTCTAAGTGTTGTAATGGGCCTTATTAATTATTTTATGTTTGCTTGCTTTAGATTTATCATAGTAGTTATGAAGTCGATCTAGTAGATTAGATAATAAGTAAATGATTAAAATGAATGGAACATATCGTGATGTGAGTATGTGCATGCATAAACGTAACTTGTATCGCATGCTAGGTCTTTATAGAATGAGGTAACTTGACTATTGGATTGTTAATCTTATATATTAAACAAGTGGTACATTTATGAACTCGCACACAATTTTGTAATGCGTAGAAGATCGAGAATTAAACCGGATGGTTCGAGTATTGGATGAATGATTGTTAACAAAAAGGTTAAGGCTTTAGATATAGGTTTGTAACAACTGTGTAGTTCAATGAATCTCTATAATTCTTTATATACTTGTCATGACCTCGAAATGAACGATTAAGTGTCCTAGTGAATAGAATCCTTGATATACTTGGTTCAAAGGACTTTGTGTTTAAAGCTGTGATCTTAGGTTCTTTATTGAGCTTAAAACATATGTTATGACCTTTTGTTATGATTCCAGAAAGATTACTGGTATGCATATGTTTAGATTCGTTATTATCATGCTTTAATCAATCTTGTAAAGAACTTGGTTGTCTACTTTGTTTTAAGCTTGAGTATTAATCAGGTATTAGTATTCAAATGTATAACCGACATAGAATTAATCTAACATTCACGTGATAGAAAATAAGTGTATGCTTCAAGTTAGTGATAGAAGTGTATGGTATATTGCATGACTATTGTTTGTCTAAAAAACATGTAGAAGATAGACGTATGAGTAAATTAAAAAGGTTTTAATTTACCTTGATTATCGAAGGCTTATTCAGTTGGATGTACTAAATTTCTTGAAGAAAATTTGTTTGTATTGTTTGGATAACACTTCCTGATTCAGTTTACTCCTAAGCCGGGTTAGGGGTGTTACAAGAACCCTTTAAAAACCTTTCAAACATATTTTTCAAGTTAATGGACTTTTGAAATATTTTTGCAATTTAGTTTAAGTCCCAAAACATTTTTTCGTTAAGTTATATCAAAATCAAATATCTCAACAAGAATAATTTCAAAAACTAGTACTACTTCTAAGTAGACCGAAATCTGTATTTGAGAACTTCAGTCATAGGGGAAATATTGGAAATAATTCTTAAAAATGCCATAATTTTCGTAATGTATATGTGCCTTGGAAGGCCCGACCGGTCTGAACAAGGTAGTATCTCTCAAAACTTTGACATGGTTTAATAAACTTGGATTTGCATCCCTACACCTGGACGCAAGGTATAATCTCAAACCAAGTCATTCAATGACAATATTTATCAAGTGGGTTAGTGTATATAAATACTTCTAATATCCCACCAATGTGTTGAACATCAATTTCTCATTCATCACTCAATCGTTTTGAGTATATGAGATATCGTTGCAAATGTCTCGTGAAGTAAAATATAAAACCATAATTTTATAATTTTAATTTATATCTTTACTCATTTAAAATATGGTTCAGAGTTATCAAATTATCACAAATTTCCAACAATTCTAACCAATGAACAATAAGTTCATCCGAATGGAAAGTGGAATGTAACTTTGAAATAGCAATTCTCCCAACGAGTTCAAAAGTCTATTTCCATAATATAGTTATTGATTGTACACAATTTCCTATTTCCATTGTTAGTTTGTAAAGTTGTAAATTAGTATTAATTTATCTTTCCATAGTTGATGTAGTTAGAGAGATATTAGGGCATAGATTTTGCTAAATCTCTAAAAATTAGCATGTAATCTTGTGTATAATTAACTATTTATTCCATGGAATGGAAGAGGCAAATCAAGCCATTCAAATCAAAATTCTATCAAATCAACATGGTGTCAGAGCCAATTTCTTAGAAATTCTGGTTGTTCTTGGCATGATAGGAGTTTGAATCATTGCAGTTTACAAGCCTTCGTCTTGGTGTTTCTTTCATTAGCAGCAGCAGTTGTAGCTCCAGTCCCAGTAGAAATAAGCTTATTTTTTTGGGTAACAATTTCGTTCTTGGGTTTATTATTTAGATTTTTTCTCTCTCCAAATGGCTAATGAGAAATATGAATTTTGTGTTAAATTTACGGGAAAGAATTATTGAACTTGGGAATTTTAGTTTCACTTGTATGTTACTGAAAAAAAAAACTTTGAGGGCATATTGATGGCACTAATAGAGCTCCAATAGATCTTACTCAATTAATCCAATGGAAAATCAAAGATGCTAGGGTTGGTGTCATGGATTCTTGCATGTTGTGATTCTCAGATTGTTTTTAATTTGCGTCCCTATGATACTACTAAAAAATGTGGGAATATTTGAAGAATCTTTATAATCAAACAAATTCAGCCAAGAGATTCCGGTTGGATGTGATATTGCAAATTATAATTAGGGGAGTCTTATCTATTTAGAATTATTTTTCCATTTTTCAAAATTTATGGTATGAATATTATGATATAATTTGTGATGTAGTATCTGATAATTCCCTTGCTAATGTATTGGTTCTTCAAGAGGTTATCAAGCGTGAACAGTTTTTGATGAAGTTAAGATCAGACTTTGAAAATGCTCGTTCTAGTATAATGAACCGTCATCCTCATACTTTGGATGAGTGTCTCAGTGAATTAATCTGTGAAGAACAACGTTTTCTTACACAAACCACTCTTGAACAAAGGACAATGACTATAACACATATGTCATTTTCAGCTTATGGAAAAGACAAAGGTAGATATATGAGTAAGGTTCAATGCTTTAGCTGCAAACATTATTGGCATATAGTCATAAATTGTACTATTTTTTTGCAATTATTGTAAGAAAGCAATGGCGTATCATTAAAGAATGTTCCATTCATCCTCAAAATGGTCAAACCACTACTTTTCAGGCAACTGTTAGGGAGCTCTTCCACTAGTAAAACTCAAACGGTCAATGAAAATGCTCACACCACAAGTTTTACTCCAGAAATGGTGCAAGAAATGATAGTCTCAACTTTTTCAACTTTGGGGATTCAAGGTAATGGTACTTCTTTATCTCAGTCATGGCTTGTTGACTCTATTGCTTCAAATCACAAGAATGGTTCGACAAGTTTGTTTAAAAATGTTCGTACATATCATGGTTCAGACCATATTCAAGCTGCTAATGGGGACAAATCCTTATTTATCACCTACACTTTTTGATAACCTTCTTTCAGTTGGGCGATTAGTAGACAATAATCATGATGTGCATTTTTCTCGTGATGGTTGTGTGCAAGATCAGGAATCAGGGACGGTGATTGCGAAGGGGCCTAAAGTTGGTTTTTTGTCTCCTCTTCAC
The DNA here is from genome assembly GCA_019671005.1 of Hibiscus mutabilis. Taxonomy (NCBI): domain Eukaryota; kingdom Viridiplantae; phylum Streptophyta; class Magnoliopsida; order Malvales; family Malvaceae; genus Hibiscus; species Hibiscus mutabilis. The sequence continues at coordinate 40,191,139 of CM033712.1, read as the reverse complement.
ATTTCTATTCCTAGTACTATTCCCATAGCTTGTTATGTTGTTAATAAAATTCTAGTGTGAAACGTTAGAGACATCCCAACTCTAATATTTTGTCTTCTTTATTGGCTTCTGTTTATTGGGCAACAAAGATAAATCCTCGTGTCTTTCTTTTGATTGTGCAACTTGTAAATTAGGAAAAAGTAATGTCCTTCATTTTCCTATTGTGGGTAGTCGTGTAGAAAAATACTTTTGATATTATTCATAGTGATGTTTGGGGGGTCACACATGTTATTTCTCATGAAGGTTACAAATATTTTATGACTTTTATTGATAACTATAGTCGATTCACTTGGATTTATTTTCTTTGGTCTAAATCTAAAGTCTTCTCTATCTTCAAAAACTTTGTTGTATTCGTTGAGACTCAATTTTCTATCACTCTTAAAGTTCTTCGTACCAATTCTGGTGGAGAATATATGTCTAATATTTTTTATAATTTTTGAATGAAAAAGGTATCCTCTCACAATGTTCTTGTCCACACACACCTCAACAAAATGGTGTGGTCGAACGGAAGAACTGTCATCTCCTAACAGTTGCTCTTACTCTAGTACTTGAATCTTCTGTTCCATCTAAGTTTTGTGCAAAAGCTTTATCTACAACAGTTTACCTTATTAATAGAATGTCATTTGAAACTCTTCAATTCGAGTCTCCTTACTTTCGTCTTTATCACAAACATCCTCAATATGGACAACTACATACTTTTGGTTGTGTTTGTTTTGTTCATTTACCCCCTCATGAACGTCATAAACTTTCTGCTCAATCTGTTAAATATGTATTCATGGGATATAGTACAAATCACAAAGGTTTTGTTTGTTATTATTCTTCCTCTAAGAGATTTCGAGTTTCTCGTAATGTTTTGTTTCTTGAAAGCCAACTTTTCTTCCCAGCTTATGACTAGTCAATTACTAATGTTCCTAATCTTCCTAGTTTTGATGAGTCACCTTCCACATATTGAATCTAAGTGGGTTTACTCTGTGAAACTACGATCTGATGGAACTATTGAGCGCTATAAGGCTAGGTTGGATGCTCTTGGTATTCGAAAAGAACACAATGTAAATTATGAAGAAACATATGCTCTTGTGGCAAAATGACTACTATGCGCACAATCCTTGCCATTGTTTCTTCGTATGGTTGGTCACTTAAGCAAATGGATGTCATAAATGCCTTTTTACATGATGATCTCAAAGAAGATATTTACATGAAACCTCCTTCTGGTTTGTTTTCTTCCTCCACTTCTGAAGTTTGTAAATAAAATTGCTCATTTGTATGGTTTAAAGCAAGCTCTTCGTGCATGGTTTGAGAAGTTCTGATCTACCTCACTTCAATTTAAGTTTGTACAAAGTAAATATGACTTTTTTTATTTATTTATAAAACTTCTACATGGATAGTTATTCTCTTGGTGTGCGTTGAAGACATCATTATAACATGGACAAATTCCTTTCTTATTGCTCAATTTCAACATCTTCACAATTATTTTCATATGAAGGACCTTCGTCAACTTACATACTTTCTATGGTTGGAAGTTATTTCTAATTCTACTGGTATACTTACATCAACATAAGTATACTCGAGACTTAGTTTCTTTGGTTGGTCTTCAAGATTCTTTATCAGTTGACACCCCTCTAGAAGTGAATGTTAAATATCACATTGACGAGGGAGAGCTACTTTCAGATCCATCTTTGTATCGTCAGTTAGTGGGTACCTTATATTACATAGCTATAACTAGACTTGATATCTCTTTTGTTGTCCAACATGTTAGTTAGTTTCTACATTCTCCTTGTCATCTTCACTTAACTGCAATTTGTCGTATTATAAGATATCTTCGAGGTACTCCATGTCGAGGTTTGTTCTTTCCTGCTGGAAATCATATGGAACTTAATGCATTTAGTGATGTTGATTGGGCCGCATGCCCAAATAATCGTCACTCAATTACAGGTTGGTGTATTTTTCTTGGGAATTCTTTTATCTCATGGAAAAGCAAGAAACAAGATTGGGTGTCCAAATCTTCCACTGAATCGGAATATTGGGCTATGTCTACCGCATGTTTTGAGATTACTTGGCTTAGGGTTTTATTAGTGTTAACTCCTAGAAACTACTATTTTTTTTTTTGCATATTTTACAATGCTTTTGCTTGTCTTTAGGTATATATGTTTGCACTTAGTTCTTAGAATCATGCATTTGCATAAGGAGTTAGGGAGTTTGTATTTTGGCAGTGTGAAGGGTTGTTTTGCTGGCATTGATGCAGGTTAGGAACAAAGCAGGCTTGGTAGAGTAGAGCAGAGTAGGAAGCTGAAAAGCAGAAGAGAATTTCCGAGTTGCAGTTGGCAAAGTTGGACCAGCGATTGCCAAGCTTGGTTGGCAAAGAAGTGAATATTCATGCCCATTCAAAGTAGTCGTTAAACCCAGTACACGTTAACCCTAAAATTCAAATGGAGATAAGAAGACAATGCGCTTTATCCTAAGTTCAAAATCAAATTTCAAATTCAACCCCACTCTAGGGTTATCCATGTGTGCCTGTTTAAAGCAAGTGATCAAACAACTTGAGAGAGCACTGTGGTGGAAAAGGAAGCTAGAGGCTATGTGGTCCGACCATCTTAGGCTGAGAGCTCTAGAGCATTCGAAGGGCTGCATCAACGAACCTCCTTCTTGCCCATCCTATTAGTTTTATTTTTATTTAAATGATGATGTTGAGATGCGATGATATTTTGTGGATTGACCCCCAACCATGTACTAAGCTTTTACAGTTGGTTGGGGATGCTTGTGTTTGACACTTTGTTTATGTTTGGTTTTTAATAACTTGAATGCCTTGGCATTATTTTCTATCTGGCTGGCATTACATTTTCCTAAATTCTTTGTCATACGATAGTTGGCATTGTTTGCTTATTACACCTTAATATCTTAACAGACTTAAAGGTAACGATCAGTTGCCAGGTACTAAGGAGAGAAGCTTCGACAGAAGATGTTCAAGTAGATGAGCTTACTTCGGAAGTGAATCTACCCCTTAGGAGTATGATTGAAACTTAATCAAGTTAATTAATGATAAACTTCAGTATAGACATATAGGGGTTTTAACATGGTTAACTTAGGGTATTGCCATCGACAAAGGCAATGCCACTCTTAAAATCTGCTCAGCAATAAACCCACAACAAGACATTATTAATAATTGGCATAGCTAGCGTAAAAACTAAGCATCCCTTGCCAACACTCATCACTCATTTATAAAATTCCTCTTGCCAAACTATTTTTTTTTACTTTCAGAGCATTCCTTTAGCTATTTTCTAAAACAAAACTTCAAAAAAAAATCCAACACTCTTGATTCCCTTAATAAGGGAAACATTAAAACAATTAAATTCTTGGTCAATCCTTGTGGATACGATACTCAGCTTACTGTTGTATTACTTGTTGACCGTTTATACTTGCACGCCATAGACTCACTCTTGGCATTATTTCTTACATATTTACACTGCATTCCCACTATTTTGCCAAGCGTTAGCGAAGTTGACAAGTTTTTGGCACCGTTGCCGGGGATTGCAACAGAGTTTATTGTTTTGATTTACTTGTTTTGTTTTATTCTATTTATTTGTTTTGTTTGGTGTATGGCAAGGAACCACCCTGAGACAGAAGATTAGAAATACAACCCAGAAATTGAAAGAACCCTACGCAGACTGTAACACCCCTACCCCGGGTTAGTAGCAAGATGGCTCGGGAGCATTACCAAGCAAGAACATTACAAGCAAGCAAGAACAAGGCAAGAATAGATTAACTCATCCCTATTAGATGAGTTACTTAACTAGCAAGCAACCAAGCATTCATAACTTAACATGCAAGCAATCTCACATTTTGATTTCAAGATATCATAAGTTACCAAACAATTCAATTAACATCATCATACAAGTGCCATTCGATAGGGTGTGATGGACACCAGAGTTGTTCCAGGTTGGACATCAATCCTGAACTCTACTTCCCTGGTTGGAGGGGGCTAGGGAGTTCCTCGGGAAAAACATCAAGATATTCAGATACAATAGGCACACTAGGTAAGCCGAATTCAAGTTCATCTTGTAAGACCATAGCAACAAAGATTGAGGTCAGTTTATTGTCAATTAGAAGGATTGATTCCTTTCCTAAACCCTGGAGATAAAGTCTCCTATTTTGGCAATCTACCCAGGCTTCATGCTTGCTTAACCAATCTAGTCCTAGTACTAGATCAAACTCACAAGTCGACAAGACATATAGATCAACAAGAAAGGGTACATTTCGAATGAATAGGGGACAATTTCTACAGATAAGGCTTATGTTTGTAATCCCCCCTATTGGGTTCAAAACTACAAGGCTTTGTTTTACAATTTCAGGTTTTAACTTCAAATTTGCAATCAAAGATGGGCATACAAATGAATGTGTGGATCTCGAGTCTATTAAAGCATAAATAGGAGTTAAATTTAGCTCAACGGTACCTGTCATGACATCGGGTGATTCTTCATCTTCTTTTCCCCGAATATGATAGATTCGAGTAGGAGCTTGAGATTCTTGGTGAGTAGGGGCGTTTGAATGCTGTCCTTTGCCCTTCCTCTGATTTCCAAACTGAGCTTATCTGGGACCTTTGTTTCAAATGGAAGAAGCTGAGCTAGCATTTGCAGGAGTTCGATTCAGAACCTTATTAGGATTCTGAGGACAATTCCTGATATAGTGATCGGAGGCTCCACATAAGAAACATAGATTCTATTGAGTTCTATATTGGCCAGTGTGGTGCTTCTGGCAGAACTTGCAAGTAGGATATTGAACAGCTTTACCGGAATTCCCCGTACTATCAACAGAGATGATCGGGGCTGAAAGTTTGGATACTGATTGGGGTCTTGGTATGTAGTTGCTCTTCTGAACAGGAGTGTAATTCGAAGAGTGTTCTGTGGAGTGTTTAGACTTATTTAACTATCAGTGAGGCTTGTCATCATTTCTGGATCGTTTGTCTTTCTAGGAGTTACCACTTTTACGTTACCCAGAGGCCTTCATCTTCGCCTCGATTGCAATAGCCCGGTTCACCAAATTCTAAAAGTCAGTGATACTCAGGGCAGTGAGTATTGGACTCAGTTCATCATTCAGTCCATCGATAAACATCCGACACTTGTCAGCATTAATCTTGATGTATTCTGACCCGTACTTGCAATACTTGCAGAAATTGCTCACGTACTGTTCGATGGGTCGACCACCTTGCTTGGGGTACAAGAAATGCTTCTGGCCCTCGGCCAAGTATTGTTCACTGATATATTTCTTCCTGAATTCCTCGAGGAAGAATTTCCAAGTTACAACTTCAGTAGGAGCAGTCGGGTAGTGGTTTCCCACCAGCTCAGAGCTTCATCTGCCAACAAGGCTTAGCACATTCGAGTTTGTGTTCATCAGAACAGGGTAATTGTTTGTTCAGGATTCGAGTAGTGGCCTCTAACTAATACTCAGCTACTTGAGATTGGCTTTTACCAAGCAAGAACATTACAAGCAAGCAAGAATAGATTAACATGCAAGCAATCTCAAGCATTTTGATTTCAAGATGCAAGCAATCAATTTGATTTCAAGATATCATAAGTTACCAAACAATTCAATTAACATCATCATACAACCATAATTCGAATAGCCTAAGTGTCCAAACATACTTCCATTTCATTTCAATGTTTCTTATTGATATATATAACATCTCATACCTAAATTTACTAAAAATGATTATTTGAACATACAATTGCATGTAACTTGTTTCCAAACAACTATACCATTCGACATTCACCATACAAACACATAACAAAACCAACTTCATGGTATATTCACACAAGACTATATCATTCCACAAGGCATTCGAATAGCAATATAAGTTGGAATCACTCACTTGAACATTCCATATATATATTCATATATGTGCAGCAACTACTTATACATTACATATAATTTGAGTTCAATACAAACTTGTTTCACATTGTCAACCAAGTTCATAACATAGTAGGCCCATTCAAGAACACATATATATACAAATATTCAAAACATCAAGTAGCCATGTTCATGCATATATATACAATCCTCCCAAAATAAACAAGATGCATGGTCTTGTTCTAGCTACATATATGTGTCTAGGTGCCACCAACTAGGAGAAATACAAAACAAGAATGAACCATACTTTAGCTATGCTTGTGTCTTGCTTCGAGCTCAAGAAATGAGTCTTCAAGATCAAGCAACAATCGAATCTTTTATCCTGTAGTTGGGAAGAATGAAAACAAGAGTGATAAGTACAAGAATGTACTTAGTGAGGTAGTAACTAGTTCTAACCAATTGTTATATCAAGTTAAGTGTCAATTAGATAAGAATGATCCTAGCAAAGGATTTCAAGTATTCGACTACCACATAAGAAGCAAGAGACAATGAATCATAATTCATGCTTACATAACAAGAAATCAAGCAAATCATGCTTACATAACAAGATATCAAGCAAATCATGCTTACATGACAAGTAATCAAGCTATTCATGCTTATTAGTTCATTTATATTCTTTTAACACAATCCTCGGTTCATAGTTTGTCTAGGTAATCGAGTCTCCAACCACCTGTAGCCATAATATGTACCGTAGTACTGGTAAACCCTCCTACTGTCGCCAAATACCACATACGTACCCTCCGTCTGTCGCCAATTAGGGGCCTTGGCCTTGGACCGTAGTCCACCCCAACACATTGAGCTCTAGACTCTAAGGCATGCCCTTCTACCTATTCAACTAGAAACCAAGGTTGTTTGATTACACTTCATTTATTCAAGGATTTCAAGGTTTTCAAGTTCAAGATCATGTATCATTCAAGTGTACAAGTTCAAGTCAACATTATCTTTATTTCAAGTCATTTCAAGTATTGCATGGCAAGTTTATACATACATTAAGCCCTTAGGCCAATAGAGCCATAGCTCAACATTTCAAGTGTTCATTGCATCATTCAAACTAGCACATTAAGCATTAAGTTTAAGCAATTGATCATAGTACCATCATGCGTACAAGCATCAATGTTACCACATATACATGCTAGCATTCCATTCATACAACACTTCAAGGATGTAGTCAAGTTTCATGTATAATCTTACTTCATACTTCCCTTATTAGATCAAGATCCTATTAAGTCAATTTTAACAATACAAGTATTTAGACATGCTTGCTTTTGTTAGGACCTAGTCCTAACTATAAAATAAACTACACTAACAATACTCCCCAAGCTAGCTAGTCTTGAAAGACTATTCCCTTTTGCTTGTCCCTTGTATGCTCGAATTTAGATCCTTCTCCAAAGTCCGCTCCTTGCTCTAATAAACCACATAGATAGAACAAGGTCAAAACATATAATCACAAAATCATTCAACATGGCAGCAAGGTTATTACATTATATATACAAACCAGATAGCATATTCATATACACACCTTTATACACATTACCAAACTGCCTACATTCCATTTTAAGGCAAAACAGGGCAGCAATTAAACTGTTTGCAAAACAGTTTACCAAATTGTATACAAAACTATGTACAATTACCTAAACTGCTGCTACCAGGCAGCATGTACTCGGCTCACTTAAACATGCATAACTTTCATTCCGTACGTTGGAACTTCAATTAGTTTACACCGTTGGAAATATATCTTAATTGTCTTCCTAACCATATAGGCCTTGCATTTTAAATCTTTACTAATTAATACAGTTTTTAAACTAAAGACAAGGCAATTTACAACACTGGATAGTTTGCACTGTCCCTAGTGTTTCTTCTCTACAATTCATTCTACAATCCAAATTTCAGTTTTGTTTTCTCCTAATGAATTTAGACATGTTAATTCATTTTCCATAAAAATTTTAGCCTCAAATTCCATTTATACAATTTATGGTGATTTTTCAAAGTCATTGTCCACTAGGTTGAGCTTCTAGCTTCATAATTCATCTAAACAAGATTCTAACATTGTAATTCAATTTATTTTCATGTTCTTACATGTCTAGGTCAGTCTAATTCACCTATCAATGTGCTTAAAACAATGCATTATAGTGCAATGTTCAATTTGATCCATTTGATCAACAACATACCTCTAATTCACCATTTGAGTAGTCCATTACCTAGCTTTAAGTAATTCCAATTATATGCATTCATTTTCCAGCAAGCTATTTACTCTATTCAAGTCTCAATTCATCTAGAAATGTGATCAAAACAGGGAATTATATACAATTAGCATGTTTACACATTTTCACCTAGCAAAACAGTCCCTAATCAAAGCTAGTTTCAACCATAATCCCTATTCTCAATTTCCAGCAACCATACACATTCTCTTTAGCAATTTGGCTACTAACACTCACAATTTCAAGTACCATTAGAAGCTAACATCATCTTATCATGCATACCAATCATCCTATACAAGAACATCACAAATTCAAGATTCAAGCAAGTAATTGAAGTGAGGAATCAAGCATTTTACCTTCTCCTAAGCTAATTTGATCAAAGCTCAATCAAGAAACATGAATTGAAGATGTTCTATGAAGTTTTCTCTCCTCCTTTCTCTCTTAAACATTCAGCTATGGGATGAAGAAGATGACACAATATTTGTTCATCTTTCCCACCTAGTTGTCGTGAGTCATCACTCACAAGGCACATGTTCTCATCAAATGAGAACATGTGTCTAGGCCTCCAATTTTAATTCAATTTACATGCAAACTCTAGAGCTTTGCATGTTCACATTTCCATCCTTCCATTTAAGCCTTATAGTTTTAATTTCAATTCAATTTGGTTCTAATTTAACTTATTTGATCCAAAAGATAGCTAATGTTCTTTCCTCTTTAATTTGATTAGCACATAATTCAATTAGCCTATAACTTAGATAGTGGTAACCTTCCTAGGCCAAATTTAGGATGTTACACAGACTAAAAAAGAAAGTTCAAGAAATGGCTCATCAAGGTAATGGATGAGTAGATGGTGTCCCACACAATTAGGATCCACCAATACACAATGAGATATCAACCACCCCTATTGCCCTTGCTATTGCTGTAGATGAAGAAAGACCTATTAGAGAACATTTGACACCAAATATGGATAATCTGATGTCAGACCTAGTTGGTCTAGAGGTAAACACAACTAATTTTGAGCTTAAACCGGTAATGATTCAAACCCTTTTGAATGCATGACAATTTGATGGATAACCTACTATAGACCCAAGGCAACACTTGAAGCAATTAATTGAAGTTTGCCAACTATTTCAGCAACCTAGAGTTCCTGAGAATACATTGAAGCTGAAATTAATCATATTTTCACTAAGATATAGAGCAAAATCTTGGCTAAGTTCTTTGCCACCTGGTTCAGTCGCTACATGGGAAAACTTATGCCATAAGTTTTTGCTGCGATTCCAACCACCTAAACATAATGCCAAGCTGAGGAATGAGATCACGAAATTTAGGCAAGCTGAAGACGAGACCTTATATGATGTATGGGAGAGATTCAAGGACATGTTGAGGAGGTGCCCTATGCATGGATTCCCTAATTGGACCTAGATAGAAACCTTTTACAACGGACTCAATGCTCATGCTAGGACTGTGGTTGATGCTTCGGCAAATGGTTTGTTTCTAGATAAAAATTATACAGAGGTATTTGACATCCTTGAAAGGATTGCTGCCAAAGATTTTTAGTGTCCTACTACCAGACTAGGAACAAAGACAAAAACTGTTGGAAAATTGGAGCTTGATACACTAACATCCATCAACGCTCATATTTCCAATCTCAATAACATTGTGAAAACTTTGCAAAAGAGTAATGAATCCCAAGAAGTCAATGCATTAGAACCATCATTTGTGGAGATGATCATCATGTGGATGATTTCCCATCAAACCCTGAGTCGGTAAATTTTGTTGGCAATTTGAATCAAAATTTTAACCCACAATCCAATACTTACAATGCAGGTTGGAAGCATCACCAAAATTTTGCTTGGGAAAACCAAGGCGGTAACTAATTCAATGCTCAGCGACAGAACAATAATGCACTGCCAGGAATTAACCAGAATCCCACGCCACAAAGAGCCCAGAACAATTTCCAACAAGGGTAGAGATCAAACCAAGGAAACACTCAAAATGATTACATGGAGATGAATGATTGAACTATCTAGAGTTTGGCAGCGTCAATGCGAAACTTGGAAGTTCAGCTAAGGCAAATTGCCAATGCACTTAACAACCGACCCCAGGGAACTTTGCCAAGTGATACGGAAGATACTCGGTATAAAGGCAATAAACAATGCAAATCAATAACTCTTCAGAGTGGCAAACAATGCGAGACTGATGCACCGTCAAGCAGTTAGTTAATTGCCAAGCTAAAAAGCTTATGCCAGTAGATGACCCTAAAGAAGTAGAGAAATAAGAAATGAAAGCTGATGATGCCATACCATTATCTGATGCCAGCACCATCTTGGCAAAGCCAGTGGAGCCATCATTTTCTTATCCACCACCACCTTCTCCATAAAGGCTTCAAAAACATAAGTAGGACCAGCAATTTAAGGGCTTCTTAGAAGTTCTTAAACAATTGCAAATCAATATACCATTAGTAGAAGCTCTCGAGCAAATGCCCAACTATGTCAAATTCATGAAGGACGTCTTGTCCAAAAAGAGAAAATTGGGTGATTTTGAGACCGTAGCTCTTATTGAGGGATGCAGTGCCATGATACTCAATTGATTGCCACCAAAGCTGAAAGATCAAGGAAGTTTCACTATTCCCTATACTATTGGCAATAGATTTATGAGAAAGGCACTGTGTGATTTGGGAGCCAGCATCAATTTGATACCAATGCTAGTCTTCTGAAAGCTTGGAATTGAAGCAAGGCCTACCACGGTAACACTTCAGCTGGCAGACCGATCATTTGCACACCCTAAGGGTAAGATTGATGATGTGTTGGTAAAGGTAGACAAATTTATATTCCCAGCTGATTTTATCATTTTATATTATGAGGCAGATGTTAATGTCCCAATTATATTGGGTAGACCTTTCCTTGCCACAGGTAGGACCTTAATTGATGTTCACAAGGGTGAACTTACAATGCAACATGTTACATTTAATGTGTTTCAAGCTCTTAAATGTGCAGATAAAACCTGAGGAATGCCAAGCTGACAAGATGTTGGAGTCTATTTTCACTATGGACGTGGCATAGATTTGCTAAGACCCAGATTTTCATGCCAGGGAACTGGATGATGAGGAAAAGATGAATGAAGAAACTGAAGGACCAATCTTAGAGACTGAAGATGTGAGTTATTTTGGACAACTAGAGCCATTAGAATTGGCTGGCAGAGAAATCAAGGCACCCAACTTTTCTAGTGATCTTTGTTGCTGATCTCACTAATGATCAGGAGGAAAGATTATTGGAAATCTTAAGCAATTATAAGCAAGCTTTGGGATGGACCTTGGCTGATATCCGAGGAATAAGCCCAACTTTTTGCATGCACAAAATCATTTTGGTGGAGTACCACGGCAAAACCATTGAAGGCTAGAGAAGACTAAACTCAAGCATGAAAGGGGTAGTGAAGAAAGAAATTATAAAATGGTTGGATGCTGGGATAATCTATCCATTTCTAATAGCTCGTGGGTTAGCCCGGTGCAATGTATGCCAAAGAAGGGTGGCATGATCGTGGTACAAAATAGCAAAGATTAATTGATTCCCTCCAAGACTGTTACAGGTTGGAGAGTGTGCATAGATTACATGAGGTTAAACAATGCCACACGGAAGTACCAATTTCCATTGCCCTTCATCGATCAAATGTTGGACAAGTTGGTAGGAAAGGCATTTTATTGCTTCTTGGATGGTTACTCGGGCTACAACCAAATTGTCATCACTCTAGATGATCAAGGGAAAACCAGGTTTACTTGTCCTTATGGGACATTCACTTTTAGAAAAATGCCATTTGGGTTGTGTAAGCCCCGGTAACGTTTCAACGTTGGATGATGTTTATTTTTTTTTGACATGATAGAAAACAACTTGGATGTGTTCATAGATGATTTCTCGATGTTTAGAGCATGTTTTGAGGAGATGTATTGAGACTAACATAGTCCTAAACTAGGAAAAATGCCACTTCATGAGGGCATAGTACTTGGACACAAAATGACCAAGAGAGGACTAGAAGTTGACAAAGCAAAAGTTGAGGTAATCAAACAATTGCCACCTCCTACAAGCGTCAAAGGTATTAGAAGTTTTTTAGGACATGCAGGTTTTTACCGTCGTTTCATTAAAGATTTTTCAAAAGTTTCTAAACCTTCATGCTTGCTTTTGGAATAAAATATCACTTTTGCATTTGATGATTCTTGTTTGAGAGTGTTTCAGGAAATTAAAGAAATATTGATTAATGCCCCTATAGTCGTGGCACTGGATTGGAATGAGCCATTCGAGCTCATGTGCGATGCCAACAACTATGTTGTTAGAGCTATGTTGGGACAGAGGCGTGGCAAAGTTTTCCATACCATCTACTATGCCAGTCAGACGCTAAATAGAGCCCAGCTTAATTACTCCACAATCGATAAGGAATTTCTCGCGGTTGTCTTTGCATTTGATAAGTTTAGGTCTTACTTAGTAGGTAACAAAATTATGGTGTACACAGACCATTCAGCACTAAAATATCTCTTGGCTAAGAAAGATGCCAAGCCTAGAATGATCTGATGGGCGCTCTTGTTACAAGATTTTGATCTCGATATTCGAGACAAGAAGGGAAGTGAGAACTTGGTAGCTGACCACCTATCACGACTAGACATCACCTTAATGATGGCAAGGCAGCTACCATAAGGGATGAATTCCCATATGAGTATTTACTTGCAGTCAATTCTGTGCTATGGTACGTTGACATAGTTAACTACTTTGTCTGGAGTTTAAATCCATGCATACCCATACCGCTACGGCACCAAGTGTTTCGGTACGGTGTTTGTTAAATTCGTTAGGGGCTGTTGAACACAATTTTGCTTTGTTTACAAAATAGTTACTGAATCTTGGCAAGTATAATTGGATGGGTAAATAACATTAGATTAATATGAAAATCTGTAGACTCACTGATACTGTATTGAATTTCATTACGGTGCAGTTAATTGAATTAAAGGACCTCTAATTTACTGGATTTATAGTTTAGTCCCTAAAACTCATAGAAGTTAAGAATCAGTCCTAATTAATCAATTATTATTTCCTATTGGATAAATTAGGCTAATGTTATGTTTAATAAGGTATAAAAAAGCTTAGCTTGGACTAAGTGACAATTATCGAGTGAAAATATCACACCACATCGCTAACTGGTAGCATGCTCCAACCCGGTTCTGACCAGGCCGGGATGAGGGTGTTACATTTGTGGTACTAAAGCTAGAGTGTAATCGATTCTAGGATTAAATCGAAGTCTATTGTATTGTTATTGTGTTACTTTGCCACCTAAGAGTTGTATATTGTGTATATTATGACTTGTCGACTAATTCGATATCTTTATATTATAGATATGTCTGTGACTAATGAAGCCCGTATAAACAAGCTTGCCACCGGCTCCTCAACACACGGAAAGGAAGTAAGGGGGAGACCCTCCGAACCCACCTAATCCCCCACCCCAGAATGTCAAGTCGGTATTACCTGATGCGCAGGCTGAATGCTACCAGAATATGGCTAATATGTTTAAGCAATTTATGACATCTAGAGCTGAGACAGTGGTGCAACCTACCCCACTAGTTGTCCAATATGCTTGAGCCCCTATTGACAAGCTGGCATCACTGAGGGCATACACTTTCACTGGTCAGGATAATGATAATCCTGAGATCGTCGAGTACTGGTTGGACAACACATTGAGAATTCTAAACAAGCAATTGCAGTTTTCTGATGAGCACAAGCTGGAGTGCGCCCTTGCATTGCTAGCTGATGAAGCACTTCAATAGTGGGAGACTATTATTCTTACCATTCCCGAGGAAACTATAACTTGGGAGTTCTTCCTTCAAGAATTCTGAAAGAAGTATGTTTGTGAGTACTATCTCGCGAAGAGACGCATCATATTTCTCCACCTCAAGCAAGGTGGGCGACCAGTCGAGCAGTACATCCATGATTTCTGAAAGTATTGTCGATATGGTGTTTAATACATCAAGAAGGAGGAAGAGAAGTGTCGCATGTTTATTTTTGGACTTAGTGATGAACTTCACCCGGTGTTCACTGCATTGAGCATCACTGATTTCAAAGACTTGGTGAATCGAGTCAAAGCCACTCAAGCATGTCTATCTACAGTCTTCCCGTTCTAGGAATATCGAGAAGCCATTGTCCGTGAATCAATCTTTCTCTAAGGCAGCCTTGGTTGAGAGCATCAGGGGCTCCAATCGAAGTTCACAGTATCCTGTTTGTAACTATTGTCAGAACAAGCATCCAGTATGCCCATGCCGTAAATAGACTGAAGCTTATTTCTTTGTGGCGAGCAAGGCCACTTCATCCGTGATTGTCCGCTGAATGTAACCAAGTCTACTACTACACCGGCAAGTAATGCAACCCCTACTCAGTCCTTCCGAGGTAAGGGGTCAAGGCAAGGTTTATTAGGAGCTACAGGGAGACCTAGTGGCTCTGGCAAGACATCAAGCAAGCAAGAATCAAAGGTACCTACCCAAATTTATCATGTGAGGAGCAGGGAAGAAGGGGAGGAACTTGATGTCATTGTAGGTACTATTGAATTGTACTCTTATCCTCTATATGCATTCATTGATCCTGGTTCTACCCACTCTTTTATAAGCACCGTATTGGTTAAGAGGCATAGATTATCGTCTAAACCTATAGCACCGAGGATTTCTGTAACAAATCCTTTGGGTGATTATGTCACCATAACTCTTATAAGCAAGAATTGCCCCTTAGCGATTCAAGGGATTCCTTTTGTGGCCAATCTATTGGCCCTATCGATCCATGAGTTTGATGTTATACTGGGTCTATACTGGCTTAGTGAGCATCAAGCGTAGGTAGATTGTGGCAAGAGGAAGTTGTATCTTTTAGGTCTTGGCAATGAGAGTATCGTGTTAATGAGTTCAATAAACCCTTCGTTGCAAGATTTATCATTGGAAGCCAAGGATGAACTCCGTTTTGTGGAGGTTAACACCGTATGTGAGTTTTCTAATATCTTTCCTGATGAACTTCCAAGATTGCCTCCAACCTATGAAGTTGAATTTGGTATTGAAGTACAACCTAGTACTGCCCAGTTTCTATTACACCTTACCTCATAGCAGTCGTTGAGTTCAAGGAGCTAAAGGCTCAAATTCAAGACCTTTTGAGTAAAGGTTTCATTCGACCGAGTTCCTCTCTTTGGGGAGCACCAGTTCTCTTTGTTAAGAAGAAGGATGGTTCCATGAGATTGTGTATCGACTACCAACAGTTGAACAAGGTGACCATCAAGAATAAATATCCTTTGCCAAGGATAGATGACCTATTCGATCAGCTTAAGCACGTCTTCATGTTTTCCAAGATCAATTTAAGATCAAGGTATTATCATATGAGAGTCAAAGAATGTGATGTACCCAAGACAGCTTTTCGAACAAGATACAGATACTACGAATTCTTGGTGATGCCTTTTGGGCTAACCAATACACCAGCAGCCTTTATAGATTTAATAAATCGGGTTTTCAGACCCTACCTTGATAAATTCGTAGTGGTGTTCATTGATGACATTTTGATTTATTTTAAGAACCCTATCGAGCATCGATATCACCTTCGTTTTATGCTTCAAACTCTTCAATAAAAGCAATTATATGCCAAGTTCTCTAAATATGAGTTTTGGCTTACCAAAGTTGTCTTTCTTGGGCATATTATATTAGCTTCGGGCATCTAGGTGGATCTGAAGAAAATCCAAGCCATTGTTGATTGGCACCCACCAAAGAACATTGGTGAGGTGAGAAGTTTTCTTGGTCTCGCTGGCTATTATAGAAGATTCGTCAAAGGATTCTCTATGATACCAGCTCATCTGACTAAGTTGTTAAAAAATGAAGCTCCGTTCGTTTGGTCTGCGGATCAACAAAGAAGCTTTGATCAATTGAAGCAAGTGTTAACCCATGCACTGGTCCTAACCCAACCCGAGTCTGGAAAGGACTACACCGTTTACAGTGATGCTCCGCATCACGAGTTAAGATATGTATTGATACAAGAAGGCAAAGCCATTGCCTATGATTCGAGGCAACTAAAACCACATAAGATAAATTATTCTATTCATGACCTGGAGTTGGCTGCAGTTGTCTTTGCATTGAAAATATGGAGTCACTATCTCTATGGAGAAAAGTGTTATCTCTTCACCGATCATAAAAGCCTTAAGTATCTATTGACTCAAAATGAGTTAAATCTTCATCAATAGAGATGGATGAAACTCTTCAAGGACTATGATCTTGTTATTGATTACCACCCAAGCAAGGTCAATGTTGTAGTTGATACACTCAGCCGCAAACTTCTGCTTGGTAAGTATCGTTATTGATCACTGAATCCAATATATTGATTAGTATATCGACTTATTGTAAAGTCCTTGCATTGTAGCCCCTCGAGCTATCAATGCTCACTTCCATATTCGGAAGCATCGTTGTCTCATAGCTGAACTCCAAGTTCATTCTACCATCGTATCAAAAATTCAAGCATTCCAAAAAGAAGATCCTAAACTTCAAGTTATCAGTTCCAAGCTGCAAGACAACCCCCACTCCGGAATCAATTCTGAAGGACTTTTATGTTTTCATGATCGAGTCTGTGTACCTAATGATGAATCTCTTCATACTGATATCCTTAAGGAAGCTCATTCAAGCTCTTTCTCTGTCCGGGGTCGGTAAAGATGTACAAGGTCCTCTGGAAACTATATTGGTGGTCGGGCATAAAGAAAGCCATAATCAACTTCATGTCTAAATGTCTCACGTGCCCACGTGACAAGGCTGAGCATCATGTTCCCACCGGCTTGTTGCAACTCATTGATCTACTGCAATGGAAGTGGGAGAAGATCCCTATGGATTTTGTTAGTGGTCTACCTTTGACTCCCACTAAACATGATGCCATTTGGGTCATTGTAGACCGTCTCACCAAGTCAGCCCATTTCTTGCTAGTTCAGATGGACTATGGTCTTCCTAAGCTAGCTTACTTGTATATCAAGGAAGTTATACGACTCCATGTAGTGCCTCAATTTATCATTTCTGATCGAGATCCACAATTTGCATCTCGGTTATGGAAGTCATTGCAAGGATCCTTGGGCACCATAGTCAATCTTAGTACTGCCTTTCACTCAGTCTGATGGTCAGTTAGAAAGGGTAATCCAAATCTTGGAAGATATGCTTTGAGCATGCATCATTGATTTTGGAAGCTCTTGGGAGAAATCCCTACCTCTTATCGAGTTTGCCTACAACAACAGTTATCAAGTTTCCATTAAGATGGCACTGTATGAAGCATTGTATGACAGAAGATGTAGAACTCCATTGTGTTGGTCTGAACTCGGTGAAGGCAATATGTTGGGCCCTGACTTACTTCGGGAAACTAAGGAATGGGTTACCACCATCCATGATCACTTAAAAGCTGCCTTTGACCGACAAAAGGCCTATGACAATCTTAAGCGAAGGGATGTACACTATGAAGTTGGCGAAAGAGTCTTTCTTAAAGTCTCACCGTGGAAGAAAGTTATGAGATTTGGCAAAAAAGGGAAGTTGAGTCCCCGATTTATCAGACCTTTCGAGGTTATTGAGAAAATTAGCCATGTGGCTTATCGCTTATCGTTGCCCTTAGAACTCAGTAAAATCCATGATGTGTTTCACGTATCAATGC
Organism: Hibiscus mutabilis; assembly: GCA_019671005.1. Classification (NCBI taxonomy): domain Eukaryota; kingdom Viridiplantae; phylum Streptophyta; class Magnoliopsida; order Malvales; family Malvaceae; genus Hibiscus; species Hibiscus mutabilis. Next base: position 40,173,333 of record CM033712.1, on the reverse strand, counting down.
TTCGGAAGTATCGTTCTGACCCTTCGCATATCATTGAACCCGAATATGTGGAAATTCAATCAAACTTATCCTATGAGGAAGAACCAGTTTAGATTCTTGCAAGGGAAGTCAAAAGACTTCGTAACAAGGCTATCCCCTTAGTTAAAGTGCTCTAGAGGGGCCATTACGTGGAAGAAGAAACCTGGGAACTGGAGGAGTTGATGAAGAAGCAATACCTTCATCTCTTCAATTCAGGTAAAAGTTTAAGGACGAATTTTTCTTAGGGGGAGATTTGTAACATCCAAAATCCAGTCTAGCCGAAATTGGGTTTCGACGATCGGAAATCCTACTTAGGAACTGTCCAAATACGGTGTTGACCTTGACCATGAGGTCAATTGCATTAATATTGGACTCTAATTGGGTCAAATTATTATTTAATGACCTATTTGAATGTATTGAAAATCTACTTAGTGACTAAATTGTAGAAATTAAAAGTTTGGGGGTTAAAGTTTAGTGTATCGAGAGTTGAAGGACTATCCTTGCGATTAGCCCCTCCTCAATTATAATCATCCACACGTGGGATGATCAGGCTCAATTCCTTAAAAGAAAGGAAAAGTTGTTATTGCAAAATAAATAAAAGAAAGTGAATAGAATAGGAGGGCTTACCCGATTTCTAAAGAAGCAAGCACCTCTCTTGTCTTCATCTTCCTCCAAGCAAGCACCTTCATTGTTGAGGGAAGAAAAGCTTGAGTTTTCTTCGATATATTGATAACGAAACATTGCTATCGATCGGGTAAGCCATAATCCCCAAACTATTGATGAAATCCATGGATAAATCAAGCTTAATCTTAAGCTAAGGTTTTGGTTATCTATGAATTTTAATACCTAATGGCTATTTTAAGCATTGATATTGATTTTGGTATCGTTATATTGATTTTGATACCGTATTATCAATTTTAACTGATTCATATTGTTTAACCTAGCTCAAGAATTGAATAGAGAACTTCCACCATCACTGACGAAAGCTAGGGACAAAGGAATTGCTATCCGAGAGCCCTAAGAGCATCATATTATTGAGGTGAGTGCAGTCAAAATCTCGGTAATAGGCTAGGTGCCTTTCTCAATTTCATTATCATCGATTATAGCATGGCTAACATTATTGTCAAGGAATATTACATTGAACCACTTAGTGGATTCCATTGGTAAGTTAAGGTAAGTTCTTGCATTGAATATTGATCATTGATATTGAAACATGGAACATTTTGCACAGAGTATAGTTATTGCTATTGTTATCGTTATTGTCATTGTCATCGATCATTGTTATCGATTTCGCCATTGTTATTGCCATTGAAGCATAGGAGCATTGAATATTGATCACAAAACATTATCATTGCTATTGTTATAGCTATTGTCACCGAGTATTTATATCGACATAGTTATTGTTATCGAAATATTGTAAGTGAAACATTGATCATTGCTATTGTCATTGAAATCATTGGACATTGTCATTGCCATTGGTATTGCTATTGAATATTGATATTGAATCATTGCTTATTGATGAGAACATTGAATATTGCTATTGTTACCGAACACCGATCATTGATATTGTTACCAGACCTCGGATTCGAAAGGATTTTGGATACAATTGGCATGCCATAGAATTTATGAGCTCAGTGTACGGGTGGACTACGGTCCTTGGGCTACGACCTTTATTGTGGCGAGGCGGAAAGATGTATGTGTTATTGGTCATATTGGCGAGGCGGAGGGACTAGACCATTCATTGATTTGGCGAGGCGTAGCAATTCGCATATCCACTATCCTGAATCGATCCAAGGGTTAATATTGAAATATGGACTTATTGCTATTGAACATGATCAATGCATTGTTACTATTGATTTATTGCATTGTTATTTTCTTGATATAATTTGTAATGCATTTCTTTGATAAAGTGTTTACTTGTGACAACCTCACTAGGCAAAGTATGCCTAATGCATTTCATTCCATACATTTCAGGTTAAGGAGTTCACTGTTGGAGATCGAAGAATCAACGTTGTTGACAAGTCACCACAAGCCCAAGTAAAGTGTTTTGCCTTTATGAACTCCTAGAATGATGGCAAAGTCGATGAACTAGTCATTTGTGACTCTTTTGATATGTGTGTATTATGCATGGCATGTAAAAGTGTCTAAGGCTCTAAATGGCCTTTTGGTATAGCTTAAAAATGACTAAGTATGCATATTTGGCACTAAAAGGTGAAAACCTAGTAAACGGATTCAGATAGCCCTAAAATTTGACATGTTGATATATTATAGCTTAATGAAACTGCTGGAAAAATTCCATTGCATTTGGGCATCATTTGACAGGTTAATTAGATTAAAAATTAGATAAAATTTGGCATTACAGTGCATGCCATACCGATACGGGTCCACCTGTTTTGGTACGGTAGTGCATATTTGGCCATTCAAAGTGAAGGCTAACCCAGGCGTATCGACACGGCTTCAAGGCGCTTCGGTACGACTTTGGGCAGTGAGGTCTGGAGAATTAATGGCATTGGTACAAGTACATGGTGTATCAAAATGGGTCTTGGTCAAAATCAACGGTAGCCAATCTGTATCGATAAAGGTCAAGCTGTATCGATGCGATCGAAACGAAGTTGGATAGTTTCATCTAGAGTTTAACTCCAGGCATACTCGTACCGATACAGCACCAAGTGTTTCGATACAGTGTCTGTTAAATCGGTTAGGGGCTGTTGAACACAGTTTTGCTTTATTTACAAAATGGTCACTGAATCTTGGCAAGTCTAATTGGATGGGTAAATAACATCAGATTAAAATGAAAATCTGTAGACTCGCTGATACTGTATTGAATTTCATTATAGTGCAGTTAATTGCATTAAGGGACCTCTAATTTACCGTAATTATAATTTAGTCCCTAAAAGTCGTAGAAGTTAAGAATCGGTCCTAATCAATCAATTATTATTTCCTATTGGATAAATTGGGCTAATGTTATGTTTAATAAGGTATAAAAAACATAGCTTGGACTAAGTGACAATCATCGAGTGAAAATATCGCACCAAACCACCCCATTGCTCACTGGTAGCACGCTCCAACCTAGTTCCCGACCAGGCTGTGATAGGGGTGTTACATATATATGTTTGCACTTAGTTGTTAGAATCATGCATTTGCATAAGGAGTTAGGGAGTTTGTATTTTGCCATTGTGAAGGGTTGTTTTGCTCGCACTGATGCAGGTTAGGAACAGAGTAGACTTGGCAGAGTAGAGCAGAGCAGAAAGTTGGAAACTAGAAGAGAATTGCCGAGTTGCAGTTGGCAAAGCTAGACCAGAGATTTTCAAGCTCGTTTGGCAAAGAAGTGAAGTCTGATGCTCGATCAAAGTATTCGTTGAACCCAGTACACGTCAACCCTAAAATTTAAATAAAGATAAGAAGATAACGTGCTTTATCCTAAGTGTATAATCAAATTTCAATTTCAAACCCACTCTAGGGTTATCCATGCGTGCCTATTTAAAGGAAGAGATCAAACAACTTGAGAGAGCACCGTGGTGGAAAAGGAAGCTAGAGGCTGTGTGGTTCGACCATCTTAGACTGAGAGCTCTAGAGCATTCGAATGGCTGCATCGACAGACCTCCTTCTTGCCCATTATCTTAGTTTTATTTTTATTTAAATGATGATGTTGAGATACAATGATATTTTGTGGATGGACCCCCAACCATGGACTAAGCTTTTACAGTTGGTTGAGGATGCTTGCGTTTAACGCTTTGTTTATGTTTGGTTTTTGATAACTTGATGCCTTGGCATTATTTTCTATTTGGTTGTCATTATATTTTCCTAAATTCTTTGCCGTACGAAAATTGGCATTGTTTGCTTATTACGCCTTAATATCTTAACAGACTTAAGGGTAACGATTAGTTTCCAAGTACTAAGGAGAGAAGCTTCGATAGAAGATGTTCAGGTAGATGAGCTTACTTCGGAAGTGAATCTACCCCTTAGGAGTATAGATTGAAACTTAATCAAGTTAATTAATGAAAAACTTCACTATAGACATATAAGGGTTTTAACATGGTTAACTTAGAGTATTGCTATCGATAGAGGCAACACCACTCTTGAAATCTGCTCAGTAATAAACCCACGGCAGGACATTATTAATAATTGGCATAACTAGCGTAAAAACCAGGCATCCCTAGCCAACGCTCATCACTCATTTAAAAACTTCCTCTTGCCAAACTGTTTTTTTTATTACTTTCAGTGCATTCCTTTAGCTATTTTCTAAAACAAAACTTCAAATCAATCCAACACCCTTGATTCCCTTAACAAGAAAAGCATTAAAACAATTAAATTCTTGGTCAATCCCTGTAGATACGATACTCGACTTACTGTTATATTACTTGCTGACCGTGTATACTTGCACGCCATAGACTCACTCTTGGCATTATTTCTTACATATTTACACTGCATTCTCACTCTTTTGCCAAGCGTTAGCAAAGTCGACAATTATCTGAACTCGGGTTTCATCAATCTACTCCTACTCTTCATCTTGATAATACTAGTGTCATTCAGATTACCACTAATCCAGTCTACCATGAGCGCACCAATCATATTGAAGGGGATTGTCACTATATTCGTGAAGTTGTCAACAATCAAGTTATTTCTCTTCCACATGTTTCTACGGCTTTACAAATTGCTAACGTGTTTACCAAATCTCTTACTCAACAACACCAACTTCTTATTGGCAAATTAATGCTCTTTGATAAACCAACATCAATTTGAGGGGGGATGTTACCATATATAGTTATTGATTGTACACAATTTTCATAATTTCCTATTTCCATAGTTAGTTTGTAAAGTTGTAAATTAGTATTAATTTTTCTTTTCATATTTGATGTAAATAGAGAGATATTAGCGTATAGATTTTGCTAAATCTGTAGAAATTAGCATGTAATCATGTGTATAATAAGCTATTTATTTCATGGAATGCAAGAGGCAAATCAAGCCATTCAAATCAAAATTCTAACAAATCATGCAATTTGATCATCATCATCATCATCAACAACAACAACAATAATAATAATAATATGTTGTTGTTGTTGTTAAAGTTGTAAATGAAACGAGACAGATCGCAAGTTACTCGAGTCAACACTCGATCAACACTCGACTCAAGTTCTTAACAAGCCGAGTCGAGCTCAACATAACTTGGGCTCGACTCGACTCGACTCGTGTACATAGCTAGTCAGAGCTATTCAAGAGTTATGCAGCCAAATAGAACATAAACTCCCACATATTCAGGGAAGGGAACCAGGTCTAAGATAGCCATTGGATCTAATCACTAATCAGCGCACGAACACATTGTTTATACTACCGACTGAGGGCTCCTTGACATAAAATAATTAGATCATTATCCTAAATCAAATTTCACTGAATTTGATATAAAATTAAACTTAATTTAAGTTATTTTGGATTAGTTATTTGAATCAATTTAAATTTGAATTATCTTTAAGTTCATATTATATTGAGTTTGGATCATTAGCTTTTTTTCGTTAAATCAATTTGATTAAATATATTAAGTTCGAGTGAATTTAGAATTTCCATATTTTATGTTTATTTTATTTTAACTTAGTCCATGATTGAGAAAAATGTTATTTGGTTTGACAATGGACAAGGAAGACAAAGGGCATGTGATCTATTATTTTATCGACAATGAAAGTTCGTCTTCATGATAGACCTCTACAATATTCGATCCGAATTAATCAACCAATAAATTGGATACCGATTGTTAAACAAAAAAATTGTTACAAAAGATTCTCATTCCTTTTTGTCGTCCTTGCAAGTCATTTTGTCTTGAAATTAATAATTTGTCGATAAATACAATATTGTATATTGGATATTTGCAAAATATGTAGCAAATCAATAACGTATAAATTGTTATAATTTTTTGATTAATTACATTAATCGATACTTTTCATTAAAATTATTAAAAGTGTACAAACCAACGATTTTAGTTAGGGTAAACTACACTGGTAGTCACCGAACAATCATTTCTTTCCTATTTTGGTCACCAAACTAATTTTTTGGCAAAATAATCACTAATGTTACCTATTTTTCCTATTTTGGTCACTGACCGTTAACTTCCCGTTAAGTTTTAACAAATATGGTTACATTGCATGGTATAATAATAGTTCTAGTCCTAAAACATATTCATTTCATCAACTTGGTCCTCATTTTCTAGAGTTTAACTTATTTTTTCTTTTTTATAATTTGGTCCTCTCACTTTTACTTCCCTTAAAAACAACCATCATCTTCACTTATAAACTATACCTGGGTGAGCGTCTTAGTTTGTACGGATATTAACTAAACTGAAATAGATGAGTGGGGGTAGTATTTCATTCCTATACCTTCTAAAACTTGGTATCATTGTATTGATGTTGGTGCGGAATTAACAACTGTGGATGCTACTGATTGCGAGTGTTTCGACTCCCCTTTATTAGAGTTTGTAAGTGCTACTCTAAAATATTCAAATTTATATATTCCTCCTAGAATTTTTTTTGAAAGTCAAGAATAAGGGGAAAAGATCGAGTTGTGGAACATATAAATAAAAAAGTTAACAGAAGAATGCTGAGTGATTGCTTCTAGTGTGAAAGAAAATAAAAATACAAATAAAATAGTTAACCTTCACATGAGCGATCTTAAACAGACCTTCCAATCGTCTTACAAGATCCTGAATCTTTACCATTGATGCCTCAGTAATTGGATGCTGGTGCCACAATTTTAAAATCTCAATGCTGGAGAAAATGAGATCCGTATAACACTTTTCACTGTTTTCTTTAAATAAACCTTCCAATCGTCTTACAAGATGATGGTTGTTTTTAAGGGAAGTAAAAGTGAGAGGACCAAATTATAAAAAAGTCAAAAAATAAGTTAAACTCTAGAAAATGAGGACCAAGTTGATGAAATGTATATGTTTTAGGACTAGAACTGTTATTATACCATGCAATGTAACCATATTTGTTAAAACTTAACGAGAAGTTAATGGTCAGTGACCAAAATAGGAAAAATATGTAATTTTAGTGACTATTTTACCAAAAAATTAGTTTGATGATCAAAATAAGAAAGAAACAATAGTTCGGTGACTACCGGTGTAGTTTACCCTTTTAGTTAAACAAACACCACTATCTTACTCTTTATTAACAGAAATATTGACCGTTAAATAATTAACAATTCATAAAAGGATAATTTTTAGAAAAGAGCTAAATGTTAAAAAAATAGAGTTAATTAAAGGCTTAACTCAAAAATAGGTGCCTAAATTATACATTTTTTAAGATAAGTGTTTAATGTTTTTTTAGCTGAAATAGGTGCCTAAAGTTTCATTTCGTTAGTGTTTTAAGGTAACACCGTTAAAAAATCTATCACCCAATAATAGATTGACATGTGTCTTTTTTAAAAAAAACTGAAAATAAAATAAATTAAACAATACCTAAAATTTTCAAAAATTACAAAATAGTCCCAAAATCTCTAAAACCCCAAAACCTTAAACCTAAAATTATTGTCACTGCCGTCGTCAATAGCCTCATCGGATCTTGCAGTCGCCTGAGGCCACCGTCCATTTCTTCGTCGTTCGACATTCGATTAACACTCATTTCGCCGGTTACTAGCGATGGGTGGTTGAGAAAAATGTGTGGTGGCCTTAGACGACGGGGTTCGACAAGACTATCAACGGTAGTAGTGGCTTCAATTCTGAGATTTTGCGGTTTGCAGTTTTAAGGATTTGATTTTTTGAGATTTTAAAATTATTTTCTTCTCTTTCAATTTTTTATTAAAAATAAAAAAATAAAGAGTCGTGTTAAATTCTGATTGGGTGCTGATTTTTTTAATGGTGTTATCTTAAAACACTAACGGAATGAAATTTTAGACACCTATTTTAACCGAAAAACATTGCACTTATCTTAGAAGAATATATAGTTTAAATATCTATCTCTGAATTAAGCTTTAATTAAATATTAAAAAAGCTATTTTTGACTATTTGCCTAAAATAAATAATTTTAGTTTTAAAAAAAGAAAAGTGGAGTTAGCGTGCCCAAAAATGGAAAAGGTCAAAATAAAAAAAAGTTTACCATGCCATCACGCCCTTTATAATCCAAGGGAGCTGTGACTTTAAAAGATTTCAAAAAAAAAAAAAAAAGAAACGATGAAATTGAAAATGTTTATAATTAAACGATAAAAACAGAAATATAGTGATAATTAAATGATTAAACGCATAATTTACCTTTTTAATACAATTACAACTTGAATCCTATGAGATTTATTTTCGAGAAAAAAGTTTGATATACTATTTACGTAAACAAACGTTTACACATATTTTTTTAAATTTAGGGTTAGAATTTTAGTTTAAGATTAAAAGTTTAGGGGTTTAAATTGTAGAGTTTAAAATTTAAGGATAGTGTTTAGAATTTAAAGTTTAAATTTTAAGCTATTAGAGTTAAAAAAAATATAAATTTGTGTAAAATTAATTTTAAACGGATTGTATGTTTTTGCCTTTATTTTCCTGCTTAATTTTTGTTTTTTTGCTATGCAGTTTTTACTGTCTGAATATTTGTCAAGTGAATACCCGTCCACTCCACTGCTCCAGCCCCTTCTCCTTCTCTCTCTGACTCGGCTACCGCTTTCTCTGTGCGACTAAATTCTAACAGATTTTCCATTTGTTCAACGATTTCCTGGCTCTTTCTTTAAAGGGTATGTGCCATTTATCCTTCAATTCCTGCTTCATTAAGTTTATGCGTATCTCCAGATTTTATGCTTCTCAATCTATCTCAAAATGTAGTTTTCTTTACGTTTATGTATCGGAGATTTGAATCAATGATTTTTTTTTAGTTCTTAAAGGAAGATTTAAAATTTGTCTCCAATGATTCAACAAAACTCTGCCTAACGAGTGGGAAAAATAACAAGGCTATTTCACGTGATTGTGCAATACCCTTTTCGTTTTCCCCTTTTTGGTGTGTATTATGTTGTGATGTTCTTTGATTTTGATTTGGGAATAATGGGTAACTGTTGTGTGTGAATTACGTTATTATGCTTGTGAAATCTTCTGAGTTACCATGGTAGACGGTTAAGTCTTTTCACGTATAATTCATTCTATTTATAGTCTTTATTTGCAGACTGGCTAAGTCACATTGCTAGGGTCGCTTTTCTAATCCATTGATAAGGCTGGAATTATTCGATAATGGCTTCAAGAGTGATCTTGCGGAAGAGGAGCTACATTTACAATTCCCCGACTCGACTTACTTCCCTGATTCGGGGCTTTTCTAGTTTTGAGCACAGACAATCATTTACATCCAAGGATTCACAAGATTCATGCTGGGTTGCGAGCCATCCTTATCGAAATTCTGATTCTAAGAAAGCTGTGTTACCTACACTTCTCAAAAATGAGCTATCAAAATTTCTAGCAGCACAACATTATAGGAGTAACTCCAGAATCTCAAAGTCGGGGTATCAAGCTGGAAATTTAGAATTTGAGTCTCCATTGGGGGTCCGATGGTTTTCACAATCTGTGCGTTCTGTTTCAACTGCCACTGCGGGTAAACCTAACTTGGATGGCGGTAATGATGGGAATGAAGAACAGGCTTCTAAAAAGGTGAAGGAGGCTTCGCCTGAGGAATGTGATCAAGCAGTAGAAGGCCTGAGTACAGTGAAAGCCAAAGCAAAAGCTAAGCAGGTACAAGACTCCACCAAAAGTGCACAGCCATTAATCAAGAAACTATGGGCTATGATTCTTGGCATTGGACCTGCCTTGAGAGCTGTTGCTTCTATGAGCAGGTTTAAACTTTTCTAGTTTGTTTATGGGGATGAACTGATGTAATTGCTCTGATACTTATTATTTTATACCATTCTGCAGAGAAGACTGGGCAAAGAAGCTTCGCCATTGGAAGGATGAATTTAAATCTACAATGCAACACTATTGGTTGGGTACAAAGTTACTTTGGGCTGATGTTAGGATAAGCTCAAGGTTGTTGGTAAAACTTGCTAATGGGAAGGGTCTTTCTAGAAGAGAAAGGCAACAGCTCACTAGAACGACAGCTGATATTTTTAGGCTAGTTCCTTTCGCCGTCTTTATCATAGTTCCATTTATGGAATTCTTGCTACCGGTATTTTTGAAATTATTTCCCAACATGTTACCTTCAACCTTCCAGGACAAGATGAAAGAACAGGTAATGATTTCCTTGTGTTTTTCCATTAATGAAGCATTTATCTTGTTTTAGCATCATTCTTATTTGTAGTATCTATAGCTTAAGAAATAGCCAATTTATGCTAACCTAGTGTTGTGATCATTCTGATTGTTTATGATAGGAAGGGATATTTTTTTTTATTTCTGTGGCTGTCTGCCTTTTATAATAGTACTCTGTGAAGTTTCTAATAACAATCCATTGAAGTTGAGTTTATTATACATATAAAGTAAGATTCTGGTCTCAGTTGATATGCTTAATCTATAGGAAGCATTGAAAAGACGGCTAAATGCCAGGATAGAATATGCAAAGTTTCTTCAAGATACAGTGAAAGAAATGGCAAAGGAAATCCAAAACACACGGAGTGGAGATATTAAAAAAACAGCAGAAGATCTTGACGAGTTTATGAACAAGGTATCTTTTTCTCCTTTTAATTTTATTCTTCCTGGCATAAAAGGAAGCTGATTCTCCTGTTTTGGTGTTGGGAGAAATTTATTTGGGTTTTTCTTTTAAGTGAAAGAGATTGATATGTGATTCATTCTGGTATATGAACAGGTTAGAACTGGTGCAGGTGTATCCAATGATGAAATTTTAGGCTTTGCCAAGTTGTTTAATGATGAACTTACTTTAGACAATATTAGCAGGTTGGTACTACATTAGGTATTGCCTTAATTATCCCACACTTCATCTCTTCAATGGATGTGTGTGTTTGTGTTCATTTCCTCTTAGATGGAATAAGAAAAGAGGGATTTGTTGCGTCTTTCAGTTTATCGTTTCCATGCACTATTTGAAGATTGTAGTTGCTTCCTTTGTTGGCTACAGGCCTCGTTTGGTGAATATGTGCAAATATATGGGTATCAGTCCATATGGTACAGATGCATATCTACGATATATGCTTCGGAGAAGACTGCAAGAGTAAGACTCCTCCTTTTCTTTTAGAGATGTTTACATGATGCTTAGCTGACACAGTTTGAGCTTAAGTTTCTTTGTCTTGACCGTTATTGCTTTATACAAAAACTATTGGTTGTTTTAAGAATCAAGATGTCATGAATGAGGGGAAAAAACTTGTGCAATTTCAGTTTTCCTTGTTTTTCTTTTGAAATTTTGAATTGTTAATATTTGTATGTGTTTCGTAGAATCAAGAATGACGATAAGATGATTCAAGCTGAGGGCGTGGAGTCCCTTTCAGAAGCAGAGCTTCAACAAGCTTGCAGAGAGCGAGGCTTACTTGGATCATTTTCAGTAGAGGAGATGAGGCAACAGGTTAGTGTTCAACCTTGTCCATCTTTTCCATCAACTGAAAAATTGTTAACAAGTAAAGAAGTTTTTAGGGAAGAGTCTCAATATGAAAACTCTGCAAAATTGAATTGATTTTTTCTCACATAGTAGAATTGCGTTACAAGAGTATTTATAAAAGCTAAGTCTAAGTGTTAGACTAAACTTAGGATTCCTAGTAGTTTACTCTAGCTTAGATTAGTGTAGTTAAGATAAACTAAACTAGCTATTTACTTAATTCATTAAATAAGAATTAGTATTTGGACTAAATACTAAAATCACACGTTATTATCCACACTCTCCCTCAAGTTGGGAGTAGATGTTATAGAGTCCCAGCTTGGATGTAATCTCATCAAAGGTAGCTCTTGGAAGTGCCTTGGTGAGTACATCTGCCAGCTGTTCTTTGGTAGGGACATAATTCAGATTGACCATTCCACTGTTGACTTTTTCTGTGATAAATTGTCTGTCAATCTCAACATGTTTTGTTCTGTCATGATGGATTGGATTTTTTGCAATCCCTTTAGCTGATTGACTGTCGGTTTGTAAGTCAAACTGTGTAAATTCACTGAGTCCCAATTCTGCCAGGAGTGTTTGCAGCCATCCCCTCACAAATTCCATATGCTAGAGCCCTATATTCTGCCTTAGCACTGCTTTTAGAAACCACAGACTGTTTTTTACTTATTCAGGTTACTAAATTGCCCCAAACAAAGGAGCAATAGCCGCTTGTTGACCTCCTATCAGTTAGCTCCCCAGCCCAGCTAGAATCAGTAAAAATCTTCACTGTTCTATCTTCATTTTTTCTGAAAATAAGCCATGTCCAGGGGTGAACTTAAATACCTCAAAATCCGGTTCACAGCTTCAAAATGCTCCTCCCTTGGATCACATAGGTGCTGACTAACAATGCTATATCCAGTCTTGTAAGAGATAAGTAGATAAGCTTTCCTACCAATCTCTGGTACTGTTTTTTATTAACAGGACTGCTTACTCCATCCTTGTTCCATTTTAGATTAAACTCCATAGGGGTCTCTGCAGATTTGTACCCTAGCATTCCAGTTTCAGTCAATAAATCAAGGATGTATTTCCTTTGATTAATGACTAAACCTTCCTTTGTTCTGGCTACCTCCATTCCTAGAAAATACCTTAGGTTTCCAAGATCCTTTGTTTCGAATTCAAGGGCTAGTAGCTTCTTCAGTCTCTCAATCTCATCTATGGCATCCCCTGTGACAATAATGTCATCTACATAAACAATCAAAATAGCTTTCTTTCCGGTAGGGGTTACCTTTTGAAGAATGTATGGTTGGTTTGACATTGTTTATAGCCATTGTTGATGATGACCCTTGTAAATCTGTTGAACCAAGCTCTAGGTGACTGTTTTAGGCCGTACAAGGACTTTTCCAGTTTGCAAACCTTCTGATTAACATTGTTATCCATCCCTGGAGGAATTTGCATATATACCTCCTCCACGAGAGTTCCATTCAGGAAGGCATTTTTGATGTCTAGTTGGTGAAGAATCCAATCTTTATTAACAGCTAAGGAAAGTAGTACCCTTACTGGGTTTAGCTTCGCAACCGGGGCAAAAGTTTCCTGATAGTCTATTCCATAGGATTGAGAGAACCCCTTGGCTACAAGTCTTGCTTTGAACCTTTCAACAGTACCATCTGAATTGTACTTTACAGAGAACACCCATTTACAGCTTACCAGTCTTTTTCCTTGTGGTAAATCAACAAGCTTCCAGGTCTCATTTCTTTCTAGTGTCTCATCTTCAACTGCCTTTTTCCATTTCAGATCTCTCAAGGCTTCCTCCATTGATTTTGGAATGACAGTGCTGTCAAGATTGACAGTGAATGCTTTAAATAAGGGCTTTAAATTTCCATATGCAACAAACCGTTGAATGAGATGATTTGTGCACTTTCTCACACCCTTTCTCTGAGCAATAGGCAAATCAGAGGTGTCAATAGTAGGAATTTCTTCTTGAAACAATTCCTTACCTTGCATTTTTCTGAGGCAGCAGGACTGACGTCCAGTACTTGGCAATCTCCAGGTTGTGTAGCAGCCTCTTTAATGAACTAAGTTGTTTGCTTTCAAGTTGAGTTGGTTGGTCTTTTTGGGGAGAAGTAGGAGTAGGAGATGAAACCTGGTCAGGGATTAAAGTCTGGTCTTCAAGGATAGGTTCAATAGACAAATTCTGGAGGTTTTCAAGAACAGGTTCAGTTGTAGGAGGTGCAAACGAGGATGATACACTTGCTGGAAATTTTTGAAAACGGTCAAAAACAGGGTCATCAAAAACATAGGGTAAATTTAAAGTTGGTAAAAGCTGAGATTCTGCAATATTCTCCCCCTGAATTTTAGTTTTGGGGTAAAAGGGTTTATCTTCAAAAAAGGTCACATCCATGGAGGTATAGGTTCTTTTTGTGGAGGGTGGGTAACATTTGTAGCCCTTCTTATTAGGTGAATAACCTAAGAAAATACACCTAATGGCTCTAGGGTCTAATTTAGATTTAGTATGGGAATTATTATGGACGAATACAGTGCTGTCAAATATTTTTACAGGAATGCTAGATGAAAGAGGCTGAAAGTTTGGAAAAACTGAAAGAAACAAATTCCTAAGGGATTTGAATTTTATTGATTTACTTGGCAGCCTGTTGATAAAAAATGTGGCGGTTAAAATAGCATCTCCCCAGTAGAAATTAGGAACATCGGTGGAAAATAATAAATACCTAGCAACCTCTAAAAGAAGCCTATTTTTTGCTCGGTTATCCCATTTCGTTGGGGAGAGTCAACACATGAAGTTATATGAATAATCCCTTTATCTCGAAAAATGACCCGAGTTTTGGTAAAATATTCACTCCCATTATCACTATGTAGTACTTGAATTTTCCTTTGAAACTGAGTTTCTATTAAAGTGTAAAAATGTTTAAAAACTTCTTTTGCTTCAGACTTTTCTCTCATAAGGAATGTCCAAGTTATTCTAGTGTAATCATTTATGAAGGTTATAAACCACCGTGAACCATCAATGTTCTTTACCTTGGAAGGGCCCCAAATGCCATTGTGTACGGTTGCAAAAGGTTGAGAGGTTATAGAATGTGAAGGAGGATAATTGCTTTTTGTTTGTTTTGCAAGAGGACAAACATCACAACTGAAATGACCAGGATTTTTATTAGAAAATAAGCTAGGTAACATTTTAGCCAAATAGTGAAAGTTGGGATGACCTAATCTATAATGCCATAATAAGATATTCTTTGAAGAATCTGAACTAACAGGAAAACAAGGAAAACTGCTTGTCTATTCGGAGGAATCTGCCCTTGGAGGATATAGAGGCCAGCGCACAACCTAGCACTGCCAATCACCTTCCCCGAGTCCATAGCCTGAAACTCACAAACATGTGAGGAGAATTTAGTATTGCATTTCAGTTCATTTGACAATTTGCTAACTGAAATTAGATTGCAAGCCAGTTTAGGAACATATAAAACATTTGGCAGTGTAATAGTTTCAGATATTCTGACAGAACCAGTTCCCGAGACAGCTGATAAAGATCCATCAGCAGTTTTTTTCTGAGAAGAAGCATGTAGGGACTGATATGTATGGAATAGGGATTGGTCCCCTGTCATATAGTTTGAAGCCCCTGAATCAACAATCCATTTGGAACCATTAGTCTAATCAGATAAACTAACAAAAAGTGAACTACCTTCATTGGTTGCGGATGCAAGGTTCGATTCACTAGGAGGTGTAATCTGGCTGAGCAATCTTTGCAAGTCCTCAAATTTTTTACTGAGGTTCTGCCCAGCAATATTTGTAGATGCCATATAAGCAGATCTATCTGGTTGCTGTTTTAGCCTTTGAGGTTTCCAATTTGCTGGTTTACCATGAAGTTTCTAGCAGTTTTCCTTCACACGTCCAACCTTTCGACAATGGTCAAACCAGGGTTTTTCTCGCCTTGGTTTGTCGGTTGAATGAGTGACGAGGGCAGCACCTTCAGGCTGGGTATTTTGGGGCAGCATCATAACCCTTCTGCTTTCTTCTCTTCTAACTTCAGAAAAAGCCTCTCGTAGGGAAGGGAGGGGCTTGGTAGCAATAATTCTTCCCTTTACTACATCAAGGTCACTGTTGAGACCATAAAGAAACTGAAAGACTCTTCTTTGAGTTGTGATCTGCTTGTATAATGCCGCATCAGTAGTGGATGACCAACTATGATTTTCAAACAGATCCAACTGTTGCCAGTACCTTATAATTGTGTTGTAGTACTGTGTGACACTCATCTCTTCTTGGCGAAGGCTATTAATCTTGTTCCCTATCTCGAAAAGCTCAGCAACATTATCAGAACTGGAGTAGGTTTCTTTAGCAGCCTCCCAGATTTCTTTTGCTGTATCATAGAGAAGAAAATCCACACCCACATCAGGGGTCATGGAATTTATGAGCCATGACATAATCATGCTGTTTTCTCAAAGCCATAGGTCGTATGTTGGATCAGTAATTTCTGGAATTTTCTGTTTGCCTAAGATGTATTCTGCTTTACCCCTGCCAGTGATGTAAAGCTTGACAGTTTGAGACCATTGAAGATAATTGTGGCCATTGAATTTATGAGAAGTTATTTGTGTGGTGGAGACATCAGATGCAGCATCGGATGTAGGGTTTTGATCTTTGCCAGAATCGGCTATGGTAGAGGAAGATGTATCAACCATGGTAAATAACTAGTCGGATCGAGGGACTAAACTGATACCATGTTAACAAGTACAGAAGTTTTTAGGGAAGAGTCTCAATATGAAAACTCTGCAAAATTGAATTGATTTTTTCTCACACAGTAGAATTGCGTTACAAGAGTATTTATAAAAGCTAAGTCTAAGTGTTAGACTAAACTTAGGATTCCTAGTAGTTTACTCTAGCTTAGATTAGTGTAGTTAAGATAAACTAAACTATCTATTTACGTAATACATTAAATAAGAATTAGTATTTTGACTAAATACTAAAAGCACACGTTATTATCCACAAAAATATGTTGTTCATGCAAAAGTTTATTGAATATTTTTCAAGGCTATTACAAAATGTGGTTAATTTGGATTATTATGAGGAGCTTCAAAGGAAAGAATAACAATTTGGTTATTCTTCTTTCCCCAATAGTCAACAGCAGTAGGATTTTATGGCATACCTACATGCATGCATACATATGTATAAAATTTTGATAAACATAGTGGGATTGTATTTTGATTAAAATATTTGTTTGGGAATCTCATTTCCAATTTTCTACCTCGATATACTAATCAGTGCTACTTATAGGATTTTGTGTGATAACGATGTGTTATCCTGTTTTGTTAATATTTATTCCCTTCACAGTTGCGTGATTGGCTGGATTTATCTCTCAATCACTACCTGCCCTCGTCTCTATTGATTCTGTCTAGGTAACTTTGCATGAACATTTTTTTTCTTGTTATTATTTTATTTTTATTTGACCTATGACTTCATTCAGAACTTTATTCCCTTGTTTTGTTATCTACAGAGCATTCGCTGTGTCTGGAAAAGTCAGGCGAGAGGAGGCTGTTCAAGCTACACTCTCCTCTCTTCCGGATGAGGTTGTGGATACTGTTGGGGTTACAGCTTTACCATCTGAAGATTCTGTTTCAGAAAGGAGGAGAAAGTTGGAATTCCTTGAAATGCAGGAAGAACTTATCAAGGTTTTTCTGTTTTAATGCTTTACGCAATCTTGCAATCTCTCAGAAGAGAGGAAAACAGTTTTCCGTTCCATACCCACCTTCTTTTCCCGAGCCTTGAGATTTGTTGTCCTTTATATGATTCTCATTTCCTTTGCTCTCTTATATGATACTGGTAAAGAAAACAAAAGAAAAACACATGTACATTATGTTGAATGAATTATCATTTTTTTTATGTCAACTATCCAAAAAGACAAAAAGTATAATTTTATCAAGGTTTAGTTCATGTAATATAGGCTGATACCAAGGTGAGTTACAATGAAAAATAGAAGGTATACATCTTAAGGGTTTATTGGCAAAAATCAAGCTTTTGGATTGGGATTTAGTGCAGTGCTTAATTTCCCTGTATGTTTTAAAGCACATAAGTTGATTTTGTTTTACTACAGGTATTTATATCTGTTAGTGTTAGCTCTGTAGGTTCAAGTTCTGTTGCATTCTGTGTTTGGACTTATTTATATTTGAATAACCAAATGCGTAGGAGGAAGAAGAGGAGGAGGAAGAGGAACAGGCCAAGTTGAAAGAATCTATTAACAAGCAAAAGGATGTGGCTCTGGAAGAGAAGGCTGTTTCCACAGAAAAAGACACACAAGAATTAGCAAAAGCTAAAACTTTAGAGAAACATGAGCAGCTATGTGAGCTTAGCCGGGCTTTAGCTGTTTTAGCATCTGCATCTGTAAGGACTGACAGTAGTATAACACTTTTTATTTGTATCTTATAATTGATGCTTCATACTCTAATTTTAGACTTTCTTTGCTACCACTTTTTTCAGTCAGTCAGCTGGGAGCGTGAAGAGTTCTTGAGACTTGTCAAGAAAGAGGTATTTAGAGCAAAATAGTTCTGGAAAATATGATATTTATTGTTTCTTCAAATCTCCGTTCCTTTTATCTGGACATATTACCAAGTTCTTCCCCTATAATTTTACCCATGTGCATTATTAGTCAAGGTTGCTAGCAGGTGATCTTTGTGAATTGTCAACAGATTATTTAATCACCGATGCTCATTTTATGAATGATGATTTGAGTTGCATAGGTTCAGAAGCATTAAGGTTTGTGACTTCAAACACCCAGCCAACCTGAGATTCAACCTTGGGTTGGCTAATGTTAACAAGCTCAACTTACCACACCCATTCTAAGCTTTCTAGAAACTGTTCAACATCAACCTTAGCTTTGCTAATCTTATGAAGCTTAGCAACTTGCAGGTACATGCCCAAAAAAAAAGAAGACGTGATAACATTTAAAGACCAATCATAAACTTTCTGCTCTATAGTAATGGACAATCAATTGCACAATATGTGAAACCCATTAGTAAGAACCAGGAGCCTGCATACACAGGCCCCGTATAATGAACTAAAGAGAGCTGAGGAGATGGGGGTATTTTCAAACTCAGCCCCTGATGAGCAGGGGAGGGAAAGGAAAAAATAGGGATTAGAGTGAAAACAGATAGGAAGAAGAAAGACAAGGACTTTATGAGTAAGTAGAGTAAATGGAGTGGAAATATAGAAGAGGGGCAGAAATCCAGTTAAAGTGGAACTCCTTAGGGGATTATAGACCATGTATGTTAACAGAAAGGGTATTTTTCTGGCTTGTATTTCTTGTCCTGATTCTCCTAGTTCAAGCAGAACTCCTGGTGAGAGAATTCAAGAAAGCATTACTTCACAAAATAATGCCTTAGCTCCTCTGGGACTTTAATCTTTCTACTCATCTCACATGCAAAAACCATGATCTTTTGGATGGGAATATGTTGAAAATGGATAATCCAGTGTCTGCTTATATCAACTTCTTTTTGTCCCATGCCCCCCTCTATTTTCTGGTTCTATTTGAGAAAAGCTCTCCTTTCGCACATTCCATATCATATCGACCATCTACTTTCGGATAGACTCAAAAAAGAATTTGAAAGAGAGTAATATTATTTATAAATTGAAAGATATTTTCTTCTTTCAAACTTCATTTAGTTTATTCTTATTTTGACAAGTGACAAACCTTTCTTTTCTTTGTATTTTTGTTCATTATGTCTATTCTATTCATTGGATAGGTGATTATGTCCAATGGTTCTTAGCAATTTTTTAACCCTATTCATATTTATATTTTAGTTACACAGATATTATATTGCAATTCAAATTAAGTGCAATATATTAAGATTCTAAGTTGGAACTAGGTCAGCATTTTTTGACCATATAATCACCAAAAAAGATCTTTGAGTTGCATATTTGTTAACCATTAAATTTGCATGATGTATGTGGCATGAACATGCAATGAAAACTGTGTTAGATTCGATTTTTATGGAAGAAATCAGAACTCAGTAACTATTCATAAAGTTATTGAATACCAAACTCTTGACAAGCTTGTTTAAAAACTGTTTATGAAAAGCCTAATCAATATAATGATCAAAAGTCACCATTGGTTAAAACTTGTTCCATGCTGTAAATGTGCTTGAATTTTTTTATTCAATTGTTTAATTTGAGAAATTAACACAAGCTCTAGTTAAACTCATTCTTAAGCTTCAACAAACTGACTTTGGCCACTTACACCTTATGAGCAGGAGAGGTGACTTTCCCCTTGATCTTTGTTATATATGTGCTATAATACTATCCTAAATCCTGTATATAAAATTTGACCATTATCCATGCCTTCTAATATTGTCTTCATATTTCTAATATTATTTAGGATTTTAAAGTTACCGAGTTCCTTTCTGTATCTCTTTTAACAATTTTGTGTTGCTTTTATTATTTTCTTATTTTTTTGCTCTTACCGTTTTCAGGTAGAAATGTACAACAGTATGGTAGAGAAAAAGGGTACAAAAGATGAAGAAGAAGCTAAGAAGGCATACCAAGCTGCCCGAGAGCATAGTGACTATACAGCTCAGAAGGCAATTGGTGACAAAGTTTCCTCTGCACTTATAGACAGGGTAATTTCCGTAGACTCTTCAATTAAAACAGCCTTCAACTTCAATCTTGTTGCTCTCAATTTATTAACTATCTGCATTGTAGTTATAACATGCCCTTTTAAACCTAGAAACTAACTGTAACACCCCTTACCCGGTTTAGGAGTAAACCGAACTAAGAAGTGTTACCAAACATACAAGGGTTGGCTTAGCACATGTAAGCCCTTAAGTCGAACACTAAAGGTATCTAATGGTCAAGAACGTACAAAAATTTTCAAACTTTTAATCCCAAATTTTATCTTATACATTAAGTTGTCATATAACTATTTGAGCACATAACTTACATTAATAAGAATTTAATTAAGATATTCTATTTCAAAACATTTGAAGTCTTTATCTTCTAAGAACATCTAACCATTTCTAAGCCATTAATGAATTAGGTCTAACTCATAGTCCTTGTTCATTTTAGACATTATTTGAGCCGAGGGATAGTGAAGGGTTCGACTAGGACATGGGTAACAAGGTTCGGCTAACATTGAAAAATCTAAAGGAATTGGTGATTCATTAAGGTCCAAAATCCAGTCTAGTTATACAAATATATAGTACCAACTTTTACATTAAAACGATTCCTAGGATTAAAGCCTAACTCCAAACTCAAATCATCCACTTCTATCCCTAACGTTCACATATCATAACCATACTCATATCCATAATCAAACTACCATTTGATCATTATAACTAGAAAACCAACCAAATGAGCAACACAACATGATAGGGTCCTAACACATGATGATAGATATGTGAAAAACAGAGTTTTACTGTACTCTATTTGTTATTATTCATTAGTGAAAGAGGAGTCTATTATATAGACTTTTACAGAGGTGTTTAACACCAAGTAGTTAACCTATAGGATAAGACTCTTATCCTTTACAAAGATCAAATTTAAATTCAAACTACTAGTTAAGATAAAGTAAAGATAACATACAACTCCTACTCTATCTAAAACTCGTACAACACACGGTTATGCATACTAACTAACACTCCCCCTCAAACTATGTATATGTTGTATATACCCAGTTTGGATGTGAACTCATCAAAAATAACTCTTGGAAGTGCCTTAGTAAAGATGTCACTATCCGGCTTCGGTAGGAATATAGTTTAGTTGTGCAATACCACCATTCACTTTCTCATAGATAAAGTGCCTATCTATTTCAATGTGTTTGGTTCTGTCATGTTTGCTTTGGATTCTTAGCAATACTCATTCTTTGATTGGTGTCACTATAGATCTCGAACTCGGTCTTTTCATCCAACTCCAGCTCTTTGAGAAGCCTTTTTATCCACATTCCTTCACATATTCCAAGAGCTAATGCTCTAAATTCGCCTCAAAGACTACTCCTTGACACCACAGCCTGCTTTTTGCTTCTCCAGGTAACCAAGTTGCCCCAAACATAAGCACAATATCCACTAACCGACCTTCTATCGGTGAGCTCTCCCCAGACTTGAATGTGTATACCTTCACCATTCTGTCATCGATTTTTCTTGAAAATTAGCCCAAAGACTGTGTGTGAATTTTAGGTACCTCGCATTCGTTAATCGCCTCCAAATGTTCTTCTCGAGGATCACTCATGTGCTGGCTTATAACACTCACTAAGTATGCAATGTCTGGCCTTGTTAGAGAAAGATAAATCAGTTTTCCAACTAACCTTTGATAGGGTTCTTTGTCAACTGGATTACCAGCTTCTCCTTTGTTGAACTTCAACCCTGGGTCCATGGGTGTCTCGGCTGGCTTGCATCCAAGCATCCCAGTTTCTGTAAGAAGATCTAGGATGTACTTCCTTTGATTGATGACTAAACCTTCTCTTGACCTTCTTACCTCCACACCCAGAAAATACCTTAGACTCCCCAAGTCCTTTGTTTCAAATTCTCGGGCAAGAACAACCTTCAAATTCTCAATTTCTCTACTATCATCCCTTGTAATAATTATGTCATCAACATACACAATTAATAAGGTTATTTTACCAGTTGCTGCAACCTTTCTGAACAGGGTGTGATCAGCCTGACTTTGTTTGAATCTATTCTTTACCATAGCCTTTGCAAATCTCTCAAACCAGGCCCTTGGAGATTGCTTAAGTCCATACAGTGATTTGTTGAGTTTGCACATTGTATTTCTAGTTGTTTTACCTTCTAGACCAGGTGGTATTTGCATATATACTTCCTCCTCGAGCCTCCCATTGAGAAAGGCATTTTTGATGTCTAGTTGGTGTAATTTCCAGTCCTTGTTTACAGCTATGGACAGTAAGATTCTAATAGTATTCAATTTAGCCACTGGTGCAAAGGTTTCTTGATAATCCACCCCATAGGATTGTGTAAAACCTTTAGCCTCCAGCCTTGCCTTATACCTCTCAATGCTCCCATCTGAGTTGTATTTGATAGTGAAAACCCACTTGCATCCAACAACCCTCTTTCCCTCTGGTAGATCTGTCAAACACCATGTCTCATTTTTCTCAAGTGCCCTTACTTCTTCCTCGACAGCTTTCTTCCATTTGGGATTCTTCAAGGCCTCCTCCACTGTTTTAGGAATCTGCACACTGTTTAGGCTGGTTGTAAAGGCCTTAAAAAGTGGGCTGAAGTTTACCATAGGCAACAAATTTGTTAATGCGCCACAACCTTAATACGTTTGTCAAACTAATTTTCAATCATTTGATAGAAAGTTTTGAAAATTGACGCAACTTTCGCCTTTTCCCTCATTAAAAAAGTCCAAGTAGTCCTAGAATAGTCATCAATAAAGGTAATAAACCACCTAGACCCAGATAAGCTTCTGACCTTAGATGGACCTCAAATATCACTGTGGATTATAGAAAAAGGAGATGTAGGTGTAAATGAGGAAGGAGCATATGTTTGCCTGGTATGTTTAGCAATTTGACATACTTCACAATTAAAAGAATGAGGCTTTTTATTGCTAAATAACTTGGGAAACAATTTTGAAAGATACACAAAATTTGGATGTCCTAGCCTAAGATGCTACAACATAATATCACCAGGGTTACTTAAAGAAGATGAAGTCTTAAAACAACGTGAAACTGAAGAAATCAGAGGTGGTAATTCATCAAGGATATAGAGACCATTGGATAGCCTAGCACTGCCAATCACCTTCTTCGAGCCCTGTTCCTGAAATACACACCCATTAATTCCAAAGTGAGCATCACATTTAGTATCTTGAACTAACTAACTGATAACAAGTTGCAGGCAAAATTAGGAACATATAGCACATTAGGCAAAACCAGTTTATCACCCACTTGAATAGTGCCACTTCCTTTTACTTGAGACAGACACCCATCTGCAACCTTGATGGAGGTTTTAGAGTTGCAATGGTTAAAGGTGCGAAATAGCTGAAGGTTGCCTGTCATATGGTCAGAGGCACCAGAATCTATAATCCAGGATAGAGGATTAGAAGTGGCCAAACAGGAAATTCTACC
Source organism: Hibiscus mutabilis (assembly GCA_019671005.1). Lineage (NCBI taxonomy): Eukaryota > Viridiplantae > Streptophyta > Magnoliopsida > Malvales > Malvaceae > Hibiscus > Hibiscus mutabilis. Next base: position 40,149,795 of record CM033712.1, on the reverse strand, counting down.
TTCACTAGCTGATAAGGCAGTTGTGGAAGATTTGGAGGTGAGATGGCCAAAAACCTGTTGAAGGTAATTGTTCCCATTTAGTTTATAGGATGTGATTGGAGAAAGAGAGGCATCTGAGATCTGAAATTCAGATGCACGAGGGTTATTTTGGAAACTAATTTCAGATGTGGTGGTTTCGAAAAAAGCCATGGAAATTAACCAAAGGAGAAACCGAGAGAGATAGGATCGGCTCCTAAACTGATACCATGTGAGAAACAGAGTTTTAATGTACTCTATTTGTTATTATTCATTAGTGAAAGAGGAGCCTATTATATAGACTTTTACAGAGGTGTTTAACACCAAGTAGTTAACCTATAGGATAAGACTCTTATCCTTTACAAAGATCAAATTTAAATTCAAACTACTAGTTAAGATAAAGTAAAGATAGCATACAACTCCTACTCTATCTAAAACTCCTACAACACACGGTTATGCATACTAACTAACAAGATACTTAAAAGTAGGGGTGATAATGAGCCTGACCAGCTTGCGAGCTACTCGGGCTCGGCTCGGTCAAAGCTTGGCTCGAGTGAGCTCAACTCAGTCTCGGGCTCGGCTCGAGACCTTAACAAGCCGAGTCGAGCCTACCAAAGCTCGGCTCGAAAAGCTTGTGAACAAGCTCAAAATAATTATATATATGCTACATATGTACTAAAAGTAATATGTTTAGCAAAAGAAAAGTAATAAAATAAATTAGGAAAAATCCACAAAAAGCAAATTAACTAAAATAAATTGGGTATTTTCCTTAGTTGGTTGTTGTTTGATTTTGTATTTTCTTTAATTATGTGTTTGTATTGTAAGAATATTTATTGGTTACTTGGATTAATCTAATTTTTGGTACTCTTTTTCCCTTTCCGGTCATTGAATTTCGTTTCAGTGTTGGTTACGAGAGGGGCTTTTAATGAATCTTTTATATGAAAAAACTATAGCAAAATTGTCCATTTCGAGCCGGGCTCGAGCCTGGCCAGGCTCGGCTCGTTATCACCCCTACTTATAAGCCTACATACACATATAGCAACATGGTGATCTAAAATACTTTATCCACATATGTATAAGCTACCAATCAAACAACATAACTACCATAACTCAAGCAAACAAGCAACTATGAATCATATTTAGGCCCATTACATAAGGTGTTAAAATACTTATAAAGCTTATATACCTATGTGACCAAAAAGGTGACCAAAATGCATTATGCATATATATACAACTATGTGCCATCAACTAGGAGTTCTTAAAGAGAGATTACAAAATATACATCTTGACACTTGTGATCTCGTCCAAGCTCAAAGCATAACCGTAAGCAAGTTTTACCTTGAAATGTAATGAAAGAATAGAGTAAGCATACACTTAGTGAGGTGGTTTAAAGTAACCAAAAGCATGAATTAAACAATCTATGATACATATCTATTCTTTCACCAAAGTCAATCTAAATCATGAGATTCTAAGCTTGATTAAGAAATTAGCCACTTTTGCTTGTAGATCTTATTGTTTTTTTTAACATAACCTTGGGAATCAAGTAGCCTAGGTACACGAATCCCCAACCAATTGTCGCCATCAAAGTACCGGTCAATCCCTTCTACTGTCGCCTCATAAGGACCGTAGTCCACCCTAAACATGAGCTCTACGGACTCTATGGCATGCTAACTATACATATGACTTACTCGAAACCAAGGATTTATTCTTAATCTTAACATATCATATCAGAATCGGAAATGAGCATAGCTCCTTAATCAAGATATCATATGAACATGGCTTATTGATTATCATATCAAACATGTATACAAATCATATGTGATCCTCAATTCATTTACTTATCTTGGTCGAATAATAACATAACAAGGTTACTCATCAAGCATATATGAGTATGCATAAATCTTACTATGGGCATATCACCAAATTAAATTACATTCCATAGAATGCTTATCATATGAATACTTACCTCAAAATCCAAGCTTTTAAGCGCATAGCTTAACTTGAAGATAAAACAATATAAATAGAACAATAATAAAAAAAAAACGCTCGGGAAGGTTGTAAGCATCCCGAGACTTTAAACTACACTCACTGCATTACCAAGCTTATGCTTGATCCTGAATTATTATTCCTGACTGCTTTAATGTATAAAACAGCCCCTGTTTTTCCATCTTACAAAACAGTCCATCCAAGTATTTTATCTATCTCAACATCAAATAGAATTCCTTCTCAAGCATTTTAGCATAATTAAACTAAACTACAAGTTCACCAAAACATGGAAATCTATTGGGCATGCTATGCGAATGATCTAAGAGAAAGTTCTTATCATGTGTTCATCTTTCTAACCATAAGCTAATACTAGGATACGAGAGAAGTTCATATACATATAATTCTCATGCTAAACTCAAAATCAAGGAAAAGGATTAGAATACTTACTCTCTTCCTTAGGAGTATCAAACAAGGATTCAAGAATTGCACTAACTAAGCTCAAATCTTCATATTTCCATGGCAACAAGTTTCCTTTCTCTCTCAATTTGGGTTTCGGTTATTAGGGGGATGAAGGAGACAACAATTGGGTTATCCCCCATGTGGCCGAAACCCCCCCTTATAAAATTTATTTATCATGCAATCCTTGATTTTTACCTTGAGTTCAATTTAGTCCTTAAGGATTTAGTCATGAACTTTTTCTTACTTTAAATTTGGTCACTTTCCTACTTGATTACTCTATTAAGTGACATAAAGATATCCCACTTAACTAGTGACCAAAATGCAACATACTTCTAAGCCAATGTTTGGGATATTACACTAACACAGTATTTTAAACCCAAAACCCTGTTAACATGATTTTTGACATTTCAGGTTGATGCTATGCTCCAAAAGCTTGAAAAAGAAATTGATGATGTTGATGCCAAGATTGGAGACCGATGGCGGTTGCTTGATAGGTTTGGCCGTTGCAACTCTGAAAAAAAATGCATGTTTTGTTTTGAGATTCTACATAAAATTATTAATTTCAAGCAGCATCTTGTCTATGCACAGAATGTTTGTTAAACCAAACCAATTCATAATGTTGCTAAATTAGAAAAGTGAGAGAGAAGAATAAAAGAAAGGTGCAACAATAGATGATTGACAGTGTGCCTTTCTCATCATTTGATCATAGAATGCCATATGAAGTGCTTCCAAAGCTGGTGCTTTGTTAGTATGGTATTCTTTTAGCTGTGAATTTTATGGCTGTCAAATGAACCCACAAGAAAAAATGCAACACGCTATGAGGTTTCTATGCCTGGAATCATAGATCTGAACCTGTTTGCTCCCCTGGTTCAGAGTTGCGGAATATGAAAGTTGTCTCCATCGGTTAAAGCAACCTTTGAAGGATCAGCAAATCTATTTAATGCTTGTGATAAAGTAGAAATCAAAGACATACCTAGCAAAGCACTCAGATTAACCTCCTGCTATTTAGCTGGATCGGGCTTATAACATGGCATTATTTAAACTTGGATATCTTATGTATTCCAATTTTGATTGAATCCATGATATGTCTTTACTGTTTGTTTCTCCCTGGCTTGTTCCCCCGTCTTTCAAGCCTTTCGTTGACCCATTCCCCTTAGCTGAACTTGGTAGGCATGCTTTCCAGCCTTCTTCAGTCAACTTTCTACTTCTCCTCCTGCCTTCATTTGCTGTGTGAATGAGCAGGCATTTTTTTCATGCTTTTTTCCCTGGGTCTTTGATCGTATTAATGAAATGGTGACTTTTAGTGCATTAATTTTTAGTATTTTTGTTAAAAGAGCTTAGTATTAGAAGCATTATTTTCTTTTTTGTTTGCCATGATTTAAACTTGTTAGTCCTTCACACTTGCAAGCAGCAGTTGGATTCTCTTTCTTTGAAAATTCTTTCCTGTAAAGATCTCTACTACCTTCAAGTGCTTTGAGCACAATTAAACAGCCGAAAGCAACCTGAATTCTTTAAAAGTACTTTTAGGACGGACACAATATTGCATCCAATGCGACCTTAACTGTTTTCATACTTTCCTAACGTACTTATTTTGATGCGTCACTATCAACAACTATGTTTCACTTTTCTACATACAATGTAGATCCTTTCTTTCCATCTGTTTTTTTTTCATTCCCGTTTCACATAATTCATTACTTTCTCAATGGAAGGATTTTGTCCCATTTTTTATGCCAGGGATTATGATGGTAAAGTAACTCCTGAGGAGGTCGCCAATGCCGCTATGTACCTCAAGGACACATTGGGCAAGGAGGGTATCCAAGAGCTTATTAGCAACCTCTCCATAGACCGAGGTTGGTTATTTTTTTATTTTTTCACTTTTTATTTTGTGGCATTACCTGGAGTGCAGAATTTTGGACATCGGGAGCAAGATTAGTACATTTTTCGTCAGGCTGAACGGTGTGGCTTTCTATGTAGGACGTAGTTGAATTTTCTTGGCCTATATACTTAGGTCTTTACTGTTTAGACCTTAATTTCCCTTTGTTTTGCTTCTTTCCCTGAATTTCTTGCTACAGAAGGAAAAATTCTTGTTGAAGATCTCATCAAATTAGGCGGTGAAACAGAAGATGCCGACGGCGACACTGCTGAAGCAGGAAGGCCATAGGGAAACATACTGATTTTTTGTAGTAAAATCTTTTTTAAAGGATCGTTAGTGCATTTAATACAACATTATTGCATTTTAACATAGAAATAAGGTAGCATTTGGCTTCAAAGTTCATCCTATGGTGGTTTTATGTCACCTACTACAAACTGAATATAGTACAAATTGAGCGAACATGAACCCTACATTTTTTTATCTCAGAAAGCTTTTGTCGGAAGGTTATAGTGAAACACCGGATGCTTGGAAAATTTTCATCTACGAAAGAAAGCGTTGTTGTATATATTGGCAATAGTGAATGTCTTCTCAAGTGTTTTTATGATGACCTGCTAGAATTTTTTTGGTATTTGACCTATTGGTCGATTAATTTGGATTGAATACTACAAAAGTTCATTATAGGATAATCCTCTTAATCCGGTTTGTTTCATTCACAAAAGTTTGATAAACGACTTTTTTGAATTAAAAAATGTTCCATTGTCGTTGAAAGAAATGATTAAACTTATAAAGCATTTTGCACATCTTTCTTGAACTCGCAATAACATTACCTTGAACTCGATCATGATGAGTTCGAAAAACAGTCTAGTAAATAATATATTATTTTTTATAAATATTCAAATTATTGGTTGACCAATTTAGATTCAGTTTTGCAAAGATCCATTGTAGGAGCGACCCTCCTAACTCTATTCACAACCTTCAAGATTCGAATCATTAATTTTATTTAAAGAATTTAGTGTTTCATTGCATTAGATCAACTGATTGTTAATGCATTAATACATGGTGTATATATTGATTTAGTGTTTAAAATCTTTAAAAGTAGATTTTGATATAAATGTTTACTTTTAGTGTTAGATAAAGTAAGATTGACGTTAAATAGTATTGCCATTGCAGTTGAGTTTGAAAGTTCCTGCGGGAGATTCTGATGCTCAAAGGATTAATAACTTTAAAATTAAAGTCCATGGAGGAAACTTTTGGTAGAATGAAAAGATAGTTGCAAGAATAGATAATTATTTTTAGGTAAAGTACACAAATGGTCCCTAAACTATATTTAAAAATACAAAATGGTCATCAAACTTTCAAATGTTACACAATGGGCATTAAACTTTAGTTTTTGTTATAAAATAATCACTGAGCTGTTAACTGTCGTTAATTAAGTGATGTGACAGTTATAAAAATTTGAATAATATAATATTTAATCATCCATATTGACACATTTAATCAGTTTATTCCTAATTTAACTCTCATTATTGATGTCTAAATTAATTGAATGTGTAAATATTGAGGATTAAATAGTTATTATATAAATTTTCTTAACGGCCGTGTTTCCTAGTTAACGACAGTTAATGATCCAATGACTATTTTATTATAAAAATTAAAGTTTAATGACCATTATATAATTTTTGAAAGTTTAATAATTATTTTATATTTTTAAAGATAATTTAGTGATCATTTGCGTACTTTACCTATTATTTTTTTATTAGCCTGCCTGCAAGGTTGTAAAGAAGAATGGGCAAATTAAAACAAAATTTATTTTTCTCTTCGTCCGTAGAGTTTAAAATAATAGAAAAATAAACTTTTAAAAAATATATATTTTAAACTGAAAGTTATTATTTTTAAAAACTCGATAATATTTAATAGGTAAAGTAACGAGGTGGATGGTAGTGATAGTCAGAAGGGCCTTGCCCCTCCCCCAATATTAAAGATTTTATATTTTATTTCTCAATTTTTTTTTCAAATATTTAATTTGGCACTTTTAAAAATTTTAAATTTTTTATTGCTTTAAATATTTTTAATTTTATTATTAAAATTTTAAAATTTCTCATTAAGTCTAATTTTTTTGAATATTTAAGTTTAGACTTCTAAAATTTTGAAAAATTTAAATGGGTAATTATTCCATGCACAAGCGTTTGCGGAAATTTTGTTTACACAAGCGTTTTAGTTTTAGGGACTCCGATTAGAGTTTAGGGGTTTAAGTGTAATAGTTTTGAATTTAGGGGCTATTGCTAGAATTTCATGTTTATGATTGAAATTTAGGGTTTATAGGTTAAAACCTAAATCTCTAACCATATTACCCTAAAACCTAAGTTTTAACCATAAACTTTAAATTCTTATCATGAACCCTAAATTCTAAACTAAAATCATAAACCCTAAAATTAAGGCGCTTGTGAAAAAAAATTTACTGCCCGTGTATAGGTTAATAATCCATTTTAAATTAGCCTCTTTAACTTGATCGCCCTTGTAAAGTAAGGTATTTCCTTAACTCAGGAGTTTCAAAAATTTCAAGTGAATTTGTTATTCAATTTTTCTATTTGGATTGGTGTTTTTGAAGAAAGTATTATTAAATTCATGAAAGTTTATTTTTTTTTTCACTTCCTCGCAGAAAGAGGATAAAAATATTTATAGAATAATATATTTTTTTTGCATGTTCTTGTAAAAAGAATAGTATCATTTATAACGGTAGGACGAGAGAACTTTAAATCATTTCAAAAACATCTTAGATATAAAAATAAGAGATTTTTTTATAAAAAAAAACATATTTTGAAGTAATTTATATTTTATCAACAATAAAAAATTATTGTTTTAAAAGACTCGATAATAATAAATAGGTAAACTAAGGTATTTTTCTAATTTAAAAGTTTCAGCAATTCCAAGGGAGTTTGTAATGCAACTATCTACCTATATTGGTGTTTTCGAAGAAGACAACATTAAATTTTATAGAAGTTTGTTTTAGTCTCGCTTCCTCGTAAAAAAAGTATTAAATACTTGTACAAAAATCGATTTTTTGTCTGACATTCAAAAAATGTTACCATTTATAAAAGTAACACGAGAGAATTTCAAATCATTTCAAAAACGTCTGAGAGATGAATGATGAAAAAAATAAATAAATTTTAAAAAATGCATATTTTGAACTAAACTCATATTTTTTCAACAGTAAAAAAATTGTGGTTTTTTTGAAGACTCGATAAATAGTCAAACGACGATATTTTTCTAACTCAGAACTTTCGACAATTTCAGGGGAGTTAATCTATTTTTTTTCCAATTCAGATTGGTATTTTCAAAAAAGACAATATTGAATCAAGGTAGATTATCTTTTGTCTTGCTTCTTTGTAGAAAGAGAATAGAACCATGTATTGAATAACGAATTTTTGTCTGTTATCGTAAAAAGAATAATGCCATTTATAAAAGTAGCATGGGAGAACTTTAAATCAATTCAGAAAAAATCTGAGAGATGAAAGATGAGACAAAAAACAAACTTGAAAAATACATATTTTAAACTAACGAATATAATTCTTTTGCCTTTTTTGGTGCTTTATTTATGTCTCACACAAAAAAAAATTAAATTTAGGGTTAATGTTCAATGTTAGGGGTCTAAATTTAGGGTTAGAGAAATTGGGGTAGATTATATTTTTAAGGTTTAAAATTTAGGATTAAAACTAAAAATTTAATTTTTTGTGACGGAAGATAAAAAGAGACACCAAAAATATTTCTTAACCTAGAAGTTTCGGCAATTCCAAGGGATTTGTAATCTAATTTTTCCTATTCGAATTGGCGTTTTCGAAGAAAGCTATTGAATTCATAAAAAAATTTCTTTTATTCTGCTTTCTTGCATAAAGAGGAAAGAAACATTTATAGAATAACATATTTTCGTCTGTTATTGTAAAAAGAATAATGCCAATTATAAAAGTAGCATAAGAAAACTTTAAATCATTTTAGAAACACCCGAGAGATGAAATATGAGAAAAAGAAATAAATTTAAAAATATTTTTGAAGATTCGATAACAATAAATAGGTAATCTAATTTTTCCTATTCCGATTAGTTTTTCGAAGAAAATAATATTAAATTTATGAAAGTTTATCATTTGTCTCACTTCCTCGCAGAAAGAAGATTGAAACATTTGTAGAATCACGAATTTTGTCTTTGTTATTAAAAGAATAATGCCATTTATAAAAGTAGCATGTGAGAGCTTCAAATTATTTCAAAAAATTCTAAGAGATGAAAGATGTAACACCCTAAACTCAGATGTTATATTTGAGTCTTAAGCTAACCTGTTTTCTTAAAAAAATTTAATTCGGTTTAGCCCAAACAAGATATTTTTCAAAAACATTAAATCCAATAGTTGAAAACATAGATAAACAATTTAAATCGTTACAAAGGAGCTCCACTTTAATTTAGAACATTTAAACATTAGACTTGATAAATACAATTTCAAAAAATAAGGTTTATAGACTCCATCACGTAAGGTCCTATGAATACACAGCCCACTAAACACAAGTATCGTACTGTTATCACTAGATTTTCGCTCCATTATTTTTATTTTACGTATTTATTTTATTATGTATATAGTATTAGTAACTTATTATATAAAACCCAAAAAAAGTCAACCTAATTCAAATAATACCTTTTAAATAAATATGGGTCAATTTAAATTAAATAAAAAACCCAATATAATCATAACTCATTTGGCACAAATAATAAAAACCCTACCTAATCCTTTTTGTCTCCTTGTGCAGGCAAATAACAGCCGTCGGATCTAGGGTCTGATCCTCAACAGTTTTGATGTGGTATACCCGAGCTGTAGCCTTGCTCTCTCGATTAGGCGTAAATGCAGATGTTCCTGGGTTACTACATTATTTCCTTTACCAGCCTGATGTGCTACAATAGGCTGATTTGGGTGAACTTCTGGACAATGCTTCTTGATATGACCAGCTTGCCTACAGTAAAAACATGCCCCCAGTCAACCGGCACTGACCATGATGCCTTTTGCCACAATGCTCGTATTCTATAATAGGGAGAATTCTAGAATCTCGAGTACTCGTCTGGGATTGCTTCGATTTTCCTTCTACATACCCCTTCTTAACTGAAGAGGCTGATGCTGCAGGATACTGTTGTGGTATTCCTTTACTGCGTTAAAATGATGATGCAACAAATGAACCTCCAGACCTTTTTCTGGTCTGAATCTACTTCTCACTTTTTTCCTCAAGGTTAACTTTCTCCAATATATTTTTCCTTGAATTCTTATAGAAAGAATTCCCAAGTAATCCGTTCTAGAGGTACTTGTGTAGTTATCACGTTCCACCATACACTGGCTTGTTCCATCAATAGAGATACTACTCCTTCTAATTTTCCTTGATTATCACATGGAATCCTATTTAATATGATCTTTATATCATTTAACCAATAATCGGCAACCATAGCATCTACATCAGTATCACCCTAGAATTCTGGTGCCCCAAATTTCCTTAATTCCTTTGGGACTGATACTGGTGCCTGCCGATTTAGGATTGCCTCCAAAGACTGCAGAAATAAGCCTTGATCTTGTACCAGCATATTTCTTTGTTCCTGAGTCTGTTGCTCTACATTTTGCTGAACCTGAGGTGGATTCTGATTCACCTCATTACTTCCGCTTCGAGCAGGCACATCCTGCTCAACAGCCTATAGGGATTCTCGATAACCCGACATCTGTTCATGTCACGTTTATCTAAAATAAGTAAGGAGTAATCAACTCAACATCAGGCATCATCATAAAACTTCACAATATCAGAAATTTTTAGTTATTCTAGTGGCATGTATATAACTCCGACTTTCTACAAAGACTCATTTACTATCCAGAACCGGCTAAACTTGTAGCTCTGATACCAATAAATGTAATACCCTTACCAGTATTTATTACCCAATACTAGTATAAAGTGTCACATGATGTTTAAACCATATTTTATGCTATCCGAACAAGACAAAAATGACGATTTAAAATTTTCCTTTTTAATCGCGTAAAATTTATTTCCAATTTTTAATCCATCAGATAGACCTCGATTTCAGGCAGCAACTTGGAAATTTTTAACTATACTATACAATTAATAAAACTGTCTAAAATAAAAATTATTTTGATTACTCTAAAATTTCATTATTATAATCTTACACGATTTTCGTTACTAGCAATTTCTTTAAACTAGTATCATTTAAATAAAACTCAATATCATATACTAACCACTTATCTAGATATTATTATTACAATCCATATCTAGACTAGTTTGAAAGGAGCTACTTTTTATTTATATATGCCAACTAGAAATATCAAAATACATCAAATATGTAATTACCGATACTGCATATATCCCCTTTGATAGTGATGCCTAACTCTTACTCTGAACCGGGTTTTCTACCTCCGCGTGAAAAACCATCACACGCTAAGTATATACTTAGTGAGGCATTATAATTATTTAATATAAATCAACATGCTTGAATTATATCAATAATATAATAAACATGCAGTTTGATCACCACTCCTTTATTTCCCTTATGTTAATCAAATATTAACATAATATAATCCCGATTCATAAATCCTATTATTATCCTTGCCATTATCGGAGAATTTACCTACTTTTTGAATTATTTACCACTTATTATCTGAGAGTTCACTTACTCTCTAACTTATTCACCATTTATTATCATTTTCTGAGAGTTCACTTACTCTCTAATTTATTCACCATTTATTATCATTTTCTGAGAGTTCACTTACTCTCTAATTTATTCACCATTTATTATCATTTTCTGAGAGTTCACTTACTCTCTAATTTATTCATCATTTATTATTATTTTCCGAGAGTTCACTTACTCTCTAATTTATTCATCATTTATTATCAAATAAATTATTGCCCAACATAGTTTTGAGGACTTGAGTACACGAGTCAAAACCGCACCAAAGTGCTAATAAACCGCATCGAAGTGCTAAGAGATCGCACATAAGTGCTAAAGAACCACACCTAAGTGTTAATAAACCGCACCGAAGTGCTAAACCGCTGGACTCTATGGCATGCCAACTATACTCTATACCTCAATACTTATTTGGGCATACTTTCCAATTCCATATTCAATTCATCCATGGCAATATAATTAAATACTGGGTAGTTCATACCCTAAATATAACATAAACATACATACCTGGTATATTTAGTGATCAAATGCATCATAGTTCTTCCTTTGACAATTCTCAATATGTCAAATATAAGTTCATGATATAAACATATAATTATCAAGTAATTATTAATAAGGTAGACTTATCACAAGTCTTCCAAATGGTAATCATAGTATTATCCATGCATAAAAATGCACTCACCTTGACACTTTATGCTTTGTCAATATTCACTAGCCTCACTAAGTTCAACTTTGATCTCGTTCTATTTCTCAATTGCTAACTAGATCTTGATTTTGTTCACAGTCTACAAGTGTATTAAAATACCATAAGTAAATTCCAAATTATATGTTAGTATCTTGCTAACACATAAACAATATAGGAATAATTTTCCTATAAACACCCTAATATTTTCCAAATATTAGTTTCATGACATAAGTCATTCCATCCCCAATACTTCCAACCTTTACTCAAAGAATGATTTATAACTCATTCTAATATTTATTCCAGCATAATGCTTCCATAAAAATAAATTTTCACTTAAGTTCTTAATTTCTTCCAAATTGCCGAATTGGTCCCCAATCTTTTCAAAAATTTTAAATTGGTCCCTATGTTTTACAAACTTCCAAAATAGTCCAAATGACATTTTAAAGGTTGTAAAATCATAATTTCAACATTTCCAAATTTATGGAAATTTTTCCATAATTTCCCCTAATTCTATCAAAATGCCGAAATCACCCTTATACTTTTTCAAGCTTCCAAATTAGTCCACTTAACACTTAGACATCATTTCCAAGCTTCACAATCATCCCTAACTCAAAATCAATCCAACTTCAACTTTTCTACTAAAACCCTAACTTTGAACAATTTACGGTTTAACCATTTCCATGTTGTTTCAATCATCGTACAAGCTTTAATATGATTCTACAACATCATATTCATCAAAAGATAACCCTAGTTCATCCTAAAACAACATCCCCTTTATCATTCAAAGTCACAAAACCAAGGTTCTAAGCAAGGAAAGCATGAACAATTGGTACCAAAAGATAGAGAATTTCATGTAGATTAATTTCATGTTTCATGCCTTCATCAAAATTCCAACTAAATAAGCTTGAAAATCAAGAAGAAAATTTTTTCTTCCTTACCTTGGGGTGTTCAAAACTTGGCTGAAATTGGGGGAGAAATCTTGAAATTTCTTTTCCTTCCAATTTAGCCACTTGTACTTAATATATAAAAAAGAATTAAAAATTCAATTTTAAAGTCTAATGACCTTTTTACCCTTGCAATCCAAAGCTCCATATTAAGCCACATGTCTACCTACCAATCCAAGTGCCCAAAACAATATGAGGATTTAGTGATTACCAACTTTTCCCTTGCCATCATCAAAAATTACCATCTTGCCATTTTTCATCCAATGGCTAAGATTAAACATAGAAAAGTAACCTTTGATCCAATGGTCCATATTATTTTTTATTAAAATAAGACTTGGAAATGACCATTCTTTCCTTTCCTTTTTTTAATAAAATATCTCCTAAAATATATCATAAAAGATTTCTCATTTATTCGATTAAATTCGATTATCCGGATTTTTCCCGAACTTCAAAACTTTATAGCTCTTAATACAAACCCCATATCAAAAATCTGGGTAACACAAAAATGCCACTCTTCGGTGTGAACTATTCATTTACGGGACTAACTTACATAACTTTTAAAAATTTCAATTTAGTCCCTGAACTTTTCAAAATTTACACTTTTGCACCAAACTTTTGAATTTTTACATTTTGGTCACCAACTTTTCAAGTCTTACATTTTGGTCACTTATCCATAGAATGTTATTTTATGTATGAATTGCTTAATATGTATATATGTTGCCATGTATGAGATTATGATTGATATAAAGCCCAAAGTATGAGATAGGAAATTAAAAGTATAGTTGGATATCTATATAGTCATAAACAGCTGTATAAACATTTTAGCACTCCCGGTAGAGTGCAATTTATTATAAGCACTTCAGGTAAAGTGCAAAATAATTAATAATTGTATACTCCAGTAAGTATACAAAAACACTTCGGCGTTAAGCACTTCCAGTAAAGTGCACCTAATATACTATACTCAAGTAAGTATAGGGGGAATGACTCGCGTACCAAAAATTTCCTTAATTCAATACTTGGGCTAAATGAATTGAAAAACAGGTTAAAAAGGCTTGAAAGCTCGATGATGAATATGGCAACGATATTGGTAAGAATCAAGGTTATTACCATGTAATATGTTACTATATATATATATATATATCATGTCATATATGTTAAAATGCATAAAATGGGAGGTGATCATATGCATTGTTACTATAATATATTGATACCTATGTTAAATTGCATTTGAATTAAATGTTGTTGCCTCACTAAGTATATGCTTAGCGTATGATGACTTTCATGCGTAGGTTTTAAAGGAGCTTCGAGTGAAGAGTAGCCGAGCATCACTTTCATATTTTGGGAGGTATATCTCCATACTCATAGTAATGTAATGACATCCATCGTTTCTTTTGGAAATGTACTAGATGGCATGTATAATTAGTGGGGTTGTAATAACTTATCACTAAATATGGTGAGTTAATAGTTGTTGAATATGGATGATGAACCTAGTAAGTCCTATTGTGGTTATAAATGGTAATGGACTAAGTTTTTAGTAAATATGGATTCTAAGATAGAAAGTTTAAAAATCTGCCCAGAAATGTATGCAAAAGCAGTGTGTTCGAAAAATCAGCATAAATTCACAATTGGAATTAGACAGTGAATCTTATATGTATGAACTACAAATTTTGTCTAGTTTCTTACAAAATTAATGGTGACTGATTTCGAGTTGTATGTAAAAAGTTATGATTTTTTATTCGAGGGAAGGTCAGAAAACAAGGTAGCAGAATTTTTGAAATTTTGGGTTGTGACGTGAATCTAAGGATTTATTTGAATTTTTGTGTAATGAATTTAGGCTAAAAATTTATATGGTTAGAAAACTTAATGAATCTAGTTTAAATAGAAAATTTCGGAACGAATTTTCGATGTCTATAATTTTTTTTATAAATTTTTAAGTAAAGGCAGTGCAGGCTGCCAATTTTCTATATTAAGAAAATATAAGGGTTTAATCTTTGTTAGTAACATCACTGACTCGTATTTGGTGATAAATACGGGAAAGGGATGTTACAAAGTCTTTGGCATCCACACCACCATGAATACCTCCTTCTTGGAAAGACTTAATCATTCCTTCTAACTTCTCATAACGGTCTTCTCATTTCTTCTCAGTCTTAGCCTTATCGGTAATCTCATCCAAGTTGGGATCTTCATAGTTGTGAACTCCATCTGTATTGGCCTTAAACTCATTTTGAATGGAGGATTCAACAAAATGGGGAGTCACCTTAGCTTTTGGTGTCGAAGCTTCCTTTTGTATTCTAGGACGAGTGAAAGTCATTCCTTGGAATTGGGGCAGAGCATTGGTTTCCTCTTCTGCCGCATCTGGGTCCTTGAATCCCAGCATTGCCGCAATCGAGCTAACTGTCTTCTGGTGAACTAACTCCATTTGTTGCTTCAAGTCCATTTGTAACCTGTCCTAGGTACTTTTATGACTACTTTCCAAGGCCGCTACTCTGTCTTCCATCGCTCTGACTTGGGAATGGGTACCGTTCTTGTGAGTTGTTTTTTCTATTTTGAATTTCTGCCATGTTTTTTTATTTAAGTTAGATTCTTATTATGTCATGAATGCATGCAAAAACAAACAAACAAATGCAAAGAAAACCAGCAAAACAAAGGATGCAATGCAGATGCATGAATGCAAGCGAAAGGCCAGTAATTCTATGAAACATCTGCTCAAGAAACAACTCTTTATTGAATATGAAAGGTTCTTATTACATCAAATTTCATATTTTCTACAAATACTTTTTTGCACAAACTCCTAATTCCTTGACTTCTTCAATAAGCCACATAAGTCTTGGTCCCACTTCCCCTATTGGCTTGATGTACTAACGAAAGGCTGCAGCTTCAGTAGCTATCATCGTCACATGTCGAGCCACATCCTGAACCTGGGTCATGGCAGTCCTGTCAAACTCATCCCGCTCCTGAAATCTTCTAGCATTGTCTCTAAGGCGGGTGAACCAGTAATCATTAACTCAATTAGCTATATCTTCAAGGACCAAGATCTTCATCCTATATTCCTAGAAGATGTTGTCCATTCCTTCAACCTGTTTCTTCAAGGTATTGTTCTCACTTAAACATGCCTGAAGTTCAATGTAGATGTGATGGTTCTGAAGTTCATGCAGCGAACGGTTCAAGTCATCTACCTTGACTTGTAACTTAGCAACACAAGCCTGGCTTTGCTTCAGCTTCTCACTAGTCTTATCATATGATGTCTGCAGCTCAAATAAACGGATCTTGTTATCATGGGCCTTTCTTTTCCATAGAGGCACATTTTCCTTCTTTATTTTAGAAATTCGATTGCCATTTCCGCTTTCAGTTGTCAGCTTACCCTTCTTCTTTTCTTCAGCAAGGGTCCGTCTGTATTTCTCAACTTCCTGCTTTCCATGCTCTTTCTCCTTCCCCACAACATGCTCGATTTCTTGTTTCCACTATTTTGGGGGTTTTCTCAGATCAACTTTAGAATAGTAGTCTAAAACTTGAGGAAATCAACCCTTTGGATCTCGAACTTGTTTTCTAGGTCTTCATACAGTTTTATCACTCGCTTCATCTCCCCTTTATACTTTTCCACGTCAAGGCTTGAGTCAAACCGGTCTCGTTGGTTCTGCTCTCGTAGGGCTTTTATTTCCAACTTTGCCCTTCTCAACTGTTCTCTTAAGATGTCAGCTTCTATAGGGACTACCTTAAAGTGTTCCTCTAAAAACGCAGCCTATTTGGGTGTAGGTGCTATGACACTGTCGTTCACTCTTACACGCCTCCAGATATCATAATCAAGGGTGTACATGCAATGTTTATCAGACTCTAACTCCATATGATAACAGTGATTCCATGCATCACTGGTTATCTGAACCTTCTATCTAAACTCTCCTTGGAACTCGAATTCTGATGAGCCAAGACCAGTAGTGAACGGGATGAACTATCGAGACCCAAACTGACTAGATACTAGCAAAGGAGCACGTCCAATTCCTCCCTATAGACCTAGCAACATCAAGAAGTTGAAATTCCCACACTTGTACAAAAGCTTAGTAAGACCTATCCAAGGAACCCTTCATCTGATGTCTTCGTCACGACGGTCTTTGAAAATTTCAATCCACTTACTTTTCTTAACAACGAGCCATTCCTTCGCCAACAACTCTCGGAGAGGAGAAAAATTCGAAGAAAACACATTTGATATAGCCAATGTTGGGCACTTCCAGAAGTGACTAAGAGCCCAAACCTGGAGTAAGGGAGCACATCCACCAAATCGTACACCTACTTTTCGGCATGCATTAATGGAAATGAAGGTTTCAACAAGTACAATTGGCACTGGGTTGACTCCTTCTAACAACGTCACATCGATATTTCCCAAAACCTTTGAAAAGATAACCAAGCCATAGATTGCAATTGCTAAGAGATCCACTCTCTTTTCTTTGTCTGGGTGAAGTAGAATTATATTTTCGATACTTGACCAAGAAAAGTTAAAGTGACCTCCTCTCTTCCGTATCAGCCTTTTGACCCATCTGTCACTCATACCAGTGAAATCTTGGAGCCTTGAGTGCGGGTTTTTGTTTTTAGGAGGCTTAGCATAGACCCAATTTTTCTTCACCTTGCGCAGATTGAAAAGAGTCAAGTATTCTTCAAACATGGGCATCATATCTTCTCCATTAAAAGTGAAGCAGTGGTACCCAGGATTCCAGAACTGAACCAAGGTTTTCAGAAACAACTCATCCACCTTCATGTGCAGGAGATATGCTATATCACCGTAGACTTCATGGAACAACTGCTTAGTTTCATAATCAAAACGATCCCAGATTTCTCGCAGCTCTTACATGTTATTTTGTTTGACACTGATATGGGCATATTCTAAAGTCTCTGTCTCATGGTCAGCTGCTAAACTGTCCCCAAATGTTCGCTGGTTAACCTTAGACCAATGTCGCACTTTTGCATTCTTATCTTCACTTTTCAGGATCCTTCCATCCATGACGAGAGCTTTTCAAAGTTGAGCAAATATTTTTGAGAATCAACCCCTTTTGATATGATGTTGCATGAATGATTATGCAAAACAAGGAGAAAAAGATAAGAATTAAGAAAACACAGAGGGTTCAAAATAATTTCATACATGAATAATTCTGGGTAGCACATTCCAACATTCTAGGACATGTCTCCATGGATTATCCTTACGAAATAATTTTGACTTAAAACTAAGACCCTAGGTTTTCCACATGGCTTTATTGGGGTAGGCTCTAGATTCTCAATCATGGTTAAGTTCTAAAAAGGTACCCGAGCTGTCCTTATTGTCCCTTACTAAGGGTAGCAAAGCCCTTGGTTCTCACCCATTTATAGGCTTCAAATGAACCAAGTTCAACTTAGGAGGACTCACTTCCTATGTCTTCTCGAAGGATCAATATCCTTACAAAGACATGAGGCATATGAGTCCCGAAGGTACTTGCTAGGCTCATACGGAGAATTAATATTCTGACATGAGCAATGCGTTTTCCCCTCACTTAACAAACAGGACGAAGCTCGGGTATAGACCTTTTTGCAACAATTTTAAAATGCGTAAAATAGAACTACATTCATTAAACGGACGAATAAATTGAAACCTTTGTGAACTTGCAAATTCCTTTTCTAAAAACATTTTTTGAAAACAATTTATGGCTTGACCCTCTTTTGTTTTTTATTTTTTAGAAAAAAACAAAAATACGTCCCCAACGGAGTTGCCAAGCTGTCGCAACCTTCTTTTTTAGGAATGCTTAGACATTATTTGGAAAACTTAAGAAAAAACACGGAGTCACCACCAATCTTTTTTAAAACAAAAGTATGATTGGATCATTTTTAAAACAATGGTTATTTTAATAAAATGTTTTATTTATTAAAACAACAATTTTGGTCCAAGAAAATAAGAAAAAACAGGTTCGGTGGTCGGTTACGTGTGGGGAAGGATTTGCACCCCCACAACGCCAAAAAATTAGTACCTAATTGACTTCAAAAAGTGTTTTGAAAATTGGAATTTGCAAGTTCACAAGATTTCGATTTATTCGTTCTCTTAGTGAATATAAATCTATTTTAACACATTTAGTTTTCTTGTTGATTTTTTAAAAAAGCGAAAACTTAATTAATTCGGTGTCTTATCAAACGGGAATGACGGGTTAGCGCTAGGAGTGTTGGCGGTGATTAAAGTTCATTTCTCAGGTGATAAGGACATTAAAATAGATTTACATTCACTTTACAGACAAATAAATCGAAATTTTGTGAATTTGCAAATTTAGGTTTTAAAAATGCTTTTTGAAATCAATTAGGTACCAATTTTTGGGCGTTGTAGGGGTGCTAACCCTTCCCCACACATAACCGACCCCCAAACCTATTTTTTCTTGTTTTCGTGGACCAAAAATTGTTGTTTTAATAAATAAAATGTTTTATTAAAATAACCAGTGTTTTAAAAGTGATACAATCACACTTTCTTCAAAAAGATTGGTGGTGACTCTGTGATTTTATAAAGTTTTCCAAAACGTCAAAACCTTTCTCCTAAAAAAAGAGGTTGCGTCAGCTTGGCGACTCCGTTGGGGACATTTTGTTTTTTTCTAAAAAAAAAGAGGGTCAGGCCACAAATTGTTTTCAAAATGTTTTAAAAAAGGGAATTTGCAAGTTCACATAGGTTTCAATTTATTCGTATGTTTAATGAATGCAATTCTATTTTACGTATTTTAATTTTTTTGGAAAAGCTCTATTCCCGAGCTCTACCCAATTGTTAAGTAAGGGGAAATGCTTTGCTCATGTCAAAATATCGATTCTCCGTATAAGCCTGGCAAGTACCTTCGGGACTCATATGCCTCATGTCTTCGTAAGGATACTGATTCTTCGAGAAGACATAGGAGGTGAGTCCTCTTGAGTTGAACTTGGTTCGTTTGAAACCTATAATGGGTGAGAACGAGGGGCTTTGCTACCCTTA
This sequence comes from Hibiscus mutabilis, assembly GCA_019671005.1. Lineage (NCBI taxonomy): Eukaryota > Viridiplantae > Streptophyta > Magnoliopsida > Malvales > Malvaceae > Hibiscus > Hibiscus mutabilis. The sequence continues at coordinate 40,130,163 of CM033712.1, read as the reverse complement.
GTAGGGGACAACAAGGACAGCTCGGGTTCCTTTTAGAACCCAACTGTTTGAGAACTTAGAGCCCACTCCAATAGAGCCATGCGGAAAACCTTAGGGTTTTAATAATAAAATGAGACATGTCCTAGAGTATTGGAATGTGATGCGTAGAATTGTTTATGAAACTATACTCTGTGTTTTCTTGCCCTTGTTTTGCTATTTTTCATATCCATTCATGCCACATCATTACATATTTAGAAGGGGTTGATTCTCAGAATCATTGCTCAAATTTGAAAAGCTCTTGTAGGAAAGGTCCGACATTGGTTCGAGGTGAATCAGTGAACATTTGGAGATAGTCTAGTAGCTGATCATGAGACAGAGACTTCAGAATATGCCCACATTAGCATCAAGCAGAACAATGTGCAAGATTTGCAAGAAATCTGGGAGCACTTTGATTATGAGACCAAGCAGTTGTTCCATGAAGTTTATGGTGACATAGCCTATCTCTTGTACGTGAAGGTTGATGAACAGTTACTGAAAGCCTTGGTTCAATTCTGGAATCTGGATATTGCTGCTTCACTTTTAATAAAGAAGACATGATGCCTACATTTGAGGAGTACTTAGCCCTTTTCAACCTGTGCAAAGTGAAGAAGAACTGGTTCTATGCCAAGCCTCCTAAAAACAAAAACCCACATGCAAAGCTTTAGGCGTTCGCTAGTATGAGTGATGGTTGGGTTAAAGGGTTGATACATAAGAGGGGAGGCACTTTTAATTTCCCTTGGTCAAGCATCAGAAGTATAATTTCAATCCACCCCGACAGGGAAAAGAGGGTTGATCTCCTAGCCATTGCAATTTATGGTTTAGTTGTCTTTCTGAGGGTTCTAGGAAACATTGATGTGGCGCTACTTGATTTCCTTGAACAACTGAAGAGATGAGTCAATCCGGTACCAACCGTACTTGCTGAAACCTTCATTTCCCTCAATGCCTGCTAAAAAGTTGAAGGTGTTCATTTTGGAGGATGTGCTTAGCTTCTGCAAGTTTGGGCCCTCAGTCACTTCTAGAAGTGCCCAACATTGGCTTTATCAAATGTGTTTTCCCAAAACTTCTCACCTCTCCGGGAGTTCTTAACGAAGGAGTGGCCTGTTGTCCAGAAGAACAAATGGATTGATATATTCAGGGATTGTCGTGACGAAGACATTAGATGGAGGGTTCCTTGGATGGGTCACACCAAATTCTTATACAAATGTGGAAGTTTCAACTTCCTAATGTTGCTAGGTTTGTGGGGAGGAATTGGATGTGCCCCTTTGCTAGTATCTCGTCAGTTTGGGTCTATACAGTTCATCCCATTCACTACTGGTCTTGGATCATCAGAATTCAAGTTCCAAGGTGAGTTCAGACAGAAGGTTCAGACAATCAGCGATGCATGGAACCATTGTTATCACATGAAGTTAGAATATGATAGTCACTGCATGTGCACCCTGGACTATGACATTTGGAGGCACACGAGAATGAATGACAAAGTCATAGCACCTACATCTGGGCAAGCTAAGTCTCTATAAGAACACTTAAAGGTAGTCCCTACAGAAGCTGACATCTTAAGAGAAGAGTTAAGAAGGGCAAAGCTGGAGATAGAAGCCTTACAAGAGCAGAACAAAAGAGACAAGTTTGGGTCAGGCCTCGATGTTGAAAAGTATAAAGGGGAGACGGAGTGAGTAGTAAAGATGTATGAAAACCTAGAAAAGTAGTTTGAGATCCAAAGGGTTGACTTCCTTAAACTTTAGACTACTGTTAGGAATGCTGATCTAAGAAAGACCCCAAAGTAGTGGAAGTAAGAAATCGAGCATGCTGTAGGGAAAGAAAAGGAACGAGGAAGGCGCGAGGTCGAGAAATATAGATGGGCCCTTGTTGAAGAGAAGAAGAAGGGTAAGCTAGCAGTTGAGAATGGAAGTGGAAAACAAGTTCATGAAAGCAATAAAGAAAGTGTGGCTGCATGGAAAAGGAAGGCCCATGACAACAAGATCTGCCTATTTGAGTTGCAGAAGGCATATGATCAGACCAGTGCGAAGCTAAAGCAGATTCAGGTTTGTGTTGCTAAGTTACAAGCTAAGATAGATGATCTAAACCACTCGTTGCACAAACTTCAGAACCATCACACCTATTTTGAACTTCGGGCCTGTCTAAGTGAGAATGATACCTTGAAGAAACAGGTTGAAGGAATGGATAACATCGTTATGCATAAGCTCCCTATAAAGGAAGGATGTGAACCGGTAAAGCAAACGCTGAGAAGAATGAAGGCTGAAACACTCCTCAAGATCAGGGATGAGGTAAAGAAGCAATACGATGCATGATTCCTTGAGGTAGCCAAGTATCCGGAATGGGTGGAGAATATTGTCCCAGTACCGAAGAAGGATGGAAAAGTACGAATGTGTGTTGACTACAGGGACCTTACTAAGGTAATCCCTAAAGATAATTTCCCGCTCCCACATATTGACACTTTAGTCGACAACACAGCAGGTCATTCACTCTTCTCTTTCATGGACGATTTCTCTAGGTATAACCAGATTAAGATATGCCTAGAAGACATGGAAAGACAACTTTTGTGACGCTATGGGGGACTTTTTGCTATAAAGTGATGCCCTTTGGACTCAAGAATGCAGGGGCAACCTATCAGAGGTGTAACACCCCATCCCCGGGTTAGCTATAACCCAGTTCGGGAGCGTTACCAGAACAAAAGTGAAGCAATAGATAGGTTTATTGCACATTACATACAAACAATACATACAACATTCCACATTAAGCAAACCTAAAATATAGATAGCATACAAATTTAGGTACCATTTTGTTTCATTTCATACTTATAACCTAAGTTTCTATTATCATGTTACCATTCCATTCAAAACACATACATCATTCAAACAACAAACACAAGTGTGGCATACTACACTTTTAAGTTACTATTATACATGGTATAACTTTCATTCTTACTTCTATTTCATGTACATTATTCGAACAACATGTATGTGATCACTAAACATGCTTAAACTAACTTACTTGCACCTCAAGTTACTACTTAATCAACCAATTAACATGATCAACACAAAGAATCTAACATACATCTTGTTACACATTCATGCATCCATTCGAGCAACATGGTATTCCTAATCATATTTCATTTGTTTCTTTACAATCAAGTCATCACATTTCATAGCATACTTGGTTTATACATTGTTAATGCATGATTGACATACCTTAGCCTCAATCTTATCCTTGCCGAATCATGTCAATGGACATAGGAGCAAATGAATGAACATACAACATAGGTTTAGCATTCAAATTAAACAAGATTTCATCACACATTGGTTCTACATTAAAATCATACATAGTTTCATTCAACAATGCATTCTTTCACAAATTTGCGCAGCTATTACTTCATATATATATACATCATATCATGGTTCAAACATAGTTTAAGTCATCCAAATAGATTACATAATAGGCCTATCAAAACATTTCACAAACTAGTAGTATATACATAATCAAATGCATGATCAAAGCTACCTAATACAAAATCCTAATACAAAATCTAGGAGTATACAAAGAGTATGAATTCATACTTTCAAGCTTGCCTCAAGTGTTGCTTCAAACCCAAGATATCCTCTTGAAGTATCTTTAATCTGTTATGGGATGAATGAAGAGTAGAGTGGTAAGTACAAGATGTGTACTTAGTGACGTAACAATGTCTAGTCAATTTCAAAGTATACAATACAAGTTTTCATGTTTTCAAGAAATCATGACCATCAATACAATACATATGCTATTCGAATTACATAGGGTAACTTAGGCATCTTTTACATGTCATACAATCAACTTAACAACAATCCATCATGGTTTTCATAGTCCATTCGAATAACATGCTTAAAGGACAAGCAAAAAATCATCAAATTATCAATTAGGCATTTATACATAAAACCATCATACATACATTTCTTTCATGACAAGTAACAAGTTTTGCAACCATTCATGTGTCATCTTTCAAAGCATGAAAGTTCATTCAAGTTTTTTACAATACAAGCAATGTTCATTAAGTCATCTTTCAACATTCCTTGGTAAGTAGCTAAGTAGATAAACAAATCTTAACAATATGCACCGAAGTGCCAATATGTACCATAGTGCCAATACGCACCATAGTGCCAATATGCACCGTAGTGCCAATATGAGCTCAAGATTCTAAGGCATGCCCTCCTATCTATCAAACTAGCTACCAAGGTTGTTGATTATCCATTTCATTTAAGCTTTATACATTTCATGATTCAATATAACATTATGCCATTCAAAGGCCAAGCCCTTAGGCTTATGGAGTCTTAACTCCCAATACATAACTATCCATACCATTCGATTCAATCAGCCATGTATAACATTCACAAACACAAGCATATGCATGCATTGTGCATACCTTATTCTCTAAGCAAGCATGCCATTTCATACCTTAGGCATAAGCAATGCACATGACAAGCAATTGATTACATTTGCTTAACACCCAAGTAAACACAAAGATCATGGCATCAATCATGTTGTCATACATTTCATTCTTCCCTTAATTATCCAAATATACTTTAAGTCATGTTACACGGCATTAACATTTCATTTAAGCAATAAGAAGGTTGGTTAGGACCTAAGTCCCAACCCTAGGATAGTTACACTCACAATACTCCTAGCAATTAAACTATCTTGGATCCAAATCCCTTTGCCTCTAGCTTTGGGATGTCCACTCCTATCCTCTTCTTCCCCAATCTACTTCCCTTGATCAATCAAGCATAACATATACACATTTCATCAAAACAAACAGAATATCACACAATCATAGTAGCAATGTTATCACATTTTACCTAACATTTAGCTACTATTTTTATGCTTCTTTTTAAGCATTTTCTTACCAATTCAATTCCATAGTGTTATTATTTCATTTTAAGACATAATTGGACAGATTACAATGTCCCAAAACTGTTTTGGAAACAGTTTGCATTTAGGTGCAAAAACAGTCCCAAACTGCACAGGACACTGCTGCCTGGCATTTTGCACACTGTCCCTTTAAATGGCCATATCTTTTAATCCGTATGTCAAACTTTCGATTGCTATACACCGTTGGAAAGATAAAAATTTTTTCTATAAGACAATGCAAGACTTGCATTTTATTTCTTATCCAATTAATACAGTTTATTTTTCAAAGACAGGGCACTTACACTGCCTGGACAGTTTGCACTACCCAGCAATTCTTATTTACAGTTTTCAGTATAGGACCCAATTTTCAATTCTATTTTCACCTAATTACAATAGACATTTTAAGGATCATGTCATTAAAATTTCATCCTTGAATTCAATCTATACAATTTTTGGTGAATTTTCAAAGTGACTGCCCAGAACAGCGCAATTCTTGGCAGATTGCATCTAATCACATTTTAATGCCTTTAATTCATTTTAACCAATGTCTTGGCCCGATAATTAATTTCATATGATATCCTAAACATGTTAAGTCCATGTTAATTCATTATCCAAAGCTTCCAAAATAGAGTAGGTTGATTACAAAGCCTAATCTTGCATGTTTACTCAACTTCAATTCCACAAAACAGTTTCTAGATTACATGTCTATGTTCATGCTCTTATCTTCCATTTCCAGCATTGTTTGCTAACAATTCAATTTGTTTAACACCTTCTATACATTACCTATTCATGATCATCATCAATCCATTAATTCCATAGCTCAATTTTATGTTCTAATCATTCAATTTCCACTTCAATATCACAATTCAATTTTCCAGCAACCTAGGTTTGTTACACTATCACAAACACATGATTTCAGCTTTGTACCTAATGTTCATTCTTCAATTTTGTATAATTCAACAACCATTCTGTCATCTAACAACACATTCAAAGTCTAATTTCATCTATAATCAACAAAACAATCCAATTTCAACAATATAGTTGCCTATTCAATTAAACACAAGAAGAATCATACTTACTTTGCTTCTTGCTTAATTTCAATGAAAATTCCTACACATGCAAGCTTGATTTTTCTCTTCAATGGCTCATTTTCCTAAGCTTCTTTCTCTCTATTTTCTCTCTTCTTTTTTTCGGCCAAACAAAGATAATGGAGAAGATGACAACAATAAATCCTTGTTATTGGATTTGTGCATTGTCTAACATGCCCCTTAATTAATCCTTAATATTAACTTAATCAAGGGCATTAGGGGAAATGATAAATTTAGCATGCATTCCCCATCTTTCTCTTTTAATTCAGTGTAGTCACTTTTAAATTGGTCTCTTAATTCATAGATTCTTTCAATTGGAACCTTAACTAATCAATTTAGCTTAATTCTAGATTCAATTAAGCTATCAACTTATGCAATTTAATTCCAATACTTCTAGGCTAGGATTTGGGGTGTTACAATTCTCCCCCCCTTAAATTAAATTCGTCCTCGAAATTACCTGAATCAAATAGGTGAGGATACTGCTTCCTCATGACTTCTTCATATTCCCAGGTAGCTTCTTCCACCTTATGATTTCTCCATAAGATCTTAACAAGGGGAACAATCTTGTTCCGAAGCCTTCTTACTTCCCGGTCAAGAATCTGAAAAGGTTCCTCTTCGTAGGACAAATTGGGATTCAATTCAACTTCTTCTGGCTCAAGAATGTGTGAAGGATCAGATCGATACCTTCTGAGCATTGAAACATGGAAGACATTATGTATTCTATCGAATTCTCTAGGAAGAGCTAATCGATAGGTCACTGGACCAATTCTTTCAATAACTTCAAATGGTCTGATGTATCGGGGACTGAGCTTCCCTTTTCTTCCAAATTTGAGCACATTCTTCCAAGGTGAGACCTTTAGGAAGACTTTGTCTCTGATAGCATACTGAATATCTCTTCTTCTCAAATCAGCATACTCTTTCTGTCTATCAAAAGCTGCCTTCAATCGATCGTGAATGATCTTGATTTGTTCTTCGGTTTCCCGAAACAATTGAGGTCCTAATACTTTGTTTTCTCCCAATTCAGACCAACATAAGGGAGTTCTACATCTTCTACCATATAGAGCTTCAAATGGTGCCATTTGAATAGAAGATTGATAGCTATTGTTGTAGGCAAACTCTACAAGAGGTAGGGATTTCTCTCAATTCTTCCCGAAGTCAATAACACAAGCTCATAGCATATCTTCTAATACTTGAATGATTCTCTCAGATTGGCAATCCAATTGAGGATGAAAGGCCATACTAAGATGTACTTTAGCTCCTAGAGCTTTCTGTAGAGAATTCCAAAATCGAGAAGCAAATCGAGGGTCACAATCGGAGATAATTGTTGTAGGTACACCGTGTAACTGAATCATTTCACGAATGTACAGCTCGGCAAGGGTTTCCAAGCTCGTGTTCATACGAACAGGGATGAAGTGACTAGATTTAGTGAATCTATCAACAATCACCCACACAGCATCATTCTTTCTTGGAGTAGAAGGAAGACCGGTGATAAAGTCTATAGTAATTCGATCCCACTTCCACTGGGGAAGTTCAATGGGTTAAAGCAATCCAGTAGGGACTTGATGCTCGGTTTTGACTCTTTGACATGTCAGGCACTTCGATACGAAGTCTGTGATTGCAGATTTCATGCCTGGCCACCAGTATAGTGGCTTTAGGTCCTTATACATCTTAACCGATCTAGGGTGGATCAAGAAAGAACTTTGATGAGCTTCTTTTAACATTTCCCATCTTAGTTCCTCATTGTTAGTAACACAAACTCTATCTTTGAAATGGAGGAGTCCATTTGACTTTAGGGAGAAGTCAGAGTTAGCTCAGAAGCTAGCTTAGATATGATCTTCTAAAGATCTGGATCAACTTGTTGGAGTTCTTTAATCCTCAAAATTAGACTGGATTGAACTTGGAGTTCAGACAAAAATTTTTGGCCCTTGGATAGTCGAAAATGAGCATTGATAGTCGTAGTAGCTACGAAAGCATTAACAAAGTCATTAGAATAATTTTCGATAGATTTATTGCAGTGCAAGGCACTATTCGAATGGTTTCTTGTATCACAAGGCATTGTTCGAATTCTTTCTTACAAGCTAAGAAAGATTCAATTTCAATGGTTACAAGTATTTTAGGCACAATTCTTATTTGAATAAGTTACTTGTATTTCAAGAAATGTTCGAATAGTAACTTGTAGCTTAAGAAAGCTCTAAATTCATGGTTTGCAAAACAATAGAAGGCATAATTCAAATGAATTTAATCCGAATTCTAGATTTAGGAGTTACCCAAGTATGGTCTACGACAAAGGGCGTCAGCAACTGCATTTGCTTTCCCCGGATGGTAGTCGATAACCAGATCGTAATCCTTAAGTAATTCGAGCCATCTCCTTTGCTCAGATTCAAGTCCTTTTGAGTTAGAGGTATTTGAGACTTTTGTGATTGGTATATAGATTGCATTTCTCTCCGTATAGATAGTGTCTCCATATCTTGAGAGCAAACACGATAGCTGCTAGTTCCAGATCGTGTGTTGGATAATTAGACTCGTGTGGCTTCAGTTGCCTTGAAGCGTAAGCAGTTACTTTCCCATCTTGCATCAGGACACAACCGAGTCCTAGATGAGAACCATCACTGTAAACAGTGAATTTTTTGCCCGATTCTAGTTGTATGAGTATCGAGGCATGAGTCAGAGCTTGCTTAAGTTGATCGAAGCTTCGTTGTTGGCTCTCCGACCAAACGAAAGGCATATCTTTGCGAGTAAGCTTAGTAAGACTTGTAGCAATAGAGGAAAAGCCCTTAACATTTTTTCTATAATACCCGGCTAAACCGAGAAAGCTTCAGACCTTGCTTACATTCTTCAGAGGTCTCCAATTTACAATAGACTGAATCTTGCTTGGATCGACTTTAATTCCTTCAGCCGAGATAACGTGGCCAAGGAAAGAAACTTTCGGTAACCAGAATTCACATTTGGAGAACTTGGCATACAATTGATGTTCTCAGAGTGTTTCCAAGACAATTCGGAGGTGTTCAGCATGTTCCTCCTTATTCCGAGAGTACACCAGAATGTCGTCAATGAATACGACCACGAACTTGTCAAGATAGGGCTTGAATACCCAATTCATGAGATCCATGAAAGCAGTCGGAGTATTTGTTAACCCGAATAGCATTACAAGGAATTCGAAGTGGCCATATCGAGTATGAAAGATTGTCTTGGGTACGTCTTGTTCTTTCACTTTCATTTGATAGTACCTCGATCTAAGGTCGATCTTAGAAAATACGGCAGCATCCCTAAGTTGATCAAAAAGATCTTCAATTCTGGGTAGGGGATACCGATTCTTGATAATGAGCTTGTTTAGTTGACGGTAATCAATACAAAGCCGCATAGTCCTGTCTTTCTTCTTTATAAACAAAACTGGAGCACCCCAAGGAGAAGTGTTAGGCTGTATGAAACCTTTATCTTGTAACTCCTGAAGTTGCTTCTTTAATTCTTTCAACTCAATAGGTGTCATTCTATAGGGTGTAATGGACACCAGAGCTATTCCAGGCTGAACTTCAATCCCGAACTCTACTTCTCTGGTCAGAGGGACACCAGGGAGTTCCTCAGGAAAAACATCAGTGAATTCAGAAACAACAGGCATGCTAGGCAAACTGAAGTCAATTTTATCTTGGAGAATCATCTTAGCAAAGATTGAAGTTGGTTTCTTGTCTATTAAGAGAATGGATTATTTCCCTAAACCCCGGAGATACAATCTCCGATTTTGGCAATCTACCCAGGCTTCATGTTTACTTAACCAATCTAACCCCAATATCAAGTCAAATTCACCATAAGGTAGTACATATAGATCAATAGGAAATGGGATATTTTGAATGGTCAAGGGAGCTTGCTTGTGGCGTAAGTTAATGGGTGTTTTCCCCCTAATGGATTTGAAACTACAAGATTTGATTCAATATTTTGGGTTTCAATTTTAACTTGTTGATCAAGGCAGAACAAACAAATGAATGGGTAGACCCCGAATCAATTAAAGCATAAGCAGGACTGGAATTTAATTCAACGGTACCTGCGATAACATCTGGAGCTTCATCATCATCTTTACCATGAATGTGATACATACGAGCAGGGGCTCGAGACTCTTGATGAGTTGGAGCATTCGAATAGGGGCCCTTCTATTTCCCCTGATTCCTGGACTGAGCTTGTCTGGCTGCTTTGTTTTGGTTAGGAGAAGTTGAGCTAGCAATTGTAGAAGCTCGATTTGAAGCCTTGTTGGGATTTTGAGGACAATCCCGACTATAATGACCAGAGGCTCCACATGAAAAGCATAAATTCTGTTGAACTCTGCTGGCTAGTATGATGTTTCTGGCAGAACCTGCAAAGAGGATATTGAGTAGCTTTAGCCTGATTCCCTATGCTATCAATAGAAACGACAGGGGCTGAAGTCTTTATAACCGTTTGAGGTTTCAGAATGTAACCACTCTTTTGATTAGGGTTATAGTTCAAAGAGTGTCCCTTGGAATGTTTGGACTTCTTTGATTGTCAGTGTGGCTTATCATCGTTCCTGGGTCATTTGTCTTTCCAGGAGTGTCTGCTCTTGCGTCTTTCCGAGGCTTTCATCTTCGCCTCAGTAGAAATGGCTTGGTTTACCAAATTTTGGAAGTTGGTAATACCCAAAGTAGTGAATATCGCGCTAAATTCATCATTTAACCCGTCAATGAACATTCGGCACTTGTTGGCCTCAGTTTTGATATATTTGGACCCATACTTGCAATACTTGCAAAAGTCGCTCACATATTGCTCAATAGGTCGGCCAGCTTGTTTGAGATACAAGAATCATTTTCGGCCCTCGGCCAGATATTGCTCGTTGATAGACTTCTTCTTGAACTCATCAATGAAGAACTTGAACATAATAGACTCTGCAGGAGCAGTCATAGTAGTGGTTTCCCACCGGCTTAGTGCTTCGTCTGTCAATAGAGTGATGGCACACTCGAGTTTATGTTCATCAAGACATGGCAACTATTTAGTCAAAATGCGAGTAGTGGCCTCTAACCAGTACTCGGCTACTTCTGGATTAGCCTCATCGATGCCAGTGAAAGTATATGCACGATGTTGAGCCAGCTTGTCAATAGGGGCTTGATTTGGCACAACAACAATAGGAGCTATAGGGTGATCTTTTTTAAGGGCAGTTATGAGATGATTGAACATCTCTTTCATACTTGCAAGGTATTCTTGCTGCACATGATTGATAGCAGGAGCTTCCTGTTGGGCAGCAGCCTGAGCTAGATGTTAAGCTTGCTGTTGAGGTGGGTTCTGTTCCATTCTTACACTGTCTCCTTCATTCAAGGAGCCTACGGGACTTTCATTATCCCGTCCCAGTCTTGTTTCTGATATTCTAGTTCAATCAGAACAAATAGAGTCTTAGTTATCACATTTACACATTTAAGCAATAACACAAGCTTATATCAAGTCTCCTAGGTGGCACAATATCCTATATGATGCAAATGAGCTTATAGAATCAACCAAAAAGCTCTAATTACCAATAAATGTTACATCTCATCCCCGGGTTAGTCTTAACTCAGTTCGGGAGCGTTACCGGAACAACAAGTAACCTCGAGATACTTGCCTTGTTGTGCAAGTAACCCAATATAATCCTTTAAATACAAACAATACATACAACATTCCACATTAAGCAAACCAACAACATACATAGCATACAAATTTAGGTACCATTTTGTTTCATTTCATACTTATAACCTAAGTTTCTATTATCATGTTACCATTCCATTCAAAACACATACATCATTCAAACAACAAACACAAGTGTGGCATACTACACTTTTAAGTTACAATTATACATGGTATAACTTTCATTCTTACTTCTATTTCATGTACATTATTCGAACAACATGTATGTGATCACTAAACATGCTTAAACTAACTTACTTGCACCTCAAGTTACTACTTAATCAACCAATTAACATGATCAACACAAAGCATCTAACATACATCTTGTTACACATTCATGCATCCATTCGAACAACATGGTATCCCTAATCATATTTCATTTGTTTCTTTACAATCAAGTCATCACATTTCATAGCATACTTGGTTTATAAATTGTTAACGCATGATTGACATACCTTAGCCTCAATCCTTTCCTTGTCGAATCATGTCAATGGACATAGGAGCAAATGCATGAACATACAACATAGGTTTAGCATTCAAATTAAACAATATTTCAGCACACATTGGTTCTACATTAAAATCATACATAGTTTCATTCAACAATGCATTCTTTCACAAATTTGCGTAGCTATTACTTCATATATATATACATCATATCATGGTTCAAACATAGTTTAAGTCATCCAAATAGATTACATAATAGGCCCATCAAAACATTTCACAAACTAGTCTTATACACATAATCAAGTGCATGATCAAAGCTACCTAATACAAAATCTAGTGCCACCAAACTAGGAGTATACAAAGAGTATGAATTCATACTTTAAAGCTTGCCTCAAGTGTTGCTTCAAACCCAAGATACCCTCTTGAAGTATCTTTAATCTGTTATGGGAAGAATGAAGAGTAGAGTGGTAAGTACAAGATGTGTACTTAGTGAGGTAACACTGTCTAGTCAATCTCAAAGTATACAATCCAAGTTTTCATGTTTTCAAGAAATCAAGACAATCAATACAATACATATGCTATTTGAATTACATAGGGTAACTTAGGCATCTTTTACATGTCATACAATCAACTTAACAACAATTCATCATGGTTTTCATAGTCTATTCGAATAACATGCTTAAAGGACAAGCAACAAATCATCAAATTATCAATTAGGCATTTATACATAAAGCCATCATACATACATTTCTTTCATGACAAGTAACAAGTTTTGCAACCATTCATGTGTCATCTTTCAAAGTAAGAAAGTTCATTCAAGTTTCTTACAATACAAGCAATGTTCATTAAGTCATCTTTCAACATTCCTTGGTAAGTAGCTTACTAGATAATCAAATCTTAACAATATGCACCGAAGTGCCAATATGAGCTCAAGATTCTAAGGCATGCCCTCCTATCTATCAAACTAGCTACCAAGGTTGTTGATTATCCATTTCATTTAAGCTTTATACATTTCATGATTCAATATAACATTATGCTAACTCCCAATACATAACTATCCATACCATTCGATTCAATCAGCCATGTATAACATTCACAAACACAAGCATATGTATGCATTGTGCGTACCTTATTCTCCAAGCAAGCAAGCCATTTCATACCTTAGGCATAAGCAATGCACATGACAAGCATTTGATTACATTTGCTTAACACCCAAGTAAACACAAAGATCATGGCATCAATCATGTTGTCATACATTTCATTCTTCCCTTAATTAGCCAAATATACTTTAAGTCATGTTACATGGCATTAACATTTCATTTAAGCAACAACAAGGTTGGTTAGGACCTAAGTCCCAACCCTAGGATAGTTACACTCACAATACTCCTAGCAATTTAACTATCTTGGATCCAAATCCCTTTGCCTCTAGCTTTGGGATGTCCACACCTATCCTCTTCTTCCCCAATCTGCTGCCCTTGATCTAGCAAGCATAACATATACACATTTCATCAAAACAAACACAATATCACACAATCATAGTAGCAATGTTATCACATTTTACCTAACATTTAGCTACTATTTTTATGCTTATTTTTAAGCATTTTCTCACCAATTCAATTACATATTGTTATTACTTCATTTTAATACATAATTGGACAAATTACAATGTCCCAAAACTATTTTGGAAACAGTTTGCATTTAGGTGCAAAAACAGTCACAAACTGCCCAGGACACTACTGCCTGGCAGTTTGCACACTGTCCCTTTAAATGGCCATATCTTTTAATCCGTATGTCAGAATTTCGATTTCTATTCATCGTTGGAAAGATAAAAAAATTTACTATAAGACCGTGTAATATTTGCATTTTAGTTCTTAGCCAATTAATACATTTTATTGTTCAAAGATAGGGCATTTACACTGCCTGGACAGTTTGCACTGCCCAACAATTCCTATTTACAGTTTTCAGTATAGGACCCAGTTTTCAATTCTATTTTCACCTAATGAAAATATAAATTCTAAGGATCATGTCATTAAAATTTCATCCCTGAATTCAATCTATACAATTTTTGGTGAATTTTCAAAGTGACTGCCCAGAACAGAGCAATTCTGAGCAGATTGCATCTAATCACATTTTAATGCCTTTAATTCATTTAAATCAATGTCTTTGCCCTATAATTCATTTAATATGATATCCTAAACATTTTAAGTCCATGTTAATTCATTATTCAAAGCTGCCAAAATAGAGTAGGTTGATTACAAAGCCTAATCTTGCATGTTTACTCAACTTCAATTCCACAAAACAATTTCTAGATTACATGTCTATGTTCATGCTCTTATCTTTCATTTCCAGCGTTGTTTGCTAACAATTCAATTTGTTTAACACCTTCTATACATTACCTATTCATGATCATCATCAATCCATTAATTCCATAGCTCAATTTTATGTTCTAATCATTCAATTTCCACTTCAATATCACAATTCAATTTTCCAGCAACCTAGGTTTGTTACACACTATCACAAACACATGATTTCAGCTTTGCACCTAATGTTCATTCTTCAATTTTGTATAATTCAACAACCATTCTATCATCTAACAACACATTCAAAGTCTAATTTCATCTATAATCAACAAAACAGTCCAATTTCAACAATATAGTTGCCTATTCAATTAAACACAAGAAGAATCATACTTACTTTGCTTCTTGCTTAATTTCAATGAAAAATTCCTACACATGCAAGCTTGATTTTTCTCTTCAATGGCTGATTTTCCTAAGCTTCTTTCTCTCTATTTTCTCTCTTCTTTATTTGTCCTAACAAAGATAATGGAGAAGATGACAACAACAAATCTTTGTTATTGGATTTGTGCATTGTCTAAAATGCCCATTAATTAATCCTTAATATTAACTTAATGAAGGGCATTAGGGGAAATGATAAATTTAGCATGCATTCCCCATCTTTCTCCTTTAATTCAATGTAGTCACTTTTAAATTGGTCACTTAATCCATACATTCTTTCAATTGGACACTTAACTAATCAATTTAGCTTAATTCTAGATTCAATTAAGTACCAACTTATGCAATTTAATTCTAATACTTCTAGGCTAGGATTTAGGGTGTTACAAGAGGGCCATGGTCACCCTTTTCAATGATATGATGCATAGAGAAATAGAGGTATATGTCGACGATATGATCACTAAATCTCGATCCGAGGAGGAATATTTGGTCAATTTAGAAAAACTCTTCCTCAGATTGAGAAAGTTCCAATTGAAGCTCAACCCGACCAAATGCACATTTGGAGTCACATCTGGGAAGTTATTGGGTTTTGTTGTGAGTAGAAGAGGAATTGAGACCGATCCAGATAAGATAAAAGACATACAGAAGCTTCCCCCACCTCAAACACAAAAGGAAGTTTGAGGTTTTCTGGGACGATTAAATTACATCGCGCGTTTCATTTCTCAGCTAACTGATAAGTGTGATCCAATGTTCAGGCTACTCAGGAAGAATAACCCGGGGCCTTGGGATGAGGAATGTCAAATGGCTTTGGAAAATATTAAAGAACAGCTGAGCAATCTGCCAGTTTTAGTACCACCTGTTTCAGGAAGACCATTAATCTTGTACCTAACGGTCTATGAAAATTCCATGGGTTGTGTGTTAGCACAACATGATGATAGTGGAAGAAAAGAAAAGGCAATATATTACTTGAGCAAGAAATTCACTGATTGTGAAACCAAATATTCGTCAATCAAAAAACTATATTGTGCTTTGGTGTGGACACTAGAAGGCTAAGGCAATACATGGTTAATCTCGAAGTTAGACCCACTAAAGTTCATGATGGAAGCTCTAGCCTTATCAAGAAGATTAGCACGATGGCAGATGTTACTATCGGAGTTCGATATCCAATATGTGAGCCTTATCAGCCTAAAAGTATCATCACCGACAATGCTTCAAATTTGAACAATAGGATGATAAGTGGAGTCTGTGAACATTTCAATGTCAAACATCATAATTCGGTGGTATATCACCCAAAGATGAATGGGGCAGTGGAAACTGCGAATAAGAACATTAAAAAGATAATTGCAAAAATGACTGATACCTATAAAGATTGGCATGAGAAGCTGTCGTTTGCCTTATACGCTTATCGAATCGCGGTAAGAACTTCCATTGGGGCAACACCTTTTTCATTGGTATATGGAGTAGAAGTAATGCTACCCATTGAAGTTGAAATACCATCGCTCCTTGTCTTAATGGAAGCAAAGTTGGAAGAAGCATAATGGGTTCAAGCAAGATATGATCAGTTGAACTTAATTGAAGAGAAAAGACTGAAAGCACTGAGTCATGGACAAATGTACCAGAGAAGGATGATAAGGGCTTACAAAAAGAAAGTTCGCCCAAGAGAATTCAAAGAGGGGGATTTGGTGTTGAAGAAAAAGCTGCCAATCCAAAAAAATTCTCGAGGAAAATGGGCACCGAATTGGGAGGGACCTTATATTGTAACAAAGCTCTTCTTAGGAGGAGCATTAATTTAGCCAAAATGGATGGAGACGAACTCCAAAACCCAATAAATTCAGACTCGGTTAAAAAGTATTACGTTTGAAGAAGAAAGAAAGAAAAAGAAAAAGAAAGAAAAAAGAAAAAAAGAAAAAAAAGAAAAGAAAGAAAAAAGAAAAAAAGAAAAAGAAAAGAAAAAAGAAAAAGAAAAAGAAAAAGAAAAGGGGGTTCAAAATGAAAATCTACAAAGGGCGTTTTGAAACCAAAGGAGGATCTGAGTTAAAAACCCGTAAAGGACGGCTCAGACTATGTGCAAATAAGACCTTTCTCGGGGATTGGCTAGGGAACTTCATATCTTTCCGCATAATCATTATCTTTAGGGCCTACTCAGCAAAGTTGACGTTCGAAGCACCTTATGAAGTCAAGAGGGTTTTTGGTTTCTAATATCTGAATGCCTATTCCTTTCCTTGTAATTTCTTTTTGTGTTTGCCACAACACTAATAAAATTTTGGTTGTATAGACCTTTTCTTTCCTTCTTTGACATCTTTTCATAAAGCATCTTGCATTGAAATAAGAATTAAAATTTGACATCACTTAAAATATACATAAGATTTTTTTAGCATTACTTTGAAATTTGTCTAGAAGGTTATTGGAACTATGAGGTATTCAATGGTCAAATTTAGAGCTTATGACGTAAAAAACAACAAAACTTATAAGGAAATTCAAGATGGAAATAGGTTTTGCTACAAACCTTTGCAGAAAAGACCTCAAGAGATGCTTTGAGGTAACATGTTGCAAAATAGAGATGCTTACATGAGATATTTTGTTTTCTACAAAAATGAGAACAATTTTACAGACATTAGAGGAAATAGCTAAGGATATGAGACATTGGGAGAGCAGCAAGATTCTAGGAAGCTTGTCACTGAACATTGATGTATCAACTACAATGACAACTTGACAAAGGCAAAAAGAGTGTTGAATAATATGAGGATAAAGTCAGTCCTTCCAACCAGGAGTACAAGATAATTGGATTGAGTGAGCAAATGTGCAAAGATCATATGAAGTAAGGAAGTGCTAAGAGTGACAATGGTAAAACAGAAGATGACTATCTATGACTATTTAATCTATCATCGAAGCATACAGTCGCAATTTTCAGATAATTTCTCATGCATTAATGATGGAAAACTGATGCATTCCCCATATCCCCTCGGAGTCTCGCTCTTAGGTGTTCTAGCAACAAAGAACTCCCCTGTTTGAAAAATCAAGGCAGAAGTTGCAGGAAAGGATGAATGTATTGTCTAAAGTAATGTTGAATCCATGATGTGGCATGGCCGATGAGGGGGTTAAGAGTGGACAATGGAGAAGATTATTTTCCAAGGATTAGACGATGGAATTTTAACAACAAGAAATTGGTGAAGCCAACTAGTATTGAAGGATGAGCTATTGTAGACTTTCTTAGTGCAAAGTCATTCGATGTAGAGAAATGAAAAGAAGTCATACTGTTTTTGCTGATGGATGGGCCAAAACTGACACTCACCATCTGTTGCCAAAATTGAGAGAAAGTTTGAGATGATATAATCCGAGTTTCTCAGAGCTTCACAGTTTTCTTCTGCGTTTATTAGGAAAATTGTTAAGAAAAAGAGCAAAAGAAATAAGACATGCTTTCATGACTAGGCATCCTTAGGGCATATGCATCTTGATTGAATCATTTGCAATTGTTTTGGCAGGTTTTAGATCACGCTTATTCATCCAAGCGTATGGAGGATGAAGTCATCTTTTGAATCTACTTATCTATTTGAGCATGAGGAGAATAGAACTCGCCTATCCGTTCGGACATTTGGAAAATGGAATATGCTTATCTATTTGAGCATGAGGAGAATAGAACGTGCCTATCCGTTCGGGCATTTGGAGAATAGAACGTGCCTATCCGTTCTGGCATTTGGAGAATGGAATATGCTTATCTATTTGAGCATGAGGAGAATAGAACTCTCTATTTATTCAAGCATTTAGAGAATAGAACCCGCCTATCCGTTCGGGCATTTGGAGAATGGAACCTGCTCATCTATTCGAGCACAAGGAGAATAGAACCCGCCTGTCTTTTCAGGCATAAACGGTTTGATAATTGGTGAAAATCAGTGTCTTCTTTTCTTTGCTTTATTCCTGTTCCACCGAAATGACCAAAGAGGGGCAGTTGTTGTCACTAGATTTTCACCTTTGTTTTAGTTATTATGTTAATTCAGTATTAATGTATTGTGGTTATACAATATTGATAACATTATAGTTATAAATATTACTGTTACTGATAATATAGTTAGGAATAGTATTGATATCCTAGTTAACATATTATAGTTGTAAATATTAATGTTAGTATTTAGGGGCCGTATAATATGTTTGATGTATTATAATTAGTATGGTCGTCATATGTTAGTATTAACATAGGTTATATATTTTAGTATCTTAGTTAGTAGTTAATATAATAAGTTATCAAAATCCAAAAATATATAATGAAATAGATAGACCATTTAAATAAAAAGATCCATTAAATAGATAGAGTCCATTAATTTAAAAAAAGAAAACAGACCTATACATTATACAAAAGGGCCGGCTAGCCCATTTATAACCCAAAAACCCTAATCCCTTCTTCTTTCTTTATGCGCAGCTGAAGTAGGACCGTTGGATCAAGGGGCTGATCCAACAGTGTAGATCATGTCAGCTCGGGATGATATAAAGGCACAACTTCTCAGCCATTCGATCAGGGTGCAATCCAACGGATCAGATCGCTTTGGGGTGTTCACGCGGATCACCACGCGCACGACGTTTCAGCTTCGGCTGATCACTTCATCTTCTCCGACGCTTCACTCGCTCCGATTGTTCCTCACTGGTTTCGTCCAAATCATCAGAAACATGTAAACAAAGGAGCAAAAGGGTTAAATCCTTAAATTAGAGCCCAGCGATCCAAGATAAAGACAAAAGGGATTTAAAATCCCTAAATCAAAGCCCTTGCTGGAAAGATCAAAAGCAAAACGGGAAGGGGTAATCCCTAATTCGAAGCCCTAGCAAGAATCAAGCTACAATTGGATATGCAAAAGGCAAAATCAAAACTGAAAAGGAAAGGGTTAATCCCTAAATTGAAGCCTCTGGCAAAGATCAAGCAATTCGAGATAATCTAGGGAAGAAATTAGGGATTCAATTCAAGCAATTCTTGTACAATATAAACCCTTTGTAATTCATGTAACAAAACAACAATTCGATAGAAATCACACTTAGCAATTACAGTAAACATACTAGCATTCGAAAATTGTAGGAGCAAGCAATTTGTAATCAGTGTTCAGAAGCAATAAAGAAAAGCAAGTTTTGGTAATTTTTCTATCTATTTACTTTCTGTTTCGGATTAAATAAAGAAGAAAGGGATTGTTTTTACCTTGTTTTTGTTTGATTCGCTGGGGAGATTTGGTTTTGATGTAAAATCAGGTGGAAAAATGCGATTTCGAGGTCGCCGGAATCTGTAAAATTGACCGAAATTTGGAAAATTGACCGGAATCTAGGAATTTTGCCCCGGCAACGGCGGTCGGTGCCGGTGGAAGGCAGCCGACACGGTGGATGTTCATCGTGTTCTTCATGAAATGAAGAACACGAAGAACACATCAAAGAATTATAATAAAACTCGTTTTGATCCGTTTGGAAATAAAGAGAGAAAATGATTTATGTTTATAATTTTGGCTATTTATACTAACTCGTTTGACCCGACCCGAGCCCGACTATAACCTGCGCCCTTCTTATCTAGTTCTTATACTACAGCCCCTTTGTTTTCAATTGTTTCAATTTTGTCCCTTTTCCTTTCAATTTGGCACCAAATTTTAAATTGTTTTCAAATTAACCTCCACATTTCACTTTCTTTAAAATCAGTCTCAATTCAGATTTCCTATTTTCTTTTAAAATAAGTAAAAGCCATATTCCCTTTTCTTTATTTAATTTTAGCAATTGCTTTGTTATTCATTTTAATTTAAGTAATTAGTTAATTCTTTGTGTCTTTTATGTAAATATTTGTATGAAAAACCTTAGGATTAAGGACTTAAAACCTAGAATAGAGACATGTATGTTGTAAAATATTATTCATTTTCAATAAAACACACTTAATTGCATTTTAACTTAATAATTAAAATAAATGTAGATATTTCTTTAGGTCTTAAACACTAAATTTTAAAAGACTTTAACACATTTAATGTTCTTGTTGATTTTTTAAAAAAGCAAAAACTTAATTAATGCGGTGTCTTATCAAACGGGAATGATGGGTTAGCGCCAGAAGTGTTGGCGGTGATTAAAGTTCATTTTAAGGCCATTAAAATATATTTACATTCACTTTGCGGACAAATAAATTGAAATTTTGTGAATTTGCAAATTCAGGTTTTAAAAATGCTTTTTGAAATCAATTAGGTACCAATTTTTGGGTGTTGTGGGGGTGTTAACCCTTCCCCACACGTAACCGACCCCCGAACATGTTTTCTCTTGTTTTCGTGGACCAAAAATTGTTGTTTTAATAAATAAAATGTTTTATTAAAATAACCCTTGTTTTAAAAGTGATCCAATCATACTTTCTTCAAAAAGATTGGTGGCGACTCCGTGATTTTATAAAGTTTTCTAAAACGTCAAAACCTTTCTCCTAAAAAAAGAGGTTGCGACAGTGAGCGCGTGGCTGCCACGCGCGAGTGGCAATCTGTGTGCTCTGCTCTGGAGTAATCTGGACCGTTAGATCACTCCTTGGTCTAACGGCTGAGAGAACGCGCACTTTATCATCCTCCAGCTGGCGTGATCTACGTCGTTGGATTGATCCTTGATCCAACGGTCCTCCATTGGTTGCGCAGAGACAAAGAAAGAATTAGCGTTTTTTTTATTAGAAACGGGCCAAGCAGGCCCTTATTATATATATTATTTCCAATGTAATGGGCTGCTCTTTAAAATGGACTCTTTATTTTTTGTAATGGACATTTTAATATAAATACAAATAGGCTGTGTATTTTATATTTTTGGGGGTTTAATAACTAACTATTAATTAAACACTAACAAAAATATATATAGCATATGATAATATTAACTACCATATCAATACACTAACACATAATAATAATAATACTAATTGACAATATAGCACTAATGTATAACAATTATACTAATCAACAATATAACACAGGTAAAAAAAATCAGTGACAACAACCTTTACTTATAAAACCAAAGATAATTTACAACAAATTAGAAGATAAAAAATATTACTTACTCCCTAAATTCTCATCATTGCACAATAATAAAAATAGAATACCAAAAGCGAAACTTAATGCCAACTCATCTTTGGACTGAACTAATAAAAATAAGGTAAAATTTTAGGACCCAAATGGGGACATCGAGAAACTAACTTACCTGATACGAATCAGTGTTGCTTTGAAATTTTTCTTGAGCGTCCAATGTTGTTTCTCATTCTCATCCTTTGAAAAGTCGGAAGATCTGTGCATCCAGATTCTAAAACAATACATGAGTAAAATTTAAGCAAAATGTAAGAAAAGGCAAAGAAAATCATATCAGTGAATACCATTTTCTAAAAGCTAAAAGAAAAAATAAAAAAAAGAACACATTCAGAGGTACTTGCCCAATTTCCTAGAGATCAAGGAAAAAAGTAGATCTAATAAAAAAATACAAATAAGAAGCCATCGAACTTACTGGATGTAACTGTTTTGTCTAGCCTTAAGGACTCATGGTTGATAACGTTCTTGCAAGTTTTACAAGAAGATCTAGCCGATTTGGCACACTCCATTTTTACCTCTAAATAACAGCCCCTAAATTGACACATGACATAACAAAACAGTTCCTGAACAAAATAACATACTTGACGACACAGTCCAAGGAGCATTCATTTAGTACTAGTTTTCAGTATATACTTACTGTTTTAAACTCAATATTAACATTGATTCAACATGAAAACAAAAGGCATTTACTTAAGAAAAGTCATTACATCTGCAATCTAACTTATATTGGCCAAATGGGTGTTCACCGAATCTCTTTGCAAATTCTTTGTCATTCACGTTTGTATTGATCCACTTCCAGTAATCATAAATGTGGATACTTTTCAAGAAACAAAAGGGTAAATCTATTCATAAATTCATTTTAGAAAGCATTACAATTTTAAATAATTTGTGAGTGTGGATCACACATGAGCTTAATCCCTTATATGATGCTTCACATCAAATATCTGGAAGTAAATCTAAACAACAAGGAGACAGATTAGTATATGAAAAAACAGTTCAACATTTTACAGGAGACCACAATAAACTCCTACTCTTTTTTACGTTTTCCATTTTAGCATATGATGCAATGTTATTTATCATCCAAGAAAGGCAAACGAGGATGCATATAAATTAGACAAAAGCTAGAATTAATAAAATAAGACCACTACTAGTAATTTTTTAACCGATCTTATACTGACTCATGTCATTTGTAGGATATTATGAAGGATTAAAATATTGCCTCGTGAGAACCTAATGTTACTGTTTAAATTTTTTTCCAGACTGTATTTTTGTTGTGTCTTATATGTACTGAATGTTACTCTTATAAAAAGACACAAGACAATCCCCACATAAACATTTTTTCGTGATTACAGAAATTTCAATATTCACTAATTTGAATTTTATTAATTACTCTAGATTCTAAATCAAATATGTAGTAAAGCTCCGGATATATAACATTGATCGTTAGCTTGGTAGAAAGAGAAATTTTTCCAGATACATCCACCGTTCTGAGTAAATTAAGACATCAAGAATTACTGGAGTTCTACCCTCTAGAACTCAGTGACTCACTACATATTCTTTTACATCTTACAGAATTATCTCAATATCAATAAATTATAAGGTAAGCTATGTTTAATGAAACTTCAAGACCTAACCTACTGCTTAATTAACAAGTATATTTCTTTCAAAATCACTATAGAGATTTCTTCCTTAATAATCTACAAAGGAAAAAAAAATTAATATGAAATGTCATAATTAACCGAAAAGTAAAGTTTAAACTAAAAATGATAATGACAGAAAACTTAAAAAGAAGATAATCTGAGAATCAAAATCTTTAAAGATTTCTTCTTTGGTGATGTCGTATTCAGGGTAGAACTGCTTCTAAAATACATTTCAATCTGATTCTCGCTTTCACCCTACAGTATTATGATTTCTGTTGGTATCTTGTTCTATATTCTTTGATTTGTCCTTTCTACTGAAATTAGGGCTTAGATTGAAAGGGAAGATTGTTTAGTGCCAGATGCTTGAATTAGGGTTGAAACTAAAAATGTCTTCCAACAATTTTATAAGGGGAAAATTTTGATACTGTGTAAAAGCCTTTATATTTATATGATAAAACTCAAATTTTTAATTTTTAATCCTAATCCCTAAAAATAAACCTTAAATTTTAAACCAAATACCTAAGTTCTAAATACTAACCTTTAAATTTTAAACCCTAAAACTTAAACATCTAAACTTTAAATCTTAAATTAAACCTATAACCCATAAAACTAAAAAGCTCGTGTAAACTAAAGATAGGAATATTTAAGAAAAAAATTAAATCAAACAAAATTAATAATTTAAGGATAGGAAATATTTGATTAAATAATTTAAATTTACAATAACTTTTTGTATATATATTTTAAATGTTATTTGTACTTAATATTAAATTTATAAAAAAGTCAACCCGATTAAATAATTTTAAACTTGATATATTTTTTAAAATAAAAAAATTGAAATTTATTAATTTGAGTGATTGAAATGGAATGCAGTCTAAACACATCCCACTAAATTTTTCTAGTGACATAATCTCATGATGTTTTGGAAAATTATCCTATAAAAGATAAAAATTAGTGACATATAGTGATTTTCGTCACATTAAACCACTTTACTGAGACACAAATAAAACGTCACCTTTTATGTCTTCTAAAGTATGACGAATAAAATTGTCACACAAATAAAGCTTATTTGTGATAAATTTGCAACGTCATTGATTAACGTTAAATTTTCAAAATAATAATTCGTCACTAATACTTTTATTTTATTGGTGACGTTTTTACAACGTCATGATTTTATCTAGATGTCATTAAAATGTTTCCCTCCAAAAAATTTTTGAGGCGCCAACGATATAGTGACGAAAATTGTGACATTTTTAAAATTGTCAATAAATATATACTATTATTTGTTAACTGTGACGAAAATGAAAATCCATCACGTTTATAGTATATTTTGTGACGTTATACGCAACGTCATATAAAAATTTCATCATAAATTGAAAAATTTGTTGTAGTGGTTGCTTACTTGGCTCCAACGATCTGGAAACAATCACACAAGCATCTTCATCAATATACAAGTGAATAGGTTCACATCATCAGTGGTACACATATACTCTACTATACTTCATATTAATCATAAACATAAGCATGCAAGCTAGTACGAGAAATAAAGAGAAATAAATAAACACGAGACGCTACCACTACTCGCCTAAACACATGCTCTCATCATGCAAAAAATCATACATGGCACACAAGGTCCAACCATACTCGGGATCTCACCAGATTATCCGAACAAGCACATAAAGTCATACCACAAACCTGGAGTGAGGTCAGGTGTCACACAACCTCAGGAATGTACCCTCTAAGTAAGGCCCGATGTCACACAACCTCGAAAACGTACACTCATACTCAGCATCTCTCCTCGAGTATCTTCGAATGAGACCTAGTGTAACACAACGTCGGGAACGTACATTCAGCATCTCTAACCATGGTGTTGCAACATGCTCTCTGGGTTCGGATCCCATCAACCAAAGATGACTTAACCAACCAAGTGTCCAAACAACACACAACATAGACACGACACACAACAGTTAGATGATCACTGAACTCTATGGTTTCTACCAATTATCAAGCCACCCATTTAAGTTTACCAACTTGTTAATACATTATGGAAGTGTGCATTAATCATTCTATGCCAATTTCCATCTTTTTATTAGCATTAGAGATTATTCCTTTTAGTGGGTACTGGCACTTGAACACGAGTATCGGTACCCACACGTGTACCGATATTAATATAGCTTACTGAAAATCCTTAATTTTCACAAGTATCGGTATGGGTTAATGTAACATCCCGAAAAACGTGTTAGAAGATTCAGACGAATTGTTAGAATCGGGTTGGAATTTTGGGTTAGGCTTTAGCTAGTTAATTAATTTTGAAAAATAATTTGGGTTGATTAAATTGGTTTTCGATAAATTTATCATGGCAAATATTTTTTGAAATATTTTAATGAGTTTGTCAAAGGACGACATTGAACTTGGGTAATTTTAAATGGGTTGATTTAATATTAAATTTCATAGTGACTATATTACAAGAATTGTAAAATTTTATTAATGGCAATTTTGTAGAAAGAGATTAAAGTGGTATTGTTATTGGAATTATTAAATCAAAGAAGGAAATATCTTTTCCCTCTTGTTTTTAACAAAATGTATGTTGACGGTTGTAATTTTCTAAAAGATGAGAAAGACATTTCTAAGTTTCTCTCATTTTCTTCCAAACAAAACTTAGGTATTTATTGATTCCTTAATTATTTCTACTTCAATTTCTTCTCCAATTATTTCTAAATAATTGTGGATTAAGGATTTTGGATTTCTATATCATCTTCACTATTTTTTCTTGTTGGAAATCAAAAGGGTAATTCATCTTCAAGTTGGTTTTTTGTCAAGCAAGGTGAGAAAATATTCTTTAATAATTTTCTACGTGATTTTGATTATTAATCTATGATTTCTCATGCTTTGGGATAATTAAAACGAATTTCAAATGGAACTATTGGATTTTAATGGATTTTCTCATAAATCTTGGTTAGATTATAGTAATTTAATGATTTCTAAGGAATTCTAATGTTTTGTGCATGGATAATAATAATCTTAAGTTGATTTTGTAATTTAATTCTTGAAATTAATCAAATGGATTGAATTTAGATTTGAGTTCTTAAGTGGGGTGATTGGTGGAATGGTTGATTGAATTATTGGATCAAATATGAGGATGCAACATAGGTGTTTGATTAAATTCTTGTAAGGAGATATAAGCTTAAAAAAGGGGGAAATTGAACGGCCCCAAAGCAGGGCATAACGCGAGCGAGGCAGTGGCGTTGCTGCTGCCATTTTCATCTCGCCTTGGAATTGGGTGGCGTGACTTCTGCCATTCCATTCCAATTGATGTACATGTATTAGTTGAAAAATAAAGCCATGAAAAAGGGGTTTCGATTAGAGAAGACGCGTGGCTGAAATGAACATGGGAAATGGTTCCATGTTATGACGTGAAGGTGTAGTGGGAAAAAAGAGAAAGTGAATGAATTTGTTTTGATTCGTGTAATCTGTGTTGGGAAAGAGTGTTACGAATGTTGGTTGTGCTATTTAATATTATGATAAAGTGGTTATTTAGCATGATCAAATTTATATTGACCCTTGCATTTTTTGTGGAAGATAGGAAGTGTTCGGACAAGTTTCGGTTAGGCGTCAAGGCTTTAGCATCGAGTGGTAGTAAGTTGGTGAGTGCAAGTATGAGTTGGTTATTCAAATAAAGTTTGAACTAAGGTTTGGGAGTTTGGTTATAACCTAGCAAGCTTAACTAAACTCGGAATTAAGTTTTCCCTATTTTTGCCTTTTGAATATCGGTTTGATATGAAACTTGATTTACATCTTTTGGTTTAAAAGTATGGATAGATTTACTTACTGTTTTACGCATATTTTAAATGATATGCAATGATTTATTAAATATATGGATGCCTAAGAGCCTTGAGAAATGGTTCCTAAATGGAATGTGGTTGTTGTCTTTAGCAATATGGTTTTGCATATGAAAATGTTTTGTACAATGCATATGAAAAACAATGAGTAAATGTGGTTAAAAGTATATATTGGCTAAGTGACAACGAAATAAAAGTTATTGGATATAGTTGGCATGCCATAAGGTTTAAAGTGCACTATAATAAGTCACCTCATGGATCGTCGAGGGGTGGGATGCCACTATATTCTCTGACCATTGAGAACCGCAACTGTCGAGGGGTTACTCCGGTTGGTGGAAATAAGAGGTTTGTTTAAAGGTGCCACCAAGTAAGATGTGTGTTTAAAGGTACAACCAAGTATGAGGTGTGTTTAAAGGTACCGCCACGAAAATCTAAGTATCTGATGTGTTTTCTTAAAAATGCTATGATACGGTTTTGATCACGCTAATGCCAATATATGAGATAATATATCATGATGAGGTTGAAGGTTTGCATATTGTGATATATGTTTATGATACTCTTTAAACTTTGCAAATGAAATGATCATGCATAAGGAAGCTTAAATTGAGGTTTTACATATGAGATTATGCTCGCAATCCATGATACATGATTATGCATATGATGTGATATGTTTTGAGGGATATATGTAAATGATTTGAAAAGCTTTAGCAAATGATCGTCTAGTTCCAAAGATTTGTTTTATTCTCTTGTTTAAATGCTTTGGAAATTTTGAATTTGAAATGCTTTAATATGAGTTTCTAATATTTGTTTTGGTTTTGAAAATGCGTTGACGTTTTACCCCTTTTGAGTGCACTCACTAGGTATTATATACTTACGCTCTCTTTTCTTCCATCAATGTAGTGAATTAAGCAAGCGCAAGGTTGTGGTTCGAGACAAGGTGGAATCTCAAGACAAACTTATTAAAAGAGTATGTTTATGGTGTTATTATTATTTGTAATAAGGCAATGTGGGTAAAAATATTGAGATGGATTGTTTTATTTGAGATATGATAAATTGATTGATTTTGTTTACGATAGATGATGGTTGTATTTAATGAATAAGATGTTGGTGTTATCTTAATGCCTTGTATATTTGGTGGTTACAATTCAATGACCTAGAATGGTTGAAATAATAGTTGGATGGTTTGATTGATTCTAAGCATACATATGACCATATGCTTTAATTCATTAATTAATCTATAGCCTATGTTGAGGTGTTGACTATTTGGTGCTTA
This sequence comes from Hibiscus mutabilis, assembly GCA_019671005.1. Classification (NCBI taxonomy): domain Eukaryota; kingdom Viridiplantae; phylum Streptophyta; class Magnoliopsida; order Malvales; family Malvaceae; genus Hibiscus; species Hibiscus mutabilis. The sequence goes on along the minus strand of CM033712.1, from coordinate 40,101,532 downwards.
TTGAGTAATGATTTATATTGTTAGGAAGTATGCCTCTAGTTTACTTGTATGAATATGGATTGTGTTGATTATTTGGCTGGTAATTATTTGAGCCTACTTGTTTAATGATGATATAATATTAGAAGCATGACAATGTTGTTTGTAAGTGATTTGGATATGCTCGGCTTGGGATTTGTATCCCTTAGACGCATTTTAGTGTAGCCCGTATCGGTACACCTAGAGCCAGTACTAGTATGCGGGGTCATTCCAGTGTTCAATATACATGTGGGTACCGGTACGCATGTTCGGGTTTCGGTACGCGTAGCCGATTATTGGTATACCATGTAGCGTATTGATACTAAATTTTGCTTCGATGTTTCTCTGTACTGGTACGGCCGGTAGTCTATTCAGTTAATGGGTTCTACTGAGTTTAGATTGTTTATATTTTCATGCATCAATTGAATGGACAAATGTTGTCGGTTTTACCTGAGATTTTGTGAGCACGCTTTTAATGTACCTAATTGCTGTAAGAAGCTTTTATAAACGTGTTAGTCCTCATATTTTGGCAATTTTACTAATTAGTCCTCAATTTTGTAGTTTGCTAAATTGGATGCTTATTTGTTATTCTTGTAAGCTGAAATTTGACACGCTAGCATGAAATATGATTAATTAAGTATTGGTAACGTGAAACTTGTATAAGCCCCTGTAATTATTTGAATTTGCACTTTTGTCCCTAGAATGCTTGTATTTGTAATTGAGTGCCTTATCGATGTTCGTATCGAATGAAAACTGAACCGCTGGTTGTATGAACGCCATAGGTCTTAATAATGCATCTAGACAAGTTAAAAGAAAAAAATGGACTATAATTCGAGTAAGATTGTTCAGGTTTGCTTCAACAAACATAATGTGATCTTCTTGGTTCAGGTCTTAACTAGGTCGGGTTCAAGGGGGTTACACCCCAATCGCGTACCTATACAGTCTAAGCCCGTATCGATATCCTACTTATGAGTTATACCATTTTCTTGAATTACGATGTTACAACACTTTATTCTATCCCTGAAGCTTATGAAAGTCATTAGGGTTTGTTTACTAACACATTCATTCAATCAATTAATATTAATTATCAGCTTCATAATCATTAATTGAGTATTTATCCCTTAAGTATAAATCTCATCGAATCATGTCGATCTATTCGAATAAGCATACAAGGCATCACAATTATCACCCAATCAAACGATCATCAATTAATCATACGAGTATCTCAAACGGCTCCACGTGGTCTCTAAAGTCTACACGAGTCTCATCATATTCACAACATCAACATGTCTCACACAGATATCAAGTCTCATAGTATCATTCTCTAAACATGCATATTCATCGTCTACCTATTTTGCAGACACTAACATGCAAAACAATCACATTTACGATGCTAATAAAGCAATAAGAGTTCGAGGTGTACTAACCTAAATAACTAGATATAAATCCTCACATAAGCTTCATGGTTACTCTACTTGATCTGATATTCGATCCTGAATAATCCGCAAATAAAAACGAATACAAAAAATAATACTTTCATGCATCCCTTATTCAAAACATAAGGTCAAAAGCGTAAAAATAGCTTACCAGGTTAAAATTTGGCAAAACGATCTACATCAACAAACTTAGAATGTCGAGAAACCCCCGGGTAGGGTCCCCCAAAAAAGTCAATGGCAGGTCAACTTTGGTCAAAACCGGTTAACAACCCGGCGATCTAGTGTAACGCGATGCAGGGCAGCTACGGTGTACCTACCGTCAGTGATCTGGTGCAGGAGGGTGCATGTGCACTTGGGGAGGGCTACCTAGTGCGGCGTGGTCCATAGGAGCAGATGTCCCGAACGTCGAATAGTGGCGGAAAGCTTTAGTCCTGCTTTCCCGACGTTGATGAACATGGTGGCACTCTCCATTTTGTAATTTGGCTGTCAGAAATGCCTCCTTTCATGAAACTCGAAAATTGCTTCCTATAACCCCGAAGAATGGAAGAAACGACAACCTCTTGGTGACCATTGGCTGACTCATCTCGATGATATCTTTCTAACGGTACCGAAGGTGTCGTGCACAATAGTCCGAAGGGTGGCAGATCAAGGTTTGAAACTCTCCCTTACTTTTTCTCTCTTTTCCCATTTTTCTCTCTATCCAAAAATATATTCTTTTCCCTTTTCTTTTTTCCCCACACTCCATCAGTCACATTTTTATTCAAAAGCACTTTCCCAACATTTCGAATAAACTAAAGACCAAAACTTAATATTTCTAACTTAAACTCCCAAAATGAGGTCCATAACCCAGGTCAGAGACCCAATTCACTAACCCGAAAATTAGGTCGTTACAACTCTCCCCTCCTTAAAGAAAATTTCATCTTCGAAATTTGTACCCATAAATCAAAAGAAGATGTTGAAACTTAAATAACACTTCCAAGATCTTAAATAATTTCTGTTGTGCTACTCTGATATCTCACAGCACTTATCAAATGTAACCCTTGTCTTTTACGATACAAGCATAATTTCTATTGTAACACCCTAAAATTGGCCTAGAAATGTTACCACAATCTAAATTAGAGGATAATTGAATTCATAAGTTAATCAATTTAAAGAAGAAAGAACATTGGCCATCCTTAAGATCAAATAAGTGAAATTAGAACCAAATTGAATTGAAATTAAAACTTGAAGGCATAAATGGAAGAATGAAATTGTGAACATGCAAAGCTATGAAGATTGCATGAAAAATTCATTAGAAATCAAGGCCTTGACACATGTCCTCAATTGAAGAGAACATGTGCCAAATTGGAGAGTGACTCACGGCTAAGGAAGAAAGATGAACAAACATATTGTCTTCTTCCTCCCATTATACTCCTTGGTCGAAATTGTTGAGAGAGAAAGGGGAGAGAAAATCTTCATGCAACACCTTCAAATTCAAGCTTCTTGATTCAACCTTGATCAAATTTAGCTTGGAGAAGGTATAATGCTTGATTTCAACTTGTTATAGAATGTTTGAATGAGTGATTGATGATGACTTTATTGTATAAATTGAATTCGATGATTGTTATGTGTGTTAGGAGCATGTTTGCTTCAATTTGAACTTGAAATTGTGAATACTAGTAGCCAATTTGATAAAGGAAATATATATGGTTGCTGGAAATTTGAGAAATGTGTACATGGTTGAAAACAGTCTTGATTAGGAACTGTTTTGATAGAGAAAGTGTTTAGACGTGTCAGTTGGATATAGAACCCTGTTTTGATCATGTTAGTAGATGAAATGAAGATTGAATTGAATATATAACTTTCTGGAAATGTGAAAGCACCAAATTGGACTAGTTAAATTAGGTAATGGACTTCTCAATTGGTAAATTGGATGTGCAATGTTGATCAAATAGATCAAATTGGGTTCAACATGATAATGCCCTATTTTAAGCTCATTTCAAGGTGAATTAGATTGACCTAGACATGTAAGAACATGAAAATGAATTGAATTGCCATGTTAGAACCTTGTTAAAATGAGTTAAGAAGCTAGAAACTCAATATAGTGTAATCTGCCCAGAATGCTCTGTTCTGGGCAGTAACTTTGAAAAATCACTATAAATTGTATAAAATGAATTTAAGGCTGAACTTTTTATGGAAAACACCTTGATATGTCTAAATTCATTATGAGAAAACAGAACTGAATTCTGGGTTGTAGAATGAAATGTAGAGAAGAAACACTAGGGACAGTGCAAACTGTCATGTGTTGCTAATTACCCTGCCTTTAAGTTAAAAACTGTATTAATTGGAAAAGAAATAAAATGCAAGCCTTATATGGTTATAAATACAATTATGCTAGCTTTTCAACGGTGTAAACCAATTGAAATTCTGACGTATGAAATGAAATTTATGCATGATTAAGTGACTAGAGTGCAAGTTGCTTGGCAGCAGCAGTATAGTTAATTGTACACTGTTTTGTGACAATTTGTAAACTATTTTGTAAACAGTTTTAGCACATTGATTATGCCTTGTTTTACATGGACTAGAGTATAGATAAGTGTAGTTAAGTGTAATGGAGAATGTATATGAGCATATTGCCAGATTTGTGTATGTTATGTGCTTGTAACATTGCCTTGATTGAATGATCATATGATCTTGTTTTGACATGTAATTGTTGTGTAATGTGATAGAACCAGGAGTAAACTTGGTGGAAGAAGATAGAGTGGATCACCCTAAAGCCAAGAACAAAGGAGTGTGGATCCAAGACTAGCTAAGCTTGGAGTATTGTGAGTGTAGTTATCTCTAGGGTTAGGACTAGGCCCTAACCAATGCATGCTTGTCTACATTCTTGAAATGCTTAAATGAACCTAATATGGACTTGACCTATTAAGGGAAGAATGACTAGTAATGCATGAAACTTGATCACATCTTTGAATACGTGTTTAATTTGAATGTTTAAGCATGATTAAGTGGTAACCTTGGTGTTTATATGTGTGATATGGCATGTGATCAAGTGCTTAAAGAACTTGTTTGTAATGTTATCCTACTTGATGAAATGAAACATGAGAACTACATGATATGTGAGCTATGGATCAAATGGCCTAAGGGCCTAATATGAAATGAACTTGCTTGACATGATATTGATCTTGAAACACTTGAATAAATGGTAAATCGAACAACCTTGGTAGCTAATTAGACTAGGTAGAAGGGCATGCCTTAGAGTCTAGAGCTCATTGTGTCAAGGTGGACTACGGTTCAGGGCTAAGGCCCCTATTTGGAGACAGACGGAGGGTACGTATGTGTTCTTTGGCGACAGTAGGAGGGTTGACCAGCACTACGGTGCATCTTGTGGCGACAGTTGGTTGGAGACTCGATTACCTATACAAACTAAGTACCAAGGGGGTTGTTTAATTGATAACACATGTAATAACAATCCTAAAACACGTATGAATTGTCTTGAAAGCCATGAATTGAATGTTACTTGTCGCCATGAATTATATGTTACTTGTCATGTAAACGTGAATTACTTGCTTACTTGTTTTGTAAGCATGATGTGTTTGATTCTTGATATGAAAACATGAAGTATGAATTCTTGTTTCTTGTATCCTATACTAGCCGAATGCTATAATCCATAGCTAGGATCACTCTAATGCTTGAAATCCTTAGCTAAGACTACTCTAATGCTTGAAATCCTTAGCTAGGATCATTCTTTTTCAATTGACACATAACTTGATATAACAAATGGTTAGAACCGGTACTACCTCACTAAGTACATTCTTGTACTTATCACTCTCATTTTCATTCTTCCCAACTACAGGATAAAGGATACGAGTGTTGCTTGATCTTGAAGCCTGGTTACTTGAGCTTGAAGCAAGTCACAAGCATAGTTAAAGTATGGTTTCATACTTGTTTTGTATATCTCCTAGATTGGTGGCACTAGATTGTATAGACTTTAGCTTGATCATGCATTTTGGAACACTTCAATTTGTATATCTATATATGTTCTTGTTCTTGAATGGGCCTACTATGTTATGAACCTAATGACAAGTATGTAATGAACTTAAAGTACTTGTAATGTATATGATGTTGCTGCGCATATGATGATACAAATGAAATAATCTAATGTTTGATCTAGTCTACCTTGGAACGTTCAAATGCCTTGTTTATGTATATGTATTTGCTTGAATTAAAAGTAGAATGATCGAACCATGCTTGCTTGTACTCCATTCGAATGACTTGGACTTATAAGGTCACTTGTATATAAACATACCTTGATGTAACTATGGTTGTGTGCTTGATTGGTAAAGGTCGAATAGTCTAGTGTGTGTATATGATGATTGCTGAATGGTTAGGTATAGGGTATGACTTGAATGGAACTAGTTGCATGCTATTGAATGTTTAGATAATCATGCTTAGTGAGTATAGGAATGAAATGTTTAAATGTATACAAACTAAGGAACATTGAATTGAAATGGAATCATGTTGTATACTAGGGTTGTTCGAATGGTTATTGTATAAGATGAAGTTAAGTGAATCATGAAAGTAGTAACTTGTAACGTAAGCATGAAAGGAAATAATTTAGGAGCCTAATCGAATGCTTTAGGATGTCTTGAAATGAAAATATGAGTTTGCTTGTATGATAAGTAATGAATGCTTGGTTACTTGTTAGTAAAGTAAGTATACTTAGTTGCTTGTTAGTTAAGCAACCCATCTAATAAGGATGAGTTATCAAATCAATTTTTGCCTTGTTCCTACTTGTATTACCTTGTCCTTGATTAAGTAACGCTTTCGAGCCGGTTTGCTACTAGCCCGGGGTAGGGGTGTTACATTTATTTGGTATCATAGCTTTAGGTTTAGTCAATTATAGGACTAAACCGGGCTATCATGCATCATATAGGATACTTGTGCCACCTAGGCGACTTGTATTGTATAGCTTGTGCCTTTGCTTACTAAATTGAATCCCTAATTGTTCTATTTGAATGTAGAATGTCTAAAACAAGACTTGGCCGGGATAATGAAAGTCCTAAAGGCTCCTCGAATGAAGGAGATAGTGTGAGGATGGAACATAATCCTCCACAACAACAAACTCAACCCCGAGCCCAAGCTGCTGCTCAACAGGAAGCTCCCGCTATAAATCCTGTGCAGCAAGAATGTCTCATGAACATGAAGGAGATGTTCAATCATCTTGTAACTACTTTGAAACAAGACCATCCTATTGTTCCTCCTGTTGTTGTGCCAAACAGAGCCCCGATTGACAAACTGGCTCAACACCAGGCCTATACTTTCACTGGCATTGATGAAGCCAATCTTGAAGTAGCTGAGTATTGGTTAGAGGCCAGTACTCGAATCTTGACTAAACAACTACCTTGTCCTGATGAGCACAAGCTCGAATGTGCCATAGCCTTGTTGGCAGATAAAGCTCTAAGCTGGTGGGAAACCACTTCCCTAACTACTCCTGCTGAAGCTGTAACTTGGAAATTCTTCCTCGAGGAATTCAGGAATAAATACATTAGTGAACAATACCTGGACCAGCGCCAAAAATGTTTCTTGTATCTCAAGCAAGGTGGCTGATCCATTGAGCAATACGTGAGTGATTTTTGCAAGTATTGCAAGTACGGGTTGAAATATATCAAGACTGATGCTGATAAATGTCGGATGTTCATCGATGGACTGAATGATGAACTAAATCCTATATTCACTGCCCTGGGTATCACTGACTTCTAGAATTTAGTGAACTGGGCTATTACAACCGAGGCAAAGATGAAGGCGTCTGAGAAACGTAAGAGTGGTAACTCATGGAAAGATAAACGATCCAGGAATGATGACAAGCCTCATTGGCAGTCAAAGAAATCTAAACACTCCAAAGATCACTCCTCGAATTACACTCATGTTCAAAAGAGCAATTACATACCGAGACCTCAATCGGTAACCAAGCCTTCAGCCCCGGTCATCTCTGTTGATAGTACGGGGAATTCCGGCAAAGCTGTTTAATATCCTACTTGCAAGTTCTATTAGAAGCACCACACCGGGCAATGCAGAACTCAACAGAATTTGTGTTTCTTATGTGGAGCCTCCGATCATTATATCCGGGATTGTCCTCAGAATCCTAACAAGGTTTCGAATCGAACTTTTGTAAATACTAGCTCAGCTCCATCTAATCGAAACAAGGGCCTGAGACAAGCTCAGTTCGGGAATCAAAGATAAGGTAGAGACCAACATTTGACACCTACACACCAGGAATCCCGAGCCCCTACTCGAATCTACCACATTCGTGGGAAAGAGGAAGAAAAAGCTCTCGTTGTTATCGCAGGTACTATTGAATTAAATTCAAGTCCTGCATATGCTTTGATTGATTCGGGATCTACCCACTCTTTTATATGTCCTTATGTGATTGCTAAGTTAAACTTAAAACCCGAACTTGTTAAGAGTAGCCTTGTAGTTTCGAACCCTATAGGAGGAAATATGTCTATTAACTTTCTTTGCAAGCAATACCCTATAAGCATTCGAAATGTTCCTTTTCCCATGGACCTTTATGTCTTGCCTTCTTGTGAGTTCGATATAGTGTTAGGACTAGATTGGTTAAAGCAAACATGAAGCCTGGATAGATTGCAAAAATAGGAGACTGTATCTCTGGGGTTTAGGAAAAGAATCAATCCTCCTAATTAATAGAAAACCGACCTCAATCTTTGCTTCCATGACTATGTAAGATGAACATGAATTCGGCTTACCTAGTATGCCAATTCTATCTTAATTCATTGATGTTTTTCCCGAGGAACTCCCTGGTCTCCCTCCAACCAGAGAAGTAGAGTTCTGGATTGAAGTTCAACCTGGAACAACTCCGGTGTCCATCACACCCTATAGAATGGCACCTGTTGAATTGAAAGAACTCAAGAAGCTGCTCCAAGAGCTACAAGATAAAGGCTTTATTCAGCCTAGCTCGTCTCCTTGGGGTGCTCTAGTCTTGTTCGTGAAGAATAAAGACTGGACTATGAGACTCTGTATTGATTACAGACAATTGAACAAGCTTACTATCAAGAATTGGTATCCTCTCCCAAGGATCGAAGATCTCTTCGATCAGCTCAAGGATGCATCAGTATTCTCAAAGATCAATCTTCGATCGGGATACTATCAAATAAGGATAAAAGAAGAAGATGTACCCAAGACAGCCTTTCGTACTCGATATGGCCACTTTGAATTTCTTGTAATGCCATTAGAGTTAACGAATGCTCCGGATGCTTTCATGGACCTCATGAACCGTGTATTCAAGCCCTATCTTGACAAGTTTGTGGTCGTCTTCATCGATGACATCTTGGTGTATTCTCAGAATAAGGAAGAACACTCCGAACACCTTCAAATTGTATTGCAAACTCTCCGAGAACGTCAATTGTTCGCAAAGTTCTCTAAGTGTGAATTCTAGCTATCGGAAGTCTTGTTCCTTGGCCATGTCATCTTGGAAGAAGGAATTAAAGTAGACCCGAGCAAAATTAGATCCATCATGGATTGGAAACCTCTGAGGAATATTGGTGAGGTTAGAAAATTTCTTGGTTTAGTCGGGTATTACCGGCATTTTGTTAAGGGATTTTCATCCATTGCCGCAAGCTTGACTAAGCTAACCCATAAAGACACACCCTTTGTTTGGTCGGAGAACCAACAATGAAGCTTCGATCAACATAAACAAGCTCTGACTCATGCACCAATTCTTATCCAACCAGAATCGGGCAAAGAATTCACTGTCTATAGTGATGCATCTCATTTAGGACTAGGATGTATCCTAATGCAAGATGGAAAAGTGGTAGCTTACGCTTCAAGACAACTAAAACCACATGAGTCAAACTACCCTACGCACGATCTAGAATTGGCAGCTATCGTGTTTGCTCTCAAAATATGGAGACATTACTTGTACGGGGAGAAATGTAACATGTTCACAGAACACAAGAGTCTCAACTACCTCCTGACTCAGAAAGACTTGAACTGAGGCAAATGAGATGGCTAGAATTGCTTAAAGACTACGATTTGGTTATCAACTACTATCCGAGGAAAGCAAATGTGGTTGCTGATGCCCTTAGTAGCAGACCATACTCGGGTAAACCATTAAATCTAAATCCCAGAATAATTCATTTGAATTTAATCTTTCTTGGATTACAAGTAACCCATTCGAATTGAACCTTTCTTGTCTTGCAAGCAACTATTCAAAATCTTCCTTAATGATCTTGTCCATTTTTATAAAAGGGCCGGCTTTGATCCATTTTTATAAAAAAGGGAGAAATGATTTCTGTTTATAATATTTAATATATATACTAACCCGTTTGACCCGACCCGAACCCAGTTATAACTCGCGCCCTTCTTTCCCAGTTCTTATACCGCGGCACTTTTGTTTTAAATCTATTAAATTTCGGCCTTTTTATTTCAATTTGGAACTGAATTTTTTAATTTTTTTCAAATTAACCCGCCCATTTTGTTTTCCTTTCAATTAAATCACCAATTTATTCTTTAAAAAGGTAAAAATAATTATCTATTTTCTTTGTTTAGCAATTATTTTTATATCTAATTTAAGTGATTTGTTTCCTTTATATGTGTATATATATTTGTGTGTAAAACCTTAGGATTAGGGACTTAAAACATAGAATAGAGACATGTATGTTGTAAAACGTTCTTCATTTTCAATAAAACACACTTAATTATAAAGTTTTCCAAAATGTCAAGACTCCTAAAAAGGGTTTGACAGCTTGGCGACTCCGCTGGGGGAAATTTTGTATTTTTTAAAAAACAAGAGAGGGTTAGGCCACAAATTGTTTTCAAAATGTTTTTAGAAAAAAGGAATTTGCAAGTTCGCAAAGGTTTCAATTTATTTGCCAACTTAATGAATGTAATTCTATTTTACGCATTTTAAAAAATTGTTGCAAAAAGCTCTATTCCCGAGCTCCACCCAATTGTTAAGTGAGGGGAAAATGCTTTGCTCATGTCAGAATATTGATTCTCCCTATGAGCCTAGCAAGTACCTTCAGGACTTATATGCCTCATGTCTTCATAAGGATACTGATTCTTCATAAGGATAATGGGTGAGAACTAGGGGCTTTGCTACCCTTAGTCGGGGACAACAAGGACAGTTCGGGTACCTTTCAGAACCCAACCGTTTGAGAACTTAGAGCCTACCCCAATAGAGCCATATGGAAAACCTAGGGTTTTGAGTCTGGTCAAAATCATTGCGGATAAGCCGTGGAGACATGTCCTGGAGTGTTGGAATGCGCTACCCAGAATTATTCGTGAAATTATTTTGGTCTCTTTATTCTGATTTTTTTTCTTTTTTGTCTTGTTGTTTCGCATATTCATTCATGCATCATCATTCCATTTCATCAGGTTTTGACATTCAATCAAGCTATTTCTAAAAGTACATATTTTATTAAACCAATGTTCTTTTGTTTGCATTCATGCACTTGCATCATTCTTCTATTTGTTTGGTTATTTTCTTCTTTGCTTCGCATTGCATTCCATGCATACATGACATAATAAGAATCAAACTTAAATAAAAATGACAGAAAATCAAAATAGCAAAAACAAATCACAAGTACGGTACTCGGTCTCAAGTTAGAGCAATGGAATACAGAGTGACGGCCTTAGAAAGCAACCATAAGAGTACCCAGGATAGGTTAGACAAGCTTGATACAAATTTGAAGCAACAAATGGAGTTAGTTCATCAAAAGATAGTTGGTTCAATTGCAGCGAGAAAGCTGGCGAAGAAGCTAATATTGTGCCAAAATTTTAGTGGATAGCCTTCGTTCATCCAAGTATGCAGAGAGAAGCTCAATCTTCTAAGGTCAAGATTTCACCACATTTTGTTGAGGCTTCAGCGCGGAATGATAGGAAGATAAATTCTGAGGAAGTCATCGAGGTGCCTGATCTCAATGAAATTGCCGACAAGGTGAAAGCTGAGAAGAAATGGGAGGAACGTTATGAGAAGTTGGAGGGAATGATTAAATCTTTCCAAGAAGGAGTTATATATGGAGGAATGGATGCCAAGGATTTAAGCCTAGTGACTGATCTGGTAGTACCACCAAAGTTCAAGGTTCCTGACTTCGAAAAATATAATGGAACTACGTGCCCTGCAGCACATCTAACTATGTATTGTAGGAAAATGTCGATGTATCTTGAGAACGAGAAGCTGCTTATCCATTGCTTCCAAGACAGTCTAGTAGGATCAGCTGCACGCTGGTACACACAGCTAAGTCGAGTTAGCATCAGATCGTGGAAAGATTTGTCTAGAGCCTTCAATGAGCAATACAAGCATGTTTCAGACATGATTCCAACCCATTTAGTTCTGCAAGGATTGGAGCAAAAGCATCATGAGAGCTTCCTCTAGTACGCACAAAGATGGAGAGATGTGGCCTCCCAAGTCCAGCCACCATTACTCGAGAATGAGATCACCCCAATGTTCGTGGAGACATTAAAGGGCTCTTTCTATGATCGTATGCTCAATCATGCCACAAAGAGTTTCGCAGACATGCTTATAAATGGAGAGTTAATCCTTGCAGCCATGAAAAATAGAAGGTTGGATAATGGGGAAACAAAGAGATCATACAAAAGGAGAGACACTGAAGTCAATACCACTAATGTCTACCACCCCAGTTACTCAAAAGGGGTAGTCTTCAACAAACCCAACGTTTCGACCACAGCTCCAACGGTCACAAATCCTCTGAAAGATATCAAGAGAGCTCGAAACCATATTTCCCTCCTATTCCAATGACAATATGCAGAATTGTTTGCTGAACTGGTCAAATCCCAAATGGTGCTGCCAAGACATGTTCCCCCATTTTCACCACCACACCCATCATGGTATGATGAGAAGGCACAATGTGAATACCATGCAGGAGTTAGGGGCATACTATTGAGAATTGCACTGCATTCAAAAGGGTGGTGGATAACTTAAGAAAATTAGGGATGTTATCATTTTATACGTCAGAAGAAAACGGAAACCCATTGCCAAATCATCAGAAGGCAGGTGTGAATGCAATTATAGAGGGGGGGATAAGGTGGTTAAAGAATGTGTTGCTAAAGTTAGAGCTCCCATAAAGTGGGTATGGACTCAAATAGTGGCAGTAGGGATGTTGGAAGGAAGAGCCTAGAAATTGAAAATTGAGAATGAATTGTACTGTGAGTACCACATGAAGGAAGGACATGAGATTGATTGTTGCTTAGAGTTTAGGCAACTAGTTCAAGACAAAATGAATGAGAAAGAACTTGAGTTCTTCATAAAAGAAGACAATAAATGCACGCTGGACATTTGTGCATCAGAGGAGTCATCCTCTAAAAGAGACTATTCTAAAATGAAGCCTTTATTTATTAAGGATAAAACAAGAGTATACGAGCCAACAAAGGGTGTAATCCCGCAGCTTATAATTAAGGCACCAACCTCGTTTCCATACAAGGATAGCAAGGAATTACGCTTGTGCGGTAGCAGCTCCAGGAGAAACATCTGTTAAAGAGAAAGATGAACTAGTTAATGAGGTGATCCATTTTACGAGGAGTGGAAGGCTCTATTCCCAGCCAATAGTAGAGGATAGAGATGCAGCGTGAAGGAAAGTTTCTGCTGAAGAGCTTGAGAAAGAAGATAACAGAGATTTCTTTAAAGAGAAACTAACAGCATATCACGAGCCAGTGAAGGATTCAGAAGCCCAAGAATTCTTGAAGATTTTAAAACACAGTGAATACAGCATCGTGGAGCAACTCCACAAGCTTCCGGCCTGAATTTCTATGCTTTCTCTACTATTAAGTTTTGAGGTCCACCGTGAGGCCTTGTTAAAGATTCTAAACCAGACATTCATACCAAAGGAGATCACAACCGATAAGATGGACATGTTAGTCGCTAACATCGTTGTCAACAACTTTATTTTGTTCAATGATGAGGAAATAATAGGTGAAGAAACAAGATCGTGCAAGGCTTTACACATCACTACCAGATGTAAAAGACATATGTTACTTGGAGTTTTAATTGATAATGGGTCGGTACTGAATGTTCTACCATTAGCCACATTAAAGAAGCTGCCAATAGACAGTTCTCATATGAGAACTTATCAAAATACGGTTAGAGCGTTTGATCGAACTCAGAAGGATGTGTTATGGAAAATTGAAGTACCTTTGCAAATTGGACCAACGACCTTCGACGTTGAATTTTTGGTCATGGATATAAGACCTAGTTATAGCTACTTGCTTGGGCGCCCATGGATCACACAGCAGGAGCGGTCTCATCTACTTTACACCAAAAGCTGAAGTTCATAATTGATGGACAACTAATAACTGTCGGTGCATAGGAGGAAATCATTGCATCAGTAACCACTAATGCACCCTTTATTAAGATCAATGAGGGTGCACTCGAGTGTCATTTTAGGACATTGGAGCTTGTCAATGCAACCTTTGTCACTGAAGGAAGCAAGGTGCCAGAACCATAATTATCAAGCTGTGCGAAGATGCAGGTAAATCAAATGCTTGGGAAAAGAGATGAAATTGGGAAAGGATTCAGAAAGAGACATCAAGGAAGGCTGTATCTTGTAGTAATCCCAGCGAAAAAAGATTGGTTTGGCTTGGGCTTTAAGCCCAACAAATGGCAAAGAATGGCTGAAATCAAAAAACATCAAGAAAGAAGAAGGGTTAGATTGAAGGGAGAGGAAATTGAATGGGAGCCGATGACTTTATCTCCTCTGAGCCATAACTTTATACCTGGAGGAATGTTGGATCCAAGTGCCCCAATTAGTGATGAAGGAAAAGGAGAGAGTGCTCTATGTGAAGCGTTTGAAAAGCTGAGTATTAACGTTGTGACTGAAGAGGAAGAAGAGAGCCAGTACCTATCAATGATTCACCCTTGCTCTGAGCTTGACAATTGGACTGCTGAAGAAATTCCTGTAGTCTTTAAGACATGTTCAGAGTAATTCTCAAAACCAACCCCTTTACTCCAAGCCCGAAGACAATAGGGGATCTTATGTAAAGGGCTTATGTCAGATTTTAATTTGAATTCAATAAAAGATGCATTTCCTTAAATCTTGTGTGGCAAACTTTCTTTCCATAAATAAACCAAAACCAAATGAAAACCTTAAAGCATAAAAACATTCCATTCATTTTGTTTCTTCCCTTTGTATATATCTTTTGCCTTTTCCTTTTCAGGTCTTCAGATATCATTGACATAAATGAATCCGAGTCTGACTTCAAGGTTGACATTGAATTGATTCTATGCTTGGAAGAAGTTGGAAATATTGAAAATGAGGAAGAATATGATGTACCCAGTGATATGCTCAGAATGGTAGAAGGAGAGGAAAAGCAGATTCTACCACATAAATAGGAGTTAGAAATATTAAACCTTGGTATCGAAGAAGAAAAGCGAGAGGTGAAGATTGGTACTACCATCACAGCCAAAACTAGACAAAGTCTGATTGAGCTTTTGAATGAATTCAAAGATATTTTTGCTTGGTCGTATCAAGATATGCCCGGCCTTGACACCGACATCGTCATGCATAGGCTCCCTATAAAGGAAGGTTGTGAACCTGCAAAGCAAAAGTTGAGAATAATAAAGGCTGAAACACTCCTCGGGATCAGGGATGAGGTAAAAAAGCAATACGATGCAGGATTCCTTGAGGTAGCTAAGTATCCAGAATAGGTGGAGAATATTGTCCCAGTATCGAAGAAGGTGGAAAAGTACGAATGTGTGTTGACTATAGGGACCTCAATAAGGCAACCTCTAAGGACAATTTTCTGCTCCCACATATTGACACTTTAGTCGACAATACAGCTGGTCATTCACTCTTCTCTTTCATGGATGGTTTCTCTGGGTATAACCAAATTTAGATGTGCCCAGAAGACATGGAAAAGACAACTTTTGTGACGCTATGGGGAACATTTTTCTATAAAGTGATGACGTTTGGACTTAAGAATGCAGGGGCAACCTATCAAAGGGCCATGGTTACCTTTTCCATGATGTGATGCATAGAGAAATAGAGGTATATGTCGACGATATGATCACCAAATCTCGATCTGAGGAAGAACATTTGGTCAATTTAGAAAATCTCTTCTTAAAACTGAGAAAGTTCCAGTTGAAGCTCAACCCGACTAAGTGCACATTTGGGGTCACATCTGGCAAGTTATTAGGTTTTATTGCGAGCAAAAGGGGGTTCAGATTGATCCTAATAAGATAAAAGCTATATAGGAACTCCCCCACCTCAAACACAGAAGGAATTTCAAGGTTTCTTGGGACGATTAAATTACATCACACGTTTCATTTCTCAGTTAATTGATAAGTTGGATCCAATGTTTAGGTTACTTAGGAAGAATAACCCGAGGACATGCGATGAAGAATGTCAAACAGCTTTGGAGAAGATTAAAGAGTAGTTGAGTAATCCTCCAGTGTTAGTACCACCTGTTTCAGGGAGACCTCTGATCTTGTACCTAACGGTCTATGAAAATTCCATGGGTTGTGTGTTAGGGAACATGACAATACTGGAAGAAAATAAAAGGTGATATACTTATTGAGCAAGAAATTCACTGATTGTGAAATCAGATATTTGTCGATTGAGAAACTATGTTATGCTCTGGTCTGAGCAACTAAAAGGCTAAGGCAATATATGCTTTATCACGTTACGTGGCTAATCTCGAAGTTGGACCCATTGAAGTTCATGATGGAAGCCCCAGCCTTATCAGGAAGGTTAGCACGTTGGCAGATGTTATTATCAGAATTTGATATCCAATATGTGAGCCAGAAAGCGATAAAAGGGAGTACCATAGCAAACTTTTTGGCAAGTCATTCTTGTGATGACTATGAAGCATTAAACTTTATTTTTCCTGATGAAGACTTGATGTGTATCTCAGAAGATGATGAGGCTTCAACAAAATCTTGGGTTATGAACTTTGATGGTGCAGCAAATGCATTAGGAAGAGGTATAGGGGCAGTTCTGGTTTCACCAAAGGGAGATTATTACCCTTTTACCAGTTGTTTGAAGTTTTCATGCACTAATAATATGGCAGAGTACGAAGCCTGTATAATGGGACTAGGGGAAGCTATAAGGAGGAAAATTTGTACTTTAAAAGTTTTTGGGGACTCTACATTAGTCATTTATCAGATACGTGGCGAATGGGAGACAGAAGATGCTACGTTGTTGGAATACCACAACTTGGTTCTTGAGTTGACCAAAGAATTTGATAATATTCCTTTCAAATATCTCCCTAGAGAAGACAACCAAATGGTTGATGCTTTAGCCACCTTGGCCGCCATGTTTAGGGTAAGTGAGGGTTCTGAGATGATGCCCATCAGGTTACATATGCTAGACTCTCCAGCTCATTGTTATAATGTGGAAGAAGAAATGGATGGATTGCCATGGTATCATGACATCTTGCAATATGTAAAATTCTAGCAATACCTGCCGCAAGCTACAGAGAATGAAAAGAAAATGATCAGGAAAATAGCCTCAGGGTATGTCCTTAATGGAGAAATTTTATACAAAAGAAGTCATGATCAAGTGCTTCTAAGATGGGTGGGAGCAAAAGAAGCTCAATCAATTATGGAAGAAGTTCATGAAGGAGCTTGCGGAATCCATCCTAGTGGTTTCACCATGGCTAGAAGGATTATGCGTCTTGGATATTATTTGTCAACCATGGAAGGTGATTGCATCAACTATTCTCGCAAATGCCACAAGTTCCAAATCTATGCTGACAATGTTCATATGCCACCTCAACCTCTTCATGTAATGACAGCCCCTTGGCCTTTCTCCATGTGGGGTATTAATGTCATCGATCAAATTCACCCTAAGGCATCAAACGGGCATCATTTTATCTTGGTAGCCATTGATTATTTCACGAAGTGGGTAGAAGCACCCTCGTATGCAAATGTCACCAGATCCACGATTTGCAAGTTTTTGAAAAAGGAAATCATTTGTTGATACGGCTTGCCTGAGAGTATCATCACTGACAATACCTCTAATTTAAATAATATAATAATAAGTGGAGTCTGTGAGCAGTTCAATGTCAAGCATCGTAATGCTGTGGTATATCGCCCGAAGATGAATGTGGCAGTGGAGGCTGCAAATAAGAATATTAAGAGGAATATTGCAAAAATGACTGATACCTATAAAGATTGGCACGAGAAGCTACTGTTTGCCTTATACGCTTATCGAACTGTAGTAAGAATTTCCACTAGGGCAACGCCTTTCTCATTGGTATATGGAATAGAAGTTGTGCTACCCATCGAGCGGAAATACCATCGCTTTGTGTCTTAATGGAAGCGAAATTAGAGGAGGCGGACCGGATGCAGGCGAGATATGACCAGCTTAATCTAATTGATGAAAATAGGTTAAAGGCGTTGTGTCATGGGCAAATGTACCAGAAAAGGATGATAAGGGCTCACGAGAAGAAAGTTCGCCCAAGAGAATTCAAAGAGGGGGATTTGGTGTTGAGGAAGAAGCTGCCAATCCAAAACGATTCTCGAGGAAAATGGGCACCGAATTGGGAGGGACCTTACTTTGTAACAAAGGTCTTCTCAGGAGGAGCGTTAATTTTAGCAGAAATGGATGGAGACGAACTCCAGCACCCGATAAATTTAGACTCGATTAAAAGGTATTACGTTTGAAGAAGAGAAAAAGAAAAGAAAAATAAAAAAAGAAAAAGAAAAGGGAGTTCAAAATGAAAACCAAAGGAGGATCTGAGTTGAAAACGGCTCAGACAATTTGCAAATAAGGCCTTCCTCGGGGATTCCATACCTGAAAGTTTCATATCCTTCCACATAAACATTATTTCAATGTTCCGTTCAGCATAGTTGACATTCAAGGCATCTTACAAAGTCAAGACAAGAGGAGTTTTGGTTTCTGATATCTAAGTGCTTATTCCTTTCCTTGTAAATTCTTCTTATGTTTACCACAATACTAATAAATTTTGTAGACCTTTTCTTTCTCTCCTTTGACACCTTTTCCATAAAGCATTTTGCATTGAAATGATAATTAAAATTTGACATCACTTGAAATATACAAAAGATTTTTGAGCATTACTTTGAAATTTGTCTAAAAGGGTATTGGAACTATAAGGTATTCCATGGTCAAATTTGGAGCTTAGGGCATAAAGAGCAGCAATTCAAGATGGAGATAGGTTTTGGCTGCAAATCTCTGTAGAGGACCCTCAAGAGATGCTTTGACATTACCTTAAGGTAGCATGGTGCAAAACAGAGATGCTTATACGAGATAATTTGTTTTCTACAACAATGAGAAAAAATTTACAGACATTGGAGGAAATAGTTAAAGATATGAGACATTGGAAGAACATCAAGAAGCCTTTCACTGAACATTGATGTATCAACTACAATGATAACTTGACAAAGGAGTGTTGACGAATATGAGGATAAAATCAGTCCTTCCAACCAGAAGCACAAGAAATTGGATTGAGCGAGCAAATGTGCAAAGATCAATGCAGAAATGATGGAGATGACTATCTATGATTATTTTGTTAATCATTGTAGCGTGCAGTTGCAACCTTCAGACAATTTCCCATGCATTAATGATGGAAAACCGATGCATTCCCCATACCCCCAAGGAGTTTCGCTCTTAGGTGTTCTAGCAACAAAGAACTTCCCTGTTTAAAAAATCAAGACAGAAGTCGCAGGAAGGGATGAATATATTAAGTGATACGGTGTGGCAAATGAAGCAGGCAGTGATGAAAATTTCTTTCTAAAGAATGATCGATGGAATTTTAACAACAAGAAATTGGTGAAGCCAACTAGAATTGAAATATGAGTTATTGCAAGTTTTCTTAGTACAAAGCCATTCAGCATAGAGAAATGAAGGGAAGTCATATTGTCTTTCCGATGGGATGGGCCAAAACGGACACCCACCATCTGTTGCCAGAGTTGAGAAAATGTTTGAGATGATATAATCCAAGTTTCCCGGAGCTCCACAATATCTTTTGTGTCTATCGCTTGAGAAAAATTATTAAGAAAAAGAGCAAAAGAAATAAAACATGCATTCATGACTAGGCATCCCTAGGGGCATATGCATCTTAGTTGGATCATTTGCATTTGTCTTTTTGACAGGTTTTGGAATCCGCTTATTCATCCAAGCATATGGAGGATGAAGTCATCTTTTGGAACCTGCTTATCTATTCAAGCACAAGGAGAATAGAATTTGCCTATCCGTTCGGGCATTTGGAGAATGGAACTTGCTTATCTATTCGAGCACAGGGAGAATAGAACTTGCCTATCCGTTCGGGCATTTGTAGAATTAAACTTGCTTATCTATTCGAGCACAAGGAGAATAGAACATGCCTATCCGTTCCAGCATTTGTAGAATGGAACCTGCTTATCTATTCGAGCACAAGGAGAATAGAACCTGCCTATCCGTTCAGGCATTTGGAGAATGGAACCTGTTTATCCATTCGAGCACAAGGAGAATAGAACCTGCCTATCCGTTCGGGCATTTGGAGAATGGAACCTGCTATCTATTTGAGCACAAGGAGAGTAGAATCCGCCTATTTGTTCGAGCATTTGGAGAATGGAATTCGCTTATCTATTCGAGCGCAAGGAGAATAGAACCCGCCTGACTTTTCAGGCATTAACGGTTTGGTAATTGGTGAAAATCAATGTCTTTTCTTCTTTGCTCTATTCCTATTTCACCGGACTGACCAAAGAGGGGCAGCTATTGTCACTGGATTTTCACCTTCGTTTTAGTTTAATTTTTATATTAATTTAGTATTACTGTATTAGTGTTATACTATTAATATAGTTAGGTGTCATATAGTTAATGTATTAATGTTAGAATTATTAATGTGTCGTATAGTATACTTAGTGTATTATAAGTAGTATAGTTGTCATATATTAGCATGTTGATATGGTAGTTAGAATTAACATAGGTTGTATATTAGATATTAGTTAATATAATAACTAGAGTAAAACCCAAGTAAAAAAGAAAATGTCCATTAGATTTAGTAAAAACATTACAAAAAAGAGTCCATTAATTAAATAACATGCCCATTATTGTTGAAGTATAAACCCATACATAATAAGGACCGATTAGCCCAACAAAATTAAACCCGATATGCTCTAATGTCGTCTTTCTTATGTTGCGCAGCCCATGAAGGGCCATTGGATCAACTTGTGATCCAATGGCATAGATCGCGCCAGCTGGGGATGGTATAACGTCGCACTCAACATAGTTGTTCGATCTGGATGAGATCTGACGGCCCAGATCACTTCGAGGTGTATCACGTGGATTACTACTCACGCGTGGTAGCCACGCACGCACCTTTCCAGCTTCTATCGAACGGTTCATCTTCCCTGTCATCATCCTCGATTGCTCCCCGCCGTTATTGCTCGAGTGGTCAAAAACATGCAAACAGAGAAACAAGAGGGTTAAATCCCCAAATTGGAGCATAGCAACTCAAGATAAAATCAAAAGGGAATTAAACCCTAATTCGAAGGCCTAGCTGGAAAATTAGAAGCAGAATGGAAAAAGGGTAATCCCTAATTTGAAGCCCTAGCAAGAATCAAGCTATAATCGGATATGGACAAAGAGCAAAAGGCAACCAACTTGAATTCAGAACCAAAATAAGAAGCAAAATGGAAAGGGTTAATCCCTAAATTGAAGCCTCTGGCAAAGATCAAGCAAACTGAATCAAATAGGAGATAATCCAAGAAGAAATTAGGGATTTGTTATTGTAATCCAACCATTTCAATAGCTATATAAACCCCACTGTAAATCATTGTAACACAGACACAGAGAGAAAAAGAATCACACACAACAATTTCATATGATTCAACAATTACAGAAAACATATACTAGATTATCATTCGGAAGTTGCAGAAGCAAGCAAATATAACCATAGTTCAAAAGCAATAAAAGAAGCAAGTTTCCTGTAACATCTCCTATCTTTTTTTTTACTTTTCTGTTTTAAATTTAACAAAGAAAATAGGTTGTTTTTACCTTTATTCTATTTGAAACGCCGTGGAGATTTGGCTTTGACGTAGATCCATTGGAAAAATGTGATTTTAAGGTCGCTAGAAAATTAGGGTTTTTCTGGGAATTTCGCCGTCAGCAACGACGGCCGACGCTGGTGGATGGCAACCGGCACATGAAGAACACGATGAACACGATAGAGAATTTATAAAGGGTCGGCTTTGATCCATTTTTATAAAAGGGGGAGAAATGATTTCTGTTTATAATATTTAATATATATACTAACCCATTTGACCCGACCCGAACCTGGTTATAACTCGCGCCCTTCTTTCCCGGTTCTTATACCGCGGCACTTTTGTTTTAAATCTATTCAATTTCGTCCTTTTTCATTTCAATTTGGAACTGAATTTTTTAATTGTTTTCAAATTAACCCGCCCATTTTGTTTTCCTTTCAATTAAATCACTAATTCATTCTTTAAAAAGGTAAAAATAATTATCCCTTTTCTTTGTTTAGCAATTATTTTTATATCTAATTTAAGTGATTTGTTTCCTTTATATGTGTATATATATTTGTGTGTATAACCTTAGGATTAGGGACTTAAAACATAGAATAGAGATATGTATGTTATAAAATGTTCTTCATTTTCAATAAAACACACTTAATTATATTTAAACCATAATAGTTAAAATGAATGTAGATGTTTTTTAGGGATTATTTACTGATTTTAATTAAAAGACTTTAACACATTTAATTTTCTTGTTGATTTATTAAAAGTGAAAACTTAATTAATGCGGTGTCTTATCAAACGGGAATGATGGGTTAGCGCCAGAAGTGTTGGCGGTGATTAAAGTTCATTTCTCGAGCGATAAGGCCGCTAAAATAGATTTACATTCACTTTGCGGACAAATAAAGCGAAATCATGTGAACTTCCAAATTTTAGTTTTTAAAATGCTTTTTTAAATCAATTAGGTACCAATTTTTGGGCGTTGTGGGGGTGCTAACCCTTCCTCACACGTAACCGACCCCTGAACCTATTTTCTCTTGTTTTCATGGAAAAAAATGTTATTTTGATAAATAAAACGTTTGATTAAAATAACCCTTGTTTTAAAAGTGATCCAATCACACTTTTTCAAAAAAGATTTTGTGGCGACTCTGTGATTTTATAAAGTTTTCCAAAACGTCAAGACTCCTAAAAAGGGTTGTGATAGGCAGCATAATACTCTAACCCGAACTAAACTCCGTACAATCCATCATTTATCAAGTTCAGTTTACTTAGGTGGTGATCGATTACACGATCAAATAGTTCTTAATTTCTCTAATTCATGTCATTGTCCCATTCTCAACTTCCTTGGTGAACAAGCACTCAAAATTTCACACTATTGGGGTGAACACAACCTTTCCTCTTCTAGTATAAAAATACAACCCTGACATTACAACAAGACATCCTCGAAGATATTGAATTCTTACTCGACTTTAATGGAGTCAGCACCACAGTCTTAAGAAAACAATCTAGCATAATTCGGATGTCCACCAATGTTCCTCGGCTCGTTCCAGGGAAATGTGATACTTATCAAAAACATTTATGAAGTCTCAAACAATTTATCTCTTCAACTGATCACAAAGTGACTAGTCTTTCCCACACATGAGGGCATTTGGGTAAATATGTTGTTAATGCTTATATTTCTATATTCCTTTATACATTGACACATTTCACGCAAAGCATCAACTTACATTTAAGAGACAACATGGTGGCCCCCACCCTATCACTGCTAAAACATCTCAAACGTCAATGCAGACATCAAACATTACCACGACACTCCCTAATGAGACAATTCCTCATTCCAAAATTCATTTTGAAATTACTAGCCTCCAACACTTTAACCATAAGCATCTCATTCTTGAACCAATCCCGGAAAAATACATGGGTACTTCACAATCAGTTGAACGAGACATCCACCCTAGGAGACATGTAACGATCTTTCACTGTCACTTAACAAGCTATCAACGATTTAAGCATCGCCTCAAAAAACCAACTTCTTACTAACGAACAAGCCCAATTCTTCCTTGGGCAAAAACTCAAACCAAAGAAACCTCGTTCGAGTTGCGCCTTCACTACTGAATCTCTAACTCTCTCATTGGGTCAGTGTCCTCTAACAAGGGCGATGGGCACCGACGTCCAACTTGGCCTTACCTCAACATCCACTCATGTTCTTGATAGGGAGAAAGTCTCGAGTCCTCCTCCAAGAAGCATAAACAAACACTTTGACAGTCTAAAAGCTCTCGAGCATTGAACTACACATGTTGGCATCACCCAAACGGTTAAACATGTCCAACAACCCCATTGTGCCATTCTCTAAACAACCACTATGAAAATCAAGGTAGAAGAGCAATGTTTCAACATTTGAGTTCCCTTCGAGGTCTTAAAGCCTCAAGCACAACTCTTGACGTTACAGGATTGCATCACGCTTGATTAACCAAATCAATTTCCATGGTGCAACAACTCTCAAGAAGGTAGCTCCATCAAACCTTTTGAACGTCTAACTTCGGTCACACTCTAATGATCTAGTGGATCTTGAATCCACTATCTCCAAGAAATGCCCTTGAGAAGGGCAATGATACTTCCAAAGTATCAGCAAGACTCCCTTTAAGAAAACAAAGGATCCTCCAACCAACGTGCATCCACTAATCGATTTAAAAAGTGGTTTATCCATACCCACTTCACAAAAGTTATTCACGCATAACGGTGAAAATTCTTTACCACAAACTCTCATAACGTATCCAAAGGCCTTGAGATGACTACTACACAAAAGGAAGGCACCATTCAGGTAGCAGGAGGATGACACTTCCTTCACTCTGACATCATTCAACAAACTCACATCTCAACAATCCAAGGTGACCTCACCCCCAGAATCGCTCCCATGATCTTCTCCACACTTAACTCAGCCCTCTCGGCCATGAACGTAACCATCTTAGCATCGCAACATTGGACGTACCATTAAGATTCCAATCTTAAGAAATACGAACGTAATTTAAGGGCTTGTATTCACTAGACACCTTACGAAAACACTTATACCACCCTAGTGTTTCCTAGAACCAGCTAAACCTAAGCTCTGATATCATTAAATATAACACCCTAAACTCGAATGTCACATTTGGGCCATAAGCCCAACTCGTTTCCATAAAATTCTCAACTCGGTTTAGCCCAAACAAGGTATTTTCCAAAAATATTGAATCTAATATTTGAAAACATAGATAAACAATTTAAATCATTACAAAAGAGCTCCACTTTAATTTAAAATATTTAAACATTCAACTTGATAAATACAATTTCAAAAAATTAAGGATTACAGACTCCACCACGTAAGGTCCTATGAATACACAGCCTAGTAAACACAAGTGTCGTACTTTGGAAATCACCACATACTATAATCTCGTACTGATAGTGCTCATTGATCCCATGATCCAATGATCAACCTACGCACGGAAACAATGATTTTGAGCATTGAGCTTACAAAGCTTAGCGGTACACATCTAATCTACTATACTTCATGCTAATCATAAACATAATCATGTAAGCTAGTACGAGAAATAAAGACAGATAAATAAACATGTGGCGATATCGCTAGTTGCCTAAGCACATGCTATGATCATGAAAAACATCATACATGACACACAAGGCCCAACCATACTCGAGATCTCACCAGATCATTTGAGCAAGCATACAAAGTCATACCAAAAACCAAGAGTAAGGCTTGGTGTTACACAACCTCAAGAATGTACATTCTAAGTGAGGCTCAATGTCGCATAGCCTTAGGAATGTACACTCTGAGTGAGGCCCGGTGTCACACAGCCTCGGGAACATACACTCTCTCTGGGTGAGGCCCGGTGTCATACAACCTTGGAAACGTACACCCATACTCGGTATCTCTCCTCGAGTATCTTTAAATGAGGTCTGGTGTCACACAATGTCGGAAACGTACATTCGACATATCTAACCATGGTGTTGCAACATGCTCTCAGGGTATCTGAATCCCATCAACCAAAGGTGACTCAACCAACCAAGTGCCCAAGCAGCACACAACATAGACATGACTACAGTATGAAGCACATCATTTACATTATCACAAAACTCTATGGTTTCTACCAATTATCAAGCCACCCATTTAAGTTTACCAACTTGTTAATACATTATGGAAGTGTACATTAATCACCCTCTTTAATTTTCTCCATTAATCCATATTATCTCATTAACATCCCACGCCAATTTTCATCTTTTTATTAGCATTAGAGATTATTCTGTTTAGTGGGTACTAGTACTCGAACACGAGTACCGGTACGGTACCTCTGGGTACCGGTACTCACACGCATACCGATACTAATATAGCTTACTAGAAATCTTTAATTTCCATAAGTACCAGTATAGGTCGACCCGTACAGATACGACCCTAATTACGTACCGGTACGATAGAAGCCCGTACTGATACCCTACTCATGGGTTCGTACCGTTTCCTCAAATTACGATGTTACAACACTTTATTTAATCCCTAACGCTTATGAAGTCATTAGGGTTTGTTTAGTAATGTATTCAATCAATTAATATTAATTATCGACTTCATAATCATTAATCGAGTATTTATCCCTTAAGCATAATTCTTATTGAATCACGTCAATCTATTCGAACAAGCATACAAGGCATCAGAATTATCACCCAATCAAACAATCATCAAATAATCACATGATTATCTCATACGAGTCCACAAGGTCTCTAAAGTTTCAATGAGTCTTACCATATTCACAACATCAACATGTCTCACACAGATATCAAGTCTCATACTATCGGTCTCCAAACATTCATATTCATCGTCTACATATTTTGCAGATACTAACACGCAAAGCAATCACATTTATGATGCTTGTCAAGCAATAGGAGTTCGAGGTGTACTAACCTTAAGCACTAGCGATAAATCCTCATATAAGCTTTTTGGTTACTCCACTTGATCCGATATCCGACACTGAATAATCCTTAAATAAAAACGAATACGAAAATACATTTATTTCATGCATCCCCTATTCAAAACACAAGGCCAAATGCATAAAAATATCTTATCGAGATCTAATTGGTGAAACAGACTGCGCCAACAGACTTAAAACATTAAGAAACCCCCGAGTAGGGTCCCACAAAAAAGTCAAAAAATGGTCAACGATCGGTCAACGGCTCGGCGATCTGGTGCGAAGTGGTGCAGAGCAGCTATGGTGCAGTAGGGTGCATGTGTACCTGGGGAGTACTATCCAGTAAGGCGCGGTGCAAAGGAGCAGATGTGCACCCGTGTAACACCCCATTCTCGGTCTTGTAGAGAATCAGGTTGGAAAGTGTTACCAGAAACTTATTCAGAGATCGGAAGATAGAATCGAAGTACGGAACTTGTTCGGAGTATTTTGTTAGTCATTTACAAGACTTACCAAACATGTTTGTTACTAGTCTTACTAGAATCAGGGTCAATTTTAACCTTTTACAAACTAAATGACTAAATCGTAAACTTTACAAATTAGCTACCCAAATCCGAATTCTTTATTACCAACTTGTAATTAAACAAACCAATTATTAATATGTGAAGTTTCAATACTATCAGATATCGTTAACCTGATTAATTAGACCGAATAGTTATTAGTGACTAAATTGCAAACTGCCTAAACTCCTTTTTATTCGTTATAAAAGAATTAACTAACACCGTATCGATACGCTAGGACTAATTTCATATGTCAGATAGGCGCCCACCCCCAAGCCAGTTTCCATCCTCATGAAATGACATTGGTAGACGGGTTGGGACCAGCTTTTTATCCCGATGAACAATGTTCCATTGATTAGGCGGGGGCAGGATTCGAACCTGAATTCTACAGATCATGAGCCTGACGAGTTAACCATTACTCTACCCCGCTTCTTCCCCTTCTCTTTCTTTCACTATTCCCACCTAGGTTCCCGGCTTTGGTTGCTTGGCTAGGATAGAACCAGCCTTAGTAAGCGGCGGCCTTTTCTAGATTCGAAGGACGTCAAACCTGTACTGATACAACTAGTCCAGTATCGATATGCATTGACCGCGTTGACCCTATACCGATACACTATATGACCGTATCGATACCTTTTTCCCATCCAGATTCTAGTGACCAAATTACGTACCGATACGCCCAAACCGTATTGATACACCCTGTTTGACCAAGGTTGACCAGACCAATTATGCAAGGACCGTATCGATACACCATCACCCGTATCAATACTCCATGACCTGTAATGACAGATTTTTACTAGTTTTTATTCGATTTACCCAACCAAAAGTTATTCAAATTTTACCAAACTTTACCAGTAATCTTAAAAATAGTACTTCTAATCACATGTCAGATTTTAGAGCGTTTCAAATCCATTTATTGAGATTTTACCCATTAGTGCATCTAAGCTCATTATAGCTAGATTATCAATCCCAAAAATATACTATATTACAAATACATCACTTAGGCTATTTTAGGTTATACAAACATATCAAAACGGGTCATTTCAACACGTCTAGACCTTATGTCATCTCACTAGGAGTTCAGGAACGAAATTAAACATACATGTAACTTGCAGATGTGACTTCCAATCGGGAGATTACATGATCGAGCTCAGGATATCTCAAGATCCTGAAATGCATAAAACACACACATATGTTAGGCTTATATAGCCTAGTGAGGTAGTCATAACAAACATAATAGGATAACATGTCATGCATAGCAATCTTTCATCAAGAATAGCATGGTAACATAATTAGGCATCATGTTTGGGATTATATATCATATTCTCACTTAAACATAGCATAACTAAACGCATATTAATCCCCATGGACAATGTAACAAATGGATACACGTATTCCCCTTTACACCAACAAATATATCAAAAAATAGGTCGTAGCCTTGAGCTGTAGCTCCGGATAAATCCCTTACACAATCCATCCTTATCTCCCCCACATATAGGCCCTAGCCCCGGACCGTAGTTCAATCCCTTACTTATACGAGCTCAAATAACCTTATGGCATGCCAATTGTATCCAAAACTCACAAATGTCCAAGGATTCACATATATCAATGTCTTTTCTTACCTTTGTGCACATAGGCCATCACATATCAAAAACGGAATTGAGCCTTAGCTCTATATACAAATCATATCATATTCATAACATATCATAACATGTCCATAAATTATTCATATCGAATCACATACTTCAAACATCACATGTATGCTTATAGCCATATCAATACAAAAGACTTACCAAGATTACCATTCGAATCCGTATGGTTGCTCTACTTGAGCCCTTAACAAAATGCACATCAATTTACAAATCAAATGCAGCAGGATGGCACCTAGCATATCGCTTGACACGACTACACTCACATTAAAGCACGAAAGCTTTTAAGATTCCCAGATTTCGATTCCTTTGTTCCTAGTCTCAATTGGAGATGGTGGATTGCTTTCCTCCATGTTTTTAGCTAGGAAAAACACAAGGAATTATCACAACAATATAACAACATGGTTCCAAGAATGGCTTAAGATTTCAATTCGAAATTAAACTCCAATCTTACATGGAATTTGACAATAGATAGAGGGCTTTGCTTTACCCAAGTGATGGCTTTGCTATGGTGTCTTCAAATTGAAGAGAAGTTGAGCTTAAGATGAACAATAAGGGAGGTGTGTGCTTAAGCTCGAGGTAGGGGATAACAATGGAGGTGTTAGCTTGATGGAAGACAAGATTGATATTTGTTTTCGAAAGATTGAACAAATGAATAAGGGCTTTCTTTTCTTTTGATATAAAAAGAGTCTTATAGCCTTAATGATATTCCACCTATACAATGACCAATAAGAACCTTTCCTCCAACAAAGGGTTTTCTACACCCAAGGATTGATAACTCATTTCAAGTTGGCTACTGACCTCATTTGGTCATGTTTTCTGGTAGACTTCACGTGGGAATGGACAAGTATAGAGGTGACTCACCACCTTACATCATTTCCATTCAAAAAGACATCAAATTTGCTCAAAATAGGGGGTCTGTATCGATACCCTTATAACCGTATCGATACGCCTTCGCTAAAATAGGCAAGTTAGTTATTGGTTGTCTGGTCGTATCGATACTGGTTTTACCATATCGATACATCTTGCTCAGAACTTATATCTTGGCTTTTAATTCCATACAAAGGAGTTCGACCATTCAAAGTGGGATCGGAATGAAATTACATTACAAAAGGCAGGGTACAATGTTTAAACATTACAAATGTTTATCACATCGGTTCCAAAATTTCTGATCACCGAAACCTAATTCCGACTAGGCTAGTTTTCAAGATGTGACAACTCTCCCTCTTAGGAAAATTCACCCTCGAATTTTCATCTTAAGCAAAGAGATGAGGGTACTGCTTTTGCATAGTCTCTTCGGGTTCCCACGTTGCCTTTTTAATAGAATGACTTCTCCATAGAACTTTTACAAAGGGCAAAGACTTGTTACGAAGTCATTTGACTTCTCGAGCAATAATTTGTATAGGTTCTTCTTCGTACGTTAGATTGGACTAGATCTCTATAGACTCCAGCTCGATCACGTGGGAGGGATTTGACCGGTACTTATGTAACATAGATACGTGGAAGACATTGTGAATCTAACTTAACTCCTTGGGTAGAGCTAATCGGTATGCTACAGGTCCAACTCTTTCAGTCACTTCGAACGGGCCAATGAAACGGGGGATTAGCTTCTTTTTTTGCCGAAACGAATGATCTTCTTCCACGTAGATACTTTGAGGAAGGTCTTCTCACCAACCTCGTACTGGATATCTCTTCTTTTCAAACCAGCATATGATTTCTGTCGATCAAAAATAGCTTTAAGCCGATCACGGATAATGGTTATCCTTTTTTCAGTTTCCCGAAGTAAGTTAGGACCTAGCATCTTGCCTTCCCTGAGTTCGGTGCAACAAAGAGGAGTTCTACATCTCCTTCCATATAGAGCTTCGTGTGGGGGCATTTGAATCGAGGCTTGATAATTGTTGTTATACGCGAACTCGACTAAGGGTAAGGATTTCTCCCATGTACTCCTAAAGTCGACAATATAGGCTCGGAGCATATCTTCCAAAATCTATAAGGAAGAATCAATTTTGATACAGAACATTCAGACACATAATTCGAAGGAAGATTTAGAGTTACCTAAATAACTCTCTCGGATTGGCCATCGGTTTGAGGATGGAAAGTAGTGCTAAGGTGCACTCGTGCTCCCAAGGCTTCATGTAAGGCCTTCCAAAACTGAGCTGCAAACCGAGGGTCACGATCAGAGATAATAGACACAGGGACTCTGTGTAACCGAATAAGTTCAAGGATATACAACTCCGTGAGCTTAGGCAAACTGAAATCCGTTCTCACTGGAAGGAAATGAGCAGACTTAGTGAATCGGTCCACAATGACCCAAGCATCATTATTATTCTTCGGTGTCATAGGTAAGCCACTTAAGAAGTCCATTGTAATATGCTCTCATTTCCACTGTGGAAGCTCGATAGGTTGCAGAAGACCGGTAGGCACCTTGTGCTCAGCTTGGACTCATTGGCAAGTCAAACACCTTACCACGAAGTTCGTGATCTCATTCTTCATTCTGGACCACCAATATAGCTACTTTAGATCTTTGTACATCTTAATAGCTCCCAAGTGAACAGAGAAGGGGCTAGAATGAGCTTCACTCAGAATCTGATTCCGAAGGTCATCATCATCGGGCACACAAACACAGTTGTAGGAACATAACAAACCTTTGAAATTCATTACAAAGTCAGAATCTGTGTGGTCCTTAACCTTAGCAATGAGAGGCTGCAACTCCTCATCATTTTCTTGAAGTACTTTGATTCAGGATACAATGGTCGACTGCACTCTCAATTCAGCCAGCAGCTTACCACACTTCTTAAGTCAAAAGTGGGCATTCAAACATCTTGGAGAAGGAGTAGGCTTCCGATTAAGGGCATCAGCTACGGCATTGGCTTTACCGGGATGGCAAACAATGACCAGATCATAGTCTTTTAAAAGCTCCATCCACCAGCATTGACGAAGGTTCAACTTCTTCTGAGTCAAAAAATACTTCTGACTTTTGTGATCAGTGTACAAATAACACTTTTCACCATATAGATAATGCCTTCAAATCTTCAGGGCGAAAACAACAGCAGCTAATTCCAGATCATGTGTCATATAGTTCAATTCATGAGGTTTGAGTTGACATGAAGCATAAGCTATGACTTTACCTTCTTGCATCAGCACACATTCTAATTCCAGGTGGGATGCATCATTGTATACGGTGAAGTCTTTACGCGACTCAGGTTGCATTAAAACAGGAGCATGAGTGAGGACTTTCTAAAGTTGATTGAAACTCCTTTGCTGATCCATAATCTATACAAAAGGAGTGTCCTTACGGAGTAGCTTCGTCAAGGGGGCAGCAATCAAGGAGAACCCCTTAACGAATCTACGATAGTAGCCTGAAATGCCCAGAAAACTACGAACTTCTCCCACATTCTTCGGAGAAATCCAGTCAAGGATGGCTTGAATCTTCTTTGGGTCAACTTGAATTCCCGCAGAAGAGATCACATGAACAAGGAAAGTTACTTCGGATAGCCAGAATTCGTATTTGCTGAACTTGGCATACAATTGTTTCTCTCGGAGAGTCTGAAGATGTTCTTCATGAGTAGCAGCATCCTTCGAATAGATTAAAATGTCATCTATGAACACCACCACAAACCTATCTAGATAAGTTTGGAACACACAATTCATCAAGTCCATGAAGGTTGTAGGTGCATTCGTAAGCCCAAATGGATTACCATGAATACATAGTGACCATATCTAGTTCGGAAAGTAATTTTTGGAACATCAGCCTCCTTCACAATAATTTGATAGTACCTGGATCGAAGGTCTATCTTTGAGAAGATAGAAGCATCTTTTAATTGATCAAAAAGGTCACTGATCCTAGGTAACGGGTACTTGTTCTTGATCGTCACTTTATTCAACTGATGATAGTCAATGCATAGACGCATCAATCCATCTTTCTTCTTAACGAACAAGACCGGTGCTCCCCAAGGTGAGGAACTCAGTTGGATGAATCCATTATCCAAAAAGTCTTAGATTTGGGCCTTCAGCTCTCTTAACTCCACCAGAGCCATTCTTACGGAGTGATAGAGACCGGAGTAGTCCCAGGTTGTACTTCTATCCTGAATTCTACTTCTTGAATGGGAGAGAGTCCCAGAAGTTCATCGGGAAACACATCGAAGAATTCTTTCACAATAGGTACATTTTCAAGCTTTAGATCTTTCATGGTATACATGAGAGTCTTCTTAAGCTTGGGTTCAAATTTCATCAGGGTTATGCTTTCCTTACCGAGCCTACAGAGGTACAATTTCTTCTTCGAACAATCCACACATGCTTGGTGTTCAGCTAACCAGTCAAGGCCTAATATGAGATCGAACTCTCAAAAAGGCATGGCCATCAAATTAGCCGGGAAAGAGATCCCTTGGATCATTAAAGGGAAAGCTTTACAAACCCATGAATGATCACACTATCTCCTAACGGATTAGAGACGACAATCTCAGAAGTGACTGGTTCTGATTCTAAGGCATACTTTGCAATCAAAGGTTCGCTAACAAAAGAATGCGTAGAGCCTGGATCTACAAATCATAAACGAGATTATAACATAATTCCATCATACCTGCAATTATATCAGGATCATCTTCCTACTCACGACCCTGAACATGGTACATCTATGTTGAAGTTTAGGGGTCACGACCAGCCGGAGGGGCATTGGTGTTGCGAGGTCTCCTTGCTGATCCAGTTTGCACTTGCTTCGCTCCTTTCCCTTTTTAGGGTTGTTCTGAGAAGCTACAGAGGTAGGGTGTGTGGATTCTGCAGACATTGCCTGATGAAGTGTCCAGATTCACTGCAAAGGTAGCACGATCCAAATTGTCTACGGTACTGTCCAGGGTGCCTCTTCTGGCAGAAATTACACAAAAGGATTTGAGAACCTTTTACAGAACCACATGTACTATCTACTGAAGCTGTACGGGCAATAGATGTTCCTACGGACTGGAACTAGGGTACATAACTAGATCATGATAGTTGTTGAAAGGTAGCAGACTTCTGGTCCCACTGCCTACCCTTCTTCTAAGACGTGGGTGGCTTGGAATCATCTCGGAACCTCTTATCAGATCAGGTCGGGTTCCCTTTCCTTCTTTCGGAAGCCTTTTGGGAGGCTTTAGTAGCAATGGTTTGATTAACTAAAGTTTGGAAGTCTTCTAACTCCAAGATGGTGAAAAGAGTACGCAATTCATCATAGAGGCCACCAATAAACATCCGGCATTTTTCTTTCTCTGTGCGTATAATCTCAGTACCATATCTTGCATACTTACAGAAATCCTGGACATACTTCTCTACGGGCCTTCCTCCTTGCCTTAGATGGAGGAATCTCTTACGCCTTTCAATGATATAATGATCACTGATATACTTCTTGCGGAACTCTTGTAGGAAGAAGTCCCACGTAATTCGGTGTTTGGGCATAGTGAGCGTCACAGTATTCCACCAGCTCTGGGCCTCTTCAGTGATCAAGGCCAAGGCATATTCTAGCTTGTGTTCCTCGGGGCACTTCATTTGCTTATTTAGAACTTTTAGAGTGTTCTCCAGCTAGTATTCCACGACATTAGGGTTGTCCAGGTCCTGGCCGATAAAGGTGTAAACCGGGTATTGTTTGAGCTTGTTGATAGGGTGCCCTTGAAACAGTCGGGGTGGCTACAACAGGCTGAAGGGGTGGTTCTGGTCGAAGGGACACAACCACTTGCTTAATCATGTCGGCCATAGACATCAAATATTCTTGTTGAGCGGCCGGCATCGACGGAGGATGAGGTAGATCATTTTGCCCTACTCGTTTGGGCCTAACCTCTGCCCTCAGATTATCCCCATGAGTAGAGGAGGAGCCAGGATTTGGTTCATCATTAGCGCGTCTATCCGTAGGCATAGACATATTCGGATCTAATCATACAGAAAGATTGAATCGTGTAAGCTGCAAGTCACAAATAACATATAAAAATAACTCCTAGGTGGTATAAGTACATACAGACTCGTAACGGACTTCAGTTTAGTTCTAGAATCGACTAAACATAGGCTCTGATACCACTGCTGTAACACCCCATTCCCGGTCTGGCAGAGAACCGGGTCAAAGAGGGTTGCCAAAAACTTATTTGGAGATCAGAAGATGGAATCGAAGTTCGGAACTTGTTCGGAGTATTTTATTAGTCATTTACAAGACTTACCAAACTTGCTTGTTACTAGTCTTACTAGAATCAGGGTCAATTTTAACCTTTTACAAACTTAAGGACTAAATTGTAAGCATTACAAATTAGCGACCCTAATTCGGATTCTTTATTACCAACTTGTAATTAAACATATCAATTATTAATCTGTGAAGTTTCGTTACTATCAGATGTCGTTAACCTGATTAATTTGACCGAATAGTTATTAGTGACTAAATTGCAAACTACCTAAACTCATTTTTATTCGTTATAATAGAATTAACTAACACCGTATCGATACGATAAGCCTAATTTTATATTTTCCAGATTCGAAGGATGTCAAACCCGTACCGATACAGCTAGTCTAGTATCGATAAGCGTTGACCCCGTACTGATACGCTATATGACCGTATCGATACCTTTTTCCCATCCAGATTCTAGTGACCAAATTCCGTACCGATACGCCCTATTTGACCAAGGTTGACCAGACCAATTATGCAAGGACCGTATCGATACGCTATCACCCGTATCAATACTCCCTAACCTATAATGACAAATTTTTACTGTTTTTATTCGATTTACCCAACCAAACGTTATTCAAATTTTACCAAACTTTACCAGTAATCTTAAAAACAGTACTTCTAATCACATGTCATATTTTAGAGCATTTCGAATCCATTTACTAAGATTTTACCCATTAGTGCATCTATGCTCATTATAGCTAGATTATCAATCCCAAAATATACTATATTACACATACATCACTTAGGCTATTTTAGGCTTATACAAACATATCAAAATAGGTCATTTCAACTCGTCTAATCCTTATGAAACCTTACTAGGAGTTCGGGAATGAAAGTAAACATACATGTAGCTTGCGGATGTGACTTGCAACTGGAGATTACACGATCGAGCTCGAGAGATCTAAAGATCATGAAATGCATAAGACACACACATATGTTAGGGTTATATAGCCTAGTGAGTTAGTCATAACAAACATAATAGGATAACATGTCATGCATAGCAATCTTTCATCAATAATAGCATGGTAACATAATTAGGCATCATATTTGGGATCAACTATCATATTCTCACTTAAACATAGAATAACTAAACACATATTAATCCCCGTGGACAATGCACCAAATGGATACACGGATTCCCCTTTACACCAACACATATATCAGAAAATAGGTCGTAGCCTTGAGTCATAGCTCCGGATAAATCCCTTACATAATCCAATTCTTTACTTATACGAGCTCAAATAACCCTATGGCATGCCAATTGTATCCAAAACTCACAAATGTCCAGGGATTCACATATATCAATGTATTTTCTTACCTTTGTGCACGTAGGCCATCACATATCGGAAACAAAATTGAGCCTTAGCTCCATATACAAATCATATCATATTCATAACATATCATAACATGTCTATTGATTATTCATATCGAATCACATACTTCAAACATCACATGTATGCTTATAGCCATATCAATACAAAAGACTTACCAAGCTTACCATTCGAATCCTTAACAAAATGCACATCAATTTACAAATCAAATGCAACAGGATGGCACCTAGCCTATCCTTTGACACGACTACACTCACCTTAGAGCACGGAAGCTTTTAAGATTCCTGGATTTCGATTCCTTTATTCCTAGTCTCAATTGGAGATGGTGGATTGCTTTCCTCCGTGTTTTGAGCTAGGAAAAACACAAGGAATCATCACAACAATATAACAACACGGTTCCAAGAATGGCTTAAGATTTCAATTCGAAATTAAACTCCAATCTTACATGGAA
Source organism: Hibiscus mutabilis (assembly GCA_019671005.1). Taxonomy (NCBI): domain Eukaryota; kingdom Viridiplantae; phylum Streptophyta; class Magnoliopsida; order Malvales; family Malvaceae; genus Hibiscus; species Hibiscus mutabilis. The sequence goes on along the minus strand of CM033712.1, from coordinate 40,065,045 downwards.
TTTAACAATAGATAGAGGGCTTTGCTTTACCCAAGTGATGGCTTTGCTATGGTGTCTTCAAATTGAAGAGAAGTTGAGCTTAAGATGAACAAGAAGGGAGGTGTGTGCTTAAGCTCGAGGTAGGGGATAATAATGGAGATGTTAGCTTGATGGAAGACAAGATTGATATTTGTTTTCGGGGGATTGAATAAATGAAGAAGAGCTTTCTTTTATTTTGATATAAAAAGAGTCTTATAGCCTAAATCATATCCCACCTATACAAGGACCAATAAAAACCTATCCTCCAACAAAGGGTTTTCTACACCCAAGGATTGATAACTCCTTTCAAGTTAGCTAATGACCTCATTTGGTCATGTTTTCTGATGGACTTCACGTGGGAATGAACAAGCATAGAGGTGACTCACCACCTTACATCATTTCCTTTCAAAATGACATCAAATTTGCTCAAAACATGGGGTCTGTATCGTTATCCTTATAATTGTATCGATACGCCTTCGCTTAAATAGGTAAGTTAGTTATTGGCAGTCAGGTCATATTGATACCGGCTTTACCGTATCGATACGCCTTGCTCAGAAATTATATCTTGTCTTTTAATTCCATACAAAGGTGTTTGACCATTGAAAGTGGGACTAGAATGAAATTACATTACAAAAGGGAGGGTACAAAGTTCAAACATTACAAATGTTTATCACATCGGTTCCAAAATTTCTGATCACTGAAACCTAATTCTGACTAGGCCGATTTTCGGGATGTGACAACCCACCCTCTATTGTTGCGTATGGCTATTCACGGTGATGACATGCGAGGGTGATTGGGGCCTCCTCCAGTCGTCGAATGGTGGCGTCGAGCTCTAGTCCCACTATCCCGACACTGAATAACATGGTAGTGCCCTTCGCTTTGTGATTTGGCCGCTGAAAATGCCTAATTTTTACAACCCGAAACTTGCTTCCTCTCACTCCAGTGAACGGCAACGGCGACTTGGTGACCACCAGCTGAATCATCTCAGCGAGATCTTTCCAACGATGCTGACAGTGTCGTGCACGACGATCCAATGGGCGGCAGATTGAGGTTTGACACCCCTTTAGTTTTTCTCTCTTTTCCCATTTTTCTCTCTCTCAAAATATCTTCTTTTCCTTTTTCTTTCTTCCCCACACTCCATCAACCACCTTTTTATTCAAAAACACTATCCCAACATTTTGAATAAACTAAAGGTCGAAACTTAATATTCCTAACTTAGACTCCCAAAATGAGGCCCATAACCTGGGTCCGAGACCAGATTCACTAACCCAAAAATCGGGTCATTACAAAAGATCTTAGAGATGAAACATCTTAGAGATGAAAAATGAGAAAAAAAATAAATTTGAAAAATATTTTTGAAGACTTGATAATAATAAATAAATAATCTAATTTTTCCTATTAATTTTTGAAGAGGATAATATTGAATTTATGAAACTTTGTTTTTTGTCTCGTTTCCTCGCAGAAAGAAGATAAAAACATTTGTAGTATAACAAATTTGTCTGTTGTTGTAACAAGAATAATGTCATTTTATAAAAGTAGCATGAGAGAGTTTCAAATTATTTCATAAAATTCTAAGAGATGAAAGATGAGAAAAAATAAACTTTAAAAAATACATATTTTGAAGTAACTCATATTTTATCAACAATGAAAAAATTGTGGTTTTTGAAAACTATAATAATAAACAGGTAAACTAAGGTATTTTTCTAACTCGAAAGTTTCAACAATTCCAAATGAGTTTTAATCTAATTTTTCCTTCTCGGATTGATTTTTTCGAAGAAGACAATAATGAATTCATGAAAATTTATCTTTTGTCTCGCTTCTCACAAAAAGAGGATAAAAACATCTATAGAATAGCATTTTTTTGTCTGTTATTGTAAAAAGAATATTATCATTTATAAAAGTAACATGAGAAAACTTTAAATCACTTAAGAAACATCTAAAAGATGAAAGATGAGAGAAAAAACTTTAGAAAACAATTTTAATGACTCGATAATAATAAATAGGTAAAACTAAGGTATTTTCCTAACTCTGAAGTTTTTCACAATTTCAAGGAAGTTTGTTGTAACACCCCTTACCCGGTTTAGAAGTAAACCGGACTAAGAAGTATTACCAAAGAAACAAGGGATAGCTTATAAACTTGAAAGCTCTTAAAGCAAACAATAAGGATGACTAGAAAGAAATAAGTATATTCAAACAACATCTTTAAACAATTTAGGGTACTAAAATTTTTAATTTGATTACGAGGGTAACTTAAATTAAAATTCTAAACTTCTATTAGGATCATGACAAGTTAGGCCACGTGGATTAGGCTTAGTTCATTCGAGCATGAGACACCTTAGGACCTTTAGCTTAATTAATAAATTATTATTACTATATTTTTTAACAACCATCTTATTCGAACTAATACTTAAGAACTAAGGAAGATCCAAAGCTCTCATTTTTAAGTCCATTTCGGGTAAGAGGAGACAACAAAAGACATTAACCCAACTCGTGGAATTTCGATTAACTTATCATTTCTTTAATTCAATTAATATGCATGATCCAATTAAAGCATTACTCACTAAACATGATATACTCACTAAAGACCACACAAAGCATCCATTATTAGAATCTTTCAACCAAGACATGGAAGGGTTTTAACAATTCAAACAATGAAACAAGTAACCAAATGATCAACCTTCCTAATACTATTCGAACAAGCATAGACAAACCACTAAGAACTTAAGCAATATAAGTACTCATCTCAATATCATGACCAACTGTTTATCACACACATTGCTCTTATTCGGATCATATAGGTGCTTAATTCATTTATCCATGTCCTAAGCACAACCATTAACAAAGACAAGGATACTATAATCAGATTTGTGGGAAATCATAACTAAACCAATTTTGCTAAGTATAAAATCCTTTAACTATTACATAGAACATACTTAAGCATTTACTGAGATAACAAATCAGCCTTATTCGAACTAAACATGAACTTATTAACTTCATTTTTATAATTCAATCATTCAAGATCATAGAACTCTCCAAACCATACGTAGAATACAAGTATTAACACCTACCCAAACGACTAAAAGTACCTATAACCCATGTGGTCGTTCATCAATTCACAATAACAATCTTAGGATAGGCATCAAACACATAATATAACCACAAGCAACCACCAAGTTAATTACATGGCCTTTACATCACTCACAAAGCTTTCAAGCATTGTATTCAAATTTAAGGAAAATCTAAATGCAATATGCATACAAGCATTGTGCCACCAAACTAAGAGTTATATAAAAGGATAACAAAACATAGACTTGTCTTGTGATCTTGGTCGAGCTCCGAGGCAAAAAGGAACACACATCTTAACCTAAAACATTGCCAAGAATGGTTAAGTAAGTAGTCACTTAGTGAGGTAGTAAGGCACAAGAAATAGAGCATACAAGCCAATGATTGAATATTTCAACTACATAAATTTAGATTAAAATGAAGTTCTCTTAATTATCCAATTTCCCAAATTTACTTAAGTATGAAGGTGAGCCAAGAGCTTAAATTCTTATAATAACCACTCAAGTATACATAACACATTGACATTCTAATATTATGGGCTATTCGAATTACATGATATATGCAAGAAATGAGATATAACATCGTTATCCTTACTTAACATGCAAGTAACCAATTTCCTTAGCTTGTTTAATGTTTTAATCACAAGAAATCCTTTTTATCAACCATGGTAGTCAAGTAAACCTATTTCACTTGTATATTTTTTTTAAGTATCCACAATACCACTATTTCATGACAAAATTGAGGCATATCAAATACTTCGATTCATGCATCGAAATATAGCTTAGTTTAACTTTACTTGTTGTGCAAGAAATCCTTTTTTTCTTTATATTTTGGTTAAATCAATCATAGCCAAGGTAATTAAAGACATAATTTGCACAATCTATACACATTCATGTCCAACCTTTCAATATAAGATCCATCGGGGTTATACCATATTTAATTCACAATTAGGTAACAAGTGCTTATTTTATTTTATTCAAACCTCAAGCCTAATATAACTTAACCCTTAACAAGAATTCGAACATGATATCTAAAATAACTTAACCAACAAACAACCATGAGGTATAATAGACCAATTACATAAAGTGGTGCATATTTATGAAACTTAGATACATATGTGATCAAAAAGATGACCTAAATGCTCTATGCATACATAGCGTCTTAATCGAATGGTAATGCAACATAACCACAAGATTTCAATCATATAATTACATATTCATGTTTTACTTGTCTCATAAAGTATCAAACATAACATACCATAGACATGAGTTACTTGTCACATAAATTATCAAGATAATTCTTTAATTTAGCTTGAAAATTTCATTATTTGTCTTTAACATAGCCTTGAGAATCAAATAGCCTAGGTATACGAATCCTCAACCAACTGCCGCCAACAAAAGGAACTCGAAGTACTGGTCAATCCCTCATACTGTCGCCAAGTGACCAAACACATCCCTCATACTGTCGCCTCATAAGGACCGTAGTCTAGGATCGTAGTCCACCACAAACACGAGCTCTATGGACTCTATGGCATGCCAACTATACCTATGACTAACTCGAAACCAAGGCTTTCCAATTACATCTTATCATATCAGAGATGAGCATAGCTCCAATTCATATGATCACATAAGTAAGCTTAAAACTTATCATATCAAACATATACTAAAGTACATGGATAGCTTTCAATCAGAACATGCATTTAACCAACTTTTGCATATCATAATGTACTTTACAACTAAGTACTCATCTTGCATCCAAGCTTAAGCATACGACATAGCTTAATTTAATGATTAAGCAAATATAATAAAGCAATTAAGGAAACTCGAGATGGTTTCAATCCTATCCTGAGACTTTAAACTACACTCACAGTTTGTTCCAAGTTAGTTTTGCTCTCGAATCACGATCCCCTTTTGTTTATCTACTATTTGATCTACTTTGGTCCTTACTCATTCAATTCCTTCTTGGTCTAAATGTAACAAGGTGCACAATCGTGTATTAGAACAATTCCTATCAACCATTCACTTGCAAAACAACTCAACTACTTACGTGTACACATAAATTCACACAAAACAGTCCACTAACATTCTTAAATATGCAGAGCAATCCATAATTTTTCACATGTATGCAAAAAAGCTTCAATTACATAGATATACAATACATATATAAAACAGTCCAACATGCTTTTCTATGTACTCAAAACAGTCCAATTTTCATATGTATACTCAAAACAGTCCAACATACTTTCAAATGTTCTCAAAACAGTCCAATATATATATATATATATATATATATATATATATATATATATATATATATATATATATATATATATATATTCAAAACAGTCCAACATACTTTCAGTATACTCAAAACAGTCCAATTTTCATATATATACATATATATACTCAAAACAGTCCAACATGCTTTCAGTATACTCAAAACAGTCCAATTTTTTATATATATATATATATATATATATATATATATATATATATATATATATATACTCAAAATAGTCCAACATACTTTCAAATGTTCTCAAAACAGTCCAACATACTTTCAAATGTTCTCAGAACAATCCGGTTTATATATATATACATACACACACACACATATATATATATATACTCAAAACAGTTCAACATACTTTCAAATGTTCTCAAAACAGTCCAACATGCTTTCAATATACTCAAAACAATCCAATTTTCATATATATACTCAAAACAGTCCAACATGCTTTCAATATACTCAAAACAATCCAATTTTCATATATATACATATATATATATATACTCAAAACAGTCCAATATACTTTCAAATGTTATCAAAACAGTCCAGTTTTTATATATATACTCAAAACAGTCCAACATACTTTCAAATGTTCTCAAAACAATCCAGTTTTTATATATATACTCAAAACAGTCCCACACACACACACACACACACACACACATATATATATATATATATATATATATATATATATATATATATATATATATTATCATACATGTTCAAAACAATCCATCATGCGTTTAAGTATACACAAAACAAGGCAATTTATCAAACACCACATTCAAACAATTCCTAGAATTTTCTTAACATGGATTGGCCTACGAACAAATCTAGTAACACATGATTCAAACAATTTCTCAACCAAATTCTTTTCTCAAATTCAAATGGATTAAGATGAAAGGGTAAGTATTTCACCTTCTTCTTTAAGCTTATTCAAATAAATCTTCAAGAACTATGCTAGATTAAAAACTCCACTTCAAACTTCCATGGATAACCAACAAGCTCTCTCTTTCCTCTTTCTAATTGGAGTGATTCGGCCTTTTGGGAAAGATGAAGAAGAATGTTTTAATTTTCCTTCCCACTTGGCCGAAACCTCTCCTACATGCCCTCCTATGATCATGACATGTGTGCATGTCCTTTCTTTCTTTCTTTCTTTTACATGCAAGCCTTGAAATAATCAAGACTCTCTAATTAACCCATTCTAATTTAGCTAGCACACTATACAAGTTTCATAATTGGTCCTTAAACTATTTAACTATCAATTCTAAGGATATCTTTAATCAAATTGAACCAGGTTCAATTTAGTAACATACTTCTAAACTATATTTTAGGATATTACATTTGTATTTTTTCGGATTGGTGTTTTCAAAAAAGACAATATTGAATTCATGAAACTTTATCTTTTGTCCCGCTTCCTCACAGAAAAAGGATAAAAACATTTGTAGAATAATGATTTTTTGTCTGTTATTGTAAAAATAATAATTTCATTTATAAAATAATCATGAAAAAACTTCGAATCATTTTAGAAAAATCTTATAGATGAAAGATGAGAGAGAGAAAAAACATTGAGATATAATATTTTGAACTAACTCCATTTTATCAACAATAAAAAATTGTTGTTTTTGATGTCTCGATAATAATAAATAAGTAAACTAAGGTATTTCCCTAATTCAGCCAAGGGAGTTTGTAATTCAATTTTTCTTCTCGGGTTGGTATTTCGAAGAAGACAATATTGAATAGAAATTTATCTTTTGTCCGCTTGCTCGTATATAGAGGATATAGGGCCTGTTTAGCAATGTGTTTACAACACCCGTTTGGGCCCAACCGTTACTTTTTAGGTAAAAGCATTACTGAACAGGTATTAAAAATCAGAAAACATGATTTTGAAACGGCAAAAAATCACGATTGGGGAAAGTCAGAAAATGAAGCTTCTGGGGCTTGAAAATCACGGTAGAAATGTATTTCTCCTTTTTACCCTCAAATTTATGAACCCAACGGTAAATCATCTACTCGTCCCTTTCATTAAAGGCTTGCTCTGCAAAAAAAAATCTTTGTATTTCTTCAAGGATTGTCAATGGCGTGAAGAAGACGTTGGTACCAATTTACTGCCTAAAAAAGCTTGTTTATTCTCAAACCGAGCTAGAAAAATTTAAAATTTTCTCTGTTTGTTAAGGTATTTTACTTCATTCTTATTTTTTTTTATTTTCCTAATATTTTATTATCATTCCCCTTTCATCTCATGTAATTTGTTGCGATATGTTTTTTAATTTGCTTTTTCTTTGGATTTTCAGTTAAAAATTTATTTGTAAGTTTGTTATTATAAATATTTAAGTGGTCAGTAAAGTTCTATTTTTCAAAACTCCTACTTGCATTTACCATACCATGTGTAGGGTCGGTATCTGTTTTGGTTTATATCAGTCAATGTGTTGGTATTAAGTGAGGTTGTTTTGGTCTCTTGTTGTGCTATTTGGTGTGCAATTTGTTGCGCTATTTGGGTTGAAGGTTGTTGTGCATTGTGCCTGGAGTCTTTTGTTTGGTTTAATTGAAGCAGGGAGGTTTGATTGGGTGGGTTTGTACGTGGGGGTATTTGGCTGCTTGTCTTTTAAGATTTTGTAATGGCACTTGTGGCCTTTTATTAATTAATATAAGTAATTATTGTCGATTAAAAAAATAAAATTTGATATTCTATCTTGTTTATGGTATGCTTAATGTAGTAGTATATATGTGTATTTTATGATTATTCAACTTTTTGGTGTTGGTACCTTGTTCATGATTGAAGTGTGGCAAATTAAAGATTTTTCTATTTATTTTGTTGAATTTAGCCCTTTATGAATTCTGTTGAAATATGATTGTTGGTTGCTGAATTTTTTACTAGAATAAGTGGGATTGTTGGATATTTTGTTTGAAATAATTACCTCCAAAGCATATAACAATCCTTGAATCCAGGAATTTGAAACTTTATAAATTTTCCAGGAACTTTTTGTTGTTGTTTTTGTTTTAAAAAGTTTTATATCTTAAATAAATTGGTAATGTTCTTTTTTAAAATATGTGAATATATATTGTATGAGATAGATGAAAGATACTTCACCTGTTGAAGCATGTGGTGAAAAAGTCAAAGCAACATGGGATAAACGAACGACAATGATATTATGTGACCTTTGTATTAAGGAGATATTAAATGGAAATAGACTTGGTACTCATTTTAAAAAAGAAGGATGGATTAGTATAGTGAACAACTTTGAAAATGAGACCAAAAAGGCTTATACTCAAAAGCAATTGAAGAATATGTGGGATTTACTGAAAAAAGAATGGAAGTCATGGAAAAAGCTTAAAGAAAACGACACTGGTCTAGGGTGGAATTATACAAAAAGAACCATTGATGCCTCAGAAGAGTGTGGAAAAGTAGGCTGCCGGTACATTAATAATTCTTATAATTTAAGTTTTTTCCTATGTTTATAATGTTAGTAATAATTTCTTACTAATATTATTAATGATTATTAATGTGTTTATAGGTGGTGCCCAAAGCTCAGAGATTCAGAAGTGCAGGTATTGATCCTGAATTAGAAGAGAAGTTGGATCAAATGTTTAGAGGGATAGTGGCCACCAGTGATAAAGCATGGGCACCTTCTTCAAGTATATTACCTAGTGATTTTGTTGAACATGATGGTAACGAGGCACTTGAAGAAATTGAGGAAGAAAATACAATAGGCAACGTTCACATGTCAAGTCAAGTAGGATCTGATGGAAATAATGAAAGTCTTGGAATTCAATATGAGCCTATAGAACACGTGCAACAAAAGCGAAAATCCACTGACGCAAGGACCTTCTCATTTTAAGAGTGGAAAAAGAAAATCTTCAAAGCAAGTTGGAGGAGCTGCAAAGTTGTCTATGCAAATTGATAAATTATGTAGTGCAGCTGACAATATGAGTCATGCCACATCTAGGCTTACTCCTGCTATGGACCCATTTGGTATTCAACATGCAATCAAAATACTTGATGGATTGTCAGATGAAGTTCCAAAAGCTAGTGAACTCTACTTTTTGCACTAAACCTCATGGTGAATAAAGAGAAACCAATTGTGTTCTTATCGATTGATCCTGAGATTAGGATTTGGTGTCTTAAAAGAGAAATGGAAGAAAGTTCAAAACTTTCTAATCTCTTTCATCCTTGAGATATGCAAGACTAAAGAGAACTTGGACACTGATAATGTCACTTTTGTTTAATCTTAGTTTGACTTGAACATTAGGAAGTGGAATCTAAGTTTAGCATTTGGTTTCTTTCAGACATTGATAAGTGCAACTTACATTTACTATTTGTTTTACCTTGGACACCGATAGGTGCTTTCTATGTTTGATATTGTGTTTTCCTTTGACATTTATAACTAGTAATTTTCCATTTGTTTATACTTGACTATATATTTCTGTTTGTCAAGAATGTTTTATTTTGTATGTTCATTGTGGATGTATTTATATTCGATTATGATTGAAAATTTTAAATTTTATTTTATAATTTTTCACAGGTGACGTGTATGAGTAACCTCAATAGTTTTAGTGATGACGAAATTGACGGTGAAAGGGAAATTGATGGAATTTCCCATGTGCAAAGTTTTAATAGGTTGTTTATTGCTGCAACTTCTTACTTACAATCATATTATGGAACTTATTTATTGAAACAACCATGTATGGATTTGAATCAGTCTGGTGATGCTTGGATTCGAGAGATTCTTGACGGTCATGAGTCACGTTGCATGATCAATTTTAGAATGTCAAAAACAATATTCAGAAGTTTGTTGAGAGTTTTGGAAACAAGATACAATTTGCAAGCTTCGAGACATATTTCTTCTCAAGAAATGTTATGAATCTTTTTGTATATGTTGGGCCATGGTGCATCAGTTTCTCAATGTCGAGAGAGATTTCAAAGGTCTGGAGCTACAATCAGTAGATATTTTACAATTATGCTTGAGAAAATTTCACAGCTGGCTATTGATATAATTGCACCAGATGATCGTTCTTTTCGCTCGGTACCAGAACAAATTCGTACTGATTCCAGATATATGCCGCATTTTAAGGTAAATTTCAATATTATAATATCATATTACTATATATTTTTTATTTGAAATATGCATGTATATTAATATAGTTATTTATTTAGGATTGTATAGGTGCAATTGATGGTACACATTTTCCTGCCATTCTTCCACCAAGTGAACAAATTCCTTACATGGGAAGAAAAGGTGTTCCAACTTAGAATGTTATGGCGGTATGTGATTTTAATATGTGCTTCACATTTATTGTGGCTGGTTGGGAAGGAACAACACATGATAGCAGAATATTTCTTGATGCAATTCGAAATCGAAGATTAAAATTTCTACATCCACCAAATGGTAAATTTATTTTATCTATTTACTTTTTAAAATAAATAATAAATTATTTAATAACAATGTTTTATTGTGTTATGTTATATAGTAAAATATTATCTTGTTGATTCTGGATATCCTCAAATGAAAGGTTTTTTCGAACCATACAGAGGACAGAGATATCATTTGCCAGATTTTCGTAGAGGTAGACCTATGTCTGGTAAAGAAGAAATCTTCAATCATTCACATGCATCATTACGTAGTGTGATTGAGCGCACTTTTGGTGTACTGAAAAAAAGTGGCTCATTTTAAGGGATATGCCAAGTTATAGTTTTGAAAAGCAAAGGATGATTGTTGTATGCACAATGGCACTCCACAATTTTATTCAAAAAAAATGTAGGTTTAGATGATGCAGATTTTATAGAATACGAAAAAATGATAGGGCATGTGAAGATATTATTGACCCAAAATATGTGAAAGATGGTGACAACGGCGACGATGGCGAATTAAGTGCTTCATCCGGTTCTAAAATGGAATTAATAAGAGATGCCATGGCTTGCAGTTTAATGAATTCAATTTAAATTGCAAGAACTAATGTATTTTTTGTAATATTTATAATCGGTGTCATAGCTTGTAATTTAATGAACTCGCCTTAAATTGCAAGCATTAATATATTTTTTGTAATATTTATATACGGTGTCATAGCTTGTAATTTAACGGTGTCATACCTTTTTAAATATAATTTTTGTATATAATTTGCTTTTTACAACATAATGTCTAAAACAGACATTTTACCTTTCCAATAACACTTTTTGACAGCAATGCTAACAGTTAAGATTTTAAACTGCACTTTTAAAATTACTTTTTAAAACTACTTTTCAAAATTACTTTTCTACCGTATTTTTAAAATTAATTTTCAAAAACAATACTCAACTAGCCTAGAATAACATACTTTTTGTCTGTTACTGTTAAAAGAATATTATCGTTTTATAAAAGTAGTGTAAGAAAACTTCAAATCATTTCAGAGACATCTGAGGAATAAAAGATACTTTTCTTTGCTATCAGACAATAAATTGCGTGTTTAAATATTTAATAAAAAAATAAGAGATAAGATGAAAGAGTCATTTTATCCATTTAATGAAAGGATTTGCTCAAATTTGGTGCCATTTACAAGTACATTATAACGAGGCTTTCCAATGCAATGGGAAATTGAAAAATTCAATACTTTTCGCGGAGGTAGCTCAATGATTTTAATAAAGTGAGACATTCAATGTTTAAAAAATATAAATGCCTGTTTATTTATTTTGTGCGAAATAAGTTAATTTTTAAGTAAAAAAAGTCATATAATCACTCTTATTTTACATATTCAAAAATATTTTTAAATTTATTTAAGTTTCTCAATCATTTTCCTAAGTCAATTTTAATTGTTGCGAAATCATGTTTAATATAATTAATATTTATATTTTTATTCATATTTTTCACATGTAACAATATACTTATGATTTTGACTTCAAATTAAATGCACATTATTTTCTTTTAACATACCAAATTTTTTCTCTTCTTCATTATAAACTTTATATGATGCCATATTTCGAATTAAAAAGCCTACAAAATTATACATGCTTAGCACATGCAGTTAGTTTTATTGAAATCAGTAGTTATACCACGTGTTCTAAAGAACCCGACAGAGACTCAGCTGTCTTAATTTTTGTTTGGCTACCTCCTAACTACGAGTATTATCTGTTAAACATTAAATAAAATATATTATTACCACTATTCACATGTAACTCGTTGCATGAGAATCCGTGTCTTGTTTTGCGTCTTTAAACTTTAAAAAGGTTTGAACTCTGAGTCTCCACTTCTAAGTTCTAACAACCGAGCAGTAAAGCAAGCAAGAAAAGAAAAATCAGACATGGCGACGGCTTCACTCTCAGCCACTATTCCGATGAAGAAGCCATTTTTATCAAAGACCACCGGTTGTCTTCATTTTAGTTGGAGACAAAGCAGCCTTATCAATACGAACATTGGGTCCAAAGCTAAGGAATTAGCTTTTCAATTCTCGAGCTCAAGGGCCTTGCATGTGCCCTTTGCCACTACCGATAAACCCAATGCAGCGCTGCCTCTCACGGAGACTTTCTCCCCGGCAACTGCTTCCAAGTCAGTGTTAAAAAGGGGACATTTTTGTTCTTGAATTGGGCTTTCTTTTACAATTATAGCTTGTGTTATAATATTGTCCTTGTTCGATTGTTAGATCTTGTGTTGAAATTTTATTGTGTTTTCTGTCAGGGTGAAATGCCATACGATTTCGGTGTTCGTCGGGGACGAGAGTGGAATCATAAATAGGATAGCGGGGGTGTTTGCCCGAAGAGGTTACAACATTGAGTCACTTGTTGTTGGTCTCAACAAGGACAAGGCTTTGTTTACCATTGTTGTCTCCGGGACTGATAAGATTCTCCGACAAGTCGTTGAGCAACTTCACAAGCTTGTTAATGTCATCAAGGTCATAAATTTCAACTATATATGATTTAGCTTGTTCGATTTAATGATTTGTTTTCCATTTAAATACTCTTAACATTGATTACTAAAATTTCTGTTGGTTCCTACGAATATCTTGATACATGTATGGGGGGCTAAAATGATGCATTGTAGCCAAAGAGTTGAAGCTATTTTATAAGTCTGGAATTTCAGCCGACTTGCATCGAATTTTCGGATGGGATTTGGGCACTTCTGAGTCTACATGTCTTCTTCAAACATATTCGTATATCTCTTAGCTTTCTAATGCATCTTGAAATGCATCAATTCGACATTGGGAGCTCAAGTTATGTCCGTTTTAGTGAAGACTATACGAGCAGAAATCTCTATACGAATTTATTACAGGAAATATTATTTATTACGAATTTTCAATAATTTTATTGATTATGTGTACTTAAATTTAATCTAGGATTCTTTATGAAGATATTTAGATAATTTAGGATTAGATTTTTTATTTATTTATTAGTTTTTTAGGTTAGATAAAATATGTTTATTTATTTTATTATTATCTTTACTTTTCCTAATTTAAGTTGAACTCTTCATTTGTAGCCTATTTAAAGGCATATTTGCTTCATTAATAAGAACAACATCATGAATTTATGAGTTGCAAAAACCTTTGGCCATGGGCTATTTTATTTTCAGGGTAGATAGATTTGCCTTGTTATTTTTCGTATCAGAAGTCTTCTTCAACGTAAGTTCGTCAAGTTCTTGTAATGGAGATCATCTTCACACTCTTGCTTGCCTAGGTAATTGCATATAGGAGGGTGGGTTAGAGCCGCTTGAGGTTGTTTGCTTAGATAATCGCGTCTAAGAGGGTGCCGAGGACAAAATATCCTACAACATCTATCTCGTCATCATCCATTCATCGGAGAGATTCGGGCCGTTTGCAGGTGTTTTCCTATTCAAATGCGATTAGGAGGGTGCCAAGGACAAATCTATCCAACACCGCCACCATCAAATTCATCCTATATCGTTTTTTACATCAAGATCATGCTTTATTATCGGTTTGCTGAACTTGGAGTTTGGAGTTTTCTCGGATCATATTAGTGAGTTTGCTAGATTAATTGTGATCTAGAGAGTTCCTAGATTTTGAGGTAATTATTGGATCTTGGCTTCCGTATCAATTGATAATCAGAGCCTTGGTTTAGTTGTTTGAAACAATTATCTTTTACTGTTGTTTTAATAGTTGAGAAAAAAGAAAAAAATATATAATTCTCTATATAGATCCTAGTTTTAATATTTCATTCTTGGAGACATATCAAGAGACTTGAAGGTTGTGGTCAACAAATCTTAAGATTCGGGACGAATCGTTTTCAATAGGGGGAGAATGATACATGTATGGGGGGCTAAAATGATGCATTGTAGCCAAAGAGTTGAAGCTGTTTAATAAGTCTGAAATTTCAGCTGACTTGCATCGAATTTTCGGATGAGATTTGGGCACTTTTGAGTCTACATGTCTCTTCAAACATATTCGTATATCTCTTAGCTTTCCAACGCATCTTGAAATGCATCAATTCGACGTCGGGAGCTCAAGTTATGTCCGTTTTAGTGAAGACTATACGAGCAGAAATCTTTATACGAATTTATTACGGGAAATATTATTTATTACGAATTTTCAACAATTTTGTTGATTATGTGTACTTAAATTTAATCTAGGATTCTTTATGAAGATATTTAGATGATTTAGGATTAGATTTGTTATTTATTTATTAGTTTTTTAGGTTAGATAAAATATGTTTATTTATTTTATTATTAGCTTTACTTTTCCTAATTTAAGTTTTCATTTGTAGCCTATTTAAAGGCATATTTGCTTCATTAATAAGAACAACATCATGAATTTATGAGTTGCAAAAACCTTTGGCCATGAGCCATTTTATTTTCAGGGTAGATAGATTTGCCTTGTTATTTTTCGTATCAGAAGTCTTCTTCAACGTAAGTTCGTCAAGTTCTTGTAATGGAGATCATCTTCACACTCTTGCTTGCCTAGGTAATTGCATCTAGGAGGGTGGGTTAGAGCCGCTTGAGGTTGTTTGCTTAGATAATCGCGTCTAAGAGGGTGCCGAGGACAAAATATCCTACAACATCTATCTCGTCATCATCCATTCATCGGAGAGATTTGTGCCGTTTGCAGGTGTTTGCCTATTCAAATGCGATTAGGAGGGTGTCAATGAAAAATCTATCCAACACCGCCACCATCAAATTCATCCTATATCGTTTTCTACATCAAGATCATGCTTTATTATCGGTTTGCTGAACTTGGAGTTTGGAGTTTTCTCGGATCATATTAGTGAGTTTGCTAGATTAATTGTGATCTAGAGAGTTCCTAGATTTTGAGGTAATTATTGGATCTTGGCTTCCGTATCAATTGATAATCAGAGCCCTGGTTTAGGTGTTTGAAACAATTATCTTTTAATGTTGTTTTAGTAGTTGAGAAAAAAGAAAAAATATATAATTCTCTATATAGATCTAGTTTTAATATTTCATTCTTGGAGACATCTCAAGAGACTTGAAGGTTGTGATCAACAAATCTTAAGATTCAGGACGAATCGTTTTCAATAGGGGGAGAATGATACATGTATGGGGGGCTAAAATGATGCATTGTAGCCAAAGAGTTGAAGTTGTTTTATAAGTCTGGAATTTCAGCCGACTTGCATCGAATTTTCGGATGGGATCTGGGCATTTCTGAGTCTATATGTCTTCTTCAAACATATTCGTATATCTCTTAGCTTTCCAACGCATCTTGAAATGCATCAATTCGACGTCGGGAGCTCAAGTTATGTCCATTTTAGTGAAGACTATACGAGCAAAAATCTTTATACGAATTTATTACGGGAAATATTATTTATTACGAATTTTCAATAATTTTATTGATTATGTGTACTTAAATTTAATCTAGGATTCTTTATGAAGATATTTAGATGATTTAGGATTAGATTTGTTATTTATTTATTAGTTTTTTAGGTTAGATAAAATATGTTTATTTATTTTATTATTATCTTTATTTTTCCTAATTTAAGTTGAACTCTTCATTTCTAACCTATTTAAAGGCATATTTGCTTCATTAATAAGAACAACATCATGAATTTATGAGTTGCAAAAAATTTTGGCCATGAGCTATTTTATTTTTAAGGTAGATAGATTTGCCTTGTTATTTTTCGTATCAGAAGTCTTCTTCAACGTATGTTTGTCAAGTTCTTGTAATGGAGATCATCTTCACACTCTTGCTTGCCTAGGTAATTGCATCTAGGAGGGTCGGTTAGAGCCGCTTGAGGTTGCTTGCTTAGATAATTGTATCTAAGAGGGGGCCGAGGACAAAATATCCTACAACATCTATCTCGTCATCATCCATTCATCGGAGAGATTCTTGCCGTTTGCAGGTGTTTGCCTATTCAAATGCGATTAGGAGGGTGCCAAGGACAAATCTATCCAACACCGCCACCATCAAATTCATCTTATATCGTTTTCTACATCAAGATCATGCTTTATTATCGGTTTGCTGAACTTGGATTTTAGAGTTTTCTCGGATCATATTAGTGAGTTTGCTAGATTAATTGTGATCTAGAGGGTTCCTAGATTTTGAGGTAATTATTGGATCCTGGCTTCCGTATCATATCTATTATTTTGCCATCTTTAAATTCATTACCTTGTTTATCAGGTAGATGATATCTCAATGGAACCGCATGTAGAACGTGAATTAATGCTTATGAAACTCAACACCAATCCAACTACTCGTGCTGAGGTACCGTGTTGTTTGGTTATTTATCTGCTCAATAGATGGAAACTGTTCTCTTAAAGGGTTATTACGAACTTCGATTTCCTTTTTCTACATCTGGACATTCAGTCTTTAATTTGCACTACACTTTTTAGATAATGTGGCTAGCAGACATCTTCCGAGCAAGCATTGTGGATACTTCAGAACACTTCTCGACTATTGAGGTGATTTTTGATCTTATAGTATTTCATGATTAATTTTATTTGTATATGCATGATTTGGGCAATTAGACATATATAATTTTAAACATATATACAAAAAGTTAAAGGAAGCCAAGGCATTCATAGAATATCGAATTTGAGTGTCCTTTCGGTGCAAAATGTTGCATGTTAAGTTTCTTCAGCCGTTCAGGATTTACTACAGCTGCAATAGGATTCCTGGCATCTTATTATGGAATCACAAGAAAAATTGGTCTTTTCATTTTGAGGCTTTTTTGTTCATCTATTATATTTTATCGCGTATGCACATCTCAGGTTACTGGAGACCCAGGAAAGATGGCAGCTGTTCAAAGAAATATGAGCAAGTTTGGGATAAAAGAACTTGCGAGGACTGGGACGGTATGAAATCCCCGCAAACTTGTATCAATATTTTCCTTAAAGCACAAAATAACTTGTGCATGAGATTCAATAGAAAGCTTCAATATTAGCATTTTAGAGCACGATTGGAATAATTGGACCGACCATTGTGATATGTAACATAAGCCCTTGTTGAGTTACACGTGAAAGGGAGCATTAACTAGTTTTAACAACTACTATAAAGTCTTCGGTTTTAATTGGGAATGTTTCGTTGAATTGTAGTATTGTACTAATGTTCAAAGATGGACCTTTGAGGTCTATCATTCTATCAAGTCATTGTGTTCACTAAGATTTGAACATGATGATCATGATAGATTGCTCTGAGGCGCGAGAAGATGGGGGAGACTGCTCCTTTTTGGGGATTTTCTGCTGCTTCATATCCAGATCTTGAAGGTAGATCATCTAATGGTGCGGTTTTAAGGGATGCAAAACTGGTAGATAATGGTGATGTCAATACATACTCAAAGGTATGCACTTTTTTCTTCTACTTGTAAGGCTTTGCATGCCGTTCTTGCTACATGACTTTCAGTTTTGTTTTTTAAGAACTCAAATAACTAGAACTGTTTAATTTGAAATTTGAAAATGTAATCAGTATTTTTTCTGAATCAAGTTGGATTTTGCTCACCCCTCGCAATCATGCTTATCCAAGTTTGGTGTTTACCTTACCCTAGGGGAAAGTAGAGAATTATTTTAACCAAGTCGGATAAGATGATAGGTAAGTCTACCCCATTATTAGTCTGGCACACATATGCTAATATGTGATAAAAATTATTCTATCCTGCTCTTATATTTGTGCAGTCCAAAAATAGAATGGGATGGGATGATGTTTACCTCCAATCCACTTTATTGTCTTCTTTTATCGTCTCTCAGTTTTTATATGCGCCATACATACTCTAAAGTCAAAGAATGGAACCTATTAAAGTTAACTAAGAATGAATACAGCTTGGAGTTGGATTATGATTATGTTTTCTTGCACATTGAACAGAACAAATGAAGTTGGGAAATTGGAAAGCAACACTTACAAGATGTTGGTTTACTGAATATTTTCTAATTTATGTATCCCGAGTCCCATCAGAGGATAATTCTAAAAGTTGCAAGTATATTAGAATAGCATGGTCTGTGTCTTTTGCTGATTCTGCGTTATGAATGTTCTGTGTGATTTATTTTTATTTTTGTGTACTTTCACCATGCATCAAGTCTTAGGACATTGGAGAATCTCAAAAGTTTTTATTTGTCACATGAAGGGTGACGTATATCCCATGGAACCTTCTGGCGGCTTCCCAGTAAATCAAGTTCTCGATGCTCATTGGGGAGTTCTCTATGATGAAGATGTAAGATACTTCTCTTTTTCTCCGACCGCTCTTTCCATTATACCAATAATCTATTTCTCCTAGTCATTTGTTCCAAGTGGTGTGAAGCAGTTTGTGGGTTTTTTCTTTATTTGTATAATGTCATGTTTAGCTTTGTCATTGTTTGTTGGTTGTGAGCCATATATATATGTTCAGTCCATTAGTTGCAGATTAAGATAATTCATTGATCATTCACGGTGTTATTGAAATACGACTGCTTTATCTCAACCTTATCCCCAGTTTTGATATTTAAACTGGTAATTTTGTTGACCTTTACTGATAGTAAATTGTTTTCTTGAACTATGTTTGTTGTATCACTTGCTGTTGTATTGTAATGCTTGTACATTCGTGTCTCGTGTGTGTTCTTCATGTGTTTCATTCTAAGTTTCAGTCAACAGGGATTCGGTCACACACTTTATCTATGATTGTGAATGACACTCCTGGTGTCCTAAATGTCGTTACCGGGGCTATTTCCCGAAGAGGCGATAATATTCAGGTCAGCTTGGTTTTGCTTCATGCTGCATTTTCTATTTGCCTTCTGTTTTTGCCGGGTAGCTCATGCAAGACTTATCGCAGAGTTTAGCTGTGGGACCTGCTGAAAAGGATGGTCTTTCTCGCATTACAACCGTTGTTCCAGGAACATATGAGAAAATAGGAAAATTGGTTCAGCAACTCCGGAAGTTAGTGGATCTTTATGAGGTGAGAGGAATGTGATAAGAATTTTAAAATGCAGAGAATCCAGGCCAAATAATCAAATATATCTAGCAGAAATTCTGAGGAAAAGAAAACAAGAAAAATGGAAAACAAAATAGCACTTAAAAACAACTCTCCTTTTAGTAAAATTAATCTTTTATTACCTTTTAGTTGACAGTATTTACGGAAGTACTAGTCTTGCTTAGTCTGGGATTGGTGCTCCCATTCTATATTATTAGCAAAAACTGTAGTTAGATGGTTCATAGTATAATTATGGACATATTCTACATTGCGCTACTGGATTTCCGAATTCCAACTTTTAATCTGAATCAACAAATGGCTTATTTGAATAATGTGCTTCAGGTGCAGGATATGACGCACTTACCATTTGCAGAGAGAGAGCAGATGTTAATAAAAGTTGCTGTGAACCCTTCTGCTCGACGGGATGTCCTTGACATTGCTAGCATATTCCGAGCTAAAGCTGTTCATGTGTCTGATCACACAATTACTCTTGAGGTCACATCTTGTTCTACCTTAATTCACCTTCATGCATTCGATGAATTACTGCCTTCTCCTCCTATAAAAAATCTTTAGAATCTATACTTTGATGATTGTTTGGCTCTTCTTTTTAGTTTCTATCATCATTGTCGTCTAAGGTAGTCTAGTCCTTCTCTCTGCAGCTGACAGGTGATTTAAACAAGATGGTTGCTCTTCAGGGATTATTAGAGCCCTATGGAATTTGTGAGGTTAGTGGCTTAAGTTTCATACTAACGACTTTTATAACTCGTATATATCAATTATGTACAGCTAGAGAAGAGGTTTAGATAACCTTGACTTGGTGTGAACTTTCAGTATTCATTTGTTCTGATGGCCACGTCCCATGGGAAATTCAGTATTCTCAACCGGCATGTTTCATCTCACCACTTTCTGAGTGTGTGTGTGTATATTTGTTCCGTATATCTCTCCCTTTCTTTAACTATATGCTTTGCCTGAGAAATTCTTAACGTGGATAGTTAAAAAGAGCACTCTGTTCACTGTTGTTTATTCCCTTTCCTGTTTCTGATTTAAGGAAACTAGTTATATGGTTTTCTTCAACCTTTATTTATTTAGTTATTTCGTTTAATGTGTTGAAGGTGGCTCGGACTGGAAGAGTAGCACTAGTGAGAGAGTCGGGTGTGGATTCAACGTATCTCCGTGGATATTCTCTCCCTTTCTAGTTCTATCTTTTTCTTATAGCTGCTGGTTCTCTGGCAAAGGCAAGTAAAGGTCTAGTGTGTAATATATATAAAGATCTTTGTTGCCATCTTTACCCTGAGAAATTTTATGCAAATCGATCGGTGTCAGTCACCTTTGCATCTGAGTTCTGAGTCGTGATTCTTGTGAACAAAATTTGCCATCTCAACAATGGCAACAGTCCAAAATAACCAAAACTAAACCGGAAAGTACAATCGGATTGACAAAAAGAATGCCAAAACAGTCTAAAACTCAATCATAAAACAGACAACATTTAGACCAATTCTTTAAGGAACCTTTAATCTCTGGCTACACATATGACCTGCTTGCCAATGTTTTTTCCCGAAAATAGTCCAGCAAAAGCAGCCGGATCAGTTTCTAAACCTTCATTCATATCTTCAATGTACACAATCTTCCCCTGCTTGAAGTTTTCGCTGACATGTTCCAAGAACTGTGGGAACTTGTCCAAGTAATCGCTTTGCAAAAATCCTTGCATCTTGATGCGCTTTGGTACAACACAATACAAATTCTGGATCCCTTTCGGATACGAGATACTATGTAACGACACCATTCCACAAACAGCTATACGGCCATGGATCCGCATATTAAGCAAAGCCGCATCCAAAATGGCTCCCCCCACATTGTCGAAGTAGATATCGATGCCTTCGGGGAAGTACCTGTGCAGAGGTTTTGGCTATCAATAACAAGGAATTTGAAACTAACTTCATCTAACCAATGATACTGGACAAGTGCATCAAATTATTATTGGAAAACCTTTATTGCTGACCTTTTCAAAGCAGCATCTAGGTCTGTCTCCTCTTTGTAGTTAAAGGCTTCATCGAATCTGAGTTTGTTCTTTAGAAGATTGACCTATATGCCAAACTCAATTCTTTCTTGCATCAGTTCTTGTATTATCACATGACATGGGAGATAACTTTTTAATGCACGAGAATTCGTTTAAAACACATACCTTTTGGCTACTTCCTGCACTTCCAACTACATAGCAGCCATGTAGCTTGGCAAGTTGTCCAACAAGCTGGCCAACCGCTCCTGAAGCTGCAGACATGAAAACATATTCTCCCTTCTTGGGGCTACATATTTCATAAAATCCGACGTAAGCCGTAAAACCTGGCATACCTGCATTAAGCCTCTAAAATCAGTAATGAATTTAAACATCTTTAAGATAAACCTAGTATATGCCATTTGTCATAGGATGGCCTACTTGGTTTGCAAGACAGAAGTTTCGGAATCCAAGCGACATGACTAAGATTTGCTTATCTAATTTGTGGGTTCGGAAAACTATAGAAACAAGGAAACAACTTCTTGACTCAGATGGAGTCGGTGGTAAAAAAAAAATAGTCCCCTCTGCTCCCTTCAAGGCTACATAGAAGAAGCTCCACTTAATGCTTCGAGTTGTGATGAATAGTCACATAGCTAAATAAAGCACCTAAAAGTACCTCCAAATCAACCTTAGCAAAACTAATATACTAATCATACCCAAGTTGCAAGGTTATCATAATTATGCACAAATAAAAGAATGAGAATCCATCATAGCATTGTAGACAAAGGATCTCCACTAGAAATTCAGGCTAATCACCTCAGAGAAATGATAAGCACGCTCAGTTTTCATTAGCAAGTTAAGCTCCAAAATAAGTAGGTTTACATTGAGTCAACAGCTAGATCAGATGGCAGATGCTAACAACAGCCTATAAAAGAAGGATAGAACTAATGAAGAAGACGAACCAAGAAGTCCCAGATGGTAAGAGAGAGGAACAGAATGGTGTGGTTGGATCTTTCTCAGCTGCCAAGTGTTGCGAATCAAGCTGTACTCTTCCCAACCCGTGAATCCCGAAATGAAATCACCAGGCTTGAAATCTGGGTTATCAGAATCCAACACTTTCGCCACTCCGAATCCTTCAATGGGCTACATTCATCACCAAAAGATGAAAACAAATTCCTAATTGAAATGAAATAAACATAAAGTAGCACATGTAGTATTAGACCTGAGAAAGGAGAAATGGGGGAATGTAGGAACCATGAAAATCACGCATGCGACCTCTCATGTAAGGGTCGCAAGAGAGATAGAGATTCTTGACAAGGAAAGCACCCGAGCCTTTGGGAGCCTTCAGCTCGATTTTCCCCATCTTTATTGCCATGTCTGTCTCTTTGGGTTGTTCCTCTATGTACCTTTCCAGCACCACTTGTTTGTTCTCTGCTGTCGCCATTTCCCTTGCCCTCGCTCTCACTTCACTGCCAATATCCAAATCGAATCAACTCTCTCATTCTCAACACCATTTGTTTTCACCTTGCTTTTAAATGGCAACCCTCGCCGCTCAACTCCAATCACCTAACTTTTAGTAACCAACCTCTTCATACTGACCTTTCCTTCTCTGCTTTGCATGTATTCTCCTACGCCACTAAACTTACCTACTTCCATTTATTTTTGAATTTTATTAAAAATCAATAAAACAAATGGATTAAAGGCTCATTTGCACACTTTTTCCTTAACAATTCCCTAAAGTATTTTTCGAGATGTTTTATCTCATGAAACCTCCTTTCCCCTTCTTTATAAGGTTCGTTAGAAATTTTTTTTAGCTAATTAGTGCCACGTGGCACTTTTAATTAAAAAAGTTTAGTTAACTTTAATAAAAGTGAGTAATTTACATGTTAACTCTTTTAGGTTTTATTTTCATTCAGTTTAGTTCTTAAGGTTTTTAAAATTCAATTTAATTAAAAAATAGATTAAGAAATATTATAATAAATATTATAATAATTCTGATTTTCTTAATTAAATTGAATTTTAAAAACCTAAGTACTAAACTGAATGAAATTTCTTAATCTATTTTTTAATTAAAATGAATTTTAAAAACTTTAAGAATTAAACTGAATGAAAATAAAACTCGAAAGAGTTAACATGCAAATTACTCACTTCTATTAAAGCCAACAAGAGTTTTTAAAATTAAAAGTGCCACATGGCACACTCTGGTTGGCTAGCATTTTTTTAACGGACGTTACAAAAAAGGGAGCAACGAAGGTCATGATTTAAAGTTCAGGGGGCAAAACGTCCCGAAAAGTTCTTTAGAGTTGTTCGGGAAAAAATGTATACTTTAGGGGACAAATGTGTCTTTAAGCCTAAAACAAATATAATGTACTAAAAAAAGACCATGTCACTAAAAAGCCTCATAAAAATAAAACATGAAACTCAAAAAAACAAAAAAAAGCAAGGCTTCTTTGAGAATGACGTACATTGTGAAAGAAATCAAAAACCTTCATGATCCTTTTGTCTTTATTCAAAAGAGAGACTTTACATGTGAAAAAGGAGTGGTGAGCGAACCAAACTATCATGCAGATTGTTTCGCTACACAGATCTGATTACATTAGCAAACAACCACGAAAAATGATCAAACTTTCTATGAACAAATATGGTGATGATATCTATACCAGCATCAAACGACCGCTAAGGTATGCAAGAGCCGTGTCAAACGATAGAGGAAACATATCACAAAAATAAATGAAAACGTGTAAAAAAGCAGAGGAAAAACGTGTCGCAAGAGCATAGATTTTTATTGAAAATAGAGAAAAATTAAGAAAAAGAAAAATAGGATATGAAAAAACAAGGGAAATAGTAAACACCGACGATGGTTGACAACAAGCACCAAGGCCAATGCCACTGTCGGCAAGGACAGGCATAAGATTTTATGTTCGGGGTACGAATTGTTAGGGAGTTATATTAGAAATTTAGGGGTGCAAAATTCTAAAATTTTAGAGGGTGTGAATTTAGACCATCGGTAGAAAGTACGAAGAAATTACATAAACTATATAGAAGTTTGAAATTTTTAGAGAATGCAAGCCGTTTGAATTTTTATGTTAAAGGCAGTTCTAATTGATTAGACGTATATAACATTATTGGCTTAAGGACACAAATAGGATCTTTGGATCCTATTTTGACCAAAGCACTATTGTAACCCCCTTAACCCAGCCTAGTCGCTAGACCGAACCGAGCGAGCTACATTGGGTTTGCCGAGACAAACCCATAGAGATTTAACTCGAATTACGTCCATTTTTTTCTTTTATCTTATCTAGATGCAACATTATAACCTATGGTGTGCATACTGGCAACGAGTGAAAACTCAATTCAATCGGGCATCGAATCGACATTCAATTGCACGCAATTACAATTTAGGGACCAAATTGCAATTCTGGAAAAATCCAGGAACTTAATCCATTTTGAAGTTACCAATCCTTATTTAGTCAGGTTTCATGATCACATATCAAATTATAGCTCAAAAAGACCATCCGAAGTCAATTAATTGCTTGCATAACAATTAGGGACCAAAATGGAAGAATTTAAAACCTTTAATATCAAGTACAACTAACATAACAACCAGGCGTACAGATACAGTCTTAAAGTGTACAGATATGCAGGGGTGTATCGATACGGTCTATAGGTGTATCGATATGCGCGTTACAAATCATTTTTCCCAGAATTCCAATAGCTCAAAACCGTATCGATACACTTCTACCCGTACCAATACGCAGGCCAAAAATACACTTACCCATATCGATACACCTCTACCCGTACTGATACACCTGGGCCAAAAATACACTTACCCGTATTGATACACCTTTACCCGTACCGATACACCTGGGCCTAAATTGCCCAATTTTGTTAGTTTTTGGTACAATCAAGGGTTCAAACATGCTTTATCAAACCCTAAACATATACACAACAAGTCTAAAGATCAAACCATGTTAAAACATCTCAAAAACATAATTAAATCATGGCATCATACTTCAAACGGAAATTTAGAGTCATGCTTCATAGAAAACAACCAACCACCATACGAAACATAAATCCAAAGCAACAACCAAATGTATAAGGCCAATTACAACCCCAAAATAGCAATACAAAATTGCCCAAACAAAGAATTTAGCAAAAGTCCTCTCTAATCAATAATGTACCCCATTGCCTTTATTACTACAAGTCTAGTTTGAAGAGTCATACTTTTGCGTTAACAAGTCCTTGGATCTTCCCTCGCTTGCTCCCTGCCTCCAACCTTTAAATCTCTACATTGATGGACAAAGAGAGTGTAAGCACGCAAAGCTTAGTTAGGAGTGCTCAAAACACAATACCATCAATGCAATTAAAATCGGTTTCCAACTCACAAAGAGTTCATCATTTAAAACCACTTTCAAAAGATTATCATGCCTTTTAAACCAAAACATGCTTACTTCCCAAGCACTTCACAGTTGATTAAAAATCCATTTGAAAACAATAACCCATTTTGTTTTCAAAACATCCTTTACTACCCAAGTATTATCTCATTTGTTTCTGTCGCAACCCTCTCGAGCACGACTTTTTAAGAAAACGAAAACACGGAGTCGCCACTAATCTTTTTTTAAAAGTGTGATTGGATCACTTTTTTAAATAAGGGTCATTTTAATAAAATGATTTATTTATTAAAACAACAGTTTTAGTTTGCGAAAACAAGAAAATAAGTTCGGGAGTCGATTACGCATGGGGAAGGGTTAGCACCCCAACAACGCCCAAAAATTGGTACCTAACCGATTACAAAGAACGTTTTAAAACTGGAATTTGCAAGTTCATGAAAAAAAATCAACTTATTCGCTGTTCTATGAATATAAATCTATTTCAACGGTCTTACCACCCGAAAAATGAACTCCAATTACCGCCAACACTCCTGGCGCTAACCCGTCATTTTCGTTTGGTAAGACACCACATTAGTTAATTTTCTCTTTTTAAACAAGCCAGCAAGAAACAATTAAATGTGTTGTAATTTTTATTTAATCTAATTAGTGATTATTAATCCTAAGAAATGTCTACATTTATTTTACCTATTAAGATTTAAGTATACTTAAGTGTATTTTATTTTTAGATATATGAAGAACATTTTACGGCACACACGGGCTCTAACAAAGCTTTTGAGAACCTATTCCTAAGGATCAAGAATTAAACAAAACACAACTTAAATAAGTAAAAGAAAATGAAGTAAGGAAGCAATAAAATTAAATTACTTTAACCAAATAACCTAAATTGAATAAATACGGGAATTTAAATAAAAGAAAAGGGATAAATAAACAAAAACATTTTTTTAAAAAAAGTGAAATGATGACCAAATTGAAGGAAAGAAAATTTTGAGACAAAATTAAAAGAAAAATGACGAAATTGAAAGAAACGAGATTTGGTGAGCCACGGTGGAATACCCACCAAAGAAGGGCGCGAGTTATATCCAAGTTTGGGTCAGTTAAACGGGTCCGTATAAATAGCCAAAAGATAAACAAAAAATTATTCCTCCTTCATTTTTCATACAGATCAAATTGGCTTCCCCTTATCTTCTCTAAACTGTTCTTCGTGTTCTTCATGGATTGAAGAACATGACGAACATCCGTCGTGCCGGCCGCCATCCACTGGCGCCGTTGTCGGTGGTGGAAAATTCCCATAAATCCCCTTTTCCAGAATCCAACGAGCTCTAAATCGGGTGTCTGTCAAGGAAGACACGACCTTGGACGTTATGCACGGCGGCATCCACCAAAAAAATGAGGTAAAATCCCTTTTTCTTATTTAAATTCGAATAATAACAACAAAGAAAGAAGATTACCAGAGAAAAAAGCTTTCTTTATTCCACTGAAGTTCTGAATACAATTGCTTGCTACTCTTGAATCTGAAAGCTATCTTTGTGTATACTTTGTGTGTGATTTTCTCTTGTGTTTGCACCTGAAAATTACAGTGTTTATATAGGTACAATTGTGCTTGATTTGCATGAAAAACATTCCTTAATCCCATCCTTGAATTGCTTCCGATTTGATTCAAATTTAGCTTGATTTTGGCTAGGGCTTTAATTTAGGGATTTGTTTCCCTTTTGATTCGATTTCAATCCCTACTTGTTGTCTTTTGGTTTCTGGTGATTGCAAATGCTGATAAACGCTGCCAGTGAGGAGTGATCCAAGGTAAGGTAGGACGATGCAGAATTCATCAGAGAAGGTAAAAGGGTCACTGGAAGCTCAAACGACAGGTGCGTGGTTGCCACGCGCGAGTGATGATCCGCGTGGCCTGGTTCAGAGCGTTCTGAGCCATTAGATCACTCCTGATCTAATGGTTGGGAGAGTGTGGTACTATACCCTCCTCAACTAGGGTTCTTTGTGTTGAATCTGCACCGTTGGATCAGATTTGATCTAATGGTCCCTGTTGGCTGCGCAAGGAGAGAAAAGAAATTAGGGCTTAGGGTTTTTTGGATTAGAATTGGGC
This sequence comes from Hibiscus mutabilis, assembly GCA_019671005.1. Classification (NCBI taxonomy): domain Eukaryota; kingdom Viridiplantae; phylum Streptophyta; class Magnoliopsida; order Malvales; family Malvaceae; genus Hibiscus; species Hibiscus mutabilis. The sequence goes on along the minus strand of CM033712.1, from coordinate 40,036,891 downwards.
TGATCGGGCCTCTATCAATGTACATGGACATTTTATTTAATAAATGGGTTCCTCTTTATTTATATGGACTGTCATTTTTGGTTTAAATCATACTAATTGATAATACAAACCAATATACATAATAATAAGTAATTATAAAAAAGTAGTAATAAAAGGTGATAATATAATATAACAACAATAAAAATATAATACAAATAAAATGAAAACAAATAAAAACTTTGGTGAAAATTCAGTGACAATAGTTGCCCCTCTTTGGTTATTCCGGTGAAACTGGAATAGAGAAAAGAACAAAGGACACTGATTTTCACCAATTACCAATTCGTCAGGCTTTGAAAAGTGTGGTCCTCTGCCCGAACGGATAAACGGGTTCTATTCTCCTCACGCTCGAATAGATAAGCGAGTTTTATTCTCCTCATGCCTAAATAGATATGCGGGTTCTATTCTTCTCATGCTCGAATAGATAAACAGATTCTATCCTCCTTATACTCGGATAGATAAGCAGACTGAAAAAAGGTTCCACCCTCCTTATGCTTGGATGGATAAGCAGGTTCTATTCTCCTCAAGCCCGAATAGATAGGCGAGTTCTAGACCTGTCAAAATTTAACAAATGCTATAATTATGATGAGCATGCTCCTAAGGATGCCTATCGTATGTATGCATGTCTCTTTCTTTTGCTTTTTAAATTCTTTTTATCAGAATTAGTTTTTTCTTTGGTTTTTGAGTTTGCATGTTTGCTTGCTCAATCCAGAAAGACAATTGTGCTTTTTCATTATACTTCTTCGATTCATCTGATCCTTGCATATTTGCTCACTCAATCCATTTATCTTGTACTCCTGTTTGGGAAGGACTGACTTCTATCCTCAGATTTTTTGACACTCTTTTAGCCTTTGCCCAATCAAGGGAATCGCCAGGTCTCTAGCATTTTGATCGGCAAGTAGGATAAATCAACTACTAGACCAGTTCGAACTATCATTGTAGTTGATACATCAATTGTTCAGTGACAAGCCTCCTTGAGTGGCTCTGAAACTTGAATGAAAACCCCCAAAATCTCCTCTAATGTCTGTAAAATTGTTCTCATTGTCGTGGAAGAAAGACTAATGAACGAGCAGACACCTCTGTTTTGTAGCATACTGCCTTAAAATAATATCAAGAACCCTCAAAGCCTTTGGAGAGTTCCCATATTCTGCGCTAAGCACTTTGAACTGCTTGCACGGGAATCTTTGCTTATTTCTACCTTGAATGTCTTTCGGTATTAAAGCTTATTCCAGAACCTCACGCCTCCAGTTCAAAACTTAACCACGGAATGCCTCATAGTCCCTATACCTTTTTAAACAAATTTCAAAGTAATGCTCAAATTTTTTTGCATGTTTCGAATGATGTCAAACCTATTGATTCTTATTTCAAAATACAGTGCTTATGTGAATGGGGAAAGGGTATGAGCAAAGAGAAAAAAAAGTCTATGAGACAAAGTTTTATAAATTCTGTGGCAAACAGAAGAGAGGTTTCAAAAAAAAAAAACAAATACAAGAATTTAGATATCAGCGATCCAAACTTCTCTAGTCGAAACGCCACATGATGCCTTGAAAGCTGTCCATGCCGAGTAGACTTAGAAAATGATGATAACGCACAAAGATATGAAATTTCTCCCAAGTGTCAAGTCTCGAAGGAATCAATCTGTAACATGCCTGTCATGTAAACTATCTGAGCCGCCCTTTATGGGTTTTTGACTCAAATCCACCTTTGGTTTCAAAACGCCCTTTACTGGTTTTCATTTTGAGCCATTATTTTCTTTTCTTTTCTTTTCTTTTCTTGTCTTTTCTTTTCTTTCTCTTTTCTTTTTTCTTTTCTTTTCTTTTCTCTTTTCGTTTTTTTCTTTTTTTCTTTTTTTCTTTTTCTCTTTTTTTCTTTTCTTTTTCATTCCTTTTTCTTTTTTTCTTTTCTTTCTTCAGGCATAATACTTATTGACTGAATCTGAGTTTACCATGTTTTGAAGTTCATCTCCATCCATTTCAGCCAAGATCAATGCTTCTTTCGAGAAAACCTTTGTTACAATGTAAGGCCCTTCTCAATTTGGCGCCCATTTTCCTCGAGAATCACTTTGAATTGGTAACTTTTTCTTCAATACTAAATCCCCTTCTTGGAATTCTCTAGGGCGAACTTTCTTTTTGTGAGCCCGTATCATTCTCTTTTGATACATTTGGCCATGGCATAGTGCTTTCAACCTTTTTTCTTCAATTAAGTTCAACTAGTCATATATTGCATGTACCCATTCTGCATCATCTAGTTTAGCCTCCATCATAACACAAAGCAAACGAATCTCTACCTCTATTAGTAATACAGCTTTTGTTCCATACACTAGCGAAAACGATGTTGCCCAAGTAGATGTTCGTACTGCAGTTCGATAAGCATATAGAGCAAATGGTAACTTCTCATGCTAGTATTTATAAGTGTCAGTCATTTTTGCGACTATCTTCTTAATATTTTTATTGGCGACCTCTACTGCCCCATTCATTTTTCGGGTGATAAATCACTGAATTATGGTGCTTGATGTTGAACTACTCGCAGACTCCGGCTATCATTTTGTTATTCAGATTAGAAGCATTAACAGTGATTATACTTTCAGGTAAGCCGTACTGGCAAATAATTTCCTTATTCAGGAATTTACAGGCCGTGGATCTAGTGACGTTTGCATACGAGGTAGCTTCTACCCACTTAGTAAAATAGTCAATGGCTACTAGAATAAATCGATGCCCATTTGAAGCTTTTGGATGGATCTGGCCAATAACATCAATGCCCCATATGGAAAAAAAGCCACGGAGCCGTCATGACATGGAGAGATTGAAGAGGAGTATGAACCTTATCGGCATAAATTTAACACTTATGGCATTTGCGGGAATAATTGATGTAATCCCCTTTCATATTTGACCAATAGTACCGGAAGCGCATGATTCTTCTAGCCATGGTGAAACCACTATGGTGGGTTCCACAAACTCCCTCATGAACTTCCTCGAGAATCATTTGAGCTTTTTTTTGCATCCACGCATCTCAATTGCTTGGGGCAGGTACCGCTGAATTTTATGTACTGTTGAATACCGTGATACCAAGAAAGGCCATCTTCTTCTTCTTCCACGTTTTAACAATGAGCCATGGAATCTAACATTTGCAATTTGATTGGCATCATCTCAGAGCCTTCACTTGCTTTAAACACGGCAGCTAAAGTGGCTAAGGCATTAGCCATTTGGTTGTCTTCTCTGGAAGATACTTAAAAGTGATCTCATCGAATTCTTTGGTTAATTCAAGGACCAACTTGTGATATTCTATCAACTTTGCATCTTTTGTCTCCCATTCACCTCGTATATGATAGATAACCAACGCAAAATCCCCCAAAACTCTTAAGGTTCGAATTTTCCTTTTAATGGCTTCTTTCAAACCTAATATGCAAGCCTCGTATTCTGCCAGATTATTGGTACAGAAGAACTTCAAACGACTGATGAAAGGGTACTAATTTCTTTCTGGCGAAACCAAAATCACCTCGATGCCTCGTCCTAAAGCATTTACGACACAATCAAAGTTCATGACCCATGATTCTGTTAGGGTCTTATCGTCCACTAAGATACACATTAGGTCCTCATCTAGGAAGTTAAAATTTAATCCCTCATAGTCATCACAAGCACGACTTGCCAAAAATCCAGCTATAACACTCATTTTTACTGCCTTCTAGCTTACATATTGAATATCAAACTCCGATAGTAACATCTGCCATCGTGCTAATCTTCCAGATAGGGCCGGAGCTTCCATAATGAACTTTAGTGGATCCAACTTGGAAATTAGCCACGTAGTATGATATAACATATACTGCCCAAGCCTTTTAGCTGCCTATACCAAAGCGCAACATAGCTTTTCAATTGGAGTGTATCTGGTTTCACAGTCGGTAAACTTCTTACTCAAGTAGTATATTGCCTTTTCTTTTCTTCCAGTTTCATCATGCTATCCCAATACATAACCCATAAAATTTTCATATACTATTAAGTATAGAATTAGTGGTTTCCCTGAAACAGGCCGTACCAAAACAGGAGGATTGGTCAAGTGCTCCTTGATCTTCTCTAAGGCTGCTTGGCATTCTTCATTCCACGTCCCTGTGTTATTTTTTCTAGGCAGCATGAACATTGGATCGCACTTATCAGTTAACTGAGAGATGAAATGTGTAATGTAATTTAATCTTCCCAAGAAACCCAGACCTCTTTCTGTGTTCGAGGGGGTGGGAGCGCTTGTATGGCCTTAACCTTATCAGGATCGGTCTCAATTCTTCTTTCTCTCACAAAAAATCCTAACAGTTTTCTAAATGTAACCCCAAATGTGCACTTAGTAGGGTTGAGCTTCAGCTGAAATTTTCTCAACCTTTGGAAGAGTTTTTCGAGTGGTTGGGAGCTCTTGTATGGCCTTAACCTTATCAGGATCGATCTCAATTGCTCTTTTTCTCACAACAAATCCTAACAGTTTTCCAGATGTAACCCCAAATGTGCACTTAGTAGGGTTGAGCTTCAACTAAAATTTTCTCAACCTTTGGAAGAGTTTTTCTAGGTCCATTATATGCGCTTCTTCAAATTGAGATTTAGCGATCATATCGTCTACGTACACTTCTATCTCTTTGTGCATCATATAATGAAAAAGAGTAACCATGGTTCTCTGGTAAGTGGCCCCTGCATTCTTCAAACCAAAGAGCATCTCTTTATAGCAGAAAGTTCCCCAAAGTGTTATAAAAGTGGTTTTTTTCCATATATTCTGGGCACATCTTGATCTGGTTATACCCAGAGAATCCGTCCATGAAAGAGAAAAAGGGAATGTCCAGCTGTGTTGTCCACTAAGGTATCAATATGTGGTAGGGGAAAGTTGTCTTTAGGACTTTCCTTATTAAGATCCCTGTAGTCAACGCACATACGTACCTTTCTATCCTTCTTTGGGACTAGGACGATGCTAGCCACCCATTCAGGATACTTATCTACTTCGAGAAATCCTGTATCATCTCTAATCTTTAGAAGCGTCTCAGCCTTCATCCTTCAGAGTTTTTGCTTTATGGGCTCACATCCTACCTTTATAGGAAGCCAATGTACAACGATGTCAATGTCAAGACCCAACATATCTTGATACGAACATGCGAAGATATCTTTGAATTCCTTTAGAAGCTTAATCAGACTTTGTCACATCTTGGCTATAACGGTGGTACCAATCTTTACCTCGCCTTTCTCTTCTTCAATGCCGAGATTCAGGATTTCCAATTCCTCTTTGTGAGGTAGAACCTGCTTTTCCTCTCATTCTACCATCCTGAGCAAATCACTAGGAAAGTTATATTCTTCCTCATCGTCAACATTTTCAACTTCTTCTAAGCATAAAGACAATTCAAAGTCAACCTTTGGGTCCGACTCGGAGTCATTTACACTACTGATATCTGAAGACCTGAAAAGAAATAGACGAAGAATATATACCAAGGAAGAGATGAATGGAATGATTGTTTTTTTAGGTTTCACATTTTGGGTTTATTTAAAGTTTTAATTTTCTTTATGGAAAGTGTTTGCCACACAAGATTTATAGGAAAAGAGCATCTTTATTGAAATTTTAAAATCGTAAGTTTAACATAGGCCCTTTACATAAGATCCCTAATTGCCTCCGGGCCCAAAGGCAAAAAAGGTTAGTTTTGAGCATTACTCTGTAACTACTTTAAAAACTATAGGGATTTCTTCTGTAGTCCAGTTTTCAAGTTCAGCGCAGGGGTGAATCATGGATAAGTACTTGTTCTCTCCTTCCTTGCCCATCACAGCGTTGATGCTCAGCTTCTCAAAGGCTTCACACAAATCATTCTTTCCTTTTTCCTCCTCATCAATTTGGGCATTTGGTTCCAGAAAGGCTCCAGATCTGAAATTGTGGCTCAAGGGTGGAAACGTAATTGGCTCCCATTCAATCTCTTCCCCTTTTAGTCTTGCCCTTCTTCTTTCCTGGTGCTTCATTATCTCTGCCTTTCTTTGCCAATTTTTGGGTTTGAAGCCCAACCCAAACCGATCATTCTTTGTTGGGATAACCACGGGATACAGCCTCCCTAGTGTCTTTTCCTGAATCCTTTTCCAACTTCGGCTCCTTTTCTAAGGGTTTGCTTCACTTACATCTTCGCGCAATTGGATAACTCTGACTCGGGTACCTTACTTCCTACGGTGACAAAGGTCGCATTGACTAGCTCCAACATCCCGAAGTGACATTCGAGCGCACCCTCATCGATCTCGATGTAGGGTGCATCAGTAGCTACTGATGCAATGATTTCCTCCTCAGCACCAATTGTTATCAACTAACCATCCATCACAAATTTTAATGTTTGGTGTAGGGTAGAAGGGACCGCACTTGCTACGTGGATTAATGGGCGCCCAAGCAAACATCTATAGCTGGGCTTTATATCCATGACCACAAACTCCACATTAAAGTCCTATCTGCAAATGTATTTCAATCTTTCCTAACACATCTCTCTGAGAACTATCAAATGCTCTTACGGTGTTTTGATAAGCTCTCATATGGGAGCTATCTACAGGTAATTTCTTTAGCGTTGCTAATGGGAGGACATTCAGGGCTGACCCGTTGTCAATAAGAACACCTGGTAGCATATGTCCTCATCATTGAAAGAAATAACGTTGTTTACAACAATATTGCTGACCAACATGTCCATCTTGTCGGTCATGAATTCCTTCGGTACAAACATTCAGTTCAGAAATATCAATAAGGCATCTCGGTGGCCCTTAGAACTTAGCAAGAGAGACAGCATAGAGATTCTGGCCGGGAGGTTATGGAGCTACTCCACCACACTATACTCACTGTGCTTAAGTATTTTAAAAAATTCTTGAGCCTCTGACTCCTTCACGGGTACATGATATACTAGTGGCTTCTCCTAAAAGAAATCTTTCTCCTCTTCTTTTCCTGGCTCATTAGGAGTAGCCTTTCTCTGTGCCGTATCTCTATCCTCAGCTATCAGTGAGGAATACAGTCTTCCACTTCTTGTGAAATGGCTTACCTCGTTAACCGGTTCTTCTCTTGTCTTATCTCCAGTCGATGATTCTCCTGGGGTTGCTACCACGCAAGCATAATTCCAGGGGACTTTCTTGTTGTCCCTATAAGGAAAAGGGGTCGGTGCCTTGGTAATTAATCATGGGGTCACACCCCTCGTAGGTTCACTGACTTTTTCTTTGGCTTTGATCACCAAAGGCTTTATTCCTGTGTAATCTTTCCTAGAGGAAGACTCCTCTGACGCACATACATCTATCATGTGCTTTATGTTTCCTTTCTCGAAGAACACAAGTTCCTTGTTGCTCATTTTAGCCTGAACCAGTTGCTTAAACTCCAAACAACATTGGATCTCATGTCCTTTTGCCTCGTGATACTTACAATAGAGTTTATTTTCAATCTTCAACTTCTAAGTTTCTCCTTTCAATATCCCAGCTGCAACCATTTGATGAGTGCCTTGACTTCAGCAACACATTCTTTGATCAACCTATCCTCCTCCTCAATCACGACATTTACCCAGTCTTTTTGTGGTTTGTCAAAGGGTTCCCTTTCTCTTCTAACATGTAAAACGATAGCATGCATGACTTTCTTAAATCATCCACCACTCTTTTAAATGTAGTGCAATTCTCAATAGTGTGTCCTTCAATTCCTCTATGGTATTCGCACTAAGCCTTGTCATTGTACCATGCCAGGTATGGGGGAAAGAAATGAGGAACATGACGTGGTAACACCATTTGAGACTTGACCAATTCAGCAAACAGCTCTGCATATGTCATTGGGATAGAAGGGAAATATGGTTTCGAGCTCCCTTGATATCTCCGTTCTTCATTTAGAGAATTCATTGCAACAGGTGTTGTGGTTGGAACATTGGGCTTATTGAAAGCTACACCCTTCGAATAGTTGGGATTATAAACATTTGTTGCATTGACTTCATTCTCCCTTTTCTTGTAGGGCTTCTTTGTTTCTCCTCCAGCTATTTTTTCGTTCTTGACTGCTGCTGCCAAGATCAGCTCCCCTTTCATTAGCATGTTTGCAAAGCTTTTCGTTGCATGGTGTTTCATGATATCATAGAAAGAGCCCTTCAAAGTCTCCACAAATATTGGGATAATCTCATTCTCCAACAATGATGGCTGAACCTGGGCTACCACATCCCGCCACCTTTGCGCGTACTGGCGGAAGCTTTCATGATCTTTTTGTTCCATTCCCTGTAGAACCAACCTATTTGGAACCATGTTCGTTACATGTTTGTATTGTACACTGAAAGCCCTAGATAAATCTTTCCATGACCGAATATTAGTCTGACTCAATTGCGTGTACCAGCGTGATGCTGATCCTATTAGACTATCTTGGAAACAGTGAATGAGCAGCTTCTCATTATCCAAATACATCGACATATTTCTATATTACATGGTTAAATGTGCTTAGGGACATGTGGTTCCATTGTATTTTTCAAAATCTGGGATTTTGAACTTCGGGGGAATTACAAGATCTGTCACCAAAATTAGATCCTTGGCATCTAAGCTGCCGTAGATGCTTCATTCCTAAAAAGATTTAATCATTCTTTCCAGCTTTTCATAACGACCTTCCCACTTTTTTCAACCTTGTCCTTGTCAGTAATTTCATCGAGGTCAGGAACCTCATAGTTACTTCAATAGTGGCTCTTAATTCATTTGGAATATGAGTAGAAGATTCAACAAAATGGATGGGGATCTTGGCCTTTGAGGCAACTTCTTTTTGCATCCCTGGATGTACAAAAGTTGTCCAGGGAATCGTGGTAGTGCATTGGTGTCTTCTCCAACTTCAAGTGCATCTGGGTCCTTGAACCCAAACATGGCTGCGATCTGGCTGACTATCTTTCTATGAGCCAACTCGATCTCATGCTTCAAATCATTTTCTATTTTGTTCAACCTGTCTTGGGTGGTTTTGTGGTTGTTCTCTAGGGTGGTCACTCTGTCTTCCATTGCTCTGGTTTGGGAACGAGTACTGTACTTGTGAGTTGTTTTTGCTATTTTGAATATTTTGTCATATGTTTTATTTTAGTTAGTTTCTTATCATGTTATGAAATGTCATGAATTAAACTAATGCAAAGAAAACACAACAAAACCAAACAAAAAAACACTAATGCAACAAAACAAAACAATGCAAATGCATGAATGCAAGCGAAGGGTCATTGATTCAATGGAATTTTGCTCTAGAAATAGCTCTTTATTGAATGTTAAAGGTCTTTATTACAAAACTTTAAAACTTTCATGAGTACATCTCAGCCCGAGCACCCAAATCCTTAATTTCTTCGATTAACCACATGAGTCTTGGTCTGACTTCTTCCTTTGGCTTGATGTATTGGCGAAGGGCTGCAGCTTTTTTGGCTAACATTATCACGTGCCTAGCTACATCTTGAATCTGAGCCATGACGGTCTTGTCAAACTCATCTCCCTCTTGGAATCTTCTAGCATTGTCTCTAAGACGAGTGAACTAGTAGTCATTAGCCCCATAAACAATATCCTCAAGGACAAGGATCTTTGTTTTGTATTCTTGAATGACGCCGTCCATTTCTTCCACTTGTTCCCTAAAAGAATCATTCTCACTCAAACTGGCCTGGAGCTCAATGTAGGTATGATCATTTTGCAACCTGTGAAGAGAATGTTTCAGGCCATCCATCTTAACTTGTACCTCAGCAACAAAAGCCTGGCTTTGTTTCATTGGTCTCACTATATGTAGGTATGATCATTTTGCAACCTGTGAAGAGAATGTTTCAGTTTTTCACTGGTCTCACTATATGTTTTTTGCAACTCCATCAAACAGATTTTGTTGTCACGTGCCTTTCTCTTCAACGCAGCCATATTTTCCTTCTCTTTCTGAAGGACCCGCTTGCTGTTCTCATTTTCAGCTGCTTGCTTACCCTTCATTCTTTCTTCAATAGGTGCCTACCTATATTTCTCAATTTCCCATTTTTCGTGCTCTTTTTTAGCCCACATCATGTTCAATTTCTTACCTCCACTGTTCTGGACTCTTCCTCAAATTAGCATTTCGAACGGTGGTTTGAAATTTGAGAAAATTGACCTTCGGATCTCATACTTCTTTTATAAATCTTGATACAACTTTATTACCCGGTCTGTCGCCCCTTGTATTTTTCTACATCGAGGCTTGATTTGAACTTGTTTTGCTGGCTCTGTTCTCGTAGAGCTTCTATCTCCAACTTGGCTCTTCTCAATTCCTCTATCAGAATAGCAGCTTCTGAAGGTACTATCTTCAAGTGTTCTTCTAGAGACTTGGCATGTCCGGGTGTACGTTGTATGACCTTGTCGTTCATTCTTATGTGCCTCCAAACATCGTAGTCGGGGGTGAACATGCAATGACTGTCAAACTTTAACTTCATGTAATAGCAATTGTTCCATGAATCACTGATAGTCTATACCCTCTACCTGAATTCTCCTTGAAACTTGAACTCGGATGAATTGAGATCAGTAGTAAAATGACAAACTATCGAGAACCATATTGTCGTGACACCAACAAAGGAGCGCACCCAATCCACCCCATAAGCCCAATAACATTAGATAATTGAAATCTTCACACTTGTACAAAACCTTGGCATGACCCATCCACGAAACTCTTCATCTGATGTCTTGATCACGACGATCTTTGAAAATGTCCATCCATTTGCCTTTCTTGACCACTGGCCAATCTTTTTCTAGAAATTCTCAGAGAGGAGAAAAGTTTGGGGATAACACATTTGACAAAGTTAGAGTCGGGCATTTCCAGAAAGGACTAAGGACCCAAACCTGGAGCAAAGAAGCACACCCTCCGAAGTGCACACCTTTTACCTTCCAACATGCATTCTAGGAGATGAAAGTTTCTGCTAACACAGCAGGCACTGGATTGACTTCCCCCTTTAGTTGCTCAAAGAAATCTAACAAAGCCACATCAATGTTTCCTAGGACCCTCGAAAAAATAACTAGGCCGTAAATTGCAATAGCCAGGAGGTCCACTATCTTTTCTTTATTTGGGTGAACAGGGATTATTTTTCGGATGCTTGACCAAGGGAAATTAAAACTGCCCTTCTTTTCCGTATCAGCCCTTTGACCCGGCCTTCACTCATGCCAGCAAAATCTTAGAGCCTTGAGTGCGGGTTTTTGTTTTTAGGAGGCTTAGCATAGACTTAGTTCTTCTTCACTCTGTGCAAATTGAACAAAGCCAAGTACTCCTCAAATGCGGGCATGATGTCTTCTCCATTGAACGTAAAGCAGCAGTATCCTGGGTTCCAGAACTGAACTAAGGCCTATAGAAATGGCTCATCTACCTTCACATACAGTAGATAGGTTAACATGCATAACTTAACATGCAAGCAATCTCATATTTTGTTTACAAGACATTATAGGTTACCACTTCAACAATTCAATTAACATCATCATACAACTAGCATTTGAATAGCCTAAGTGAGAAAACATGCTTTCATTTCATTTCATTTCATTATTCTTTAGATTGAGACATGTAACATTTCATACATAAATTTACTAGACATGATCATTTGTAGAAACAATTGCACGTATCTTGTCTCCAAGCAAGCCATATGCCAAGCCTTACCATTCAGTATTTACCATTCAAACATGTAAAAACACTTACAACATGGTACATTCACATAAGTGACTATATAATTTCACAAAGCATTCAGATTACACAATAGGCTAGATCAATTACTTTGAAGCATTCAATATATACCCATATGCGCAGCATAATACTTTCCCATTACATAGAATTTGAGTTCATTACTTGTTTCACATTATCAACCAAGTTCACAACATGGTAAGCCCACTCAAGAACATATATATACAAGTTTCAAGTATTCAAAATGCATGCACAAGTTCACTAGATTTAATCTAAGTGCCACCAACTAGGGGAGTACAAAACAAGTATGAACCATATATTAGCTATGCTTGTGTCTTGCTTCAAGCTCAAGAAATCAGTCTTCAGGATCAAGCAACGATCGAATCCTTTATCATGTGGTTGGGAAGGATGAAAACAAGAGTGATAAGTACAAGAATGTACTTAGTGAGGTAGTAACTAGTTCTAACCAATTAATATATCAAATTAAGTGTCAATTAGTCAAGAATGATCCTAGCTAAGGATTTCAAGGCATTCGAATAACATAAGAAACAAGAGACAGTGAATCATAATTCATACTTTATCCATTTCAAGTAATCAAGCTATTCATGGTCACATATCAAGTAGTCAAGCAATTCATGCTTACATAACAAGATATCAAGCAATTCATTCTTACATGACAAGAAATCAAGCAATTCATGCTTACATGACAAGAAATCAAGCTATTCATTCTTATTAGTTCATTTATTATCTTTTTAACACAATCCTTGGTTCATAGTTTGTTTAGGTAATCGAGTCTCCAACCAACTATCACCACAAGATGTACCGTAGTACTGGTCAACCCTCATACTGTCGCCAAAGACCAAATACGTACCCTCTGTCTGTCGCCAATTAGGGACCTTATCCCTGGACTGTAGTCCGCCCTGACACAATGAGCTCTAGACTCTAAGGCATGCCCTTCAACCTATTCAACTAGCAACCAAGGTTGTTTGATTATAATTCATTTATTCAAGGATTTCAAGCTTTTCAAGTTCAAGATCATGTATCATTCAAGTGTATAAGTTCATGTCAAGCATTATCTTTTTCAAGAGTCATTTCGAGTATTACATGGCAAGCTTATACATGCATTAAGCCCTTAGGCCAATAGAGCCATAACTCATCATTTCAAGTATTCATTACATCATCTAAGCTAACACTTCAAGCATTCAGTTTAAGCAATTGGTCACAATACAATGTCATACATACAAGCATCAATGTTACCACATATACATGCTAGCATTCGATTTATACAACAATTCAAGGAGGTAGTCAAGTTTCATTTATTATCTTAATTCATACTTCTCTTATTAGGTCAAGATCATATTAAGTCCAATTTAACAATACAAGAATTTAGACATGTTTGCTTTGGTTAGGACCTAGTCCTAACTCTACAATAAACTACACTCACAATACTCCCCAAGCTAGCTAGTCTCGAAAGACTATTCCCTTTTGATTGTCCCTTGAATGCTCGACTTTAGATCCTTCTCCAATGTGCCCTCCTTGCTCTAGTAAATCACATAGATAGAACAAGGTCAAAACATGTAGTCACAAAGTCATTCAACATGGCAGCAAGGTTATTACATTATATATACAAAACAGATAGCATATTCATATACACACCTTAATGCACATTACCAAACTGCCTACATTCCATATTAAGGCAAAACAGGGCAGCAATTAAACTTTCCCAAAAACTGTTTGCAAAACAGTTTACTATACTGTATACAATTACCTAGATTGCTGCTACCAGGCAGCATGTACTCTGCTCACTAAAACATGCATAACTTTCATTCCGTACGTCGGAATTTCAATTAGTTTACACCATTGGGAAGAAAACTTAATTGTATTTCTAACCAATCTTTCTAACCATATAGGCCTTGCATTTTAATCCTTTACCAATTAATACAGTTTTTAGCTTAAAGACAAACCTATTGCATTACTGGGCAGTTTGCACTGTCAAAGATTTTCATTTCCAGAATCCATTTTACAACCCAGAATTTAGTTATGTTTTCTCCTAATGAATTTAGACATGTTAAGACACTGTCCATAAGATTTTAAGCCTTAAATTCCTTTTATATAATTTATGGTGATTTTTCGAAGTTACTGCCCAGAATACTCTATTCTGGGCATATTACACTAGGTTAAGTTTTAGCCTCATATTCATTCAAGCAAAGATTCTAACATTGTAATTTGACTTATATACTTATTTCTTTAAGCTTAGATCAGTCCAATTCACCTAGCAATGTGATCAAAACAGGGCAACATATACAATTAAGCACGTTTACACATTTTTACCTGGCAAAATAGTCCCTAATCGAAACTAGTTTCAACCATGATCCCTATTCTCAATTTCCAGCAACCCATACACATATTTTTAGCAATTTGATTAATAACACTCACAATTTCAAGGACCATTAAAAGCTAACATATTTTAACATGCATAATAATCATCCTATTCGAATTAGGCAACAAGAATATCACTAATTCAAGATTCAAGCATGTAATTGAAGTGAGGAATCAAGCATTTACCTTCCTCAATGTGAATTCTTATTCAATTTAGTCATACCATGGCTAAATCTCTTAAGGATTCCATGGATATCCTTCAAGCTTTTTCTCTTCTCTCTCTTTCTCACTAACACATTTGGTATAATCAAATGAGGAAGAAGAAGTCTTCTCCCAATAGTGGCCGGATGGACCTTGTCCTTGTGACAAGTGGATAGTCCACTATCCAAATAAATTTGCCATGCATTCCTTGTATTGAAATTTGATTCTATTATGGTCCTTTTAATTTGGCACTCTAACTTGTTGGCTATAACATTTTGTTCCCTTTAGTTATTTGTTAGCTAATGTTCTTTCCTCTTTAATTTGATTAGCACATATTTCAATTAGTCAATAGCATAGATAGTGGTAACCTTCCTAGGAAGGTTTAGGGTGTTACAATTCTCCCCTCCTTAAAATAAATTCACCCTCGAATTTACCTGAATCGAATAGGTGAGGATATTGCATCCTCATGACTTCTTTCGATTCCCACGTTGCCTCTTCTACCTTGTGGTTTCTCCAGAAGACTTTGACAAAAGGAACGGTTTTGTTCCTGAGCTTTCTAACTTCACGATCAAGAATCTGGACTGTTTTTCTTCGTAAGACAAGTCAGGATTTAGTTCCACTTCTTCAGGATCTAATACATGTGATGGATCAGATCTATACCTTCTGAGCATAGATACGTCAAAGACATTATGAATCTTGTCCAATTTACTGGGAAGAGCCAATCGATAGGCCACTGGCCCTATCCTTTCAATGATTTGAAATGGACCAATGAATCGGGGACTAAGTTTCCCTTTTCTTCCAAACCGAATGACTTTCTTCCAAGGGGAGACCTTGAGGAAGACTTTGTCTCCAACATTGTATTGGATGTCTCTCCTTTTCAAGTCTGCATATGCTTTCTGCCTATCAAAGGCTGCTTTTAATCGATTGTGAATGATCTTCACTTGTTCTTCAGTTTCTCTGAGCAATTGAGGTCCCAATACTTTGTTTTCTCCAGTTCAGACCAGCACAAGGGAGTTCTACATTTCCTTCCGTATAGAGCTTCGAAGGGAGCCATCTGGATAGATGTTTGGTAGCTATTGTTGTAGTCAAACTCTACTAGGGGTAGAGATTTCTCCTAGTTCTTTCTGAAGTCTATAACACAAGCACGTAGCATGTCTTCAAGTACTTGGATGATTCTTTCAGATTGTCCATCTAATAGAGGATGAAATGTTGTCCTAAGGTGCACTCTAGCTCCTAGAGCCTTCTGTATGGAATTCCAGAATCGGGAAGCAAATCTGGGGTCTCGATCAGAGATTATAGCTGTAGGTACACCGTGCAATCGAATCACTTCACGGATGTATAGCTCGGCTAAGGTTTCCAAGCTCGTGTTCATTCAAACAGGGATGAAATGAGTAGACTTTGTGAATCTATCAACAATCACCCATACAACATCATTCTTTCTTGGAGTGGAAGGAAGACTAGTAACGAAGTCCATTGTAATCCGATCCCATTTCCACTGAGGGAATTCAATGGGTTGGAGCAGTCTAGTGGGAACTTGATGCTCGGCTTTGACTCTTTGACAAGTTAGGCACTTTGAAACAAAGTCTGTTATAGCTGATTTCATGCATGGCCATCAGTATAGTGGCTTTAGGTCCTTGTACATCTTAATTGATCCAGGGTGAATCGAGAAAGAGCTTTGGTGAGCTTCTTGTAACATCTCGTGTTTTAGTTCCTCATTGTTAGGAACACATACTCTATCTTTGAAATAGAGGAGTCCATTTGACTTGAGGGAGAAGTCAGAATTAGACTCAGAGTCTAGCTTCTTTACATACTTAACAATAGGTTCACCACTTAGTAGGCCCATCAAGACATTATATACAAGCTTCAAAATGCATGATCAAACTATCTATATACATCTAGTTCCACCATTCTAGAAGATATACAAAACAAGTATGGAATCATACTTTAACTAAGCTTGTGTGAGTTGCTTCTTGCTCAAGGCAACAAGCTTCAAGATCAAGCAACCTCGTATCCTTTATCATGTATTTGGGAAGAATGAAAACGAGAGTGATAAGTACAAAAATGTACTTAGTGAGGTAGTAGCTAGGCTAACCATTTGTTATTTCAAGTTTCATGTTTTTTAATCAAGTATAGACCTAGATAAGGCTTTTCAAGCATTATAGTGATCTTAGCTAGGCTTTCAAGCATCAAGTTTATCCTATCAAAGGATATCAAGCAATCAAGATAATCCTAAATAAGGATTCAAAATTCGGCCATTAAGGTACAAGTAACAAGCAATCAAGGAGTCATGCTTTCAAGTCAAGTAACATACATGTTCATGGCATTCAAGACAAGTATCATGTATTATTGGATTGTTATTAAAATTTTTATTCATTAAACAACCCCCTTGGTACTTAGTTCGTATAGGTAATCGAGTCTCCAACCAACTGTCGCCACAAGATGCACCGTAGTGCTGGTCAACCCCCTACTATCGCCAAAGACCACATACGTACCCTACGTTTGTCACCAAATAGAGGCCTCAGCCCTGGACCCTAATCCACCCTTACACAATGAGCTCTAGACTCTAAGGCATGCCCTTCTACCTAGTCCAACTAGCTACCAAGGTCGTTCGATTTACCATTTATTAATGTGTTCAAAGATCAAGATCATATCAAGCAAGTTCATTTCATGTTAGGCCCTTAGGCCATTGTGCCATAGCTCACATATAAAGTATTTTCATGTTTCATTTCATCAAGATGAGACTATGTCTCAAGCAAGTCCTTACATTCAATCACATGGCATTATAGCACATACAAGCATCCATGCTATCACTTAATCATGCATAAGCATTCGAAATAGACATGTATTCAAGGCTATGATCAAGTTTCATGTATTTCTTTAGTCATCCTTCCCTTATTAGGTCACGTTCATGATTAGATTCATTTATCATGTCAATAATGTATCAAAAACACATAGGTTAGGACCTAGTCCTAACCCTAGAGGTAACTACACTCACAATACTCCAAGCTAGCTAGTCTTGGATCCACACTCCTTTGTTCTTGGCTTTAGATTGTTCCAATCTTTCCTCTTCCAACAAGTTTACTCCTGGTTCTATCACATTACAAGCATAAGCATGTCAAAACATGATTACAAGGTCATTAAATACTAAACAAGGTCATTCAATCAAGCAATGCTACAAGCATATAACATTCACATATTGGGCAGCATGCTCATGTGCATTGTCCATTATACTTAACTACACTTTTCTACATTCTAGTCCATGTAAAACAAGGCATATTCCAAGGCCTAAAACTGTTTACAAGACAGTTTACAAAATGCCACAAAACAGTGTGCATTTGCCTATGCAACTGCTGCCAGGCAGCTTGCACTCCTGTCACTAAATCATGCATATCTTCCATTCCGTAAGTTAGAATTTCAATTGGTTTACACCGTTGGAAAGATAATTTTTTTTCTTTATGACCATATAAGGCTTGCATTTTAGTTCTTTTCCAATTAATACAGTTTTCAACTTAAAAACAGGGTATTTTGCTTTACTGGGCAGTTTGCACTGTCTCTTGTATTTCTTCTCTACAATTCCGCATACAACCCAGAGTTTAGCTTTGTGTTCTGATAATGAATTTAGACATACCAAGGTGTTGTATATAAAAATTTCAGCCTTAAATTCATTATAAACAATTTATAGTAATTTTTCAAAGCCTCTGCCCAGAACAGAGCATTCTGGGCAGATTACACTAGGTTGGATTTCTAGCTTCTTAACTCATTTTAGCAAGGTCCTAACATGAAAATTCCATTCATGATCATGTTCATACATGTCTAGGCCATCATAATTCACTTAGCAATGTTTTTAAAACAGGGCATAATCATGTTGAACCTAGTTTGATCTATTTGATCACATTTACACATTCAATTCATCAACTAGGCAGTCCATTACCTAATTTAACTAGTTCAATTAGGTGTAGTCACATTTCCAGCAACATATGTATTCAATTCAATCTTCTTTTTACCTAGCAACATGATCAAAACAGGATTCTATGTTCATTTAACATGTTTACACAATTTCTCAATCAAAACAGTCCATAATCAAGAATGTTTTGAACCATGTTCATATACCTCAAATTTCCAGCAACTATACATATATCCTATATCAAATTGGTTTCTAGAAATCAAGATTTCAAGTTTACACTGAAGCTAGCATGGCCCTAACATGCATAGAAATCATCTAATTTCATCAAGACAACAAAGACATCATCAATCACTCATTCAAACAATTTATAGCAAGTTAGATTCAAGTATTATACCTTCTCCAAGCTTAATTTGATCAATGGATGAATTATGAAGCTTGAATTGAAGGTGTTTGCATGAAAAATTCTCCCCCTTTCTCTCTCACAAGTTTCAGCCAAAACAAGATAATGGGGAGGAAGATAGCCATATTTTTGGTTATTTTTCCTCCCTAGCATGAGTCATCATCCAATTTGGCACATGTTCTCCTCCAATGAGGACATGTGCCAAGGCCTCCAATTAATTAGATTTTACAAGCAATCTATAGGATTTTGCATGTTCAGATTTCTATCCTTTCATTTATGCCTCCTAGTTTTCATTTCAATTCAATTTAGTTAAATTTCACTTATTTGATCCTAAGGATGGCAAATGTTCAATTTCTTTAAATTGGTTACCACAAATATTCAATTAGCCTATAGTTTAAATTGTGGTAACATTACTAGTCCAATTTTAGGGTGTTACAATGCAAAACCACATTTAAACATTGTTACTATTTGATCCTTCATGATTCGGCCATTAATTATCAAATCCATCTAATTTGGTCACTAGATTTAATCAATTCTTCTAATTTGTAGATTGTTTGTACAATTAAGTTCTAATTAGTTTGTGACATGTTACTAGGCCATGATTTGGGGTATTACAAGAGGGAATTGTAATATCCTCAAAATTAGTATAAAGGAAGTTATTACAATGCCTTCACTTAATCCCTAATTGATTGAAAGTAAGGTACTAAGTCTAGTTATTAAGGACTTGAATGCTATAAATGAAAAAGTGGTAACCTAATGTATAAGTGACCAAACCAAAATAAGTGACAAATTGAAGGAATGCATGCAAAATTCTTACATTCCTAAAATGCCCCTACACATGTCATTAATTAATGGATAATTAAGGACAAATTAGTCATTTATGAGGAGATAATTGATGAACCATTGTCATCTTTCTTACTTGATAGCCGAATATGATGAACAAAGAAGAGATAAAGGGGATTGAGTGAGAAAACTCTATAATCATAGATTCGAGCTTGAAATTTGGAGAAATTGGAGTTGCTAGCATTCATATAATATTGATAGGAAGGTAAAATATCTTCCTTAATGTGTTATAGATTCAAATGATGCATGTATATTTAGGGTTCTTGCTTGAAATACATGAATTTTATGAATAGATAGTGAATTGATGCTATGAACTAGTTAATAAGTTCAATTGATTGATCAATCCATGAAATTGATTGTGTCAATCGAATGAGTAGGAGAAATTGATGTTGTCAATAGCCAAATTGATGGTGAAATGTGATGCTAGTTGCTGGAAAATTTGGATGATGATTAGAATGGATGGTTGATATGTGAATTGAAATTGCGGTTGCTGGAAATTGTAGTGAATTGATGTCTTAATGAATCAAATTGAAAATATTGCTCAATTGCCCTGTTTTTATAGGATTGACACATAATTGGATTGACTTAGACATGTATGAATGAGTTTATATATTGAACAATCATGTTAGGATCCTTATCTAAGTGATTAAAGAAGCTGTCCAGAATACTCTATTTTGGGCAGTGAGTTTGAAAATCTATAGAAAATCACATAGACCAAATTAGGGAGCAAATCTTATACGAACAGAATCATGTGTATGTCTAGTTTAGTATGCAACAAACGGAATAGAAATCCAAGTTATAAAACAGTTTGTAGAGACTAATCTCTACGGACAGTGCAAACTGTCCAGTGACACAATTAGGGCTGCCTTTAAATAAAAAACTGTATTAATTCACTATGAGTAAAATTGTAAGGCCTATATGGTTAAAAGGAAAATTAAGTTAGATTTCTAACAGTGTAAACGGTTCGAAATACTGACGTTTGTATTGAATTGAATGCTTGAGTATATGGAGTCACATAATGACTCAATTGGTTGCTAAATTGTATCTAATACACTATGCATTGTATGAATGTTAGATCAAGTGGAAATTGAGGAAAAAAGGGGCTCACTTAGATCAGCAAGCTAGTAGAGGGAAAGGGATTACAATCCGGGATCGACAATAGCTCAGAAAATTCTTGTGAGTGTTGTTTAAAGTTTGGATAGGGCAGTAACCTATCCAAGTCTATTTCTAATTTGTATTTCTTATTGATTCTTAAGTATAAATTGTATAATGAACTTGCTATGGAGCATTAGCAAGGTAAGTGCTCTTTTGAGTGGTTGCTTGATTGTGAAGCATGCTTGAATTGCTATTGATTGTCATGATATGCTTATTACCTAATTGAACTATATTGAAATGAAGCATGATGTTATAGATAGAAGTAACTCAATTCATTGTTTGATGACATATTGATTGACACACCTTCATTGACTATTAAACCATTGATATTGGTATTGGCTTTGAACCCTATTTGATTATAAGGGGATATTGGCACAAAATGTGCATATTGAATTGAATCATGCTTCTAATTGAATGAAAGTGATTACTATTGTAAGCCTTGGTCTCGAGTCGGTCTTGGATATAGTTGGCATGCCATAGAGTCTATATAGCTCATTATCGTGGTGAACTACGATTCAGGACATTGGTCCCTAATAGGCGACAGTTGGAGGGAAGTATTGTTATTGGTCAATGGCAACAGTATGAGGGATTTGCGCAAGTACTTTGTACCATATTGACTATTATTATTGGCGACAATTTGGTTGGAGACTCGAGTATCTAGACTGAGTAATCGATTCTCAAGGCTATACTTAAAATCAACTATAACTCATGTACATTGAATCTATTGATACATTGAATTGCATTGATTGATAGTAAAAGAAAATTGATTACCAAGAACTATTGATATTGAGACATTGATTGAACATTGCTTATATGAGATTGCTTGATTGTAAAGAAAACAACAAATGCCATGAACTTTTGACATTGAAACATTGATTGAACATTGCTTTTGGGATTGTTTGAGTATTGAAACATTGAATGTGTTCAAAGGATATGTTATGCCCAAAGTAGTCAAACTGGATGATTGAGCATGTCTAAACTTCAAGCCTTGTATTGATATTGGATTGAAAATTTAGCAATGTACCTAGTATTGTTTGCCTAGGTCGAATGGTTCCTTATTAATGGGGGAACCATACCATCTGTTTGATGGTTTGTAGATGAGACTTATTGTATTGATTGCCTTGTAACTTTAACTCACTCACTAAGCTTTGCTTATTCAAGTCTCATTTCTACGATTTAGGTTGGTATTGGATCTTATCCCGAAGTCTAATCTCTTGAAAGTCACATTTTGCTTAAAAGAGCATGTTTCCATCTTGTTATAGTTCTCCTAGGATGGTGGCACCTAAGGCATGTATATTCATGATCACTTATTTATGGTTGTATATAATAACTTCATCTATGACCTATAAAGAGTATTGTATGTATATATGAGCAAGTATGCACTTTATATAGCTTGCATGCCTGTTAGCCTAATGTTAGATTTTTCCATGGTTGGATTGTGCATGTAATGGTTGAATAGATCACTTGAAATTTGATAATTAACAATAAGTAAATGTAGTAATTTACATGCTTAAACATGAACCACTTTGATCATTTAGGGTACTAGCCGAATGGTGTGTATAATATTCAAAGCATGTATGTTTGATTAAGGTAACTTAAGTAAAAGATGTAATCACCTATTGGTATGCATAATAGCTACAATAATTGTTGAAATCTTCTATGGTATTATACATCTAGTTCAAATGGTTTCTTGTAAATCAAGTAAGTCCTAAATGGTATTGATTATGATAACAAATTGCATTAGGGGTACTAATGTATCTAGTAGGTGCATCATGTATTGTATATTGGGGCCTCACCTACTCGAATTGTTCCTCAAAGTGCAAGAAAGGTTTAAAACTAATTGAACTCACTAGCTTAAATAGTATGGATCATTGATTGTAATTGTGGTAACCTACCTAATCCTACTAGGGAGGTTAGAGTATGTTACATGAAAAATATTACAAAGAGGGTATAAAGTCTCTTTCCCGGCATTCCCCGTGCTATTGATAGAACCAGAAGGCGCAAAGGTCTTGACCGCTGTTTGTAGCTTGGGTATAAAATTCCGTTTTGAAGAATAGTTATGGCTATAGGAGCTCCCTCCCTGGTGTTTCTACTTCTTGTTTTGCCAGTGAGGCTTATGTTCATCTCTCGACATCTTATCTCCCCGAAATTGGTTTCCTTTTCTACTTTTAGAAGCCTTCATCTTCGCCTCTTTGGATATTACTCGGTTCACCAAATCCTAAAAATATGTGATCCCCAAAGCTGTAAACATTGGTCCAAGTTCATCATTGAGCCCATCTATAAACATCGGACCATTTGAAATAATTGAAAGGATTGGTCTAGTGGCTTATCGATTGGCACTTCCTAGTGAATTCGATAAGATCCACAATGTCTTCCATGCTTCCATGCTCAGAAGAAATAGATCTGATCCATCTCATGTTCTTGAGCCTGAAGAAGTGGAATTGAATCCTGACTTGTCATACGAAGAAAAACCTATTCAGATACTTGACAAGGGAGTCAGAAGACTTCGAAAGAAGAATTTTCCTCTTGTCAAAGTCTTTTGGAGAAATCACAAGGTAGAAGAGGCAACATGGGAATCTGAAGAAGTCATGAAGAAGCAATATCCTCACATATTCGATTCAGGTAAATTCGAGGACAAATTTATTTTAAGGGGAGGAGAATTGTAACACCCTAAAATTGACCTAGAAATGTTACCACAATCTAAACTATAGGCTAATTGAATTCATAAGTTAATCAATTTAAAGAAGAAAGAACATTGGCCATCCTTAAGATCAAATAAGTGAAATTAGAACCAAATTGAATTGAAATTAAAACTAGAAGGCATAAATGGAAGGATGAAATTGTGAACATGCAAAGCTATGAAGATTGCATGCAAAATTCATTAGAAATCAAGGCCTTGACACATGTCCTCAATTGAAGAGAACATGTGCCAAATTGGAGAGTGACTCACGGCCAAGGAGGAAAGATGAACAAACATATTGTCATCTTCCTCCCTAATTCATCCACCTTGGCCGATTGCTTGAGAGAGAAAAGGGGAGAGAAGAAACTTCATGCATCACTTTCAATTAATGCTTTTTGATTGAGGCTTGATCAAATTTAGCTTGAAGAAGGTATAATGCTTGATTTCAACTTGTTATAGAATGTTTGAATGAGTAATTGATGATGTCTTTGCTGTATAAATTGAATTGGATGATTGCCATGTATGTTAGGGTCATGCTAGCTTCAAATTGTAGTTGAAATTGTGAATACTAGTAGCCAATTTGATAAAGGAAATATATATGGTTGCTGGAAATTTGAGAAATGTGTACATGGTTGAAAACAATCTTGATTAGGGACTGTTTTGGATAGTGAAAATGTTTAAACATGTCAATTGAATATAGAACCCTCTTTTGATCATGTATGTGGATGAATTGAAGATTGAATAGAATAGATAAGTTTCTGGAAAATGACTACACCTAATTGGATTAGTTAAATTAGGCAATGGACTGCTCAATTGGTAAATTGGGTGTGCAATGTTGATCAAATAGATCAAATTGGGTTCAACATGATAAGACTATGTTTTAAGCACATGTCTAAGTGAATTAGAATGACCTAGACATGTAAGAACATGAAAATGAATTGAATTGCCATGTTAGAACCTTGTTAAAATGAGTTAAGAAGCTAGAAACTCAATCTAGTGTAATCTGCCCGAATGCTCTATTCTGGGCAGTAACTTTGAAAAATCACTATAAATTGTATAAAATGAATTTAAGGCTGAAATTTTTATGGAAAACACCTTGATATGTATAAATTCATTAGGAGAAAACAGAATTGAATTCTGGGTTGTAGAATGAAATGTAGAGAAGAAACACTAGGGACAGTGCAAACTGTCCAGTGTAGCTAATTGCCCTGCCTTTAAGTTAAAAACTGTATTAATTGGAAAAGAAATAAAATTCAATACTTATATGGTTATAAAGAAAATTACGTTAGCTTTCCAACGGTGTAAACCAATTGAAATTCCGACATACGAAATGAAAGTTATGCATGATTAAGTGACTAGAGTGCAAGCTGCCTGGCAGCAACAATATAGTTAATTGTACACTGTTTTGTGACAATTTGTAAACTGTTTTGTAAACAGTTTTAGGACATTGATTATGCCTTGTTTTACATGAACTAGAGTATAGATAAGTGTAGTTAAGTGTAATGGAGAATGTATATGAGCATGCTGCCAGATTTGTGTATGTTATTTGCTTGTAACATTGCCTTGATTGAATGATCATATGATCTTGTTTTGACATGTATTTGTTGTGTAATGTGATAGAACCAGGAGTAAACTTGGTGGAAGCAGATAGAGTGGATCATCCTAAAGCCAAGAATAAAGGAGTGTGGATCCAAGACTAGTTATGCTTGGAGTATTGTGAGTGTAGTTATCTCTAGGGTTAGGACTAGGTCCTAACCAACGCATGCTTGTCTACATTCTTGAAATGCTTAAATGAACCTAATTGGACTTGACCTATTAAGGGAAGAATGACTAGTAATGCATGAAACTTGATCACATCTTTCAATACATGTTTAATTCGAATGTTTAAGCATGATTAAGTGGTAACCTTGGTGCTTATATGTGTGATATGGCATGTGATCAAGTGCTTAAAGAACTTGCTTGTAATGTTATCCTACTTGATGAAATGAAACATGAGAACTACATGATATGTGAGCCATGGCTCAAATTGCCTAAGGGCCTAATATGAAATGAACTTGCTTGACATGATCTTGATCTTGAAAGACTTGAATAAATGGTAAATCGAACAAACTTGGTAGCTAGTTGGACTAGGTAGAAGGGCATGCCTTAGAGTCTAGAGCTCATTGTGTCAGGGTGGACTATGGTCCAGGGTTAAGGCCCCTATTTGGCGACAGACGGAGGGTACGTATGTGGTCTTTGGCGATAGTAGGAGGGTTGACCAGCACTATGGTGCATCTTGTGGTGACAGTTGTTTGGAGACTCGATTACCTATACAAACTAAGTATCAAGGGGGTTGTTTAATTGATAACACATGTAATAACAATCCTAAAACACATGTGACTCGTCTTGAAAGCTATGAATAGTATGTTACTTGACATGAAAGCCATGAATTGTATGTTACTTGTCATGTAAGCATGACTTTCTTGATTACTTGTTTTGTAAGCATGATGTGCTTGATTTTTGATATGAATACATAAAGTATGATTCCATGTTCTTGTTCCTTGATAGCTGAATGTTTGATATCCTTAGCTAGGATTAACTTGATGCTTGAAAGCCTTAGCTAGGATCAATCTAATGCTTGAAAGCCCTAGCTAGGCTCATTCTTGTTTAAATGACACAAAACTTGATATAATAAATGGTTAGAACTAGTTACTACCTCACTAAGTACATTCTTGTACTTATCACTCTCGTTTTCATTCTTCCCAACTACAGGATAAAGGATATGAGTGTTGCTTGATCTTGAAGCCTGATTACTTGTGCTCGAAGCAAGTCATAAGCATAGTTAAAGTATGGTTTCATACTTGTTTCGTATATCTCCTAGATTAGTGGCACTAGATTGTATAGACTTTAGCTTGATCATGCAGTTTGGAACACTTGAATTTGTATATCTATATATGTTCTTGTTCTTGAATGGGCCTACTATGTTATGAACCTAATGACAAGTATGTAATGAACTTAAAGTACTTGTAATGTATATGATGTTGCTGCACATATGATGATACAAATGAAATGATCTAATGTTTGATCTAGTCTACCTTGGAACGTTCAAATACCTTGTTTATGTATATGTGTTTGCTTGAATTGAAAGTAGGATGATCGGACCATGCTTGCTTGTACTCCATTCGAATGACTTGGACTTATAAGGTCACTTGTATATAAACATACCTTGATGTAAGTATGGTTGTGTGTTTGATTCGTAAAGGCTGAATAGTCTAATGTGTGTATATGATGTTTGCCGAATGATTAGGTATAGGGTATGACTTGAATGGAACTAGTTACATGATATTGAATGTCTAGATAATCATGCTTAGTAAGTATAGGAATGAGATGTTTAAATGTATACAAACTAAGCAACATTGAATTGAAATGGAATTATGTTGTATACTAGGGTTGTTCGAATGGTTATTGCATAAGATGAAGTTAAGTGAATCATGAAAGTAGTAACATGTAATGTAAGCATGAAAGGAAATAATTTAGGAGCCTAATCGAATGCTTTAGGATGTCTTGAAATGAAAATATGAGTTTGCTTGTATGATAAGTAATGAATGCTTGGTGTTGTTTGTTAGTTAAGTAAGTATACTTAGTTGCTTGTTAGTTAAGTAACTCATCTAATAAGGATGAGTTATCAAATCAAATTTTGCCTTGTCCTTGCTTGTATTTCCTTGTCCTTGCTTAAGTAACGCCCCCGAGCCGGTTTGCTACTAGCCCAGGGTAGGGGGTGTTATAAAGAATTCCCATGTGACGGAATCAGTTGGGGCCGTAAGTGTAGTAGTCTCCCATCAACTAAGTGCTTCTTTCGCAAGAAGGGCTTCAGCACATTCTAACTTATGTTCATCCGAGAATAAGAGTTGTTTGGTCAAAATTCTAGTGGTTGCTTCAAGACAAAATTCAGCTTCCTCAGGCTTTTCTTCACTAGCTCCCATAAACGTATAAGCTCTATGTTGGGCCAATTTATCAATCGGGGCTCTTACTGGAGCCACCACATGGGAATTTGAAAGAGTTGGGGTGCCTTGTCTCATGGAGACTATCAACTGATCAAACATTTCTTTCATACTACTAAAACATTCATTTTGAACTGGGTGCTTCATAGGAATTTCTTGTTGAACTTGTTGAGGTTCAACTTTCTTGGGGGTTCAGGAGGATTTTGGTTCATCTTGACACTTACTCCTTCACTGGAGGAACCAGTTGGGGCTTTCATTATCTTTGCCTAGATGAGTTTCAGACATTCTAAACATGTAAGAAAAGAGCATAATTAGATGTGGATCACAAGTATTCAATCATGCAACTCCTAGGTGGCACAAGATATTAGCAAATACACAAAGCATTCAACTTAGGATCAGGTAACCTAGGCTCTGAATACCAAATGAAACATCCTACACTCGATTTAAAAATTAGGTCGAGTGAGGATAGCTAAAGTCGAACTAATCAACCATCATGTTAACCCAGATGGTACCCGAACATCTACCTAAGCATATCATGAATTTCCTAATCGTGAGGTTAAACATGTATATCAAGGATTCACCAATTCTTAACTCCATTAACTTAACCAATAAATTTCAATAGCAACTTAGTCAATTTTAATTTAACCTATTATAACATCCTTATTCCATTCCAAACCTCTTTATTAATATAATCTTGAGAGATCTTAGTGCTAAATCCATCTAAGATCATTATGATTTCAAACACAAGTAAGGATTTTACATTTCAATCCAATTAAGGTCCTGTTTCTAAACTACTAGAACCTACGCATGTGGCATCCATCAAGCATTCATCTCAACACCATTCATATCCATCACACAAGAAAGGATTAATATTTACAACCATAACTTAAGTTTAAGCCTTACATGCCCAAAATATCATAACTAAAGTGTATCAAAATATCAAGTGCCACCTTTCTTAGGAGTTTATGCTTAGAATAAACAAAACATACTCTTAGCAGCCCTTGTGATCCACTTTAAGCACATTCTGACTAAGGCTTCGAAAATCATCCTGAAAGGAATTAGAGATCAACAATTAAGCTTTAAGCTTAGTGAGGTAATTATTATTGAACATCTAAGCTATAAGACTTAATATCAAACAACTATTCAACTTTTAAAAGAAAATCCTAGTTTGTGTATTGTCAAAACTATAGATTGTAGTTACTTAGTTCGCCCACCAATTCCATTAATCTATAAATTGTAGTCTAATTATATGTGTATAATCATGGCATCTATTACACACTCTCTATAGTTTCAATAGGATCCAAAATGAAATTGAAATAGTCAAGAGAATTAGGGTCATCACTTCTATCTAATTATCATCCTATTAACTCAATAATCATTTTTTATACATATCATATAGCACATAACATAACATTATATCCAATAGAGTCATAACATTTGCAACACCCCTCGCCCGGGTTAGGAGCGAGGAGTGTCGATGCATGTAACATGTAAGGAGACACATGATATAGGCAAATTTGAACCATTTTCTTAAGTTTCTTACTTATCAAGTTACTACTTTCATAGTTCATTTTAAAACTTCCATTCTTTATTTCCTAAGCATGATTATCTAACCATTCAATAGCATGAAACTATCATCCTAATCATCTAAGTCATTCGGCCATTTACACTAATCACATACAACAATGCATATATCTAGTTCATTCAAGTCTTAATCAATCCTTATGCATTCGGCCAACCACTATTCAAGCATACATAATACGTACGTCAAGGTGTATTCACATTCAAGCAACCTTTTAGGCCCTTGTCATTCGAATTAGGAAGCATTCAAGCAAAACACACGAACAAGACAAAGGTTTTGAATTGTTTAATACCTATCTAGATTAACATATGGACATTCCATTTCATCAATAAATGTGCAACAATACATTAACCATTACATGTTATCTAGGTTAATTTCATACAAACTTAAGTACATTTACATATCAAAGGTACCTTAAAGCATTACAACCATAGTGACAAATTTTCATGCAAACTATGTATAAAACAAAATGCATGAGATAACAAGACTAGACACCAATCTAATGCCACCATCTAGGAGTCTTACAAAAAGTACCAAGTCATACATTGTGCTTTGCTTGTGTTCTGCTCCGAGCTCAAGAAAAGATGGCTATCGATCAATCTAAACCTAAAATTTTTGGGAAGAAGGAAAACAAGAGTGATAAGTACTTAAAGTACTTAGTGAGGTAGTTCCTAGATCTATCAATTTATTCAGATTATTAACTTAAAGTCCTTGTTCATTTTAATCGGGATTATCCTAACTAGGCATCAATTAAGTAGAGTCAAGACCTAACTAGTCCAACATACACCATTCGAATGCAACAATTCAAGAAGTCAAGAATCCATTTCAAGCTCACAATAAATCAAGTCAAACAAATGATTAATCACAATTTCTATTAATCAAACAAGCAATGTTAAGCAAGCATCAAGCTTTTCAAGCAATGAGATCATCAAGGCTCATTCGAATAGGGTCCCTTTTTACTGTATAATTTACCTTTCAAGTCATGAGCATTTTAAGATAACAAGTACTTCAATCATTCGTGTAATTTCATTTCATTTCAAGATCATTAGTAAACATCAAGTTTGATCACTCTTCATTCATAATTACAAGTCTTTGTTTCAAGTTCATTCATTCTTGTTTTGCCTTGGTAGATAGTAGGACTAGGCAATCAAGTCTCAAGTTGGTACACAAAGTACCTAGCATGTTATCGTATTAACTTAGGACTCAAGGTACTTAAGCAAGAAGGTGTCTACTACACCACGTATTAGAGTACACGAAGTACCTGAATAAAATGTGTCTGTTATACAACGTGTTAAGGTACACAAAGTACCAACATGTTATCGTATTAAGTCGAGCTCTAGACTCTAAGGCATGTCCTTCTACCTATGACGAACTAGCAACCAAGGACTTGTTAAGTCTTTTATTAGCAAGCAATTGCACATCAATTGATTAAGCAATAAGCATAACAAGATCAGTTTCATTTTAGATCCTTAAGCCATATAATTCTTAGTTCAATTCATAGGTGGTCAAGCATTCTCAAACATCACACAAGATTATTCAATCCAACATTGCATTCGAACATATCAAGCATTACTAGTAAGCACAATTCACTCATTGTCATTATCTAGCTTCATTACCAAGTTATTAGCTTATCAAGTCTTGATTATATCCTTTCTTCCCTTTATTAACCAATTACTAATAGAACTTAGATTCATTTCAAGCATAAGGCACAAACAAGTATTTAGTCATGCTGATTTGGTTAGGACCTAATTCCCAACCCTAAATCTAACTACACTCACAAAACTCCAAGCAAAATCAAGCTAGTGTTGCTCCTTGATATAGATTCCCTTATCCTTCCTATTAGCTTGGCCAACCCTCTCCTCTTCCACAAGATCTTCTATTCCTTGTTCTAATAAGCCATACACAAACATATAAAGAGCATGTTAGCACACAATTTATCAAGCCAATTCATTCAATTCAAGACAAGATTACAAGCATATAACATACACATATTGGGCAGCATGCTCTTGTACATTTTCCTTTTTACTCAACTACACTTTTCTAAATTCTAGTTCATGTAAAATAAGGCATATTTCAAAGCCTAAAACTGTTTTCAAGACAGTTTGCAAAATGCCACAAAACAGTGTGCATTTGCCTATGCAACTGCTGCCAGGCAGCTTGCACTCTAGTCACTTAATCAAGCATATCATTCATTTCATACGTCAGAATTTCAGTTGGTTTACACCGTTGGAAAGCTAAAAAAAATTAATTTATGACCATATAAGGCTTGCATTTTAGTTCTTATCCAATTAATAGAGTTTTTTACTCAAAGACAGGGCATCCTGCTTTACTGGGCAGTTTGCACTGTCCCTAGTATTGCTACTCTACATTTTAGTAAACAACCCAGAGTTTAACTCTATTTTATCCTAGTGAATTTAGACATTACAAGGTGTTGTCCATAAAAATTTCAGCCTTAAATTCACTATATACAATTTTTAGTGATTTTTCAAAGTCACTGCCCAGAACAAAGCATTCTGGGCAGATTGCACTAGGTTGTATTTCTAGCTTCTTAACTCATTTTAGCAAGGTCCTATCATGGCAATTTCATTCATGATCATGTTCATACATGTCTTGGCCATCATAATTTACCTAGAAATGTTCTTAAAACAGGGCATAATCATGTTTAATCTAGTTTGATCTATTTGATCACATTTGTACATCAATTCATCCACTAGGTAGTCCATTACCTAATTTAACTAGTTCAATTAGGTGTAGTCACATTTCCAGCAACAGATGTATTCAATTCAATATTCTCTTTACCTAGTAACATGATCAAAACAGGGTTTTAAGTTCATCTAACATGTTTGCACAATTTCTATAACCAAAACAGTCCCTAACAAGATTGTTTTCTATCATGTTCATAATTCCCAGATTTTCCAGCAACTATACATGTATCATATCTCAATTTGGTCACTAGGAATTACAATTTCAATTTCGATTTGAGTCTAGCATGCTCCCAACATGTATAGCATCCATCCAATTCATCAAGAGAACAAGAATATCATTCAAACAACCATTCAATCAATCTATAACAAGTTGGGTTCAAGCATTATACCTTCTCCAAGCTTAATTTGATCAATGGATGATTTATGAAGCTTGAATTTTAAGGTTTGCATGCAAAATTCTCTCCCCTTTCTCTCTCTATGGTTCGGCTAAGCTAGATGATAATGGGGAGGAAGATGATGATGATGATAGCTTAAGATAATGGATTTAGGAAATGTCTAATTTATCCTTTGTTTAATCTTTAATCATGTAATTAACCAAGGGCAAATGGGAGAATTGGAAATTTTAGCATGCAATCTCCTTTTTCCTTAATCTATTCGAATTGTCCCTAATTTCTTTTATTCTTTCAATTAAGTCCTTAACTATCCTAATTAGCTTAATTACAAGTTCAATTTAGCTATCAATTTAGGCAATTAGATTCAATACTTCTAGGCTAGGATTTAGGGCATTACAACATTTATACATACCTTAGTCAATTTCATGCATATAACTTACTTAATATAAATATATAGCAACCTCCCATTATCACAACATTTTTATTTAGCCTTGAGTTTCGAATCCTAGTCTAGGTACGCAAATCCTCAACCAACTGTCACCCTTATATAAAATATGGTACATAGAGTACCGGTCAATGAAATATCCTCAAATCTAGTATAAAAGAAGTTACTACAATGCCTTCATCTAATCCCTAATTGATAGAAAAAAGGGTGTTAAATCTAGTTATTAAGGACTAGAGTGCTATAATTGAAAAAGTGGTAACCTAATGTATAAGTGACCAAACCGAAACAATTGATAAATTGAAGGAATGCATGCAAAATTTTCACATTCATAAAATACCCCTACACATGTCATTAATTAGGGGATAATTAAGGATGAATTAGTCATTTTAAAGGAGGAACTAAATGATGAATATCATCATCTTCCTCATTGTGCCGAGTAGGAGGAAGAAAGAAGAGAAAAAGGAATTTGAGTGAGAAAGCTTTATCATCCTAGATTCAAGCTTGAATTTGGTGAAATTGGAGTTGCTATCATTCATATAATCTTGATAGGAAGGTGAAATCTCTTCCTTTATGTGTTATAGATACAAATGATGCATTTAGATTTAGGGTTCTTGCTTGAAATATATGAAATTGATGAATATATAGTGAATTGATGCTATGAACTAGTTAAGAAGTTCAATTGATTGATCAACCCATGAATTGATAGTGTCATTCGAATGAGTAGGAGAAATTGAGGCTGTCAATAGCTAAATTGATGGTGAAATGCTATGTTAGAAGCTGGAAATTTTGGATGATGATAGGAATGGATGATTGAATTGTAAATTGAAAATTGTAGATGCTGGAAATTCTAGTGGATTGTGTCCTAAAGAATTAAATTGAAAATGTTGTTCAAAACCTCTGTTTTGATCATGTTGGTAGATGAATTGAGGATTGAATAGAGTAGATAACTTGCTGGAAAATGAATGCACCAAATTGGATTAGTTAAAACTAGGTAATGGACTGCTCAAATGGTGAATTGGATGAATGATGTTGATCAAATTGAATTTAACATGATAATGAACTATTTTAAGCTCATTTCTAGGTGAATTAGACTGACCTAGACATGTAAGAACATGAAAGTGAATTGAATTACAATGATAGAACCTTGTTAAAATGAGTTATGAAACTAGAAACTCAACCTAGTGTAATCTGCCCAGGATACTCTCTTTTGGGCAGTGACTTTGAAAAATCACCATAAATTGTAAAAAAGGAATTTAAGGCTGAAATTTTTATGGATAATGTCTTGATATGTCTAAATTCATTTGGAGAAAATAGAACTGAATTCTGGATTGTAGAATGAATTGTAGAGAAGGAACACTAAGGATAGTGCAAACTGTCAAGGGCTGTAAATTACCCTGTATTTAAGTTAAAAACGGTATTAATTGGAAAAGAACTAAAATGCAAGGCCTATATGGTTAGAAGGACACTCAAGTTATCTTTCCAACAGTGAAACGGTTTGAAATTCCGACGTATGGAATGAAATATATGAATATATAAGTAGGCACTGTACATGCTGCCAGGCAGTAACAATTTAGATATTTATATTGAATTGTATGGTTATGTATGGAGTCACATAATGACTCAATTGATTGCTGGATTGTATCCAATACCTTATGTATTGTATGAATATTAGATCAAGTGGAAATTGATGACAGAGGGTCTTACTTAGATCAACAAGCTAGTAGAGGAAAAGGGATTACAATTCGGGATCGACAATAGCTCGAAAAAATTTCAGTGAGTGTAGTTTAAATTTGGAGAGGGTGGAAACGTCTCCAAGCCTGTTTTGATTTGTAAATTTTATTAAACCTTATATATAAATTGTATAATGAGCTTGCTATGAGGCAATAGCATGGTAAGTACTCCTTTGAGTGGTTAATTGATTGTGAAGTATGCTTAAATTGCCATTGATATGCTTATTGCCTAATTGAACTATATTGAAATGAAGCATGTTGTTATAGATAGAAGTACACAATTCATTGTTGAATGACATATTGATTGATACTCTTACATTAACCATGTAAACATTGATGTTGGATTGGATTGAGCCCTATTCGACTAAAAGGGAACATTGGCACAAATTGTACATATTAAATTGAAACATGCTTCTAATTGATTGAAAGGGATAACTATTGAAAGCCTTGGTCTTGAGTCGGTCTTAGATATAGTTGGCATGCCATAGAGTCTATAGAGTTCATTGTCGGGGTGGACTACGGTCTGGGACATTGGTCCCTAATTGGCGACAGTAGGAGGGAAGAATTGTTATTGGTGATTGGCAACAGTAGGAGGGATTGACCAGGTACTTGGTACCATATTGTTTATTATTATTGGCGATAGTTTGGTTGGAGACTCGAGTATCTAGACTGAGTAATCGATTCTCAAGGCTATACCTAAAATGAACTAATAACTCATGCACATTGAACCTATTGGTATATTGAATTGTATTGATTGAATGTAAAGGCAAAATTGAATGCCATGAACTATGAATATTGAAACCTTGATTGAACATTGCTTATATGAGTTTGCTTGATTGTAAAGGAAAATCAAATGATATGATTTATTGCTATTGAAACATTGATTGAGCCTTGCTTATATGAGATTGCTTGATTTGAATTGTTAATCGAATTGGGTGATTGAGTATGCCTAAACTTCAAGCCTTGTATTGTTATTTGATTAAAAATTTGACAATGCATCTAGTGGTGTATGCCTTGTTCGAATGGTTCCCTATTGATGGGGGAACCATACCATCCATTTGATGGTTCGTAGATGAGACTTATTGTATTATTGCCTTGTAACTTTAACTCACTCACTAAGCTTTGCTTATTATAGTCTCATTTATACGACACAAGTGGATTTTGGGTACTATCTTGAAGTCTAAGCTCATCCTAGTCACATTTTGCTCAAAAGAGTATGTTTCCATCTTGATATAGTTCTCCTAGGATGGTGGCACCTAAGACATGTATATTTATGGTCACTTGGCTATGGTTTGTATAAGTTAATTCTATCTAAGATCTATAAGAAGTTTGGTATGTATATATAATAACATGTATGAACTTTAATGAACTTATATATTTGATAACCTAATGTTTAATTTCCATAAATGAATTATGCATGAAATTGTTGAATAGGTCTCTTGAAAATGGTTAGTTAACATCAAGTAAATGTTCGTACTAGCTGAATGATGTAGATGATATTGTAAGCTTATGTTTGATTAAAGTCACATAGGTATATCTTGCAAAACACTTATTGGTATGCTTAATAGCTACATAGGAAACATGGAATTTTTCTTTCATGTTAATCATCTAGCCGAATGTTTACCTAGAGGACAAGTAAGTCATAATTGGTGTTGAACATGATATCTAATTGCTTTATGGGTCCTAATATATCTAGTAAAAGATTCATACAATGTTTAAAGTATCATCACCTATTCGAATGGTAACTTAAAGTGCAAGAAAGACCTTAAATGAAATGTATTCACTATCTACAATTGATTGAATTGTTGTGTGTAATTGAAGTAACTTACCTAATCCAACTAGGGTGGTTAGAGTATGTTACAGAATGGTAATCAGAGCTTATGGTTGTATGATTCTAGGGTGTATTGCATGAATAGGCTATTGTCATTGATCATTTAGGTGCCACCTAGGAGTTACTTGAATATTGATTGGATTGTGACTTGAGCTTGACTTCTCTTATTCCTTATATATAGAATGTCTGAAACAAGATTAGGAAAGGACAATGAAAGCCCAACTGGCTCCTCCAATGAGGGAGGAAGCGTAAGGATGAACCAGGATCCCCTGAAGCCTACTGAACCCCAACAAGTTCAGCAGGAAGTCCCTGTGATTCATCCTATTCAACGAGAATGCTTCTCCAGTCTAAAAGAGATGTTTGATCAAATGATTGTCTCAATGAGACAAAGTACTTCTGAATCTTTGGTAGCAAAACCGGCAAGAGCTCTTGTTGATAAGTTAGCTCAACACCGAGCTTACACTTTCACTGGAACAAGTGAAGATAAGCCAGAAGAAGCAGAATACTGGTTGGAGAATACAACAAGAATATTGTCTAAGCAACTGTAGTGCTCAGATGAACACAAGTTGGAGTGTGCAGTGGCTTTATTGGCCGAGGAGGCATTGAATTTGTGGGAAACTACTACTTTGGCAGCACCTGAAGCAGTTGTCACTTGGGAATTTTTCCTTAAAGAATTCAAAAAGAAGTATATAAGTGATCAATATCTTGCTGATCGTAAAAAGAAATTCTTGTACCTGAAACAAGGAGGAAAGCCTATCGAGCAGTATGTCAGTGAATTCTGTAAATATTGCAAATACGGCTTTGAGTTCATAAAGAAAGAAGAGGACAAGTGTAGAATGTTCATTGACAGTCTTAATGATGAGTTAGGCCCCATGTTCACTGCCTTGGGGATTACTGATTTCCAAGAACTGTTCAATAGAGTTATAGCTAGCGAAGCAAAGATGAAGACTTCGGAAAAACGATCAGAGAATTAGTCTCGAGATAACAAAAGATCGAGGGATGATCACAAGCCTCATTGGAGCAACAAGACAAAAGCATCATGGCGGAAATTCTTCCAATCAGGGAAATTTCTCAAAGGGTAGCTATATACCCAAGCCACAAGTTATGTCCAGATCCTCAACACCTATGGTGTCATTAGATAGTGCTGGGAATACTGAGAGGGAGAATCAAATCCCTACTTGCAAAACTTGTCAAAAGAACCATACCGGAGTTTGTAGAAAGCTCACCAATGCTTCCTACTTGTGGGGAGACACAACACACTATGTCAAAGATTGCCCCCAAAATCCGAACAAGTTACCTTCTCATGCTTCTCATAAATTGAACCAAGCTCCTTCACCCAGGGGAAAGGGTTCGAAGCAATCTAACTCGGGCAACTACAGGAAGAGCAAAGGCCGAGGGTCTAATGCTACATATCAAGAGTCCCGAGAACCTGCTCGAGTCTATCACATTCGGGGGCGTGAGGATGAAGAATCAACTAATGTAATTATAGGTACAATCTACCTCGATACATACCCTATTTATGCTTTATTTGATACTAGATCAACCCATTCATTCATAAGATCTTCTTTAATTGAAAAGCTTAAATTGAAGCCTGAATATGTCAGTTGTAGCTTAATTGCTACCAATCCTTTTGGAGATAATGTAATAGTAAACCAAATATGTAAGGATTGCCCTTTGTTTATTTAGGGCATTCCATTCCGAGCTGACTTGTTATTGTTACCTTTTGTTGAATTTGATCTCATTCTGGGATTAGATTGGTTAGGAAGGCATCAAGCTTGGGTAGATTGCCAAAAGAGAAAATTGCTTCTCCAAGGTCTAGAAGAAAAATCCATTACCTTGATCGACAAGAAACCTATTAGCATCATTGCTGCTATGATTAAAAGTGATGAAATTAAATTCAGGGTGAGTTTATTCCCTATTGTTTCTGACTTCCCTGATGTTTTTCCTGAGGAATTGTCAGGATTGCCCCCTATTCGAGAAGTTGAATTCAAGATTGAAGTTCAACCCGAGAGTGATCCAATGTCTATCGCTCTATATCGAATGGCCCATATTGAACTCAAAGAGCTTAAGCAACAATAGAAAGAGCTTTAAAACAAGGGCTTCATCCGACCTATCTCTTCACCCTGGGGAGTACTCGTATTGTTCGTTAAGAAGAAAGACGGGTTGATGAGGCTATGTATTGATTATCGTCAACTAAACTGGCTCACTATCAAGAACAAGTATCTATTGTCGAGGATTGAGGACTTGTTCGATCAATTCAAGTATGCAAAAGCCTTCTCCAAGATTGATTTGCGATCGGGGTACTATTAGATGAGAATACAAGACTCGGATGTACCCAAAACGGCTTTCAGGAATCGATATGGTCACTACGAGTCCCTAGTTATGCCCTTCGGGCTAACCAATGCTCCAGCGGCTTTCATGGACTTAATGAACACAGTGTTCAAACCCTATTTGGACGAATTCGTGGTTGTCTTTATTGATAACATCCTTGTCTACTCAAAGGACAAAGAAAAACATGCTAATCACCTTCGAATTGTACTCTAAACTTTGAGGGAGAATCAGCTATATACCAAATTGAGCAAATACGAGTTCTGGCTCTCGAAAGTATCCTTCATGGGCCATGTTATCTCGGTCGAAGGGATAAAGGTTGATCCTAAGAAGATTCAAACCATCATCGAATGGAGACCTCCAAGGAATGTTAGTGAGGTAAGGAGTTTTCTTGGTTTAGTCAGGTATTATCGAAGATTCGTGAAGGGGTTTTCGATTCTTACTACTCCATTGACTCGACTCCTTCGAAAGAATACTCCATTTAAATGGACCGAGGACCAGCAAAGGAGCTTTGATCAATTGAAGCAAGTCCTAGCTCAAGCTCCTATTCTAATCCAACCTAAACTGGGAAAAGACTTTACAGTCTTCAATGATGCTTTCCACCTCGGTTTAGGGTGTGTATTGATGCAAGATGACAAGGTCATTGCCTATGCTTCTCGACAACTTAAGCCACATGAATTGAACTACCCAACACACGACTTGGAGCTAGCTGCGGTCGTGTTTGCTTTAAAGATCTAGAGACATTATCTATATGGAGAGAAATGTCAATTATTTACGGATCTTCAGAGCTTAAAATACATCCTAACTCAGAATGAGTTAATTCTTTGACAATGAAGATGGGTGGAACTACTAAAAGACTATGATCTAATCATTGATTACCACCCGGGCAAGGCAAATGTTGTGGCTGATGCGCTCATTCGCAAACAATCAATTGATAAGATCGAATACGAATTTCCAACATTGTTATCCCCCTATTCGAATGGATGATATAAAATCCACTAATTGAAATCCTCTAATTGTATCTTCAACTACTTTCAATGCCCATTTTAAGCTCCTAAAGAACCAGAGATACGTGGCAGAACTTCAAATTCAATCCAATTTGAATTCGAGGATCAAAGAGCATCAACAAAATAATCTCGAACTTTAGAAGATATTGAAAGGAATTGAATCCAAACCGAGCACTGAATTCTCAATTCAATCAAATGGTGTGCTCTACTTCAAGAATTAGGTTTGTGTACCCAATGATCCAATCCTTAAGAGAGAAATGCTTCAAGATGCACATAACAGTCCTTTTTCAATACATCCGGGAGTGATCAAGATGTATAAGGACTTAAAGGAAGTTTATTGGTGGCTGGGATTGAAGGCCGATATTGTTGACTTTGTATCGAGATGCCTCACTTGTTAGAAGGTGAAGGCCAAACACCAATTACCTACTGGACTCCTTCAACCCATCGAATTGCCTTAACAGAAGTGGGAGTGTATAACAATGGACTTTGTATCGGGATTGTCTCTATCACCAAGGAAAAATAATGCTATTTGGGTGATCGTTGATAGGTTCACCAAGTCAGCTCACTTCCACCTGTTCGAATGAACATGAGCCTCCAACAGTTAGCTGAATTATACTTGAAAGAAGTAATCAGATTTCACGGTGTTCCAAGATCTATCATATTTGATCGGGACTCTCGTTTTACCTCTCAATTTTAGAGGGCACTTCAAGAGGCTATGGGAACTAAGCTGAACCTTAGCACTACCTTCCATCCACAGACTGATGGACAATCAGAAAGGGTAATCCAAGTGCTTGAAGACATGCTTCAAGCTTGCATTATTAACTTTGGTAAAGACTGGAGAAATCTCTATCATTAGCTGAGTTTGGCTACAAAATAGCCATCAAGCTTCTATCAAAATGGCCCCATTTGAAGCATTGTATGGTAGAAGATGTAGAACTCCTCTATGCTGGTATGAATTGGGTGAAAACAAGGTCTTAGGACCTGAGTTGCTTCGTGAAACCGAAAATCAAATTTGGGTCATCCATAATAGATTGAAAGAGGCCTTTGATAGGCAAAAGGCTTATGCCGATCTCAAGAGAAGAGGCATTGAATATCGAGTGGGAGATTACGTATTCTTGAATTTATCTCCTTGGAGGAAGATACTCATATTCGAGAAGAAGGGTAAACTAAGCCCTCGATTCATCGGACATTTTGAAGTCTTAGAGAAGATTGGTCCAGTTGCTTACAAGCTAGCACCCCTTACTGAGTTCAATAGAATCCACAACATCTTCCATGTATCGATGTTGAGGAAATATCGATAAGATCCATCACATGTTCTAGAGCTTGATGAAGTGGAACTTAATCCTGATCTATCGTATGGTGAAGAGCCAATTCAAATACTTGATAAAGAAGTCAAGAGGCTTTGCAATAAGATTGTACCATTGGTGAAAGTTCTATGGAAGAATCACAATGTAAAAGAAGCCACTTGGGAACCCAAAGCAACAATGAGAAAGCAGTACTCTCATCTATTCCCCTCAGGTAAATACGAGGACGAATTTCTTTAAGGGGGAGGGAATTGTAATATCCTCAAATCTAGTATAAAAGAAGTTACTACAATGCCTTCATTTAATCCCTAATTGATTGAAAGAAGGGTGTTAAATCTAGTTATTAAGGACTAGAATGCTATAATTGAAAATGTGGTAACCTAATGTATAAGTGACCAAACCAAAACAATTGATAAATTGAAAGAATGCATGTAAAATTTTCACATTCCTAAAATACCCCTACACATGTCATTAATTAGGGGATAATTAAGGATGAATTAGTCATTTTAAAGGAGGAATTAAAAGATGAATTATCATCATCTTCCTCATTGTGCCGAGTAGGAGGAAGAAAGAAGAGAAAAAGGAATTTGAGTGAGAAATCTTTATCATTCTAGATTCAAGCTTGAATTTGGTGAAATTGGAGTTGCTAGCATTCATATAATCTTGATAGGAAGGTAAAATCTCTTCCTTGATGTGTTATAGATACAAATGATGCATTTAGATTTAGGGTTCTTGCTTGAATTATATGAAATTGAAGAATAGATAGTGAATTGATGCTATGAACTAGTTAAGAAGTTCAATTGATTGATCAACCCATGAATTGATAGTGTCATTCGAATGAGTAGGAGAAATTGAGGTTGTCAATAGCTAAATTGATGGTGAAATGCTATGTTAGAAGCTGGAAAATTTGGATGATGATAGGAATGGATGATTGAATTGTAAATTGCAGATGCTGGAAATTCTAGTGGATTGATGTCCTAATGAATTAAATTGAAAATGTTGTTCAAAAGCCTTGTTTTGATCATGTTGATAGATGAATTCAGGATTGAATAGAGTATATAACTTGCTGGAAAATGAATGCACCAAATTGGATTAGTTAAAACTAGGTAATGGACTGCTGAAATGGTGAATTGGATGAATGATGTTGATCAAATGGATCAAATTGAATTTAACATGATAATGCCCTGTTTTAAGCTCATTTCTAGGTGAATTAGACTGACCTAGACATGTAAGAACATGAAAATGAATTGAATTACAATGATAGAACTTTGTTAAAATGAGTTATGAAACTAGAAACTCAACCTAGTGTAATCTGCCTAGGATACTCTGTTTTGGGCAGTGAATTTCAAAAATCATCAAAAATTGTAAAAGAGGAATTTAAGGCTGAAAATTTTATGGATAATGCCTTGACATGTCTAAATTCATTAGGAGAAAACAGAACTGAATTCTGGATTGTAGAATGAATTGTAGAGAAGGGACACTAAGGACAGTGCAAACTGTCCAGTGCTGTAAATTACCCTGTCTGTAAGTTCAAAACTGTATTAATTGGAAAAGAAATAAAATTCAAGGACTATATGGTTAGAAATAAACTTAAGTTAGATTTCCAACTGTGTAAACGGTTCGAAATTCCGACGTACGAAATGAAAGATATGAATATTTAAGTAGGCAGTGCACATGCTGCCAGACATTAATAGTTTAGATTTTTATATTGAATTGTATGCTTATGTATGGAGTAACATGATGACTCAATTGATTGATGGATTGTATCTAATACCTTATGTATTGTATGAATGTTAGATCAAGTGGAAATTCATGATAAAGGGGCTCACGTAGATCAACAAGCTAGTAGAGGAAAAGGGATTACAATCTGGGATCGACAATAGCTCGGAAAAATTCCTGTGAGTGTAGTTTAAAGTTTGGAGAGGGCGGTAACTTCTCCAAGTCTGTTTTGATTTGTAAATTTTATTGAACCTTAAGTATAAATTGTATAATGAGCTTGCTATGAAGCAATAGCAAGGTAAGTACTCCTTTGAGTGGTTACTTGATTGTGAAG
Source organism: Hibiscus mutabilis (assembly GCA_019671005.1). Lineage (NCBI taxonomy): Eukaryota > Viridiplantae > Streptophyta > Magnoliopsida > Malvales > Malvaceae > Hibiscus > Hibiscus mutabilis. Next base: position 39,994,332 of record CM033712.1, on the reverse strand, counting down.
TATGCTTGAATTGCCATTGATTGAAATGATATGCTTATTGCCTAATTGAACTATATTGAAATGAAGCATGTTGTTATAGATAGAAGTACACAATTCATTGTTGAATGACATATTGGTTGATACTCCTACATTAACCATGGAAACATTGATATTGGATTGGATTGAGCCCTATTCGACTAAAAGGGAACATTGGCACAATTTGTGCATATTGAATTAAAACATGCTTCTAATTGATTGAAAGGGATAACTATTGAAAGCCTTGGTCTCGAGTCGGTCTTAGATATAGTTGGCATGCCGTAGAGTCTATAGAGCTCATTGTCAGGGTGGACTACGGTCTGGGACATTGGTCCCTAATTGGCGGTAGTAAGAGGGAAGTATTGTTATTGGTCATTGGCGACAATAGGAGGGATTGACCAGGTACTTGGTACCATATTGATTATTGTTATTGGTGATAGTTTGGTTGGAGACTCGAGTATCTAGACTGAGCCCTATTGATGGATGAACCATACCATCAATTTGATGGTCCGTAGATGAGACTTATTGTACTGTTCTCTTGCAACTTTAACTCTGTCACTAAGCTTTGCTTATTCTAGTCTTATTTCTACGATACATGTTGATTTTGGACACTATATTGAAGTCTAAGCTCATCCAAATCACATTTTGCTCAAAAGAGTATGTTTCCATCTTGATATAGTTCTCCTAGGATGGTGGCACCTAAGACATGTATATTTATGGCCACTTGGCTATGGTTTATATAAGTTAATTCTATCTAAGATCTATAAGAAGTTTGGTATGTATATATAATAACATGTATGCACTTTAATGAACTTATATGTTTCATAACCTAATGCTTAATTCCCATAGATGAATTATGCATGAAATGGTTGAATAGGTCTCTTTAAAATGGTTAGTTAACATCAAGTAAATGTGGTAAACCACAAGTTTAGACTTGAACCTCTCTGGACACATTTTGTACTAGCCGAATGATGTAGATGATATTGTAAGCTTATGTTTGATTAAAGTCACATAGGTATATCTTGCAAAACACTTATTGGTATGCTTAATAGCTACATAGGAAACTTGGAATTTTTCTTTCATGTTTCTTTCATGTTAACCATCTAGCTGAATGTTTACTTAGAGGATAAGTAAGTCCTAATTGGTTTTGAACATGATATCTAATTGCTTTATGGGTCCTAATATATCTAGTAAAAGTTTCATACAATGTTTAAAGTATCATCACCTATTCGAATGGTAACTTGAAGTGTAAGAAAGACCTTAAATGAAATGTATTCACTATCTACAATTGATTGAATTGTTGTGTGTAATTGAAGTAACTTACCTAATCCTACTAGGGTGGTTAGAGTATGTTACAATTAATCCCTCTTACTGTCGCCAAGTGACCACAATACTTCCCTCTTACTGTCGCCAAACAGGGACAACTATCCCAGACGTAGTCCACCCTAAATACTGAGCTCTGGACCGTATGGCATGCCAATTATACCTAAGACCGATTCGAGACCAAGGTTGTACCAAAATATTAGACATATTACTTATTCTCATCACATTTAATTCATATCACAAATCATTACCCTTTTATTCAAATCAGGGCCACATATTCATCTTGGTATATTTTCAACTTCATAAAGGTTTATTCGAATGGCCCAATAGCCTAAATTTCACTTGTTTTCTCAATCATACTTTATTTCCTCTATATCTCAAGGAATCATGCATTATTCATCTTAGAAACCAAAATAGAGATTTTTAACATGTTACATTTAATATTTCGCTCATAAACTTCATGAAGAAGACTTATTTACAACCATTAATCAATCAATCTAACTCGTATCCATTGGAATTGTTTCATAGCATAAGAATCAATCATAAACAAGTTTCAAATTCACAATCAAGCTTATGTATAATGTCTACCATGGACTTACCTGGCATCCAAGCTAGCACAGAAGCAAATTCGAAATTAAATCTATCATTAGGCATATAATTACACAAAAGTGGCTCGGGAAGGTTGGTAACCCTTCCCGTACCCTTAATTACCCTCACAGGTTAATTTCACTATTCTGAATCTCTTATCACGATTCCCTTCAATCTTTCGCCGACTTGATTGACTCCCTTTTTATCTATTAAGAATACAATATAGTTATACATTAGAATTTATTTAATATCGACTATTTGCCCATCCATTAATCACACATAGCTTCATAAGTTTTGTTTTACTCAAGACATTCATTTGCAAATTCATAATCAAATGTATATATATCTAACTCCCTATTGATTATACTACTTTCATTATACTAATTATTACTCATATAATTTAAACATGTTCAGTCAGTTTCTCTTTGATTCATATATATATATACATAATACCATTTTCATGTGGAAATCCTTAACTCATTCAACCATGTTAAATTCATTTATTACATTTCCAGCATTCAACTCAGTCCCCTTATTCTGTGTAACCCTCTTTCTTGCTTTCCACTTACAACAACTACAACAATAATTCTTATTTAACCATATCAAACAGCCTAAATATTTCTTAACCATACCATACTTTACTCTAGAACACAAACAACCAGAAAACTGGTTATAGATAATCTTATACATCCTATCTCTTTTCAGTTTTATACAACAATTTAGCAGGTTCAATTCACCACTTTGGGATTAAATTATCATCTCAAAAGTACTCACTTTTATCCATAATAAATTCAGCCAATTCCTATGACAAAGCATTCCACTACGCAAAGTTTATACCCAGAATATTCATACGGTTCCATGCTAGTTCTGAAATGATCATAAATTGAAATTGCCAGTCGTACATTCCAAAGGCCAGATTTGATTCGATTCAAGCAACACCCAATCAACAATTCACATTAGACCGAGAGCTTACCGAAGCATGCATCACTCGACTACTCATCATAGGAAATTCATACATACAGAACAATAAAACACAAAGAGTTTGTTAACAGGATTTTTGTACTCTAATGTCATTTCAAGCCATTAATTAAAATGCATCAAGAAAACTTACCCCTTTGCTTAATTGCAATCTACACGCAAGGTGAGTTAGAAAAGCCTCCAAATACAACCAATTCCCTTTAGCAAACAACAAACTCTCCTAAACTTTTTTTCCTCACTCTTGTTTCGGGTGCCTATGGAGAAGATGATTTAATGGAATTGTTTCTTCCCCTAAGTGGCCGGTTCGTGGCTCTCCATCTCCCTCATTATGGCGTGTGTAATATCCCTCCTTGACTTTCCATTTGACATGCATAACCAATGTTTTAATAACATTTATAATTGGTCCTTAGTGTTTCGGCCACTTCCTTCTCAAATCATTCTAATTCAGTCACTTAATTAATGATAGAAGTGTTATTCATATTGGACATTGAAATGTAATTTGATTCCATTTGTATAATTCTACTAGGCCCATTTTAGGGTGTTACACATCTATTGAAATTTTCGAATGGAAGTGATTTTGTATTAGCATGATATTTTATGTTTTAAGGAGAAATATACATATTTAAAAGGGTGTTAACCGGTATATATATTTGAATTTATAATGTAATGAAGAGGACTGGCTTTGAATAAATGAATGAGAGTGTAATCTGTGGCTGTTGTAATTATAATCCATTTTTAGAAGTCTTAGGATAGACTTGGACCATTGTTTGAGTACGTAAATTATATTTAAATGCTTAAGAACGATTACATTGTTTGTTTATAATCAAGTATAGATTGTTGTGATAAAAAAGGGTTTGATTATAGAATAGTTTGAAAGATATTGAAGGGCTGGATTAGGAATTCAATAATGTACAATTTGTTTATGAATTCCTGGGTCGATAACTGGATTGTTCTGGTGTTTTTAAGGGATTAAACCATAAATTGGACTGTTATGTATCTATACAAGCAGTTATAGATTAATTGCAGCATTTAAGAAAGTATGTAGGTATGTTTTGAACGGTTCTGCATTAAAGAAAACAAATGTAGATAATTTGGCAATGGGTAAGAACTTAAAATGAATTGATTAGGGCCTGTATGTGAGCATACATGAGGAATTGGACTGATTGTAATTAAATGATCATATTGTAGAATAATTGAAATAGATTTAGGGGACTGGTTTACAAATAGGAAAAAGAACGGAATTGTTTAATTAACATTGGGGTTGTTTTACATTAAACCAAATGATGGTGGACTGTTTAAATAATTATAAACATGTTTAGAAATTGTTTTAGCGTATACATAATTGTGCAGTCTTAAAGTGTTAAAACGGAGCAGTTTTGAAGTCCAAAACTGTGCAGATTAGTAGAGTAAAACTGTGCAGTAATGAAGTATTAAGCTGTGCAGTTTCGAACTTAAAATATATGCAGTTTTGGTACAGTTTTTGTATGCAGTTTGATGCAATTTTGTCTATCTGATAAGTATAGTTTGATTAGCTTGAAAGTGCTGTCTTGAGTATGGATTATATATGCATAAAAAATAAGGATTGTCTGTAGTTTAAAGGGATCGAATTGTTTATTGATAATTGGTTGTTTTGTTTGAGGTACACTCGATGATAAAAGGCTAGGGGGAGTAAATTTGTGAAGCAAGATAGGATTGCAATTCAAGTATTCCATAAGTTTGGAATATAAGGTGAGTGTAGTTGTTATGTCTCGGATGACACGGTGTCGTCTCGATTTGTTGATTAGTTTATTTGATTAAGAGGTTGCATGCTTATGGTTGTATTACATTGATCATACATATTATGCATAGGATCAATTAGAGCAAATTGGGGACGGGTACTCATTTCATAGCATGGCATTCTTGAAAGTATTAAATTTTACATTACGTAAGTATCTTGTGCTTTGCTATGATATGTTGATAATAGATAGCTATGTATATTGTGTAAATTGTTCGAAGCTAACTATGAATGATGATGCCTTAGATTTTAAAGAAGAATGACTATCTTCTTTAACTTAATAACGTATGAATTGATTAGCTTGAAGAACCATAAGTTCAATAATTGTTATAAGACATTGAGTAAAAATCAAGCAACAATACTTGAACAATATGATTCTTCCCGCAAACTCAAATATATGATAAGATACTTAAGTTGCCTACAATGGAAGTCCTTAGATACATTGGTATGATGCATGGTTTATTGGGACTACGGTCTATGAGCTACGGCTCGGGGGACGCCCCATTTATATGCGATATGTTTATTGACGATAGTAGGAGGTAACGAGGGAGTTGTATGGAGATTGGCGACAGTTTGGTTGGATAGTTGTGAAGACAGGATTGATATGTTTCTGATACTAGCCATTGCTATGTGCTTTGAGGCTATGTATCACTTGGACCATTACGGTCAATTTCGGACCAATGTTATTCATGACCAAGATATGAAACTAAAACAAGCTCTTGGTGAGCATATGAAACATTGAGCTCTTGGTGACCATACGAAATATTGAGCTCTTGGTGAGCATATGAAGTACTAAGCTCTTAGTGAGCAAAAGAAATGTTAAAAGCTAATTTCTGAAAGAATTATGAATGAATCTTGAAAGGTCAAAGTTCATAATTGAGTTCTAACAAACAAGTTATGTTTAAGCTAACCAAAGATGTATGACGATTTCTGTGTATGTATATACTTGTTTTACTTGGTTGTCATTCTAAGATCATGAAGGTTATTATTGTTTGTTACTTTAACATCACTACCTCACTTAGGCTATATAAGCCTAATGCATTCATTATTCATACATTGCAGGTTAATTTAGAAGTTTGTAATTGATCGGGTTCAAGGGTGTCCTGTTATACTCCAAGGCTTTGTTTATTGTCTTATTCTTTTAATTAAACCCCTAGGATGGTGGCACTTTGCATTTGTCTAAGAATCTAGCTTTAATTAATTGTTATGTAAATAGAAAAGGGAATGTTCTTTTATATATATATATATATCCTATCTTGGTTGGTGAATGTCCAATACATTCGAACTATTCAAGTAATAAATGAATAATTATAGGAACCAATGATTTGAAGGAGTAGTCTAAATGCCTATGGTTGGTTGTAAATATTCAATTGAATGATTAATTACAAATATGATTATTATAGGATCGGATGATGGAATGGGTTATATAGAGAAATTCGAATGGTTACTTGTATATTAAGTCACATTAGGATGTAATCTAATTGATGGATTGTGGCTTAAGTCATATTGCAATGATCGATGTTATGTTTAAGTATAAATTGTGACATGTCATAAGAATGGGTGATTGGTAAAATTATCTTAATTGGCACAGTTAGCTAGCCCAAAGAATATACGCATGAGTCGTTCTTAGTCTCCTTTCTTGATTATACATGATGATTAACTATAGTATCTTAAGATAAAGATTTGTAAGAGGAAAATTGTGATTGGTGTTTGTATTTGAGATATGGGATGCAAAGTGCTTAAATATAATTAAGATCCCTACATATTGGTACGTATAACTTGAATTAATTTATGTTTGTATATTAAGAGTGTTCTTCTTTGAGTGGCAGTCTTGACATGTTAGTTAAAACATGAATGGTAATATTGATAATAGTTGTGCCTACTTGCCTTATGTAATAAGAATGAAAAATTGCCCTTCACTTGATAACATAATGATCTACAGGTTTAATTATGACTATAAGTAAGTTGTTCAAGCATAATTATAGTATAAGCTTGGTAAACAAGTACATATAAAAGAAGATAATTCCTAATTGTTTTAAGGATTCTTTTGTAACGAAAGGTATTGCCTGAAGAAGTATTAAAGGTTTAATAATTAATCTATACGAATGTTTTGTAAGATCCTTATGGCAATAAAAAGTTAAAAGGTGAAAATTTTTGTTAACCAGTTTTAATTCGCTTTGGAAATTTGCAAGTTCGTAACGTATGTCATGTTTTATGAAAATTTCTTGCAGTGACATTTCTCAATTTCGGTTTTTCTTCTAAACCAGTTGAGGGTGTTACAGTAGTCCACCCCGACACTGAGCTCTATGGACTCTACGGCATGCCAACTATATCTACGACTGACTCGAGACCAAGGCTTACATTAATCATCATTCTTTCAATAGGTGAGCTTAGCTCCATTTGATTTACACATCATTGTGTCAATACCCTTTTCTCAATTAGGGTTCAATCATAAACATTTGGAGACCCATGTCCCGTTCATTGTAAACGAAGGCTCATAGCCAAATCCATGTAACAATCATTTAAGATTTCCATCAATTGAAATCATCAATCATTCATAATTCAAGCATTCATGCCTATTCTTTACTTAAATTAATTCGAATTATCTATCATTCATGAATCAAACATTCATGCGTATTCTTTACTTAATTTGATTCAAATCATCAATCACTCATGGATCAAACATTCATGTGTGTTCTTTACTTAGTTCGATTCAATTCATCAATCATTCATGTGCTAACAAAGCAATCAATTTAAATCGTACTTTTTAATCAATCTTCATGATTCAAGTATTTGTCAAGGAAATACGTATCTTGCCTCCAAGCTTGTATGATTACAAACACAAGAACAAGCATACATTTGCTACTTTTAAACATAACAATTTAGAAACAATATTCGGAAAGGTTACGACCCTTTCTGAAACTTTAAACTACACTCACCTGTTATCCTGACATTACAGGATACCTGGATCCTCAAACACACTTTGCCACTTATCCATCCTCTCTTAACCTCTTCGCATCATCATCTTTTTCATAATAGGTACCTCTAATAAAATAACAATTCATCAATACCAAATTATCAATTATTCGTCAAACAACTCAAACATTCCTGAACTTATATCAATTCACTCAATTTTATAAATACACCCAAACACATGTACAAACAGTCCCATATATCTTACTCACTTTCTATTTCATGTAGCTACTCAAATTAACCATACAAATACGTACATTCTTTACGTCAAAACAACCATTAATATGAGTGTTCATATTGAACAAGCTAAAACAGTCCCGAATCTTAAGTACATGTGCACGAGTTTACAAAACTGCACAATTTACATGCATATGCATTTTATTTCCTTTAGAACAGTCCACCTAACCTTATACACATACAAACAAGGCAGTCTATTATGTATACATTCTTTTATACATCGAAACTGTCCAATTTAACATATATGCATATAATTCACTCAAGATCAGATCATACACTTTCAGGTTTAAACAATTCTGTACAGTTTAAGCATGGTATATTAATTCATTCAAAAACAGTCTCCAAACCATTCATAAACAGCCAGGGTAATCCATATATCCATATACATTTTTAGATACATAAAACAATCCACTAACAATATTACAAAAGAGGATTCCTTGTATAAATCTTCGAATCAGTCTCTAAATTTGTTTGGAACCTATATAATACTTAACATCCAACATCATTTGCCTCATTTGTACATTTATTGTTTAACGTTTCCTTAACAGGTTTGGAACAACAACTCAAACAGTTTTCTACCACCCGAACATAAACTTAAATTCTTAAGAGACAAGGCAATTTATCAAGCATATAAATCGGGCAAATTCTACATTTGTAGCCATATTTCTTCCTATCATTTCATATTATCACAATCATCAACAACCTACGGCAACTCAATTAATTGACATACAATTCAAACACAATCAAGGGTTCAAAGAACACGTTTGTTCTCATGTAACACTCTAACTACCAAGCATGAAGAATCACAATCAGGTTTCAAGAAATTAAGTTCAATCGTGAATAAAGGGGAATATATTTACCTTCTAGTTCGAACCATACAACAAAAACTTCATACAACAGAATTGTAATACCCCTAAATTTTGATCTAGAAACATATGTGACTGTCCTTTGTTAAATCAATATTGTGATTTAAAAGTGTGGACCATGGAGGGGACTATTCGGCATAAACATAGAATTCAAGAGCCTATTTATATGGACTAAACTTTAATAGATACATAATTAGTGGTTTGCATGGTAATTGAAAACTAAATTAAGGACAATACACATGTCCATCACTCTCTCATCAACCGGTTCCCAACTAAGGGAAAAATGTTCTCTTCTCCACGGGATTAAACGCATCAAAAGAGAGAAGTGAGAGAGAGAAAAATACATAGAATTGGAAGATTGATTCGGTTGTGAAGGGAACCATTTTGCTTGGTTAATTTGTTCATCTTAAGGAAGGTAAATCTTCCTTCTCCGTAGTTTTGAATGATGAATGTTAGATGATAGTTGAGATTTGCTTTGATTAAATGAGTTAGTAAGGTTTATGCACGTTTCGAATGATGAAGAAGATAGATCGAGTGTATAGGAGACAAAGTTATGATTGTATATGTTATGAATGATTTGAATGCTTGAGTAATCTAGATTGAATAATAAATGTGTCAACTTAGCTTAAAGATGATATTTAATGTTTGTGGATGAGAGATTGATCCTCTCGAATTATAGCTTAATCAAGAGGATTTATGATTCAATCTAGTTGATCATTGATTGAAAATTCTGCTCTGTTTTAAATTGTAGGATCGAATTGTTATATAAACTTCTTGAATATGATATTCGAATAGAAGGATTGTAAAAAGGATGTATAAAGATTGTAAATGTTGCATTGAAAAATGGTGTATGTATTTAAGTGTTAGGACTAAGGGCTGTTCTGTTTATTGCAAAGATTGGGATTGAATTGTGCTAGTGTGAGGGCTGTTCGAAACTGCCCTGTTTCAGACTTAATAGTGACATGTTTTTAAACTAATTTGGTATTGGATTATAGATTAAACTGGTTAATTAAGCAAGGCATTAAATGAATTATGTGGTTAAGGAACGAATGAGGGTTGTGGTGATTTTTGTAATAAGATCAAGGATAAATGAATTTGAATTTTGAATAGATTGTGAGCTTCAATGATTAATTAATGTGTATAATAAAACGAATGTATTATAGATTGTTAGACCGAGATGAGATTGAGGACAAAAGAGATACGGTAGACCAGCAAGCTGATAGACTAAAAGGGTACGTGATCTGAGATCGGCAATAGCTCGAAAACAATCTGTGAGTGTAGTTTATAGTATCGAAAGGATGTTTTTACCCTTTCCGAGTTTGTTTTGAATAATATATTAAAGATTGCTCAAGGTATGTTTCTTGATTGAGTATGGCTAAGCTAGCATGGATGCAAGGTAAGTATTTTTTTGAGAATACTTATGTAATACCCCAACACCTAGCCTAGAAGGTATTACACAACTAGGGAGAAAGAAGATAACTTGTTATCTAAGTTATCTATCGAACTACACATGTAACATACTCTAACCACCCTAGTAGGATTAGGTAAGTTACTATAATTACAATCAATCATTCAAACAATATTATGCATTAGTTCCATTCGAATAAGGTCATTCTTGATCATCAGGTTATAATTCGATTAAGGGAGATCCAAATACAACATACATGATGCACTCACTTGATAAACTAAGTCTCATATTACCACAATCAAGCCATCTATAGTTTACTTGAGTTCCAAGGTACTATTCGATCTAGGTGAAAAATATAGGGATCACCTTTACATTCATTGTGACTATTAAGCATTTCAACTAGTGTTATATAAGAATTTCATATGTGACTTTAATTAAACATGTAGACCTAAAAAATCATCTATAACATTCGGCTAGGGCTAGAAGTGACCTTAGAGATTCAAGTCTAGACTTATAAATTATTCATTACTTAAGTTACCATAATCAACCATTCATGCTTCCAACATTTTCTAGACAATATGACTAGTTCCGTAGGTGATCAATGTTGTTCATGTCTAGACATGTGGGTTACTACATTTAGCTAATGTCAACTAACCAATCTCAATGAATCCATTCAACCATTTCATGCATAATTCATCCATGTAGATCAAACATTAAACTATCTAGCATACAAGTTCATTATAGTGCATACATGCTTATAAATACATACCCAACTTCTTATAAGTCTTAGATAAAGTTAACTTATACAAGCTATAGTTAAGTGACCATAAGTATATACATGCCTAAGGTGCCACCATCCTAGGAGAACTAAACAAAATGGAAACATACTCTTTTGAGCAATAAGTGACTTGTGTGAGCTTAGACTTCAAGAGTTCCCAAAATCAACATGTATCGTAGAAATAAGACTAGAATAAGCAAAGCTTAGTAAGTGAGTTAAAGTTTCAAAGCAACAAAACAATAAGTCTCATCTGTATCCATCTATTGGAAGTAAGATTTCCCCCATCAATAGACAACTATTCAAACAAGATCACATTACAAGATGTAGTGTCAATTTTCATTCAAATCACACTACAAGGCTCAATCAATGTTTCAATGACAATAGATCATAGCATTTGAATTTTCTTTACAATCAAGTAACTCATATAGGCAATGATCAATTAAGGTTTCAATATCCATAGTTCATGGCTTTCAATTTTATCTTTACATTCAATCAATACAATTCAATGTAGCAATAGGTTCCATATGCATCAGTTATTAATTCATTTTAAGTATAGCCTTTAGAATCGATTACTCAGTCTAGATACCCGAGTCTCCAACCAAACTGTCGCCAATACGATAATCAATATGGTACCAAGTACCTGGTGAAACCCTCCTACTGCCGCCAATGAATTGAGTACTTCTAACTATTTCATCATGCTTCAGTTCAATCTAATTCAATTAGGCAATATGCATTACAATTCAATCAATGACAATTCAAGCATACTTCACAATCAAGTAACCACTCAAAGGAGTACTTACCTTGCTATTGCTTCATAGCAAGCTCATTAAGCAAATTACACTTAAGATACAATGGAAATTTACAAATCAAAGTAGACTTGGAGAGGTTACCGCCCTCTCCAAGCTTTAAACTACACTCAGGAATTTTTCCGAGCTATTGTTGGTCCTGGATGGTAATCCTTTTTCCTATACTAGCTTGCTGATTTAAGTGAGCCCCTTTATCATCAATTTCTACTTGATCTAACATTCATACAATACATAAGGTATTAGATACAATCCAGCAATCAATTGAGTCATTATGTGACTCCATACTTAAGCATATAACATTCACATATTGGGCAACATGCTCATGTGCATTTTCCATTACACTTAACCACACTTTTCTACATTCTAGTCCATGTAAAACAAGGCATATTTCAAAGCCTAAAACTCTTTACAAGACAGTTTGCAAAATGCCACAAAACAGTGTGCATTTGTCTATGCAGCTGCTGCTAGGCAGCTTGCACTCTAGTCACAAATCATGCATATCTTTCATTCCATACGTCGGAATTTCAATTGGTTTATACCGTTGGAAAGCTAACTAAATTGTATTTATGATCATATAAGACTTGTATTTTAGTTCTTTGTCAATTAATACAGTTTTTAACTTAAAGATAGGACATTTTGCTTTACTGGTCAGTTTGCACTGTCTCTAGTATTTCTTCTCTACAATTCAGTATACAACCCAGAGTTATGAATTTAGACATACCAAGGTGTTGTCTATAAAAATTTCAGCCTTAAATTAATTATACACAATTTATAGTGATTTTTCAAAGTTACTGCCCAGAGCAGAGCATTCTGGGCATATTACACTAGGTTGAATTCCTAGCTCCTTAACTCATTTTAACATGGTCCTAACATGGTAAATTCATTCACATTCATGTTCATACATGTCTAGGCCATCATAATTCAACTAGCAATGTTCTTAAAACTGTAACACCCCAAATCCTAGCCTAGGAGTATTAGAATTAAATTGTATAAGTTGATAGCTTAATTGAATTTAGAATTAAGCTAAATTGAATAGTCAAGGGTTTAATTGAAAGAATGTATGAAATAAGTGACCAAATTAAAAGTGACTACATTGAATTAAAGAATAAAGTTGGGGAATGCATGATAAATCTCATGGTTCTCTTATTTGCCCTTGACTAATTACAAGATCAGTGACTAATTAAGGGACAATTTAGACAATAAACAATTCCAATAACAAGGATTTGTTATTGTCTTCTTTCCCATTTCCCACTTTGGCCGAAAGTTTGAGAGGAAAAGAGAGTGAGAGGAAGCTAGAGAATTCAGCCATTGAAGAAAGGATTTTAGCTTGCATGTATAGGAATTTTTCATTGAAATTAAGCAAGAAGCAAATTAAGTATAGTTCTTCTTGTGATTAATTGAATAGGCAACTATGGTTGTGGAATTGGACTGATTTTGATGATTATAGATGAATTAGACATTGAATATGTTGTTAGGTAATTATATGGTTGTTGAATCATGCAAAATTTAAGAATGAAACTAGGTACAAGGCTGGAAATCATGTGTTTATGCTAGTGTAACAAACCTAGGTTGCTGGAAAATTGAATTGTGTTGTTGAAGTGGAAATTGAATGATTAGAACTTAAAATTGAGATAAGGAAATAATGAATCGGTGATGATCATAAATAGGTAATGTATAGAAGGTGTTAAACAAATTGAATTAGATGCAAACAATGCTGGAAATGAAGGATGAAAGCATGAAAATAGTTATGAAACATAGAAACTATTTTGTGGTATTGAAATTGAGTAAACATGCAAGATTAGACTTTGTAACCAACTTACTCTGTTTTGGCATCCTTGATTAATGAACTAATATGGACCAAACATGTTTATGATATCAAATGAAATGAATTATAGGGCCAAGACATTGGTTAAAATGGATTAAAGGCATTAAAATGTGTATAGGTACAATCTGCCCAGAATTGTACTGTTCTGGGCAGTCACTTAGAAAATTCACCAAAAATTGTATAGATTAAACTCAAGGATGAAATTTTAATGACATGATCCTTAGAATTTCTATTTTCATTAGGTGAAAACAGAATTGAAAACTGTGTCCTATACTGAAAATTGTAAATAGGAATTGCTAGACAGTGCAAATTGTCCAGGCAGTGTAAATGCCCTGTGCTTAAACAATAAACTGTATTAATTGGCTAAGAAATAAAATGAAAGTTTTACATGGCCTTATATGAAATTTTGTAATCTTTCCAACGGTGTATAGCAATCAAAATTCCGACGTACGGATTAAAAGATATGGCCATTTAAAGAGACAGTGTTCAAACTGCCAGGCAGTAGTGTCCTGGACAGTTTGGGATTGTTTTTGCACCCAGTAAGAAACTGTTTCCAAAACAGTTTTGGGACATTGTAATCTATCCAATTATGTCTTAAAATGAAGTAATAACATTACGGAATTTAATTGGTAAGAAATGCTCAAAAGGAAGCATAAAAATAGTAGCTAAATGTTAGGTAAAATGTAATAACATTGCTACTTTGATTGTGACTTTATGTGCTTGTTTTGATGATATGTGTATGTGTTATGCTTGCTAGACCAAGGGCAACAGGTTGGGGAAGAAGAGGATAGGAGTGGACATCCCAAAGATAGTTGAATTGCTAGGAGTATTGTGAGTGTAACTATCCTAGGGTTGGGACTTAGGTCCTAACCAACCTTGTTATTGCTTAAATGAAATGTCAATGCCATGTAACATGACTTAAAGTATATTTGGCTAATTAAGGGAAGAATGAAATGTATGAAAACTTGATTGATGCCATGGTTTTTGTGTTTACTTGGGTGTTAAGCAAATATGATCAAATGCTTGTCATGTGCATTGCTTATGCCTAAGGTATGAAATGGCATGCTTGCTTGGAGACTAAGGTACGCACAATGCATACATATGCTTGTGTTTGTGAATGTTATACATGGCTGATTGATTCGAATGCTATGGATAGTTATGTATTGGGAGTTAAGACTCCATAAGCCAAAGAGCTTGGCCATTGAATCGCATATTTTATATTGAATCATGAAATGTATAAAGCTTAAATGAAATGGATAATCAACAACCTTGGTAGCTAGTTTGATAGATAGCAGGCCAGGCCTTAGAATCTTGAGCTCATATTGGCACTACGGTGCATATTGGTACGACGGTGCATATTGGCACTACAGTGCATATTGGCACTTCGGTGCATATTGATAAGATTTGATTATCTAGTAAGCTACTTACCAAGGAATGTTGAAAGATGACTTGATGAACATTGTTCGTATTGTAAGAAAGTTGTATGAACTTCATTGCTTTGAAAGATGACACATGAATGGTTGCAAAACTTGTTACTTGTCATGAAAGAAATGTATGGATGATGGCTTTATGTATAAATGCCTACTTGATGAATTAAGTGATTGATTGCTTGTCTTCTAAGCATGTGGTTCGAATGGCTTATGAGTACCATGATGAATGTGTTATGTTGATTGTATGATATGTATGGATTGCCTAAATTACCCTATGCAATTCGAATAGCATATGTATTGTATTGGTGGTTTGGATTAATTGAAAAACATGAAAACTTGGATGTGTATACTTTGAAATTGACTAGACTTAGTGTTACCTCACTAAGTACATATCTTGTACTTACCGCTCTACTCTTCATTCTCCCCATAACAGATTAAAGTATACTTTAAAAGGATATCTTGGGTTTGAAGCAACACTTGAGGCAAGCTTAAAAGTATGAATTTATACTCTTTGTATACTCCTAGTTGGTGGCACTAGATTTTGTAATAGTTAGCCTAGATCATGCATTTCAGTATATGTTTAAGACTAGTTTTGTAATGTTTTGAATGAGCCTATTATGTAATCTATTTGGATGACTTAAAACTATGTTTGAACTAAGATGATGTATATATATGAAATAGATGCTACTCATATTGTGATGGAAATCCAATGTTTGATGAATCCTTGTATGAATCGAATGTTATACCCAAGTTGTATGATCATGCATTTGTTCCTATGTTTAATGACATGTTTCGGCAAGGACAAGAGTGAAGCTAAGGTATGTCAAGCATGCATTAGCAATGTATAAACCAAAAATTCTATGAAATGTGATTACTTGATTGTAAAGAAACAATTGAAATGTAATTAAGGACTTCCATGATTGTTCGAATAGGATGAGTGAAGATGTAATAAGATGTAAGTTGGATGCTTGTAATGTTCATGTAGAATGGTTGATTGTGTAGTTTCTTAAGTTGCAAGTAAACTAGTTAAGACATGTTTAGTGACTACCTAGTGTATTCGAATATGGCATTGGAATAATAGAATGAATGAAAGTTATACATGTTTAATAGTAACTTAAAGTGAAGTATGCCACCCTTGTGTTTGTTGTTTGTATGAATGTATACAATTCGAATGGATTGGAACTATAACAATAGTAACTTATGTTATACGCATGAAATGAAACAAAATAGTACTTAAATTTGTATGATATGTATGTTGTTGGTTGTTGTTTATGTGGCTTGTATGAATTATTTGTATGTTTGAAAGGTTTAGAGTTTGGGTTACTTGCGCATCAAGGCAAGTATCATGAGGTTACTTGTTCGACAAGTAACCTATCAATCACTTTGTTTTGTTTTGGTAACGCTCTCGAACCGGGTTATGGCTAACCCAGGGATGGGGTGTTACATTTATTGGTATCAGAGCTTTTTGGTTGATTCGATAAGCTCATTTGCATCATATAGGATATGTGCCACCTAGGAGACGTGATATAAGCTTGTGATGTTGCTTAAATGTATAAATGTGATAACTAAGACTTAATTTGTTCTGATTGAATTAGAATGTCAAAAACAAGATTGGGTCGGGATAGTGTAAGTCCCGTAGGATCCTCGAACGATGGAGATAGTGTGGGGATGGAACAGAATCCTCCTCAATAGCAAGCTCAATATCGAGCTCAAGCTGCTGCTCAATAGGAAGCTCTTGTTATCAATCCTGTGCAGAAAGAATGCTTTACAAGTATGAAGGAGATGTTCAATCATCTCGTAACAGCCCTAAAATAAGATCACCCTATTGTTCCTACTATTACTGTGCCAAACCGAGCCCCTATTGACAAGCTGGCTCAACATCGGGCATATACCTTCACTGGCACTGATGAATGCAGAAGTAGCCGAGTACTGGTTAGAGGCCACTACTCGCATTTTGACTAAACAATTGCCATGTCATGATGAACATAAACTCAAGTGTGCCATCGCTCTATTGGTATACGAAGCACTAAGCTGGTGGGAAACCACTACTCTAACTACTCTTGTAGAGTCTTTTACTTGGAAATTCTTCATTGATGAATTCAAGAAGAAGTATATCAGGGAGCAATATCTGGCCGAGCACCGAAAATGATTTTTGTATCTTAAACAAGCTGGTCGACCTATCAAGCAATGCGTGAGCGACTTTTGTAAGTATTGCAAGTATGGGTCAGAATATACCAAAACCGAGGCCAACAAGTGTCAAATGTTCATAGATGGGTTAAATGATGAATTATGCCTGACATTCACTACTTTGGGTATTACCAACTTTTAGAATTTGGTAAACTGGGCCATTGCTACTAAGGCGAAGATGAAAGCCTCAGAAAGACGCAAAAGTGGACACTCCTAGATAGACAAATGACCCAGGAACGATGATAAGCCACACTGGCAATCAAAAAAGTCCAAACATTCTAAGGGACACTCTTCGAACTATACCCCTAATCAGAAACTCAAACGGTTATAAATATTTCATCCCTAGTTGTTTCTGTTGATAGCACGGGGAATCATGCTAAAGCTACGCAATAACCACTTTGCAAGTTTTGTTAGAAACATCATACTGGCCAGTGCAGAGTTCAACATAATTTATGCTTTTCATGTGGAGCCTCTGATCATTATATTCGGGATTGTCCCCAGAATCCCAACAAGGCTTCGAATCGAGCTTCTGCAATTGCTAGCTCAACTCCTCCAAATCGAAACAAAGCATCCAGACAAGCTCAGTCCAGGAATCAGGGGAAATAGAAGGGCCCCTATTTGAATGCTCCAACTCATTAGGAATCTCGAGTCGCTGCTCGTATGTACCACATTCGTGGTAAAGATGATGAAGAAGCTCCCGATGTTATTGTAGGTACCGTTGAGTTAAATTCTAGTCCTGCTTATGCTTTAATTGATTCGGGGTCTACCCACTCATTTGTTTGTTCTGCCTTGATCAACAAGTTAAAATTGAAAGCCGAAATTATTGAATCCAATCTAGTAGTTTTGAATCCATTATGGGGTGAAACACCCATTTACTTGCGCCACAAGCAAGCTCTCTTGACCATTTAAAACATACCATTTCCCATTGATCTTTATGTATTACCATATTGTGATTTGGACTTGATATTGGGGTTAGATTGGTTAAGTAAACACGAGGCCTGGGTAGATTGCCAAAATCGGAGATTGTATCTCTGAGGTTTAGGGAAAGAATCCATTCTTTTAATAGGCAAGAAACCAACTTCCATCTTTGCTAAGATGATCCATCAAGATAAAATTGACTTCGGTTTGCCTAGCATGCCTGTTGTTTCTGAATTCACTGATGTTTTTCTCGAGGAACTCCTTGGTGTTCCTCCAACTCGAGAAGTAGAGTTCGGGATAGAAGTTTAGCCTGTAACAGCTCCGGTGTCCATTACACCCTATAGAATGGCACTTGTTGAATTGAAAGAATTGAAGAAGTAACTTCGGGAGTTGCAAGATAAAGGTTTCATACGACCTAGCACTTCTTCTTGGGGTGCACTAGTTTTGTTTGTAAAGAAGAAAGACGTGACTATGTGGCTTTGTATTGATTATCGTCAGCTAAACAAGCTCACTATCAAGAATCGGTATCCCCTGCCCAGAATTGAAGATCTTTTCGATCAACTTAGGGATGCTGTCGTATTCTCTAAGATCGACCTTCGATCGAGGTACTATTAGATGAAAGTGAAAGAACAAGACGTACCCAAGACAACCTTTTGTACTCGATATGGCCACTTCGAATTCCTCGTAATGCCATTCGGGTTAACGAATGCTCTGGCTATTTTCATGGATCTAATGAATCGGGTGTTCAAGCCCTATCTTGACAAGTTCGAGGTTGTATTCATCGATGACATTCTGGTGTACTCTCGGAATAAGGAGGAACATGCTGAACACCTCTGAATTATTTTGCAAACACTCCGAGAACATCAATTGTATGCCAAGTTCTCCAAATGTGAATTATGGTTACCAGAAGTTTCTTTCCTTGGCCACATTATCTCGGCTGAAGGAATTAAAGTCGATCCAGGCAAGATTCAGTCTATTCTGAATTGGAGACCTCCGAAGAATGTAAGCAAGGTCTGAAGCTTTCTCAGTTTAGCCGGGTATTATAGAAGATTTGTTAAAGGCTTTTCCTCTATTGCCGCAAGTCTTACCAAGCTTACTCGCAAGGATACGCCTTTTGTTTGGCCGGAGAGCCAAGAACGAAGCATTGATCAACTTAAGCAAGCTCTAACTCATGGCCCGATACTCATCCAACCAGAATTGGGCAATGAATTCACTGTTTACAGTGATGCTTCTCATCTAGGACTCGGTTGTATCCTGTTGCAAGATGAGAAGGTAATTGCTTATGCTTCAAGGCAACTGAAGCCACACGAGTCTAATTATCCAACACACGATATGGAATTAGCAGCTATCGTGTTTGCTCTCAAGATATGGAGACACTATCTATACGGGGAGAAATGTAATCTATTTACCGATCACAAAAGTCTCAAGTATCTCCTAACACAAAAGGACTTGAATCTGAGACAACAGAGATGGCTCGAATTGCTTAAGGACTACGATTTGGTTATCGACTACCATCCGGGGAAAGCAAACGTAGTTGCTGACACACTTAGTTGCAGACCATACTCGGGTAATTCCTAAATCTAGAATTCTGATTAAATTCAATTGAATTATGCCTTCTATTGTTTTGCAAACAATTAATTTAGAGCTTTCTTAAGCTACAAGTTGCTATTCGAACATTTGTTGAAATACAAGTAACCCATTCGAATGAGAATTGAGTTTAAAATACTTGTAACCATTGAAAACCGAATCTTCCTTAGCTTGTAAGAAAGAATTCGAACAATGGCTTGTTATACAATAAACCATTTGAACAATGGCTTACACTGCAAGTAATCTATTGAAAATCATTCTAATGACTTTGTTAATGCTTTCGTAGCTACTACGGCTATAATATTCATTTTCGACTATCCAAGAGCCAGAATTTTCTATCTGAACTCCAAGTTCAATCTGATTTTGTGTCGAGAATTACAGAACTCCAACAAGTTGATCCAGATCTTCAGAAGATCATTTCTAAGCTTACTTCTGAGTCAAGTTCTGACTTCTCCCTAAATTCAAATGGATTCCTCTATTTCAAAGATTGAGTTTGTGTTCCTAAGAATGAGGAATTAAGACAAGAAATGTTAAAAGAAGCACACCAAAGTTCTTTCTCGATCCACCCTGGATCGGTTAAGATGTATAAGGACCTAAAGCCACTATACTGGTGGCCTGGCATGAAATCTGCAATCACAGACTTCGTATCGAAATGCCTGACATGTCAAAGAGTTAAAGTTGAACATCAAGTCCCTACTGGACTGCTTCAACCCATTGAACTTCCACAGTGGAAGTGGGATCGAATTACCATGGACTTCGTCACTGGTCTTCCTTCTACTCCAAGAAAGTGATGATGTTGTATGGGTGATTGTTGATAGATTCACTAAATCTACTCACTTCATCCCTGTTCGTATGAAATGAGCTTGGAAACCCTTGCCGAACTGTACATTCGTGAAATGATTCAGTTACACTGTGTACCTACAACAATTATCTCCGATCGTGACCCTCGATTTGCTTCTTGATTCTGGAATTCTCTACAAAAAGCTCTAGAAGCTAAAGTACATCTTAGTACGACCTTTCATCCTCAATCGGATGGCCAATCTGAGAGAATCTTTCAAGTGTTAGAAGATATGCTACAGGCTTGTATTATTGACTTCAGGAAGAATTGGGAGAAATCCCTACCTCTTGTGGAGTTTTCCTACAACAATAGCTATCAATCTTCTATTCAAATGGCACCATTTGAAGCTCTATATGGTAGAAGATGTAGAACTCCCTTATGCTGGTCTGAATTGGGAGAAAACAAAGTATTGGGACCTCAATTACTTCGGGAAACCGAAGAACAAATCAGGATCATACATGATTGGTTAAAGGCAACTTTTGATAGAAAGAAAGCGTATGCTGATTTGAAAAGAAGAGATATTCAGAATGCTATTGGAGACAAAGTCTTCCTAAAGGTCTCACCTTGGATGAAAGTGCTCAAATTTGGTAGAAAAATGAAGCTCAGTCCCTGATACATTGGACCATTTGAAGTTATTGAAAGAATTGGTCCAGTAGCCTATCGATTAGCTCTTCGTAGAGAATCCGATAGAATACATAATGTCTTCCATGTTTCAATGCTCAGAAGCTATCGATATGATCCTTCACACATTTTTGAGCCAAAAGAAGTTGAATTGAATCCTGATTTGTCCTACGAAGAAGAACCTATTCAGATTCTTGACCAGGAAGTAAGGAAGCTTTAGAACAAGATTGTTCCTCTTGTTAAGATCTTATGGAGAAATCATAAGGTGGAAGAAGCTACCTGGGAATCTGAAGAAGTCATGAGGAAGCAATATCCTCACCTATTTGATTCAGGTAAATTTGAGGACGAATTTAATTTAAGGGGGAGAATTGTAACACCCCAAATCCTAGCCTAGGATTATTGGAATTAAATTGTATAAGTTGATAGCTTAATTGAATTTAGAAATAAGCTAAATTGAATAGTCAAGGGATTAATTGAAAAAATGTATGAAATAAGTGACCAAATTAAAAGTGACTACATTGAGTTAAAAAATAAAGTTGGGGAATGCATGATAAATATCATGGTTCTCTTATTTGCCCTTGATTAATTACAAGATTAGTGATTAATTAAGGGACAATTTAGACAATACACAATTCCAATAACAAGGATTTGTTATTGTCATCTTCCCCATTATCCCACTTTGGCCAAAAGTTTTAGAGGAAAAGAGAGTGAGAGAAAGCTAGAGAATTCAGCCATTGAAGAAAGGATTTTAGCTTGCATGTATAGGAATTTTTCATTGAAATTAAGCAAGAAGCAAAGTAAGTATAGTTCTTCTTGTGGATTAATTGAATAGGCAACTATGATTGTGGAATTGGACTGATGTTGATGATTATAGATGAATTAGACATTGAATACGTTGTTAGGTGATTATATGGTTGTTGAATCATGCAAAATTGAAGAATGAAACTAGGTACAAGGCTGGAAATCATGTGTTTATGCTAGTGTAACAAACCTAGGTTGCTGGAAAATTGAATTGTGTTGTTGAAGTGGAATTTGAATGGTTAGAACTTAAAATTGAGCTAAGGAAATAATGAATTGATGATGATCATGAATAGGTAATGTATAGAAGGAGTTAAACAAATTGAATTAGATGCAAACAATGTTGGAAATGACGGACGAAAGCATGAACATAATTATGAAACGTAGAAACTGTTTTATGGTATTGAAATTGAGTAAACATGCAAGATTAGACTTTGTAACCAACTTAGAATGTCTATTTTCATTAGGTGAAAAAAGAATTGAAAAGTGGGTCCTATACTGAAAACTATAAATAGGAATTGTTGGATAGTGCAAACTGTCCAGACAGTGTAAATGCCCTGTGTTTGAACATTAAACTGTATTAATTGGCTAAGAACTAAAATGCAAGTCTTACATGTTCTTATAGGAAATTTTGTAAGCTTTCGAACGGTGTATAGCAATCGAAATTCTGACTACGGATTAAAAGATATGGCCATTTAAAGGGACAGTGTGCAAACTGCCAGGCAGCAGTGTCCTGGACAGTTTGGGACTGTTTTTGCACCTAGTAAGAAACTGTTTCCAAAACAGTTTTGGGACACTGTAATCTATCCAATTATGTCTTAAAATGAAGTAATAACATTATGGAATTGAATTGGTAAGAAATGCTTAAAAGGAAGCATAAAAACAGTAGCTAAATGTTAGGTAAAATGTAATAACATTGCTACTTTGATTGTGTGGCTTTATGTGCTTGTTTTGGTGATATGTGTATGTGTTATGCTTGCTAGACCAAGGGCAGCAGATTGGGGAAGAAGAGGATAGGAGTGGACATCCCAAATCTAGAGGCAAACGGATTTGGATCCAAGATAGTTGAATTGCTAGGAGTATTGTGAGTGTAACTATCCTAGGGTTGGGACTTAGGTCCTAACCAACCTTGTTATTGCTTAAATGAAATGTGAATGCCATGTAACATGACTTGAAGTATATTTGCCTAATTAAGGGAAGAATGAAATGTATGACAACTTGATTGATGCCATGATCTTTGTGTTTACTTGGGTGTTAAGCAAATATGATCAAATGCTTGTCATGTGCATTGCTTATGCCTAATGTATGAAATAACATGCTTGCTTGGAGAATAAGGTACACACAATGCATACATATGCTTGTGTTTGTGAATGTTATACATGGCTAATTGATTCGAATGCTATACATAGTTATGTGTTGGGAGTTAAGACTCCATAAGCGTAAGGGCTTGGCCTTTGAATGGCATATTGTTATATTGAATCATGAAATGTATAAAGCTTAAATGAAATGGATAATCAACAACCTTGGTAGCTAGTTTGATAGATAGGAAGGCATGCCTTAGAATCTTGTCCTCATATTAGCACTACGGTGCATATTGGTACGACGGTACATATTGGCACGACAGTGCATATTGGCACTACGATGCATATTGGCATTTCGGTGCATATTTTCACTACGGTCCATATTGGCACTTTGGTGCATATTAGCATTTCTGTGCATATTGATAAGATTTGATTATCTAGTAAGCTACTTACCAAGGAATGTTGAAAGATGACTTAATGAACATTGCTTGTATTGAAAGAAAGTTGTATGAACTTCATTGCTTTGAAAGATGACACGTGAATGGTTGCAAAACTTGTTACTTGTCATGAAAGAGATGTATGGATGATGGCTTTATGTATAAATTCCTACTTGATGAATTAAGTAATTGATTGCTTGTCTTCTGAGCATGTGGTTCGAATGGCTTATGAGTACTATGATGAATGTGTTATGTTGATTGTATGATATGTAAGGATTGCCTAAATTACCCTATGCATATCAAATAGCATATGTATTGTATTGGTGGATTGGATTACTTGAAAAACATGAAAACTTGGATGTGTATACTTTGAAATTGACTAGACTTACTGTTACCTCACTAAGTACATATCTTGTACTTACCACTCTACTCTTCATTCTTCCCATAACAGATTAAAGTATAGTTCAAGAGGATATCTTGGGTTTGAAGAAACACTTGAGGCAAGCTTAAAAGTATGAATTCATACTCTTTGTATACTCCTAGTTGGTGGCACTAGATTTTGTAATAGTTAGCCTAGATCATGCATTTCAGTATATGTTTAAGACTAGTTTTGTAATGTTTTGAATAGGCCTATTATGTAATCTATTTGGATGACTTAAAACTATTTTTGAACTAAGATGATGTATATATATGAAATAGAAGCTGTGCATATTGTGATGGAAATCCAATGTTTGATGAATCCTTGTATGAATCGAATGTTATACCCAAGTTGTATGATCATGCATTTGTTCCTATGTTTAATGACATGTTTCGGCAAGGAGAAGAGTGAGGCTAAGGTATGTCAAGCATGCATTATCAATGTATAAACCAAAAGTGCTATGAAATGTGATGACTTGATTGTAAAGAAACAATGGAAATGTAATTAAGGACTTCCATGATTGTTCGAATAGGATGAGTGAAGATGTAATAAGATGTAATTTGGATGCTTGTAATGTTCATGTAGAATGGTTGATTGTGTAGTTTCTTAAGTTGCAAGTAAACTAGTTAAGACATGCTTAGTTACCACCTAGTGTTAATAGTAACTTAAAGTGAAGTATGCCACCCTTGTTTTTTTTTTGTATGATTGTATACAATTTGAATGGATTTGAAATATAACAATAGTAACTTATGTTATAAGCATGAAATGAAACAAAATAGTACCTAAATTTGTATGCTATGTATGTTGTTGGTTATTGTTTATGTGGCTTGTATGAATTGATTGTATGTTTGAAAGTTTAGAGTTTGGGTTACTTGCGCATCAAGGCAAGTATCCCGAGGTTACTTGTTCGACAAGTAACCTATCAATTGCTTTGTTTTGTTCCGGTACCACTCCCGAACTGGGTTATGGCTAACCCGGGGATGGGGTGTTACAATAATAGGGCATTATCATGTTGAACCTAGTGTGATCTATTTGATCACATTTGCACATTCATTTCATCAACTAGACAGTCCATTAGCTTATTTAACTAGTTCAATTAGGTGTAGTCACATTTCCAACAACAATGTATTCAATTCAATCTTCTTTTTACCTAGCAACATGATCAAAACAGGGTTCTATGTTTATTTAACATGTTTACACAATTTCTCAATCAATACAGGCCCTAACCAAGACCGTTTTCTATCATGTTCAAAATACTCAAATTTCCAGCAATCACACATACATCCCATATCAAATTGGTTACTAGGAATTACAATTTCAAGTTCAATTTGAATCTAGTATGCTCCTAACACACATAGAAATCCTCCAATTCATCAAGACAACAAGAACATCATCATATGCATAATCAAACAATCTATAACACATCAAGGAAGAGATTTTACCTTCCTGTCAAGATTATATGAGTGTTAGCAATTCCAATCACCAAATTCAAGCTTGCATCAATGAATTATTGTGTTTTCTCTCTCAAAGCCTTTTCTCTCTTCCTATTCAATCTCACGGCAAGGAGAGAAGAAGAAGATGATAATGGATTATCCATTATCTCTTCTAATTGACTAATTTTCCCATAATTATCCTTTAATTAATGACATGTGTAGGGGCATTATAGGAATGTGAAAATTTTGCATGCATTCCTTTAATTTGTCAATTGTTTTGGTTTGGTCGCTTATACATTAGGTTACTACTTTTTCAATTATAGCATTCTAGTCCTTAATAACTACATTTAACACCCTTCTTTCAATCAATTAGAGATTTAATGAAGGCATTGTAGTAACTTCTCAGGTGATAAATTTGAGGATATTACAATTCCCTCCCCCTTAAAAAAATTCATCCTCGAATTTACCTGAGGGGAATAGATGAGGGTACTACTTTTTCATCATTGCTTCAGGTTCCCAAGTGGCATATTTTACATTGTGATTCTTCCATAGAACCTTCACCAATGGTACAACCTTATTGTGAAGCCTCTTGACTTCTTTATCAAGTATTTGATTTGGCTCTTCATCATACGATAGATCAAGATTAAGTTCCACCTCATCAGGCTCTAGAACATGTGATGGATCTGATCGATATTTCCTCAACATCGATACATGGAAGATGTTGTGGATTCTATTGAATTCAGTAGGTAGTGCTAGCTTGTATGCAACTGGACCAATCTTCTCTAAGACTTCAAAAGGTCTGATGAATCGAGGGTTTAGTTTACCCTTCTTCCCGAATCTGAGGATTTTCCTCCAAGGAGAGACCTTCAAGAATACATAATCTCCCACTCGATATTCAATGTCTTTTCTCTTGAGATCGACATAAGCCTTTTGCCTATCAAAGGCCTCTTTCAATCTATTATGGATCACCCGAACATAATTTTTGGTTTCACGAAGCAACTCAGGTCCTAAGACCTTGTTCTCACCCAATTTTGACCAACATAGGGGAGTTCTACATCTTCTACCATACAATGCTTCAAATGGAGCCATTTTGATAGAAGCTTGATGGTTATTGTTGTAGGCAAACTCAGCTAATGATAGAGATTTCTCCCAGTCTTTACCGAAGTCAATGATACAAGCTCGAAGCATGTCTTCAAGCACTTGAATTACCCTTTCAGATTGTCCATCAGTTTGTGGATTTAAAACAGTGCTAAGATTCATCTTAGTTCCCATAGCCTCTTGAAGTGCTCTCTAGAATCAAGAGGTAAAACGAGAGTCCCGATCAGATATGATAGATCTAGGAACACCGTAAAGTCTGACTACTTCTTTCAAGTATAATTGAGCTAGTTGTTGAAGGCTCAAGTTCATTTGAACAGGTAGAAAGTGAGCTGATTTGGTGAATCTATCAACGATCACCCAAATAGCATCATTTTTCCTTGGTGATAGAGGCAATCCCGATACAAAGTCCTTTGTTATACTCTCCCACTTCCATTGAGGCAATTCGATGAGTTGAAGGAGTCCAGTAGGTAGTTGGTGTTCAGCCTTCACCTTCTGGCAAGTGAGGAACTTTGATACAAAGTCAACAATATCGGCCTTCAATCCCGGCCACCAATAGACTTCCTTTAAGTCCTTATACATCTTGATCACTCCCGAATGTATTGAAAAAGGACTGCTATGTGCTTCTTGAAGCATTTCTCTTTTAAGGATTAGATCATTAGGTATGCATACCCAATTCTTTAAGTAGAGCACACCATTCGAATGGATTGAGAATTCAGTACTGGGTTTGGATTCAATTCCTTTCAATATCTTCAAAAGTTCGGGATCATTTTTTTGAATTTCTTTGATCTTGGAATTCAAATCAGATTGAACTTGAAGTTCTGCCATGTATCTCTGATTCTTTAGGAGCTTAAAATGGGCATTGAAAGTAGTTGAAGCTACAATTAAAGAATTTCAATTAGTGGATTTTATATCATCCAATCAAGTAGGGGGATAACAATGTTGAAAAAAAATGTATTCAATCTTACTTATTGAATGTTTGCGACTGAGTGCATCAGCCACAACATTTGCCTTGCCCGGGTGGTAATCAATGATCAAATCATAATCTTTTAGTAATTCCACCCATCTTCGTTGTCGAAGATTTAATTCCTTTTGGGTTAGAATGTATTTTAAGCTCTGATGATCCGTAAATAATCGATATTTCTCTCTGTATAGATAATGTCTCCAGATCTTTAAAGCAAACACGACCGTAGCTAGCTCCAAGTCGTGTGTTGGGTAGTTCAGTTCATGTGGCTTGAGTTATCGAGAAGCATATGCAATAACCTTGTCATCTTGCATCAATACACACCCTAAACCGAGATAAGAAGCTTCACTAAAGACCGTAAAGTCTTCTTGGTTCAGGTTGGATTAGAATAGGAGCTTGAGTTTGGACTTGCTTCAACTGATCAAAGCTCCTTTACTGGTCCTCAGACCATTTAAATGGAGTATTCTTTCGAATAAGTCGAGTCAGTGGAGTAGCAAGAATCGAGAATCCTTTCACGAATCTTCGATAATACTTGGTTAAACCGAGAAAACTCCTTACATCACTAACATTCATTGGAGGTCTCCATTCAATGGTAGTTTGAATCTTCTTAGGATCAACCTTGATCCCTTCGGCCAAGATAACATGGCCCAGGAAGGATACTTTTGAGAGCCAGAACTCGCATTTGCTCAATTTGGCATATAGCCGATTCTCCCTCAATCTTCGGAATACAATTTGAAGGTGATTAGCATGTTCTTCTTTGTCCTTTGAGTAGACAAGGATGTCATAAATAAAGACAACTGCGAATTTGTCCAAATAGGGTTTGAACACTCGATTCATTAAGCCCATGAAAGCCGCTGGAGCATTGGTTTGCCCGAAGGGCATAACTAGGAACTCGTAATGACCATATCGAGTCTTGAAAGCAGTTTTGGGTACATCTGAGTCTTGTATTCTCATCTGATAGTACTCCAATCATAAATCGATCTCGGAGAAGACTTTGGAATCCTTGAATTGATCGAACAAGTCCTCAATCCTTGGAAATGGATACTTGTTTTTGATAGTGAGCCGATTTAGCTTATGATAGTCAATACATAGCCTCACCGACTGGTCTTTCTTCTTAACGAACAGAACGGGTGCTCCCTAGGGTGAAGAGCTAGGTCAGATGAAGCCCTTGTCTTGAAGCTCTTGCAATTGTTGTTTAAGCTCTTTGAGTTCAATAGGGGTCATTTGATATGGAGCGATAGACACTGGATCACTCCCGGGTTGAACTTCAATCTTGAATTTGACTTCCCAAATATGGGGTAATCCTGGCAATTCCTTAGGAAAAACATCAGGGAAGTCAGCAACAATAAGGAATGAACTCACCCTGAATTCAATTTCATCACTTTTAATCATGGCAGCAAAGATGCTAATAGGTTTTTTGTCTATCAAGGTAATGGATTTTTCTCCTAAACCTTAGAGAAACAATTTTCTCTTTTGGCAATCTACCAAAGCTTGATGCCTTCCCAACCAATCTAATCCCCATATGAAATTGAATTCAACAAAAGGTAACAAAAACAAGTCGGCTAGGAATGGAATGCCCTGAATAAGCAAAGGGCAATCCTTACATATTTGGTTTACTATTACATTATCTCCTAAAGGATTGGTAGCAATTAAGCTACAACTGACATATTCAGGCTTCAATTTAAGCTTTTCAATTAAAGGAGATATTATAAATGAATGGGTTAATCCCTGTCAAATAAAGTATAAACAGGATATGTATCGAGGTAGATTGTACCTACAATTACATCGACCGATTCTTCATCCTCACTCCCCCGGATGTGATAGACTCGAGCAGGTGCCTGAGACTCTTGATATGTATCATTATACCCTTGGCCTTTGCTCTTCCTGTAGTTGCCCGAGTTAGCTTGCTTCGAACCCTTTCCCCTGGGTGAAGGAGCTTGGTTCGATTTATGAGAAGCATGGGAAGGTAACTTGTTCGGATTTTGGGGGCAATCTTTAACATAGTGTGTTATGTCTCCACACAAGTAGCAAGCATTGGTGAGCTTTCTACAAACTCCAGTATGGTTCTTTTGACAAGTTTTTCAAGTAGGGATTTGATTCTCCCTCTCGGTATTCCCAACACTATCCAATGACACCATAGGTGTTGAGGATTTGGACATAGCTTGTGGCTTAGGTATATAGCTACCTTTTGAGAAATTTCCCTGATTAGAAGAATTTCCTCCATGAAGCTTTTGTTTCTTGTTGCGCCAATGAGGCTTGCGATCATCCCTCGATCTTTTGTTATCTCGGGACTGATATACTTCTTCTTGAATTCTTTAAGGAAGAATTCCCAAGTGACAGCTTCTTCAGGTGCTGCCAACGTAGTAGTTTCCCACCAATTCAATGCTTCCTCTACCAATAAAGCTACTGCACACTCCAGCTTGTGTTCATCTGAGCACTACAATTGCTTAGACATTATTCTTGTCGTGTTCTCCAACCAGTATTCTGCTTCTTCTGGCTTATCTTCACATGTTCTAGTGAAAGTGTAAACTCGGTGTTGAGCTAACTTATCAATGGAAGCTCTTGCCAATTTTGCTACTAGAGATTCAGAGGTACTTTGTCTCATTGAGACAATCATTTGATCAAACATCTCCTTCAGACTGAAGAAGCATTCTCGTTGAATAGGATGAATCACAGGGACTTCCTACTGAACTTGTTGGGGTTCAGTAGGCTTCGGGGGGTCCTGGTTCATCCTTACGCTTCCTCCCTCATTGGAGGAGCCAGTTGGGCTTTCATTGTCCTTGCCCAATCTTGTTTCAGACTTTTCTATATATAAAGGATAAGAGAAGTCAAGCTCAAGTCACAATCGAATCAATATTCAAGTAACTCCTAGGTGGCACCTAAATGACCAATGAAAATAACCTATTCACGCAATAGACCCTAGAATCATGCAACCATAAGCTCTATTACCATTTTGTAACATACTCTAACCACCCTAGTAGGATTAGGTAAGTTACTATAATTACAATCAATCATTCAAACAATATTATGCATTAGTTCCATTCGAATAAGGTCATTCTTGATCATCAGGTTATAATTCGATTAAGGGAGATCCAAATACAACATACATGATGCACTCACTTGATAAACTAAGTCTCATATTACCACAATCAAGCCATCTATAGTTTACTTGAGTTCCAAGGTACTATTCGATCTAGGTGAAAAATATAGGGATCATCTTTACATTCATTGTGACTATTAAGCATTTCAACTAGTGTTATATAAGAATTTCATATGTGACTTTAATTAAACATGTAGACCTAAAAAATCATCTATAACATTCGGCTAAGGCTAGAAGTGACCTTAGAGATTCAAGTCTAGACTTATAATTTATTCATTACTTAAGTTACCATAACCAACCATTCATGCTTCCAACATTTTCTAGACAATATGACTAGTTCTGTAGGTGATCAATGTAGTTCATGTCTAGACATGTGGGTTACTACATTTAGCTAATGTCAACTAACCAATCTCAATGAATCCATTCAACCATTTCATGCATAATTCATCCATGTAGATCAAACATTAAACTATCTAGCATACAAGTTCATTATAGTGCATACATACTTATAAATACATACCCAACTTCTTATAAGTCTTAGATAAAGTTAACTTATACAAGCCATAGTTAAGTGACCGTAAGTATATACATGCCTAAGGTGCCACCATCCTAGGAGAAGTAAACAAAATGGAAACATACTCTTTTGAGCAATAAGTGACTTGTGTGAGCTTAGACTTCAAGAGTTCCCAAAATCAACATGTATCATAAATATGAGACTAGAATAAGCAAAGCTTAGTGAGTGAGTTAAAGTTTCAAAGCAACAAAACAACAAGTCTCATCTACATCCATCTATTGTAAGGTAAGATTTCCCCCATCAATAGAAAACTATTCGAACAAGATCACATTACAAGATGTAGTGTCAATTTTCATTCCAATCACAATACAAGGCTCAATCAATGTTTCAATGACAATAGATCATAACATTTGAATTTTCTTTACAATCAAGTAACTCATATAGGCAATGATCAATTAAGGTTTCAATATCCATAGTTCATGGCTTTCAGTTTTACCTTTACATTCAATCAATACAATTCAATGTAGCAATAGGTTACATATGCATGAGTTATTAATTCATTTTAAGTATAGCCTTTAGAATTGATTACTCAGTCTAGATACCCAAGTCTACAACCAATCTGTCGCCAATACGATAATTAATATGGTACCAAGTACCTGGTCAAACCCTTCTACTAATGCCAATTAGGGACCAATGTCCCGGACCGTAGTCCACCCTGACAATGAGCTCTATAGACTCTATGGCATGCCAACTAGATCTATGACCGACTTGAGACCAAGGCTTTCAATAATTATCCTTTTCAATCAATTAGAAGCATGTGTTCAATTCAATATGCACAATTTGTGCCAATATTCCCTTTTAATCAAATAGGGCTCAATCAAATCCAATATCAATGTTTCCATGGTTAATGTAGGAGTATCAATCAATATTTCATTCAACAATCAATTGAGTAATTCTAACTATTTCATCATGCTTCAATTCAATCTAATTCAATTAGGCAATAAGCATTACAATTCAATCAATGACAATTCAAGAATACTTCACAATCAAGTAACCACTCAAAGGAGTACTTACCTTGCTACTGCTTCATAGCAAGCTCGTTAAGCAATTTACACTTAAGATACAATGGAAATTTACAAATCAAAACAGACTTGGATAGGTTACCGCCTTCTCCAAACTTTAAACTACACTCACATAATTTTTTCCGAGCTATTGTTGATCCCGGATGGTAATCCCTTTTCCTCTACTAGCTTGCTGATTTAAGTGAGCCCCTTTATCATCAATTTCTACTTGATCTAACATTCATACAATACGTAAGGTATTAGATACAATACAACAATCAATTGAGTCATTATGTGACTCCATACTTAAGCATATAACATTCACATATTGGACAGCATGTTCATGTGCATTTTCCATTACACTTAACCACACTTATCTACATTCTAGTCCATGTAAAACAAGGCATATTTCAAAGCCTAAAACTGTTTACAAGAATTTTTGCAAAATGCCACAAAACAGTGTGCATTTGTCTATGCAGCTGCTGCCAGGCAGCTTGCACTCTAACCACTAAAGCATGCATATCTTTCATTCCGTACGTCGGAATTTCAATTGGTTTATACCTTTGGAAAGCTAACAAAATTTTATTTATGATCATATAAGGCTTGAATTTTAGTTCTTTGTCAATTCATACAGTTTTGAACTTAAAGACAGGGCATTTTGCTTTATTGGGCAGTTTGCACTGTCTCTAGTATTTCTTCTCTACAATTCAGTATACAACCCAGAGTTTATCTCTGTTTTCTCCTAATGAATTTAGACATACCAAGGTGTTTACTATAAAAATTTTAGCCTTAAATTAATTATACACAATTTATAGTGATGTTTCAAAGTTACTGCCCAGAACAGAGCATTTTGGGCAGATTACACTAGGTTGAATTCCTAGCTCCTTAACTCATTTTAACAAGGTCCTAATATGGAAATTTCATTCACATTCATGTTCATACATTTCTAGGCCATCATAATTCAACTAGCAATGTTCTTAAAACAGGGCATTATCATGTTGAACCTAGTGTGATCTATTTGATCACATTTGCACATTCATTTCATCAACTAGGCAGTCCATTAGCTTATTTAACTAGTTCAATTAGGTGTAGTCACATTTCCAGCAACAATGTATTCAATTCAATCTTCTTTTTACCTAGCAACATGATCAAAATAGGGTTCTATGTTCATTTAACATGTTTACACAATTTCTCAATCAAAACAGTTCGTAACCAAGACTGTTTTCTATCATGTTCAAAATTCTCAAATTTCTAGCAATCACACATACATCCTATATCAAATTGGTTACTAGGAATTACAATTTCAAGTTCAATTTGAATCTAGCATGCTCCTAGCACACATAGAAATCATCCAATTCATCAAGACAACAAGAACATCATCATATGCATAATCAAACAATCTATAACACATCAAGGAAGAGATTTTACCTTCCTATCAAGATTATATGAGTGTTAGCGATTCCAACTTCACCAAATTCAAGCTTGCATCAATGAATTATGGTGTTTTCTCTCTCAAAGCCATTTCTCTCTTCCTATTCAATCTCATGGCAAGGAGAGAAGAAGAAGATGATAATGGATCATCCATTATCTCTTCCAAATTGACTAATTTGCCCATAATTATCCTTTAATTATTGACATGTGTAGGGGCATTATAGGTATGTGAAAATTTTGCATGCATTCCTTTAATTTGTCAATTGTTTTGGTTTGGTTTTTTATATATTAGGTTACTACTTTTTCAATTATAGCATTCTAGTCCTTAATAACTACATTTAACACCCTTCTTTCAGTCAATCAGGGATTTAATGAAGGCATTGTAGTAACTTCTTATGTGCTAAATTTGAGGATATTACAACACAAGAGACAAGGATAAGATCGAAACAACCAAACAATCATACACCTATGTTAGAATGGCAAGTTTATTGTAAATCATAAGATAGTCCGTAGGTAACTTATATAAACAAGTTAAAGCAAGACATGGCTTGTAGGCAATTTGTACACCATATTTCATTTAATTAGTTAAGTGAGTTATTAACGTAGGCATAATGTACTATTAAGTTGTTTCCATCAATACGTTATCGCTTATAAAAGTAGATTACTAGTTGGTTCTATTCACTAGCTCGAACAAACACAAGGTTTCCAAACATCAAACAACAAAATATGAAGCTTATGTTAAAATATTTACATACCATTACACGGTATCGAAAAGAACATAGCCTATATATATATGATAGAGTAGCGCAATCTTGGATTTGGAAGCCTTCAATCAAGTTGTTGCAAGAGCTAGGAGCTCTAGACTCAATCAAGGAAGTTTGGGCAGTTATGAAAATTCAAGAGAAAAGAGAAGGGATTTTCTTGAAATTTTCAGATTCAAGGCTAGAAATTTAAAGAAAGAAAGATAAGAAGGAAAATTAGAAGATGATTAATAAGAACAAAAGTAAAAGGATTGAAAAAGATTAAGACGAGGATAGATAAAACAAATATGAAATTTCCAGCTTTGTTTATGGCTTGTGGAGATGGCATGAAGGTTGAAGATGAAGATGGCTTGCGATTTGTTGTTGTTGTTTTGTCCTCGACACTCTCTTAGACACAATTATCTAAGCAAGCAACCTCAAGCGGCTCTAACCCACCCTCCTAGATGCAATTACCTAGGCAAGCAAGAGTGTGAAGATGATCTCCCTCACAAGAACTCGATGATCTTATGTTGAAGATGGCTTCTAGAAAAGTTTACCGAACACTTGCAAACTCAAAGAATACTAAAATCTCAAAAGAGAACTTTTTATTAATCAATGAAATCTGAATTACAATGTGGGTGAAGCCTCATTTATATCGGCCATGGAGAAGTTTTAATCCTACTAAACTTAGGAATTAAATACAATAAATAAATGCTAAAATCTAATCTCCTAATTAGATAAGTAACTTCTAATAGTAAATAATTGCTAAAAATAAAATCTTAGTCAAATAAATCTGGTCCTAATAGATATTGTAGAATCCTATATTGATTTAAATTACAAATAATCAAATAAAATATTGAAAATTCATAATTATCCAAAAATCCCGTATTAATCCCGTATAGGAATTTCTGCATGCGCTGTCTTCGCTAAAATAGACGTATCTTGAGATTCAGATGTCCGAATGAGGCGTTTCAAGATGCGTTGGAAAGCTAATTTGCAGCTGGACAAGTTTTAAGAAGACATGTTGACCCATAAATGCCTGGATCCCATCCAAAAATGCTTCGCAAGTTGACTGATGTTTCTGACTTGCAAAGCAGTTTCAACTTCTTTTCCAAGATGATTATTTTGACCCCTCTCGTGCTCGTATCAATATATATACAGACTAGTGCCACCTTCTAGGAGTTTAAATATTAAGATTTCAAAACATACTTTCAAACTTCACTTGACCTTGCTTTTGCTTCCCACGGACAATTTAAGTATCAACCTCTCATGATACAACAAGGTGAGTTGTTAGGATAAAGGACTCGCCAAAATTAAGCAAGGAGAGTAAGCAACATGATAAAACAATTCATTTTTTGGCTACTAAATTTATAGGATCGAAAATTATCGAGGCTTTTTCCCCAAACAATCTAGCATTATCCTATTACCAAGGATGAACACTAGTCCAAGTCTAGATGTTTACATTTCTTAAGCTTTTGCAATTCGATTCAATTCACATCCTTCTAAAGAAGATTTTTACAAGCAAATCCTAGTGTTGTTCAAATAAAACAAGCTAAACTCTTTAATGATTCTTAAGTACAAGCAACTTAATTGATTTATGTGGCCTTGACTAGTTACTAGTCTTGATGTACAATCTCAAATCACAAATACTATCAACCAATGGTAACTTGTACCATGGAGGTTTATCACTTTTCAATCATATCAAGGGTACGTTAGTACCGTTCAAGGGACCATAGTCCGAATCAAGCTGAGCTAAGAACTCCCTATTGGCATGCCAATCTAGCTATAACTAAAACTAATCAAGGCTTTTACACAATTTCCATAGTTCAATATTCTTATTATAATTTCAAATACTTAATCGTAGACTCAAGATGTTGCATGAAGCATTCCAGGCAATCAAATTCATTTCCCATGCTCAAACATGTATCAACTAATATCCAAACATACCTGAATATAAGTACCTTACCAAGCATTTGCAATCCAAACAAGCATAGGCATTTAAGCATCGTGAAACAACCGAACAACTCAATGTAATGAACATTCTATGCTACTCAAAATTCCATTTACACACAAATTTTTCAAAATACTCTTGATCATGAATCACCACACCCTTCAGTCTTTCGTCCCCTTGATCGACTCCCTTCTTGTCTATTTCAAACAATTCAATAGTATATTAAAGTCATTTCGTTACCATTTAATAGTTCCTATTTATCATACACAAGCTCAATAACCATTAAGGTAAAATTTCTCATGCTTCTATAGGAATTCTTCAATTTGAACTAATAATTTCCATAATTTAACTATTTAAACAATGATTATAACACAATTACACAAAGCATCCCCCTCTCTTAATAATCAAACAATTCGGAACTGTCCCATATAACCTTACTCACATTTGTTCATTTAAATATTTTCCCTAACAAGAATTATAGCATCCAAGTATCATTAAGCTAGTTTTCATGTTATTAAATTGATACCTAAGACTTAAATACACTAAACAATTGCTTAATTACTATAATTCCCATAGAACAGTCCCGTAAGGTACAGTTCAAAATAGGGCAGTTTTCTTGCTCACTTAAATCACCTATATTGTCATCAAGGTCCATCTTACATCCTTCCCATGTTTCCTTAAGATCCCATTATGATCTTCTTTCTTTGTTAATCAAAATTTAGACACCAAAGCATTGTTTAAGCAATCTAAATTATAACAATGTTCGACCATTCTTTTCTTAATAGAAGATGAGATTGAATCAAGGCAGTTTTTACTTTTCAAACTTCTCATACATCATTCCATACATTCAATTCATATAATTTAGCTCTATGTCACCAATTCACATTTAATTTTACTTAATCCCCTTTTCTAAACTACCTTCTATCGAATCAAGCATTAAACCTAAGCAACGTTCTACCAACAAGAATCGGCTCCAAAGCAATTATCTCTAAACCATATTCTAAATCAAGGAATTAGCAAGAGAACTTACATTCTTAGATATGTCAACTTAAATCAAGCATCAAGATCATTTGTATCCAATCAAGATAACCCTTGATCAAAGTTCTCCCCCCCTCTCTATCTACTGTTTAAATTTGGTGAAAGGAGGAATGAAGAAGATGACAAACATTTTGTTTGTTATTCTTCGAAAGAAAACCCACGTGGCCTCCTCACATTATGCCACATTCAATTCCCCTAATTAAGGTTTTAATTTACCATGCAAACTTACAAATTTTTATACTACGCTTTAAGGTCACCTTAATTAAGCTTTTTATTTCTCAATCCCACAATTCGGCCCAACTAAGCAAATATTTAGTTACTCCATTAAATTTCCTTAGGATTATAGTCAAGATATTTTCTCACGTCAGAATATTGGGTGTTACATATCCCTCCCCCTTAAGGAAATTCGTCCTCGAATTTACCTGAGGAGAACAAGTTCGGGTATTGCTCTTTCATGGTAGATTTAGGCTCCCATATAGCTTCTTTACTTCCATGATTCTTTCATAAGACTTTGACAAGGGAGATTGTTTTATTTCAAAGCCTTTTATCTTCTCGGTCAAGGATTTGAATTGGTTCTTCTTCATATGATAGGTCTTGATCCAATTCAACTTCATCCGGCATAAGGACATGAGATGGATCCAATCGATAACTACGCAACATCGATACATGGAATACATTTTGTATCCAGTTAAATTCTTCTAGAAGAGCCAACCAATAAGCAACAGAGCCAAAACTTTCTATTATTTTGAAGGACCCAATGAAATGAGGACTGAGTTTTCCCCGCTTCCCGAATCTAAACACCTTGTTCCATAGAGATAGTTTGAGAAACACTCTATCTCCCACATTATATTGGATATCCCGTCTTTTACGATTAGCATATGCTTTCTGTCGATCGAAGGCTTCCTTCAGTCGATTGCAAATAACTTGCACTTGTTCTTCTATCTCTCGAAGTAATTGTGGCCCTAGCACTTTGTTCTCTCCCTACTCTGACCAACATAATGGAGTCTTGTATTTTCTTCCATAAAGGGCTTCAAAGGGGGCTATTCGAATAAAAGATTGATAGCTATCATTATAAGAGAATTCAGCTAAAGGTAAACGTTTTTTCCCAATTCTTCCCAAAATCAATTATACAAGCTCGAAGCATTTCTTCAAAGACTTGTATAGTTCTTTCAGATTGACCATCTGACTGAGGATGAAAGGCAGTACTGAGGTTTATCTTAGTCCCGAGCGCTTTCTATAGAGATTTCCAGAATCTAGAAGTAAATCTAGAGTCTCGATCAAAGATTATAGAAATAGGAATACCATGTAGTCTTATTATCTCTCAGATATAAAGTTCTGTTAGTTGATCTAACTCATGTTCATTCGAACATGAAGAAAGTGGACTGATTTGGAAAATCTGTCTACTATCACCTAAATTGCATCATTTTTCTTTGGTGACAAAGGTAATCTGCTAACAAAATCCATCGTTATCTGCTC
The DNA here is from genome assembly GCA_019671005.1 of Hibiscus mutabilis. Classification (NCBI taxonomy): domain Eukaryota; kingdom Viridiplantae; phylum Streptophyta; class Magnoliopsida; order Malvales; family Malvaceae; genus Hibiscus; species Hibiscus mutabilis. The sequence goes on along the minus strand of CM033712.1, from coordinate 39,955,423 downwards.
CCATTTCCACTGTGGTACTTCGATAGGTTGTAACAAACCTGAAGCAACTTGATGTTTTGCTTTTACTTTCGGACACACTAGGCATTTGGATAAAAAATATGTGATGGCAGATTTCATCCCGGACCACCAGTACATTTCTTTCAAGTCTTTGTACATCTTCACCGATCCAGGATGTATCGAGAATGGACTGTTGTGAGCCTCTTGCAAGATTTCTCTTCTTAAACTTGAATCATTAGGAACACATATTCTACTTCGAAAATAGAGTAGACCATTTTCTTTTATAGCAAATTCTGATTCAGATCCTCCTCCCAACTTGAGCAAAATATCTTGTAATTCTGGATCAGATTATTGTAACAGTCGTATTCTTGAAATCACATATGAACGAACCTGAATTGTATCTAGGAGCCCTTGCTTCATAAAATTTTGAATATGGGCATTGATAGAAGTTGGGGCTACAAAGAAAATAGCAAGGTGAATTTTAGAAGATGATCACAAAATTTCAAATAGGTACAAGGGAGGAGATGATTCGATCAAACACTTACTACAAGAATGTTAGTGACTGAGTGCATCGGCCACAACATTGGCCTTGCTTGGGTGATAATCTATGATTAGATTGTATTCTTTGAGTAACTTGATCCATCGTCTTTGCCTAAGATTGTGCTCCTTTTGGGTTAAGAGGTACTTCAAGATTTTATGATTAGTGTAAAAGCAACATTTCTCTCCATACAAATAATGTCTCCAAATTTTCAAGGCAAAGATTACTGGAGCTAGTTCAAGATCATGGGTTGGGTAGTTCATTTCTTGGGATTTTAACTGACGAGAAGCATAGGCTACCACTTTGTTCTCTTGCATAAGGACATATCCCAAACCCAAGTGTGAGGCATAACTAAAAACTGTAAATTCTTTTCCCTATTCTGGTTGGGTTAACACTGGAGCTCGAGTAAGAACCTCCTTCAATTGGTCGAAGCTTCGTTGTTGATCTTTGGTCCAAATAAAAGGCACATCTTTTCGAAGAAGTTTGGTTAAGGGTGTGGCCATGATTGAAAATCCCTTAACAAATCTTCGGTAGTAACTGGCCAGACCTAGGAAACTTCAAACTTCACTAACATTCCTCGGTGATCTCCATTCTAACACAGATTGAATCTTCTGCGGCCAAAATTCACATTTGTAGAATTTGGAATAAAGACGATTATCTCTAAGAGTCTGTAGCACTACTCTGAGATGTTTTGAATGCTCTGATTCATCCTTCGAGTATATAAGAAAGTCGTCTATGAATACTACAACAAACTTATCCAGATAAGGTTTGAAGACTCGATTCATGAGATCCATAAACGCGGTAGGGGCGTTTGTTAAACCAAAAGGCATTACTAAAAACTTGTAGTGACCATATCGAGTCCTGAAAGCAGTTTTAGGTATGTTAGATTGTTTGACTTTCATTTGGTAATATCCAGATCCGAGGTCGATCTTGGAGAATATCGAAGCGCCCTTCAACTGATCAAATAAGTCTTCAATTCTAGGAAGTGGGTACTTGTTCTTAATCGTAATTTGATTAAGTTGCTAATAGTCTATGCACAATCTCATCGATCCATCTTTCTTTTTAACAAAGAGTACCAAGGCTCCCCAAGGAGATGTGCTTGGTTGAATAAACCCTTTGTCTTGTAGTTCTTGCAACTGTTTTTGAAGCTCTTTTAATTCAACAGGAGTCATTCTATAAGGAGTGATGGATATAGGATTGGTTCCAAGTTGACTCTCAATTTTGAATTCCACTTCTCGGGTTGGTGGTAGCCCCGGGAGTTCCTCAGGAAAAACATCGGGAACTTCAGATACAACAGGGATTGAATTTATATCAAGTTTAGATTTAGAATCCTCAACTATAATATCAAGAAATGGGTTCAAATTTTTGTGCTTTTTATCAATTAGGAGTATAGATTCCTTTCCTAAACCCCGAAGATTTAATTTTCTTTTGTGACAATCAACTCAAGCCTGGTGTTTCCCTAACTAGCCTAATTCCAGAATCAAATCAAATTCACAAGATGGTAGAACATATAGATCAATAGGGAAAGGAATGCCTTGAACATACAAGGGACAATTTTTACACAAGAGATCTAAATCTACCCTTCCACCTAATGGATTCGAAACTACTAACCCTTGATCAAAAAATTCAAAATTCAACTTAAACTTTTCAAGCAAAGGGAAATGAATAAATGAATAGGTGGAACCCGAATCAAATAAGGCATGTACAAGGTTATCTTTTAGTTCTATTGTACCTGTTATTACATCAGGTGCATCTTCATCATCACAACCCCGAATATGATATACCCGAGCAAGAGCCCGAGACTCTTGATGCGTAGGAGTAGGGGCTTGGTCTCAAGTCCTTCCAGAGTTTCCCGATTGTGCTTGTTTTGGCCCCTTGCCTCTAGGTGAATGAATAGAGTTAAAATTAGAAGCCACTCAAACTGAAGGTTTTTTCACAATCTGGGACAGTCTTGGACAAAGTGTTCCAAGCTTCCACACTGAAAACAGGCATTCGAACGCTTTCTGCACTAGCCTGAGTGATATTTCTAGTGAAAGTTGCAAAGACGGGATTGAGGATATTTGCCAATATTCCCTGAATTATTGATTGAGATTGCAGGTGCATAAGACTTAATTATGGTTTGTGGCTTCGGGATGAAGTTATCCCTAGAAGAAGGAACATAACTTGAGGAGTTTCCTCCTTGGTTTTTCAATTTCTTGGAAGGCTATTGGGGCTTACTATCAGCCTGGGATCTTTTGTCCTTCTCGAAATAGTTTTCCTTTCTCTTCTCAGCAGTCTTCATTCTAGATTCATTAGCAAATACTCAGCTCACCAAGTCTTGAAAATTTGATACTCCAAGAGCCGTAAACATAGGGCTCAATTCATTATTCAATCCTTCTATAAACATTCTACATTTATCTTCTTCCTTCTTGATATATTTAGATCCGTATTTACAGTATTTGCAGAAGTCACTAACATATTGCTCAATGGGTCTACCACCTTGCTTCAGGTACAAGAAACATCTTCTTCTTTCACCTAGATATTGTTGACTTATGTACTTCTTTCGGAATTCCTTTAGAAATAATTCCCATGTGACTACATCATTAGGGGCAGTAAGAGTCGTAGTTTTCCACCAGTTCAAAGCTTCATCAGCTAGAAGAGCCTCAACACACTCCGACTTATGTTTATCTGAGCATTGAAGTTGATTGGTTAAGATTATGATAGTGGTCTCCAACCAGTATTCAGTTGCTTGCGAGTTTTCCTCATCAGATCCCGCAAATGTATAGACTCAATGTTGAGCCAATTTATCAATAGGAGCCATAGATTGAACCACTTTTGAGGATTTACTTGCTCTTGATTCAATCTAACACTTCCTCCTTCATTGGAGGAGCCAGCCGGGCTATCTCTATCTCGGGCCAGATGTGTCTCAAACATCTGAAATTAACATTCAAGGGAGATTTAATCAAACAAGGTCACAAGCATGAATTATATTCAACTCCTAGGTGGCACTTCAGACAGCTGATGACATGACTTAAACCAGTTTAGTCCTAGGATCGACTAAACCTTAGCTCTGATTACCAATCTGTAATACCCCGACACCTAGCCTAGAAGGTATTACACAACTAGGGAGAAACAAGATAACTTTTTATCTAAGTTATCTACCAAACTAAACAAGAGACAAGGATAAGATCAAACCAAACAATCATACAACTATGTTAGAATGGCAAGTTTATTCTAAATCATAAGATTGTCCGTAGGTAACTTATATAAACAAGTTAAAGCAAGACATGTCATATAGGCAATTTGTACAACATATTTCATTTAATCAGTTAAGTGAGTTAATACCGTAGGCAAAATGTAATCTTAAGTTGTTTCCATCAATACGTTATCACTTATAAAAGTAGAATACCTAGTTGGTTCTATTCACTAGTTCGAACAAACGCAAGGTTTCCAAACATCAAAAAACAAAATACGAAGCTTATGCTAAAATATTTACATACCATTACACGGTATCCAAAAGAACATGCCTATATATATATACAAACTATTGCCACCTTCTAGGAGTTTAACTTTTAAGATTTCAAAACATACTTTCAAACTTCACGTGACCTTGCTTTTGCTTCCCGTGGACAATTTAAGTATCAACCTCTCATGATACAACAAGGTGAGTGGTTAGGATAAAGGTCTCGCCAAAATTAAGCAAGGAGAGTAAACAACATAATTAAACAATTCATTATTTGGCTACTAAATTCATATCATCAAAAATTATCGAGGCTTTTCCCCCAAACAGTCTAGCATTATCCTATTACCAACCATGAACACTAGTCCAAGTCAAGAAATTTACATTTCTTAAGCTTCGATTCAATTCACATGCTTTTAAAGAAGATTTATACAAGCAACTCCTCAAGTTGTTCAAATAAAACAAGCTAAACTCTTTAGTGATTCTTAAATACAAGAAAATTAATTGATTTATGTGGCCTTGACTAGTTACTAGTCTAGATGTACAATCTCAAATCACAAATACTATCAAGCAAAGGTAACTTATACCATTGAGGTTTATAACTTTTTCAATCGTATCAAGGGTGCATTAGTACCGTTCAAGGGACCATAGTCTGAATCAAGCTGTGCTCAGGACTCCCTATCGGCAAGCCAATCTAGCTCGAACTAAAACTAATCAAGGCTTTTATACAATTTCCATAGTTCAATATTCTTATTATAATTTCAAATACTTAATCATAGACTCAAGATGTTGCATGAAGCATTCAAGGCAATCGAATTCATTTCCCATGCTCAAACATGTATCAACTAATATCCAAACATACCTTAATATAAGTACCTTACCAATCATTTGCAATCCAAACAAGCTTAGGCATTTCAGCCTCGTGAAACAATCGAATAACTCAATGTAACGAACATTCTATGCTACTCAAAATTCCAATTACACTCGCAAATTTGCTGAATTACTCTTGATCATGAATCACCGCACCCTTTAGTCTTTCGTCCCCTTGATCGACTCCCTTCTTATCTATTTCAAACAATTCAATAGTATATTAAAGTCATTTCGTTACCATTTAATAGTTCCTATTTTCATACACAAGCTCAATAAACTTTAAGGTAGAATTTCTCATGCTTCTATAGGAATTCTTCAAGTCGAACTAATAATTTCCATAATTTAACTATTTAAACAATGATTATAACACAATTACACAAAACAGCCCCCTCTCTTAATAATCAAACAATTCGAAATTGTCCCATGTAAGCTTACTCACATTAGATCATTTAAATAATTTCCCTAACAAGAATTATAGCATCCAAGTACCATTCAACTAGTTTTCATGTTATTAAATTGATACCTAAGACTTAAATACACTAAACAATTGCTTAATTACTATAATTCCCACATAACAGTCCCGTAAGGTACAGTTCAAAATAGGGCAGTTTTGTTGCTCACTTAAATCACCTATATTGTCATCAAGGTCTATCTTACGCCCTTCCCTTGTTTCCTTAAGATCCCATTATGATATTCTTTATTTGTTAATCAAATTTTAGACACCAAAGCAATGTTTAAGCAATCTAAACTATAACAATGTTCGACCATTCTTTTCTTAATACAAGACGAGATTGAATCAAGGCAGATTATACTTTTCAAACTTATTCTCATACATCATTCAGTACATTCAATTCATATAATTTAGCTCTAGGTCACCATTTCATATTTAATTTTACTTAATCCCCTTTTCTAAACTACCTTCTATCGAATCAAGCATTCAACCTAATCAATGTTCTACCAACAAGAATCGGCTCTAAAGCAACTATCTCTAAACCACATTCTAAATCAAGGAATTAACAAGAGAACTTACATTCTTAGATATGTCAACTTAAATCAAGCATCAAGACCATTTGTATCCAAGCAAGATATGTAAGACCCTTACCTGGGCCTGGGAATTTCTATTTAAAGGTAGACAGTCTAACTTGTTTAACAAGTTAGAGTTCACATGAACATAGAAACTATGGATCACAAAGAGGAAGACCAAGGAATAATCCCCATTCAAGTCATTCGAACAACAAAAGTGAAGAAACAATCATGTGAATTGATTACAAATAGCTGTCTACATGTATGATTCTAATATAAAATGGCAACTTGTTTCCTACATATAATATTTTCAACTCACCAAAACATGTAGTTTAACTATATGAACATCGTGATATTACTATTCTCTAGTCATGATTTGTGTCGAGATTACAACTCAAGTATTCAATTCCATTTATATACAATTCAAGCTTTGTAATATTATCAAACAATCAATTTTTCATGCCAACTAGACTCTAAGTTGATTCAAGCATAAATTTCACTCTAATGGTTAAGCATTTCTAACAAGAAACCAATCACCAAAACATTCATCAACAATTAGTGTCAATTTCAATAGTAATCAGACTCATTTCCAAAACTTATCCATCAGACCTTCATATCATAACCATCCATAACCACAACAAACGAGCATAAGACCTATAGGCCTTAATTTAGTTAATATTTGCAATCCTTAATAAAGAAACAAAAGGTTCTAGTAAGACCTCCCTAACTAGTGCCACCTTCTAGGAGTTTATGTTAACAAGAACAAACATACTTTTGTTTCTTATAGACCTTGCGAAGCCTTCTCCAAGCTTGATCAACAATCGACACTCCCTGTGAAATATCAGAGTGAGCAGTTAAACAATAGTCACATAACCTACTTCAAAATGAGTGTAAAGATATCAAATTTAGCTCATGATTAACAATTTAATCACACCAACTATCAATCGAGACTAGCATTCTATTAACAGTTTCATATCAAACTTTTAGGCTTCACATACTTAACATAATTTCATTCTTAACTCAATGAAACATACATTATTATGATTCAGTAGATATGCATTACATTTTACAGGCAACTCCTCTTGAATTGATCGAATAACAGACTATTCCTTCATAAGTGAAGCTAAATCAAGCAACCGTAGTTGAATATCCTTACTGTGACTAGAATCGATCAGAATTCTAATCCAATCATCATATTAACAGGTAATGGTATTTATTTCCATTGAACTGGGATTGTGACCATCTCAATCAGGGGTACATTGTACCTATTAGGGGACCTTGGTCCAATATTTTTCAGGCTGAGCTCAGGACACATTATTGGCATGCCAACTATACTAGTGCTGACTCTAGACAAGATACTCTCTAAAGAACCTTATTAGCCTAAATCAATAATATTTTGAGACACTATCTTGTATTCAAAATTCAGGATGCCACTTGTGACATTATTATAACATATTCTTAAGCATGCTTGTACCAATTGAATAACATTCCACATACCTTGGCACTTACCTTCCAAGGACATTCTTATGAGCAATAATAATTTAATTAAATTTACAGGTTACACTCACAAATCTTTGGAGCTATTCTTGATATTGTACCCTTATCCCCTTGTGTCTTTCATCTCCTTGATCATCTCCTTTCTTATCTATTTGTAACATCAAGTTAAAAATGCATTAAAATCGATCTATTGACCATTGGAAGCATATATTTATCACGCATGTGCTCTAGCAAGTCTCAAGATATTCTTTTTCCTCTAACCTTTATATGTGTAACATTTGAATGCATTATCATTTGCCCTCAAGCAAACAATTCAAGAGATAATGAACATGGTACTAATGTGACAATTTCTTAATACTCAAGCTTTTCGAAACTACCCCTAACACTTAGATGTTCTTTTTAATCAGTTCTACCTTTCTTCCATCAAGCCTTAATCTTCAAAATTCATTCACTCAACGATCCACTACTAGTATTATCAAATTGGCAATTTAATTCATCCATATTACTTATTTAGCTATTTTAAATTCCAACAAAACAGTCACTATACTGGTATGCTAAAACATGGCAATTTTCTTGTTTAATTAAACTATCCAAACTGTCATTGAGATTCAGTCTAACAATTTTCTTAATCCTATTATAGTGTTATCAGTATACTAACTACATTTTAACTACCATCTCGAGGCCAAATGCTAACTACAAAAAATAATTTTCCCATATTTCCAAACTGTAAAAACAGCCCTTGGACTAGATTCTTTCAATTCCATTATATCCAATTATCAAGTATTCATATGCATACACATTCTATTGCAAGTAACCAACTTCATGACTACAATTGCTATTCGTTTATTCATCAAGCAGGGTAGTTTCAAAATATATTTAATTCAACCAAAATACCTTTAGTATTTAGGCAGATTCGAATATATATAAACATCCCAATTTAACATTTCAATTGTGTACTCAATTTACAATTTATTTGATCACATTACTAGCATAGTTTATTCAATCAAACCAACAATTCTAAGTAACCATTCGGTAATCATCATCATTCAACCTAAACAACTCAAAGCAGCCATTCAATCAATATATGAGCTAACTACCATTCTCTAATCACCTAGGAAACAAATTGAAGAGAAGGAATGAATATCATACCTTATCACCGAGTTCAAACTATGGAAAATTCCTACAAGAATTCAGTTTAAGGGAGTTGCATAGCCACTAAATTCAAGCTCAAACCTTCTAATTCTATCTCTACACTCTCACTCTCTCTCTCTCACTTCTTGTAACATCCAAAATTTCAATTTGAGTAAATCATGACCTAAGTGTGGGGCTAAATTGGAAGTAGCGAGACCTTTGTGGCAATTTAGAGGTGACCAAATTGTTGTAAAGCCAAACTTTATACCTTGCATGCTAAACTTAAAATCTAAAATGGTCCATACATGTGGTGGGATTATACCTATACAACTGAGATAACTGTTTGATTAAGGGAATAGGATAGCTTTAATAAAAAGGAACTTCATCCCCTTTCCAAGAACAAATAACCGAAACAAACACCTAAAAGGAAATGAGATAATTTTCACTATAGATTAGCTTGGATCTTTCGGTCTAGTGCACATTGCAGATTCAAATTGTGGTTCTAAGATTTTGAAGTAAGTCCTATTGAATTCTTGTACTAGATGTAATCTTTGAGAAGTTATAGAGTAAGTTAGGAATCCATTGATAGAATTGTTATAAGAGAACTACGTTTCGGTTGGTATAGTAATTGTAGATTGATTGTATTTGAAGTAATTGCTGGATTTGTGGCTTGAGATATAGTTGGGATGTTTGATTTATGAACCAAGAAGCATTAGGAAAGTGTTCATGCTGAAAATTCTATGTATCATAACTTAGAAATTAGGCTTAAAATCTAAGTAAGAAACAAGAAACTGCTCGGTTGAATTTTGGTATTTAGTTAACTATTTTAAGCATTAAAATGCAGAATTGAATCTTATAGTATTGATGTAATTGTTGTTATTACTGAAATGGATGATAGGATCATTGATAGAGTAGCGCAATCTTGGATTTGGAAGCTTTCAATCAAGTTGTTGCAAGAACTAGGTGCTGTAGACTCAATCAAGGAAGTTTGGGCAGATCTAAAAATTCAAGAGAAAAGAGAAGGGATTTTTCTTGAAATTTTCAGATTGAAGGCTGGAAATTTAAAGAAAGAAAGACGAGATGAAGGATTAGATGATAAGAAATAAGAATATAAATAAAAACATGAGAAAAGATTAAGAAGAAGATAGGTAAAACAAATCTGAAAATTCTAGCTTTGTTTATGGAATTATGGAAGATGGTGTGAAGGTTGAAGATGAAGATGGATTGTGAATTGTTGATGTTGTTTTGTCTTCGACACAATCTTAGACTCAATTATCTAAGCAAGCAACCTCAAGCGGCTCTAACCCACCCTCCTAGACGCGATTATCTAGGCAAGCAAGAGTGTGAAGATGATCTCCCTCACAAGAACTCGTCGAACTTATGTTGAAGAAGACTTCGAAGGCACAAGTAATTAGCACTTGCAAAAGCAAACTCACTAAATATTTCATAAATCAAAGAAAATCTCCCTTACAATGATGGAGGCTTCATCCTTTTATAGGTGAAGGATAGACAAAGCAATTTAATTTCTACTAAAATAAGGAAAACCTAATCTAATTAAAAATAATAAAAAAATAACAGCCTTTAAACTCCATGTGCTTGTGTGGCAAGGAATAGGGTGATAAGGCAAGTGATAAGCTGATAAGGGTTGGGTGGATGATTCCTAAAGTATATAAAACCTTGAAAACATCAATTTAAATGATAATAAATATATTGCGCTAAGTTTAATTCGTCCAAAGCCTTATATGTTAGCTTTTGGGCTGAATTTTACAAAATCCCGTAATAATCCCATATCCAGTTTTCTACATGCGCAGTCTTCAGTAAATTGGACGTATCTTGAGTTACTGATGTCCGATTGATGCGTTTCAAGATGAGTTGGAAAGTTAACTGAATGACGGACAATTTTTTAGAAGACAACTTGACTCAGAAATGCGCGGATCCCATCCAAAAACTCGTCGCAAGTTGGCTGACTTTCCAGACTTTACAAACAGATTCAATTTCTTGTCCAAGGTGCATCATTTTTTACCTCCTATGCGTGCATTGTTCTGGCTTTTATTGTTTGCATCGAACAAATTCATCTTCTTGTCCAATATTATTAATTTGACCCCGCTCACGCATGTATCATTCCCCCACTCCTCAAAAGGATTCGTCCTCGAATCTAAATCGACAATGAGAGAACAATCATCAACTTCAATTGAAAAGGCTTCTTTGTTGTATGTGGAGTGATCTAATTGAGCTCCTCTCAATGGTTCAACAAAATCCTGAAAAAATAAGACAACACTACTCGAACATTTGTAAGGATTATTCAAAACAAAATCACTCGTCACATTCTTTTTCTTGTCTTTTTCTTTTGGGCTTTGTGTGACTTTTACCTCATATGTATTTTTCTCCCTCTCACAAAAATTATCATCAATGTACAATTTTTTGTAGAGGAGAAAGTGTTTCTAACGTAATGATAGGACAAGAATCAAATGAAGGGTTAGAATTACACTTACTTTCTTTGTGGGGAAGTGATGAGAGTATAGCAAGTGGACCTACTATTTCACATGAGGGATTATAATCATTGTCATCTTGTCTAATATGTTCATTATCACTATCCTCTTGTTTGAGTGTTTGTGTGTTTTCCGTCAACATGGGGATTTTTGTCTTGGTTTTGTCCAGTGACTTGGATGTTTCAATTTCCTACTTTCGTCTACTTGAGTCGAGCAAAGGTTTAGAAGAATTAGAATGAGATAAAGGTTGAGTGGTACCTCTGTCATAGTGATAATTTTCTGTCGATCTTTGATGCGCTTTTTGATTGTCATGGCGAATTGGAATGCCTCTTGAAGGGTGTAGTAGCTTTTGAGTTTAAGTACCTCAAGAATGTTGTCATTGAGTCCGATAACAAACCTAGTCATTGTATCCTCTTAATCCTCTTGTATGCCGGCTTTTTGCATCAATGATTCCATCTCTTTGAGATACTCGTCAACAGTTCTGCAGCCTTGTCGGATCCTTTGTAACTTTTGTTTGATATCTCGTTGATATAATGGGGGAACAAATCGTTCTCGCATGACTTTTTTAAGTTCTCCCCATGAGGTTATCTTGGCTTATCTATTAAGACTCCGATTGCGGACCAATTGGTACCACCAAATGGATGCATATTCAGTGAATTCGAGAGTCAACAGTGGAACTTGATCCTCTTCGGGACATTGATAATGCTCGAATAGAAGATCAACTCGATTTTCCCAGTCACAATAAGCATCAGGGTCATACCTTCCTTGAAAAGGTGGTACAGTGATCTTTGGCTTGGCTAAGGTGTTTGTTGCTCATCTCGGTTCTATGCGATGATTGTGCCTATGTAAGAGGTTTTGGCGTCTATTCTGAATGGGAATAAGATTTGGACGCTTAGGCTCCTCAGTATTGCATGCGATAGAAGTGGTTTCTAATCTCCCAATGGTTTGAGTGATTGCGGTCACGACTGTATTAGTGTGCTCAAGCTTGGTTGCCAATGAGGTTACAGTCCGTTCAAGTTTATTGAGAGTATCCGAAACTTCTTGAAGAGTCACTTCATGTGGTTCTTCGTAGTTACTCGTTTCTGACATCCTGAAACACTCAGATTTAAAAAGGTGAAAAGCAAAAGAAAACTAGAAATCTCACTAAACACTCCAAGGAATAAATATTTAGCGAGGCAAGTAAACCATTCTCGTGCTCTTTAAAGACCTTCCTGCCACAAGTCAACAAGTTACAATCAGAGTTTAACCTAACAATGAGTCCTAATTGTACTAGGAGTCCAATGAAAGGCTTGACATCAATTGAATATAGTTGCAAGAAAGAAGGATTGTAATGCAACTTTTAGTCCTACTCACACCAGAAAAGAGAAGGTGTTAAATTGCGTAATAGAAGAAAGAAAAAGCAAAACAAAGGAACTTAAGAAACTAAGAGTAGAAAAAAATTAGTAGAGAAAGATGATAACCCCAAAACCCAGAAACAACTTGGAAGAAATCCAATGTTGAATCCACTTCAATGTGATGCTTGTGGTAGTTGATGATGGTGATCTTGATGATTCTTGATGGTGGTTGGTGGCTAGGTATGAGCTTTCTCACTTTTCTTCACTTTTTATTTTTTTCTTTTTTTTTTTACAAGGTAAATAAACTGAAAGTAACGAAAATTGAAGAAAAAAATAATGAAAATAGGGTTAAAGTATGAGAAAAACCCTAATTTGGATGAAACTTTATCCACTTCGTTCGAGGTGTTCCCGAACTCCAAAAATTCTGATATTTTGTGTGGTGACTCCACTAATGGTGTAGATCTGATCTGGAAAGTTTCAGCTCAAAATTCACTCATTTTGTTTTGACGAATTTTCCCTAATTTTCGAGTTTTTTTCCCCAAAAACGCCAAAATTTTTGCCAAGAATCATCCCAAATCTGATACCAAATGATAGAGTAGCGCAATCTTGGATTTGAAAGCCTTCACTCAAGTTGTTGCAAGAACTAGGTGCTCTAGACTCAATCAAGGAAGTTTGGGCAGATCTGAAAATTCAAGAGAAAAGAGAAGGGATTTTCTTGAATTTTTCAGATTCAAGGCTGGAAATTTAAAGAAAGAAAGACGAGATGAAGGATTAGATGATAAGAAATAAGAATATAAATAAAAAGATGAGAAAAGATTAAGAAGAAGATAGGTAAAACAAATCTGAAAATTCCAAGTTTGTTTATAGAATTATGGAAGATGCTGTGAAGGTTGAAGATGAAGATGGATTGTGAATTGTTGATGTTGTTTTGTCCTAGGCACCCTCTTAGACTCAATTATCTAAGCAAGCAACCTCAAGCGGCTCTAACCCACCCTCCTAGACGCGATTATCTAGGCAAGCAAGAGTGTGAAGATGATCTCCCTCACAAGAACTCGTCGAACTTATGTTGAAGAAGACTTCAAAGGCACAAGTAATCAGCACTTGCAAAAGCAAACTCACTAAATATTTCATAAATCAAAGAAAATCTCCCTTATAATGATGGAGGCTTCATCCTTTTATAGGTGAAGGATAGACAAAGCAATTTAATTTCTACTAAAACAAGGAAAACCTAATCTAATTAAAAATAATAAAAAAATAACAACCTTTAAACTCCATGTGCTTGTGTGGCAAGGAATAGGGTGATAAGTGATAAGTGATGATAAGGGCTGGGTGGCTGATTCCTAAAGTATATAAAACCTAAAAACATCAATTTAAATGATAATAAATATATTGGGCTAAGTTTAATTCGTCCAAAGCCTTATATGTTAGCTTTTGGGCTGAATTTTACAAAATCCCGTAATAATCCCATATCTAGTTTTCTGCATGCACAGTCTTCAGTAAATTGGACGTATCTTGAGTTACTGATGTCCGATTGATGCGTTTCAAGATGAGTTGGAAAGTTAACTGAATGATGGAAATTTTTTAGAAGACAATGTGACTCAGAAATGCCCGGATCCCATCCAAAAACTCGTCGCAAGTTGGCTGACTTTCCAGACTTTACAAACAGATTCAATTTCTTGTCCAAGGTGCATCATTTTTTACCTCCTATGCGTGCATTGTTCTGGCTTTTATTGTTTGCATCGAACAAATTCATCTTCTTGTCCAATATTATTAATTTGACCCCGCTCACGCATGTATCATTCCCCCACTCCTCAAAAGGATTCGTCCTCGAATCTAAATCGACAATGAGAGAACAATCATCAACTTCAATTGAAAAGGCTTCTTTGTTGTATGTGGAGTGATCTAATTGAGCTCCTCTCAATGGTTCAACAAAATCCTGAAAAAATAAGACAACACTACTCGAACATTTGTAAGGATTATTCAAAACAAAATCACTCGTCACATTCTTTTTCTTGTCTTTTTCTTTTGGGCTTTGTGTGACTTTTACCTCATATGTATTTTCACTCCCTCTCACAAAAATTATCATCAATGTACAATTTCTGTAGAGGAGAAAGTGTTTCTAACGTAATGATAGGACAAGAATCAAATGAAGGGTTAGAATTACACTTACTTTCTTTGTGGGGAAGTGATGAGAGTATAGCAAGTGGACCTACTATTTCACATGAGGGATTATAATCATTGTCATCTTGTCTAATATGTTCATTATCACTATCCTCTTGTTTGAGTGTTTGTGTGTTTTCCGTCAACATGGGGATTTTTGTCTTGGTTTTGTCCAGTGACTTGGATGTTTCAATTTCCTACTTTCGTCTACTTGAGTCGAGCAAAGGTTTAGAAGAATTAGAATGAGATAAAGGTTGAGTGGTACCTCTGTCATAGTGATAATTTTTCTGTCGATCTTTGATGCGCTTTTTGATTGTCATGGCGAATTGGAATGCCTCTTGAAGGGTGTAGTAGCTTTTGAGTTTAAGTACCTCAAGAATGTTGTCATTGAGTCCGATAACAAACCTAGTCATTGTATCCTCTTAATCCTCTTGTATGCCGGCTTTTTGCATCAATGATTCCATCTCTTTGAGATACTCGTCAACAGTTCTGCAGCCTTGTCGGATCCTTTGTAACTTTTGTTTGATATCTCGTTGATATAATGGGGGAACAAATCGTTCTCGCATGACTTTTTTAAGTTCTCCCCATGAGGTTATCTTGGCTTATCTATTAAGACTCCGATTGCGGACCAATTGGTACCACCAAATGGATGCATATTCAGTGAATTCGAGAGTCAACAGTGGAACTTGATCCTCTTGGGACATTGATAATGCTCGAATAGAAGATCAACTCGATTTTCCCAGTCACAATAAGCATCGGTCATACCTTCCTTGAAAAGGTGGTACAGTGATCTTTGGCTTGGCTAAGGTGTTTGTTGCTCATCTCGGTTCTATGCGATGATTGTGCCTATGTAAGAGGTTTTTGGCGTCTATTCTGAATGGGAATAAGATTTGGACGCTTAGGCTCCTCAGGATTGCATGCGATAGAAGTGGTTTCTAATCTCCCAATGGTTTGAGTGATTGCGGTCACGACTGTATTAGTGTGCTCAAGCTTGGTTGCCAATGAGGTTACAGTCCGTTCAAGTTTATTGAGAGTATCCGAAACTTCTTGAAGAGTCACTTCATGTGGTTCTTCGTAGTTACTCGTTTCGACATCCTCAAACACTCAGATTTAAAAAGGTGAAAAGCAAAAAAGAAAACTAGAAATCTCACTAAACACTCCAAGGAATAAATATTTAGCGAGGCAAGTAAACCATTCTCGTGCTCTTTAAAGACCTTCCTGCCACAAGTCAACAAGTTACAATCAGAGTTTAACCTAACAATGAGTCCTAATTGTACTAGGAGTCCAATGAAAGGCTTGACATCAATTGAATATAGTTGCAAGAAAGAAGGATTGTAATGCAACTTTTAGTCCTACTCACACCAGAAAAGAGAAGGTGTTAAATTGCGTAATAGAAGAAAGAAAAAGCAAAACAAAGGAACTTAAGAAACTAAGAGTAGAAAAAAATTAGTAGAGAAAGATGATAACCCCAAAACCCAGAAACAACTTGGAAGAAATCCAATGTTGAATCCACTTCAATGTGATGCTTGTGGTAGTTGATGATGGTGATCTTGATGATTCTTGATGGTGGTTGGTGGCTAGGTATGAGCTTTCTCACTTTTCTTCACTTTTTTATTTTTTTTCTTTTTTTCTTTTTACAAGGTAAATAAACTGAAAGTAACGAAAATTGAAGAAAAAAATAATGAAAATAGGGTTAAAGTATGAGAAAAACCCTAATTTGGATGAAACTTTATCCACTTCGTTCGAGGTGTTCCCGAACTCCAAAAATTCTGATATTTTGTGTGGTGACTCCACTAATGGTGTAGATCTGATCTGGAAAGTTTCAGCTCAAAATTCACTCATTTTGTTTTGACGAATTTTCCCTAATTTTCGAGTTTTTTTCCCCAAAAACGCCAAAATTTTTGCCAAGAATCATCCCAAATCTGATACCAAATGATAGAGTAGCGCAATCTTGGATTTGAAAGCCTTCACTCAAGTTGTTGCAAGAACTAGGTGCTCTAGACTCAATCAAGGAAGTTTGGGCAGATCTGAAAATTCAAGAGAAAAGAGAAGGGATTTTCTTGAATTTTTCAGATTCAAGGCTGGAAATTTAAAGAAAGAAAGACGAGATGAAGGATTAGATGATAAGAAATAAGAATATAAATAAAAAGATGAGAAAAGATTAAGAAGAAGATAGGTAAAACAAATCTGAAAATTCCAAGTTTGTTTATAGAATTATGGAAGATCTTTGTGAAGGTTGAAGATGAAGATGGATTGTGAATTGTTGATGTTGTTTTGTCCTAGGCACCCTCTTAGACTCAATTATCTAAGCAAGCAACCTCAAGCGGCTCTAACCCACCCTCCTAGACGCGATTATCTAGGCAAGCAAGAGTGTGAAGATGATCTCCCTCACAAGAACTCGTCGAACTTATGTTGAAGAAGACTTCAAAGGCACAAGTAATCAGCACTTGCAAAAGCAAACTCACTAAATATTTCATAAATCAAAGAAAATCTCCCTTATAATGATGGAGGCTTCATCCTTTTATAGGTGAAGGATAGACAAAGCAATTTAATTTCTACTAAAACAAGGAAAACCTAATCTAATTAAAAATAATAAAAAAATAACAACCTTTAAACTCCATGTGCTTGTGTGGCAAGGAATAGGGTGATAAGTGATAAGCTGATAAGGGCTGGGTGGCTGGTTCCTAAAGTATATAAAACCCTAAAAACATCAATTTAAATGATAATAAATATATTGGGCTAAGTTTAATTCGTACAAAGCCTTATATGTTAGCTTTTGGGCTGAATTTTACAAAATCCCGTAATAATCCCGTATCTAGTTTTCTGCATGCACAGTCTTCAGTAAATTGGACGTATCTTGAGTTCCTGATGTCCGATTGATGCGTTTCAAGATGCGTTGGAAAGTTAACTGAATGATGGAAATTTTTTTAGAAGACAATGTGACTCAGAAATGCCCGGATCCCATCCAAAAACTCGTCGCAAGTTGGCTGACTTTCCAGACTTTACAAACAGATTCAATTTCTTGTCCAAGGTGCATCATTTTTTACCTCCTATGCGTGCATTGTTTTGGCTTTTATTGTTTGCATCGAACAAATTCAGCTTCTTGTCCAATATTATTAATTTGACCCCGATCACGCATGTATCAATCATAAAGGAAGAACTTAAACCAAGTTTGGAGGACTGTTATTAAGGTGTTTAAGGGGCTAAAATTAATCATGTTCGAACAGGGCACTGTCGATCTGTTTGGTGCACCAATGAGATATACTTGTGAATTAAACCTGGTCACCTAAGAGCTTCCCCTAAGGCTAGTTTCGAAAAAGTCTAAGAAAACACAGTTAAACCTTGTTTTAGGAATACTTAATCATGACATAAAGATAGTTAAATGGCCAACTTGTAACACCCCTAACCTGGTTTAGTAGTAAACCAGCTCGGGAGCGTTACGGGAACACTGGAAACACGAGTTAATTTAAAATTTTTCGAACTCATCTCTATTAGATGAGTTGAGTGACTAGTAAGCAATAGACATACATATCTTATTTCATAAGCAAGAAAATATTTGTTTTACACAAGTAATCGCATGTTATTATAGGTTACCACCTTCATGTACTATTGCATTTTCATTCAAGTTATCACATAGCATTCGAATGGTCATACAACCAAGCATGCTTCTTTCAATCCAATTTCTGTAACACCCTAAATCCTAGCCTAGAAGTATTGAAATCAATTGCTTAAGTTGATAGCTTAATTGAATCTAGAAATTAAGCTAACTTGATTATTCAAGGGTCTAATTGAATGAATGAAAGAACAAAGTGACCAAATTCAGATGACCAACTAGTAAACTCTAGCAATTTCAAGGAATGCATGCTAAATTCCTTGTTTCCCTTAATGCCCTTGATTAAGTTAATATTAAGAATTAATTAAGGGACATTTTAGACATTACACAAATCCAATAACTTGGGTTAACCATAGCTATCATCTTCTTCATTTCCCCATTTGGCCGAAAGTGAGGAAGAAAATAGAGAGAAAAAAGCACGTGAAGGGGAAAGCTTGAATCCATGCCCTACAACCTTGAATTACCTCCAAATTAAATCTAGATAGCTTAGTGATTAAGGTAATTACTTGCTTTTCTTGTAAATTTCATGTTTGAAGTGTTGAATTGAAATGGAAATGTGATTTGAAGTGGATAGATGCTGGAAAATGTGCTGAACATGTTATAGATTGATTGAATGATTGTTTGATGATGTTCTTGGTTGTATTGATGAGTTAGATGATTTCTTTATTTGTTAAGGTCATGCTATGTGCAATTAGAACATGGAAATTGATTGCTAGTAATCAAATGGCTAATGAAACTCATGTGCAGTTGCTGGAAAATTTAGAAACATGAACATGGTTCAAAACAATTTAGATTAGGGGACTATTTTGATTGAAAAATTGTGTAAGCATACTAAATGAGCTTAAAACTCTGTTTTGAACAAGTTGATAGGTAAAATGGAGTTTTAATTGAATTGGAACTTGCTGGAAAAATTACTACACCTAATTGAGCTAGTTAAATTAGGTTATGGACTGCCTAATTGATGAATAGATGTGTAACTGTGATCAAATGGATTAAACTAGATTCAACATGACTATGCCCTGTTTTGAGAACATTTTTAGGTGAATTTTGATGGCCTAGATATGTATGAACATGATTATGAATGAAATTGTCATGTTAGGACCTTGCTAGAATGAAATAAAGAACTAGAAATGCAACCTAGTGTAAGCTGCCCAGAATTGCTCTGTTCTGGGCAGTCAGTTTGAAAATTCACCAAAATTGTAGAGATCAAATTCAGGGATGAAATTTTAATGACATGATCGTTTGTATGTCTAATTTCATTAGGAGAAAACAGAACTGAAAAATGTGTCCTATGCTGGAAACTGTAAATAGAAATAGCTGGACAGTGCAAACTGTCAAGGCAGTGTAAATGCCCTGTCTTTGAACAATAAACTGTATTAATTGGATAAGAAATAAAATGCAAGCCTATTATGGTTTTAAAGAAAATTTTGTTATCTTTCCAACGGTATAAATTAATTGAAATTCTGACGTAGGAATTGAAAGATATGACTGTTTAAGCATGTAGTGTGCAAGCTGCCAGGCAGCAGCACTAAAGCTAATTAGAAACTGTTTTGTACACAGTTTTATTGGACTGTTTGTAACAGTTTAGGATAATTAGATCCTACCCAGTCTTGTTTATTGAAATGATGACAAATTTGTATGTATATGTTTATATGTATTGAAATAACCTTGTTGCCATGTTGAATTGTCTTGTGTATACATATTGATGAATGTGTTTGATCATGAATTTGCTAGAGCAAGGAGTGAACTTGGAGGAAGGAGAAAAAGGAAATCACTCAAAGGCTAAGAACAAAGGAATAGCTATACAAGACAATTACTAGCTTGCTTGGACTGTATTGTGAGTGTAGTTATCTTGAGGATTAGGACTAGGTCCTAACCATTGCATTCTTGTTACATTCTTGTCATGATAATGAATCTAAGCATGAACTTGACTTAATAAGGGAAGGATGACTAAAGAAACATATGAAACATGATCCTAGTATTGAATACATGTCTATTCAAAATGCTTATGCATGATTAGTGATAGTTTGGATGCTTGTATGTGCTATGTTGCAACATGATTGTATGCTAAAGACTTGTTCGAGATATGATGTTATCTCATCTTGATGAAATGGATCTTGAAACCACTTGACTTGTGAGCCAAGGCTCAATAGCCTAAGGGCTTAACATGAAATGATCTTGCTTGACATTGAACATGATCTTGAACTTGATAACTTGAATAAATGGTAATTCGAGCAACCTTGGTAGCTAGTTTGATTAGGTAGAAGGGCATGCCTTAGAGTCTAGAGCTCATTGTGTATGGGTGGACTATGGTCCAGGGCTAAGGCCCCTATTTGGCGACAGACAGAGGGAACATATGTGGTCTTTGGCGATAGTAGGAGGGTTGACCAGCACTATAGTGCATATTGTGGCGACAGTTGGTTAGAGACTCGATTACCTATACAAACTAAGTACACCAAGGGGGTTGTTTAATGAATTAACAAATGAAATAACAATTCAACTGTACATGATACTTGTCTTGAATGCCATGAAATGTACGTTACTTGACTTGAAAGCTTGACTCCTTGGTTTCTTGTTTTGCAAGCATGTTGCTTTATTTATGAATTATGACTCCTAGATGCCTTTACATGTTGGCCGAATACTTGCTATCCTAGATAGGATAATCTTGATGCTTGGAAGACTAGATAAGGTCACTCTTGATGTTTGAAAGACTAGCTAAGTATACTCTAATGCTTGGAAGCCTTAGCTAGGTCTACACTTGATCTAAAAGACATGAAACATGAAATATCAAAATGGATAGACTAGTTACTACCTCATTAAGTACATTTTTGTACTTATCACTCTTGTTTCATTCTTCCCAACCTACAGGTTAAAGGATTCAACATTGCTTGATCTTGAAGCTTGATTCCTTCAGCAAGAAACTTCCTATACAAGCTTGGTTAAAGTATGATTCCATACTTGTTTTGTATTCTCCTAGAAAGGTGGCACTAGATGTATCTAAATAGCTTGAACATGCATTTTGAAAGAATGTATATAATGCTTGATGGGCCTATCTTTGTTATGTATATAGTTTAATGTCTGTAATGAACTTAGTTAACTTGTAATGGTTGAATGTTGTTGCGCATATGTTGATGGAATGACTTAATGTTAATCTAGCTATCTTTATGACTTTCTAATGCTATGATCTTGTATATGGAATGCTTAAATAGAAAGTAGGACGATGAACCATGATGCTTGCTTGTACCCTAATCGAATTGCCTTGACATATAGGGCCACTTGAATGTAACAATGCTTGCTTTGAGTGAGATGTATGCTTGTGGTTATGATTGCCGAATTCATAGTAGTAGAATAAGGTTGGAATGATCTAGTTTCATGCTTTGTATAAAATTGGTGTAATTGGCCGAATGGTAATCTGTTGAAATAGACTTGAATGGAACTAGATACAATCTATCAAAGGTTAGATAATTATGCTTAGTAAGTGAAGGAGTGAAATGACTAATTGTATACTAGATAAGGAACACCAAATTGTATTCCAAGCATGTAATACTAAGTAGCTCAAATAGGATAGGTAACAATGTATAAGTGTTATAAAATGAGCCATGAAAGTAATAACTTGTAGTGTAAGCATGAAAGCAATTTAATCTAATGGTATTGTAAGTATAGCCGAATGCTTAGGATGAAAAAGAAGTTACATATTAGGTTTCTTGCATGATAAGAAGTATATGAATGGTTGCCTATGCCTTGTTTAAAGGATTGTTTCTTCTTGGTTGGTAATTGCCGATTGCTTGGATGATTGTTGTAGTCATGTATGATCGATTGCTATTGCTTGCCTTGCCATGTCTCTTGCTTATCACTCGAATGGTATAAAATGATTTGAAGTCTAGTGTGAACTTACTTGTTAACTAAGTAAGTTTGAATGCATTATTGTTCTATGATTACTTGATTGTTCTTCTTGGTTCGAATGCCATGTCTATGTACTTGTCTTGCTTGCTTGCTAAGTAACGCTCCCGAACTGGGTTTCTACTAGCCCGGGTAGGGGTGTTACAATTTCCATTTCATTCATGATCATATCCATATATATATATATATATACTCACTAACAATCATACAATCGTGATCATACTTCTTTGCATTATAGATTAGCATAGTTGTTAACCACTTTCAAGTTTCATGCATTTAAGATTAACTACTATTAAATCAGGTAGGCATGTAAGGAAATCACTTTGTATGCATAGGCTAACAAGTGTACATTTCCATCCAAGGATCATATATATATATATATATATATATATGCACTGCTTATCATTCAACAATTAACATAACTTAGGCATTACATTCGATCATATAAGTAAGACGTGCTTCTTATTCACACTAGGTCACCACTTTGGTTATTTTATTTTGAAGATAAATTCAAGATGTTTACTACTCCTCCAACCAATTAAGACATTCGAACAACGTACTAGGCTAGGATATAGTCATTTCCAAATTTACATTCAAAATTGTCTTGCTACTTAATCATGTAGACATGTAAGGCATTCGATTAGTATATGTAGACTAGCAAGCTTTTATTTCGATCTAGAGTTCACACATATATGCGCAGGTAATCAAGTTATAACAACCAAGTTTGATAACATTCAAGGCCAAATCATGTATACATATATACAAACTTTCAATACAAACCAAATGCATGATCTAGCATGACTATATACAAGACTAGGTGCCACCAACTACTAGGAGTAATACAAAACAAGTATGAATTCTTACTTTAGCCCTTGCTTGTAACTTACTTCAAGTTCAAGGAATTTGACTTCAAAATCAAGCAATCTCCTTAAGCACTCTAAACATGTGGTTTGGGAATAGAGGAAAAGAGAGTGATAAGTACAATTATGTACTTAGTGAGGTAGCCCTAGTTCTAACCATTTTTTATGTCAAGTCTTAATTAGTCAAGTAGACCTATTAAAGTTCATAGTATTTGAAATCAAGCATGAATTATGTATCATCGTATCTATTGCATTTGAGTACATCATTGAACCAAACAATTTAGATTAAGCAACATTATCCAGTTTTACTTATTTTTCATACATCAAATACCATGTCCAAGTAATATATCTATTTTAATTCAAGTCATATACATATTCGAGTCATATACGTGCTTTACAAGTCGAGTATACAAATCCTTTCAAGCAAGCCATGTTACAATTCATGCTTTATCCATATTAAGTCAATCAATGCTCATATAGCAAGTAATACATAACATATCCAAGTCAAGTATGGTCACATTACTTATCAAGCAAGCCATTCCAGTACAAAATCCTATGGCAAGAAATTAATGTATCACATGTGTCAATTCAAGCATACATATCAGGTTCAAGAAATTCAAGTATCAAACAATTCGAGTAGCAATTACTTCAAGTGACATGTGACCCTAAGTAAGGATTTCAAAGCATTTGAATAAGGGCATGGAGTCAAGTCATATACGTAATTTGAACTCAAGCAGGAAAATCCATTGATCATCAATTCAAGTGAAATCGTGAGACATTCCAAGCAGTGAATAATACCACACAAGGTTCAAGTATAGACATTGACCTATTCATGAGTTTCATGTAAAAAAAAAATCAAGCATTACATGTCAAGCAATTAAAGTGTTCAAGCTTACTTATCAAGCAATTCATGTATTCCTTTGATTCCTGTTTATTTTCTTTGTTTTAAGCCTTGGTTCTAAGTTGATTATGATACATATTTACACATTCTTGTAATGCAAGATAGTTCATTTAGTCCTCATATATTATCAAGTTGTCCGTATTTCCATGTAATCTAGCCAATTCAGCCATATAACATGTACACAGAATTCACGATGCCAAAACAGCCCATGTTTTCACTTAGCCTACACAATTCAGTCATCTAACATGTACACATAATTCACAATGTCAAAACAGTCCCTATTCTATACAAAACAGTCTATGAATCATACTTAAACATTTGGACATCCAAAACAGTCCAATAATTGCTCAATTATACACAAAACAGTCCATGAATCAAGCTCACACAATTGGACTTCCAAAACAGTCCAATAATTGTTCATTTATACACAAAACAGTCCATGAATCAAGCTCACACAATTGGACTTCCAAAACAGTCCAATAATTGTTCATTTATACACATAACAGTCCATGAATCAAGCTCATACAATTGGACATCCAAAACAGTCCAATAATTGTTC
Source organism: Hibiscus mutabilis (assembly GCA_019671005.1). NCBI lineage: Eukaryota > Viridiplantae > Streptophyta > Magnoliopsida > Malvales > Malvaceae > Hibiscus > Hibiscus mutabilis. Next base: position 39,931,112 of record CM033712.1, on the reverse strand, counting down.
ATTTATACACATAACAGTCCATGAATCAAGCTCATACAATTGGACATCCAAAACAGTCCAATAATTGTTCATTTATACACCAAACAGTCCATATTTCCATGTACAAGTGTACATGGCAGCAACACATTATGCTTACATATTAAACACATTTAATTCATATCAAGTAGCAAGTACTCAAGAATATACTGTAATACCCCAAATTAGGGCCTAGTAACTTGAACTATAAGTGTCTAGGATCTAGTTGAACAAATAAAATACATGTAGGAACAATTAAAATGAGTCTAGTAACCATGGTGACTTAATTGTGAAGAAACCGAAACTAGTGACAAGAATTGAAAGAATTAAATGATTTAATTGACCAAAGTTTAAACCTTCTTAACTTGCATGTAACAAGCTTATTAGTTGGATTATTAGTGGAGTAACCAACTTTAGGACATGTGGCCGGTCAAACAAGGGAGAAGCATGACACCTTTCTATTCTATCATCTCCTTCATTTCATTCCCTCCTCCCTTTCGAAACAAAACCATACCTTCCATAGAGAGAGAATTAAGAGAAAGCTAGGGAGAAATTCATTCAATGGAGAAGTTAAAAGCTTGTTAGGGACTTGAATTTCTTGATTTTTACATGCAAAACATAGTGTAAGTGTTTTCTTCTTGTATCTTGAATTGAAATCATGGTTATCTTATTCATTGTGAATGCTAGAATCGAATGATCTGAGAATTGGTTGGATGATATATAATGTTAGGATGATGTTAATTGGTTAGGTAATTAGATAGAATACAAGAATTGATAGTAGAAATTCATGCTAAAACACTAGTTACTCAAAATGTTGCATGTATGACAATGGCCAAATGTAATTGGGGTTGTAATTGAATCAAATTGTGTACTGATTTGAATAGGAGAAAATTGTATCTTGTAAATGTCAAAATTATAGAGTATGTTTACTGGAAATTTGATATTGAAATTGGTTGAATTTTTAATGAAATCGAATGGAATTAACTAGTCACAAAAGTAGTCACAATTCTAGTAAATTGAGTCCTAGGGACTGTTTTGAAGAATCTATTAATTAGGGGACCTAATTGTATGTTTAAAGGCTGAAAATTTCTTGTATAAACAGTGAAAAACAGGGGAAACTAGGGTCTAAAGGGCCAAAATGAATTAGTAAGGGTCATATGCTAATTAACCCCTAAAATTAGACTTAAATGAAATTTGGCAGTTTCAAAACTGGAAAATTGGCTTGACTTTAACTGGAATTTTCTATTGATCTAGAAAGGGTAAAAATATAAGCCATATATGGATGCAAAGGTCGTTGAATTAGCTTTCCAACAGTGTAAACTAATTAAAATTCTGACATATAGATTAAAAGATATGAGCAAAATAGTAACAGGTGTGCAAACTGTCAGAGCCAGAAAATAGTTTAGGGTTGTAATGAAATTCTGCTTGATTGAATGAATTGGCTTGATGAATTGTGTGCTAACATGCTCTTTATATGTTTGTGTATGGCTTACTAGAACAAGGAATAGAAGATCTTGTGGAAGAAGAGAGCGTTGGCCAAGCTAATAGGAAGGATAAGGGAATCTATATCAAGGAGCAACACTAGCTTGCTTTTGCTTGGAGTTTTATGAGTGTAGTCTTATTTAGGGCTGGGACTAGTGTCTTAACCAACAATCCATGTCTAAATTCTTGCCTGATAAATGATAGTATGAAATGAACTTAATCCATATTTGGTAAACCAATTTAAGGGAAGAATGGACTAAATAGGAATTTGGTGATTGAATTATGTTTGCTACATGTTAGCTAGTGAAATTGTAACTTGAAATAATTGCTTGAACATGTACCTTGTAATGTGGCTGTTCGAATAGGATTAGTATAATCCTTGCTTGATACTTGTTGATGCTTAAATGTGAGTATGCTGGAAATTCATGAAACCTTGTAAAATGAATTAGGATTCACTTGACTTAGTGACTTGAAATGGACCTGACCTTGCTATGTTTGATGTTTAACCACTTGATGTGTGATTGCTTGAAAATAAAAGATTCAATAAGTCCTTGGTTGCTAGTTGGTATTAGGTAGAACGACATGCCTTAGAGTCTAGAGCTCGACTTGTTAGGTACTTTGTGTACCATCTTTTGGTGTTATAGACACCTTCTTGTTAGATACCTTGGTTATCATCTTGCTAGGTACTTTGTATACCCTCTTGTGTGGTGTTGTGGACACCTTCTTGTTTAGGTACTTTGTGTACCCACTTGAGACTTGATTACCTAGTCCTACTATCTACCAAGGCAAAACAAAATTTATAAGCTGAAATAAGACATGTTAACATGATAATGAAAGAGCAAACTTGACTCTTGTTAATAAGCTGGTAATGAAATGGAATTATATGAAAGAAATGATACACATGTCATCTTGAATTGCTCATTACTTGAAAGATAAATCACAAGATAATAAGGACCCTATTCGAATTAGATTGGGTGATCTCTTTGTTGATTTGATGATTCTTGTCTATCAATACTTGTTTGGTTAAATTAGTACTTGAACATGACTACTTGCTTGGTTGTATTATGTAAATTCCCGAAATGGAACTTTGAGCTTTCTTATTCAAAAGTTGCTTTGTGAACTATCTAGGTCTTGCTTAATCTTGATTGAAGCCTAGCTAAGTTAATCTTGACTAAAATGAACAAAAGACACCTAGAGCTAATAATCTTGATAACTTGCTAGATCTAAGTGCTACCTCACTAAGTACATTATGTACTTACCACTCTCGTTTTTCCTTCGTCCCAAAAATTTCAAGTTTAGATTGATCGATAGTTATCTTTCTTTGAGCTCGGAGCAGAACACAAGCAAAGCACAATGTATGACTTGGTACTTTTTATGACACTCCTAGATGGTGGCATTAGACTGGTCTCTAGTCTTGTTATCTCATGCATTTTGATTTGTACATAGTTTGCATGAAAACTTGTCACTATGGTTGTAATGCTTTAAGGCATCTTTGATATGTAAGTGTATTTAAGCTTGTATGTAATGACTTGATGACCTTCTTTTGATATGTATATATATAAGAGTATGACTCAAGTTTCTAAGTGAAGGTTGTCTTGAATGTTGTAATAGATAATAAGAACTAATCTTGTAAATCAGTTGAACTAAAATGTTGGTAAGATATCTTGTTTGATAGGCATGTATTCAATTGGCCTTAAGATCACTATAAGCTTAGTCTAGTGAAGTCAACGTAATATGCTAGGATATGATTGTGTTTAATTCAAAATGAAATGGATCCTAATTTGATCATAGTGTTTGAATGGTCTAGTAAGTGTAGGTGGTAACTTGAATTGATTATAAGGGTAACTTGATAAGTAAGAAACTTAAGAAAATGGTTCAAATTTGCCCAAATTTTTGTGTCTCCTTACTTGTTACATGCATCGACACTCCTCGCTCCTAACCCGGGCGAGGGGTGTTACATTCATCTTATCAATTCAAGCATACATGTCAAGTAAGTCACGTACTCAAAATTTCATGTCAAGCATTTCAAGTATTCAAGTAAGCTTTATGCTTCATTTGTTTTTCACTTGATTAATTTAGTTTATGCCTTTTAGCACTTCTTTTGATCACTAAGAGCTCAATATTTCATATGCTCACCAAGAGCTTCTTTATACATTATGCTCACCAATAGCTTCTTTAACATTTTATTTTACATTCATGATTTTCCTTTGAATTTCTTATTTGATTTCACAATAATGTTCATATCTTTTACATGTTTGCCTTGGATCACAATTGGTTACGGATGACATTTGTCCATGTTTGACCATAAAGGTCCAAGAATCCTATACTTCTCACTATCCAACAAACTGTCGCCAATCTCCGTACAACTCCTCCGTTACCTCCTACTGTCGCCAATAACATATTACATGTAATGGGCGTCCCCCCGAGCCGTGGCTCATGGACCGTAGTCCCACGAATACCATGCATCATACCATTGTATCCAAGGTCTTCCATTGTAGGCAACTTAAGTCTTTTAAATCTTTAACTTTCATTAGGGGTATCTTATAGCACAATAATTCTTATTTTGCTTTAAAGCTTATTGTTGTTTCTTGTGTTTTATACTTTCATGTTCAAGTCAAGACAATTGTGTTCAAGAGTCACATTCAAACAAGTTATAGCAATACCATGCTTAGCCCTTAGGCTAATTGAGCCTTAGCTCCACAATCACTAATTACTTGTCCTTCAAGCATGCATTTCAACATTTCAAGTAACTAGCATTTCGAATAACAAACTTTTCAAGTAACAAGCATTTCAAACATTTCAATTAGCTAGCCTTTCAAATAGCAAACATTTCAAGTGACAAGCATTTCAAGCATCTCAAGTAAGCATTTAGCATAGGCCTTTCATAGGCATCAAGCATTCGAATGATCAATCTAAAGCATGGAAATCAAACATATACATCATGGAGTACATACAAGCAATCATTCGAGCAGCTCATTTCCAGGGCAAGAAATCAAACATGTTTACATTTTCCTTTCTAATTAATTTACCCATTTTCATGCTTCCATTTATTTACAAATTTTAGCTTAGCCAATCTTCCCTTTTATGCATGTTCAAGTTCATATTAAGTTCATTTTAATCAATACAAGGATAACAAGAATATAACATGCATATTTGGTTAGGACCTAAGTCCTAACCCTAAGTCAGCTACACTCACTATACTCCAAGCTTAGCTACTTGTCTTGGATCCAAACCCCTTTTGTTTTTAGCCTTAGGATGCTCCACCCTTTCCTCTTCCAAGTTCACTGCTGGTTCTAATACATTACACGAGAAATACATCAAAATTTGTTCACATATGCATTCAACATAGTAGCAAGGTCAATACATAATCTATACACAAAACAAATGGCATTTTTTCATATATACTTCTTAATGTTTATTCCTAAACTGCCAACATTTCATATTAAGGCAGAACTGGGCAATATTTACTGTCTTAAAGCTGTTACTAATAGTTTCTCAAATTGTGTACAAAAATAGTCTCAAAGTACCAAGACTGCTACTGCCAGGCAGTTTGTACACTGGCCACTTAAACAAGCATAACTTTTATTCCGTGCGTCGGAATTTCAATTTGTTTACACCGTTAGAAAGTTAACTTAATCCTGTTTCTAACGGTATAGGCCTTGGATTATCATGATTTGCCAATTAATACAGTTTTTTATTCAAATACAGGGCAATTGCACCACTGGACAGTTTGCACTGTCCAGGGATTTTCATTTCCAGAATTCAGCTCACAATCCAGAATTCAATTCCGTTTTCTCAAAATGAAAATAGACATATTAAAGTTCATTCCATGTAAATTTTATCTCTAAATTTGACCTATAAAATTTATGGTAAATTTTTGAAGTTGCTTCCCAGAACAGAGTATTCTGGGCAGATTACTCTAGGTTATGTTTTTAGTTTCCAAATTCATTTATACAAGGTTTCTAGCATTATAATTCGATTCATATTCATTTCCTTACATATTTAGTCGGTCCAATTATGCATTTCAACGTAATCAAAACAGGGCATGATGATCAAGTTGTTCAATTAAGCATGTTTACTCATTTTCATCTAGCAAAACAGTCCTATACAGCTTCTACATTCATTTCCACACTTGTTTCCATTTTCACATTCTTTACATGTTCATTTTCCAGCAACAACAGAACATTTAGGCATGTATTCTAATTTTATTTAGTCACCTAAACATGTACCCAAATCAAGTACACCATTATACATAAATTAACTATCATATAAACATGAATTCTAACTAATCCCCTAAAATTCCAGCAACCAATATCATATGATCAACATTCAACTACATGAAATGAAAGAAGGAAATGGTTCATTACCTTCTTAATATGTTGTCTACTAACTCAATTTGATCATAATCAAGCTTAATCCAAGTATTTCTTCAACATTCCATAGATGAACACTAAGCTTTCTCTCCTTTCTCTCTTTAATTTCTAATCGGTTTAGATAACAAAGTGGGGAAGAAGATGGCTCTAGGTGGATAGCTGAACCCTTCTCCCATAATCCCACATGTCTAATTATTTTGGTGACATGTGTAAAGTTTACTAACAAGTATTAAATTTCCATGCATTCCTTGGGTTGTAATTTAATTCTATTATGGTCCTTTTAATTTAGCACTCCAATTTGTTGGCTATATTATTTTGGTCCCTAACCGATTGTTACCTATTTCCTTTCCTTTTAATTTAATTCTCTCCATTAGCTCCCTAAGCTTCATTCAATTAGGCCATGGTTTTAATTAACTTATTAGCTTGAATTGTGGTAACATTCCTAGGCCCGGTTTAGGGGTATTACACAACTTAACTGTTAATAGAGTAATTCTAATACACAACTAAATTCTTGCTATTTAGACAACAAAGAAACCGAGCAAAAGGAGGAAAGGCAAAAGGGGATATCGACTCAAGATCAAGTTTAGCTTGGCATACTTGTGAGTGAATTATGTTATTGTAATTTTGTGTGGTTAAATTCTTGAACATTGTTTCGATTCTAAATGAGGCACAAATTGTCAAATGGAGCTTGTAATAATTGATGCTCGATAAGTATAGGTCGTGGTAAGGATGATCAATCTCATATTCTTAATTGATAATATGGATAGGTGTCACAAGTAGCTTCTAGATGTTGGGATACTTAGATAGTTTATGCAAGAGTTGCAAATACTATGAATTTGATTAAGAACCACTATAGAAACTTAAAGCCTTGGTTAGTGTTGAACCTAATCTGATTGGCATGCCAATGTTAACCCTGAGTTTAGTCTGATATGGACCAAGGTCTTCTGTATAGTACTACGGTACTTCTGCTGAAATGGAAGAAAATTTTGTGTTTCAATGGTATTAAATAGCCATTGTCTGATGATGACCTGAATTAAGTAATCGATTCTAGGGATAACAACTGATCAAGGCTATACAATTTAACTAAGGTTGTTTGAGCATTAATGCATGATTCTTGAGATTGAATGGTTTAATTGTACATACTATTGTCATGTTAGAGATTGTGGTTTCTGCATGTTTAATCGATAGGAATAATATCTAATTAATGGGTGACAATGAAAAAACTATTAGATTGAACCTTGAATCGATTTTTATAAGAAGGGGGGAAGGCTTAATTACTTTAGTTGTATTGAATTCTCTACTTTTATTGTTCAATTATGAATTTTATGATCTAATTCCTCACTCTGATTCTTTAGGTGAAGTTGTCGCTTAGGTCAATCTTGGGAAGCTTAAGCAAGGTCATCAAAGAACAAACTATGTGTTAGTTTGTTAGAAGTTAAACTCCTAGAAGGTGGAACTAGAGTGAAATTTATTCAAGTCATTTTGTATATGTTTTGTTGGGATGTAAATATCTTAATTATCTATGCCGCGACCTATGTGTTGGTTTGATGACTGATTATGATATGTTGAAAAGTATTGGTATGTTTTGAAGTGTTTGAATCAAATGTTTCTAATGGTGTGATGTTGAACGTATTGCTAATGTAGACGGGGGTTGACTTGTTGTTGGATAAATAGTCTATAGATTATACAATAGTGAGTAAGTTATGAATGCCTTGGATGGTTGTTACCTTGTAATGTTAAATAGTCTAATCGATTTCTTGTTAAATTAGTATGATTGACCAAATGGTAATATGCCTCAACTTGATCAACTCGATGGATCTATGAGCTTCATATAGAATTTGATTAGGAGGTAATATGTTTTTAAATCTACTATAATAAGTAGAGCTCAAAAGTTTTTAAACAATTAGGCGGATAGAGTAACCTAAACTATGAATCATGAGCTTAGTTTAAAGCCAAATTATGACCCTACACTTTTGGATTATGACTCTAGTAATTTTGACATGGTAGTGTTTCTACATTATTGAATGTTTGTATGATTGTTAATTCACGCTTTCATGAGAATAGTTTATGTTTGGAATATATCCTTGGATGTATGGTTCGAATGACATATCTTAAAATTCTTTAGAATGTAAATTAAAAATCTTGTCTAATGATCTCTTATGCTCAAGTGTTCTAAGATGTGGCCGTATCTTTGAAATCTTATTTAGTTCGATTACTAACTTACTAGCAAGTTAGCTTGTCTACTTGTAGAATTGGTTTAATCTTATAGATAAGGGGGATGGTTATTATATTTTGGAATCAGAGCCAAGGCTTAGTCGATCCTAAGACTAAATCAGTTTAGATTGTGTCTTATGTTATCTAAGTGCCACCTAGGAGTTGAATTTAAGTCTTATTGTGACCTTGCTTAACTACATCTTCCTTGGATTATATTTGCAACACCCTAAAATTGGCCTAGTAATGTTACCACAATTTAAACTATAGGCTAATTGAATATATGTGGTAATCAATTTAAAGGAAATTGAACATTGGCCATCCTTATAAATCAAATAAGTGAAATTGAACTAGATTGAATTGAAATAAAAACTAGAAGGCATAAATGAAAGGATGTAAATGTGAACATGCAAAACTCTAAAGATTGCATGTAAGATTTAAATTAAATGGAGGCCTTGACACATGTCCTCATTGGAAGAGAACATGTGCCAAGTTAGATGATGACTCATGGCTAGGGAGGAAAATAACCAAAAATATGGTCATCTTCCTCCCCATTATCATCTACATTGGCCGAAACATAGAGAGAGAAAGGGGAGAGAATTTTGCATGCAAACACCTTCAATTCAAGCTTCATAATCCATCCATTGATCAAATTAAGCTTCGAGAAGGTATAATACTTTAACCTAACTTGCTATAGACTGTTTGAATGAGTGATTGATGATGACTTTGTTGTCTTGATGAATTGGATGATTTCTATATGTGTTAGGAGCATGCTAGATTCAAATTGAACTTGAAATTGTAATTCATGGTAACCAAATTGATATAGGATATATGCATAGTTGCTGGAAATCTGGGAATTATGAACATGATAGAAAATAGTCTTGATTAGGGACTGTTTTGATTAAGAAATTGTGTAAACATGCTAAATGAACATAGGACCCTGTTTTGATCATGTTGCTAGGTAAAAAGAAGATTTAATTGAATACACATGTTGCTGGAAATGTGACTACACCTAATTGAACTAGTTAAATTAGGTAATGGACTGCCTAGTTGATGAATTGAATGTGTAAATGTGATCAAATAGATCACACTAGATTCAACATGATTATGCCTTGTTTTAAGAACATTTATAGGTGAATTATGATGGCCTATACATGTATGAACATGATCACAAATGGAATTGTCATGTTAGGACCTTGCTAAAATGAGTTAAGAAGCTAGAAACCAACCTAGTGTAATTTGCCCAGAATGCTCTGTTCTGGGCAGTGACTTTGAAAAATCACTAAAAAATGAATATAATGCATTTAAGGCTGAAATTTTTATAGACAACACCTTGGTACGTCTAAATTCATTGGGAGAAAACATAGATAAACTCTGGTTGTATATTGAATTGTAGAGAAGAAATACTAGAGACAGTGCAAACTGCCCAGTAAAGCAAGATGCCCTGTCTTTAAGTTAAAAACTGTATTAATTGGAAAAGAACTAAAATGCAAGCCATATATGGTCATAAATAAAATTTTGTTAGCTTTCCAACGGTGTAAATCAATTGAAATTCCAACGTACGAAATGAAAGATATGCACGACTTAGTGACTAGAGTGCAAGCTGACTGGCAACAACTGTATAGGCAAATGCACACTATTTTGTGGCATTTTGCAAACTGTCTTGTAAACAGTTTTAGGCCTTGAAATATGCCTTGTTTTACATGAACTAGAATGTAGAAAAGTGTAGTTAAGTATAATGGACAATGCACATGAGCATGCTGCCCAATATGTGAATGTTATATGCTTGTAGCCTTGTTTGATTTAATGACCTTGTTTTGTATTGAATGACCTTGTGATCATGTTTTGACATGTTTATGCTTGTAATGTGATAGAACCAGGAGTGAACTTGGTGGAATAGGATAGAGTGGATCATCCTAAAGCCAAGAACAAAGGAGTGTGGATCCAAGACTAGCTAGCTTGGAGTATTGTGAGTGTCGTTACCTCTAGGTTTAGGACTAGGTCCTAACCAATGTATTCTTGTTACATATTGGAATGTTAAATGAACCTAATCATGAACTTGACCTAATAAGGGAAGGATGACCAAAGTAAATCATGAAACTTGATCCTAGTCTTGAATACATGTCTATTTTGAATGCTAAGCATGATTGTATGGTATCTTGGTGCTTGTATGTGCTATGATGCATGCGATTGAATGCTAAAGAACATGCTTGACATAATCTTGATCATGAAACTACTTGACACGTGAGCTATGGCTCAATGGCCTAAGGGCCTAATGTGAAATGAACTTGCTTGACATAATCTTGATCTTGAAACTACTTGACATGTGAGCTAAGGCTCAATGGCCTAAGGGCCTAACATGAAATGATCTTGCTTGACATGAACATGATCTTGAACTTGAATAAATGGTAAATCGAACAACCTTGGTAGCTAGTTGGACTAGGTAGAAGAGCATGCCTTAGAGTCTAGAGCTCATTGTGTACGGGTGGACTACGGTTCAGGGCTAAGGCCCCTATTTGTCGACAGGTGGAGGGTACGTATATGGACTTTGGCGACAGTAGGAGGGTTGACCAGCACTACGGTGCATCTTGTGGCGATAGTTGGTTGGAGACTCGATTACCTATACAAACTAAGTACCAAAGGGATTGTTTAATTGATATTTCATGCAATAACAATGTAATAAGACTTGATACTTGTCTTGAAAACAATGAATTGAATGATACTTGTCTTGAATGCCATGAAATGTATGTTACTTGACTTGAAAGCATGACTCGTTGGTTTCTTGTTTTGCAAGCATGATGTGCTTGATTCATGAAGTGTGAATTCTTGTTGCTTGTACCTTGTGGCCGAATGCTATGATCCTTAGTTAGGATTACTCTATTGTATGATATTCTTAGATAGGATAAACTTGATGCTTAAAAGCCTAGCTAAGATCACTCTAATGCTTGAAAGCATTAGCTAGGTCTATACTTGACTAAAAGACTTGAGACTTGAAATACCAAATGGTTTGACTAGCTACTACCTCACTAAGTACATTTTTGTACTTATCACTCTCGTTTTCATTCTTCCCAACTACAGAATAAAGGATACGAGTTTGCTTGATCTTGAAGCCTGTTACCTTGAGCAAGAAGCAAGTCACACGAGCATAGTTAAAGTATGATTCCATACTTGTTTTGTATATCTCCTAGAATGGTGGCACTAGATGTATATAGATAGCTTGTTCATGCATTTTGAAACTTGTATATAATGTTTGATGGGCCTACAATGTTATGTATCTAGTAATGAGTTTGTAATGAACCTAGACAACATGTAATGGTTGATGTGTGGATGCGCATAAGATGAATTAAATGGAAAGAACTAATGTTAATCTAGTTACCTTGATGACTTTCGAATGCTATGATCATATATATGTGATTGCTTGAATGGAAAGTAGGATGATGAACCATGATGCTTGCTTGTACCCTATTCGAATTGCCTTGACATATAAGGTCACTTGTATATAAACATACCTTGATATAAGAATTTTGTGTGTTTGATTGGTAAGGCCGAATAGGCTAGTGAGTTATAGGATGTTACTCGAATGGTTAGGTATGGAAATATGCTTGAGTGGAAGCTAATTACTTGCAATTAGAAGCTCATGAATCATGCTTACGAAGTGTAGGAATGGAATGACTAAATGTATACAAGCTAAGGAACAATGAAGTGAATTGTACATGATAAAGTAGTAATATGAAATGGAATTAAACTAGGGGATCTATTCGAATGCCTTAAGATGAAATTAAAGTCAAATGTGAGTTGCTTGAATAATAAGTAATGTAGGATTGGTTACCTTAGTCTTGTTCGAATGCTAGGATGATTTGTAGTCTAGTGTGAGCTTACTTGTTAGCTAAGTAAGTATGTAAGTTACTTGATCTAGTAATCTAGTGGTAGAGTGTTATTAGCCGAATGCTTTGTATGATTATTGAAGTCAAATGTGAATGTTTGATTGTTCTTGTATTGCTTATCATGTCCTTGCGAACTTGTTAAGTAACGCTCCTGAACCGGGTTGCTACTAGCCCGAGTAGGGGGTGTTACATATTAATTGGTAATCAGAGCTTTAGGTTTAATCGATTCTAGGACTAAACTGGGCTATCATGCATCATATAGGATACTTGTGCCACCTTGGAGAATTGTATTGAATAACTTGTGTCTTGCTTATTAAACCAAACCCCTAATTGTTCTATTTGAACGTAGAATATCTAAAACAAGACTTGGTCGGGATAATGAAATTCATGAATGCTCCTCGAATGAAGGAGACAGTGTGAGGATGGAACAGAATCCTCCACAACAACAAACTCAACCCTGAGCCCAAGCTGCTGCTCAACAGGAAGCTCATGTTGTCAATCCTGTGCACCAAGAATGTCTTCTAAGTATGAAGGAGATGTTCAATCATCTTGTATCTGCCTTAAAAAAGATCATCCTATTCCTCCTCTTGTTGTTGTGCCAAGCAGAGCCCCGATTGACAAGCTGGCTCAACATCGGGCCCATACCTTTACTGGCACTAATAAAGCCAACCCCGAAGTAGCTGAGTACTGGTTAGAGGCCACTACTCGAATCTTAACTAAGAAACTACCTTGTCCCGATGAACACAAGCTCGAATGTGCCATAGCTTTATTGGCTGATAAAGCTTTAAGCTGGTGGGAAACCACTACCCTGACTGCTCTTGCTGAAGCTGTAACATGGAAGTTCTTCCTCAAGGAATTCAGGATGAAATACATCAGTGAACAGTACCTGGACGAGCGCTGGAAATGTTTCTTATACCTTAAGCAAGTTGGCTGACCCATAGAACAATACATGAGTGACTTTTGCAAGTATTGCAAATACGGGTCAAAATATATCAAGACCGAAGCTAATAAATGTCGGATGTTTATTGATGGCCTGAATGATGAACTGAGTCCAATTTTCATAGCCATGGGTGTCACTAACTTCCAGAATTTAGTGAACCGGGTTATTGCAACCGAGGCAAAGATGAAGCGCTCTAAAAAAATGCAAGAATGGTAACTCCTATAAGGATAAACGATCCAGAAATGTCGACAAGCCTCATTGGTAGTCAAAGAAAGCTAAACACTCCAAATATCACTCTTCGAATTACACCCCTGTTCAGAAGAGTAATTACATATCGAAACCTCAGACGGTAATCAAGTCTTCAGCCCCGATCAACTTTATTGATAGTACGGGGAATTCTGGTAAAGCTATCCAATATCCTACTTGCATGTTCTATCAGAAGCACCACACCAGGCAATGAAAAACTCAACAGAATTTGTGTTTCTTATGTGGAGCCTCCGATCATTATATCCGAGATTGTCCTAAGAGTCCTAACAAGGTTCCAACTCAAACATCTATAAATGCTGGTTTAGCTCAGTCTAACCAAAAACAAGGGCCCGAGACAAGTTCAGTCCAGGAATCAAACCAAGGGTAGAGGCCAACATTCGGCACCTACACATTAAGAATCCTGAGCCCCTGCTTGAATCTACCATATTCGTGGGAAAGAGGAAGAAGAAGCACCCGATGTTATCGCAGGTACTATTGAATTCAATTAAAGTCTTGTACATGCTTTGATTGATTTGGGATCTACCCAGTCTTTTGTATGTTCTTCCTTGATTGCCAAGTTAAACTTAAAACCCGAACTTGTTAAGACTAGCCTTGTAGTTTCGAACCCTATAGGAGGAAATATGCCTATTAACTTCTTTTGCAAGCAATGTCCTATAAGCATTCGAAATGTACCTTTTCCCATGGACCTTTATGTCTTGCCTTCTTGTGAATTCTATCTAGTGTTAGGACTAGATTGTCTAAGCAAACATGATGCCTGGATAGATTGCCAAAATAGGAGACTGTATCTTCAGGGTTTAATGAAGGAATCAATCATTCTAATTGATAAAAAACTGACCTCAATCTTTGTTGCCATGACTATGCAAGATGAATTTGAATTCGGCTTACCTAGTATGCCAATTGTATCTGAATTCATTGATGTTTTTTTCCAAGGAAATCCCTGGTCTTCCTCCAACCAGAGAAGTAGAGTTCGGGATTGAAGTTCAACCTGGAACAACTCCGGTGTCCATCACACCTTATCGAATGGCACCTGTTGAATTGAAAGAACTCAAGAAGCAACTCCAAGAGCTACAAGATAAAGGCTTTATTCGGCCTACCTCATCTCCATGGGGTGCTCCAGTCTTGTTCATGAAAAAGAAAGACGGGACTTTGAGACTCTGTATTGATTACAGACAACTGAACAAGCTTACTATCAAGAACTGGTATCCTCTCCCAAGGATAGAAGATCTCTTCGATCAACTCAATGATGCTTCGGTGTTCTCAAAGATTGATCTTCGATCGGGATACTATCAAATGAGGGTAAAAGAAGAAGATGTACCCAAGACAACCTTTCGTACTTGATATGGACACTTCAAATTCCTTGTAATGCCATTCAGGTTAACGAATGCTCCGGCTGCTTTTATGGACCTCATGAACCGTGTATTCAAGCCCTATCTTGACAAGTTTCTGGTCGTCTTAATTGATAACATCTTGGTGTATTCTCAGAATAAAGAAGAACACTCCGAACACCTTCAAATTGTATTGCAAACTCTCCGAAAATGTCAATTGTTTGCAAAGTTCTCTAAGTGTGAATTTTGGCTATCGAAAGTCTCATTCCTTGGCCATGTCATATGGGTAGAAGGAATTAAAGTAGACCTAGGCAAAATTTGATCCATAATGGATTGGAGACCTCCAAGGAATGTTGGTGAAATCATAATCTTTCTCAATTTAGTCGGGTACTATCGGCAATTTGTCAAGGGATTGTCATCCATTGCCGCAAGCTTGACTAAGCTAACTTGCTAAGATACGCCCTTTGTTTGGTAGGAGAACCAACAACGAAGCTTCGATCAACTTAAACAAGCTCTGACTCATGCATCGTTTCTTATACAACCAGAATCGGGTAAAGAATTCACTATCTATAGTGATGCATCTTATTTAGGACTAGGCTGTGTCCTAATGCAAGATGGATAAGTGGTAGCATATGCTTCAAGGCAACTAAAACCACACGAGTCAAACTATCCAACACACAATCTAGAATTGGCAGCTATCGTGTTTGCTCTCAAAATATGGTGGCATTACTTGTACGGGATAAATATAACCTATTCACATACCACAAGAGTCTCAAATATCTCCTGACTCAGATAGACTTTAATCTGAGACAAAGAAGATGACTAGAATTACTTAAAGACTACGATTTGGTTATCGACTACCATCCATGGAAAGCAAACATGGTTGGTGATGCCCTTGGTCGCAAACCATACTCAGGTAAACCTCTAAATCTAAATTCTAGAATATTTTCATTCGAATATGAACTTACTTGGATCACAAGTAACCCATTCGAACACCTTACTTGTATTGCAAGTCACTACTCAAAAATTTACCATAATGATCTTGTTCTTTCATTTGTAGCTTCCTTGGCTATCAATGCTCATTTCCGTTTATCCAAAGGACGGAAATTCTTGTTTAAACTTCAAGTTCAATCTAGCTTAATCTCGAGAATTAAAGAACTCCAGCAAATTGATCCAGATCTTCAGAAGATCATATCCAAGCTAGACTTTGAGTCTAATTCTGACTTTTCTCTCAAGTCAAAAGGACTCCTCTATTTCAAGGATAGAGTATGTGCTCCTAACAATGAGGAACTAAAACAAGAAATGCTACAAGAAGCTCACCAACGCTCTTTCTCGATTCACCCGGGATTGGTTAAGATGTACAAGGATCTAAAGCCACTATACTGGTGGCTGGGTATGAAATCGGCTATAACAGAATTCGTTTCGAAGTGCCTAACTTGTCAAAGAGTTAAAACCGAGCATCGAGTCCCTACTGGATTGCTCCAACCAATCGAATTCCCCCAGTGGAAATGGGATCGTATTACAATGGATTTCGTTATTGGTCTTCCTTCCACTCCAAGAAAGAATGATGTTGTATGGGTGATTGTTGATAGATTCACAAAGTCTACTCACTTCATCCATGTTCGAATGAACATGAGCTTGGAAACTTTAGCCGAGCTATACATCCATGAAGTGATTTGATTACATGGTGTACCTACAGATATAATCTCTGATCGTGATCCTAGATTTGCATCTCGATTTTGGAATTCTTTGCAGAGGGCTCTAGGAGCTAAAGTGCATCTTAGTACAGCCTTTCATCCTCAATAGGATTGACAATCTGAAAGAATCATTCAAGTGCTCGAAGATATGTTATGATCTTGTGTTATAGACTTCGGGAAGAATTGGGAGAAATCTCTACCCCTAGTAGAGTTTCCTTACAACAATACCTATCAGACATCTATTTAGATGGCTCCCTTCGAAGCTCTATATGGAAGAAAATGTAGAACTCCCTTGTGCTGGTTTGAATTGGGAGAAAGCAAGGTTTTAGGACCTCAATTGCTTAGAGAAACTAAATAACAAGTGAAGATCATTCATGATCGATTGAAGGCAGCTTTCGATAGGCAGAAAGCTTATGCTGACTTGAAAAGGAGAGACATCCAATACAGTGTTGGAGACAAGGTCTTCCTTAAGGTTTCTCCTTGGAAGAAAAGGAAAGCTCAGCCCTCGGTTTATCGGACCTTTCAAAATCATTAAAAGAATTGGTCCAGTGGCTTATCGATTGGCACTTCCTATTGAATTCGATAAGATCCACAATGTCTTCCATGTCTCTACGCTCCGAAGATATAGGTCTAATCCATCTCATGTTCTTGAACCCGAAGTGGTGGAATCAAATCCAGATCTATCGTATGAAGAAGAACCTATTCAGATACTTGACAAGGAAGTCAGAAGACTTCGAAACAAGAATGTTCCTCTTGTCAAATTTTTGTGGAGAAATCACAAGGTTGAAAGGCAACTTGGGAATCTGAAGAGATCATGAAGAAGCAATATCCACACCTATTCAATTTAGGTAAATTCGATGACAAATTTATTTTAAAAGGAGGATAATTGTACCACCCTAAAATTGGCCTAGTAATGCTACCACAATTTAAACTATAAGCTAATTGAATATATGTGGTAATCAATTTAGAGAAAATTGAACATTGGCCATCCTTATAAATCAAATAAGTGAAATTGAACTAGATTGAATTGAAATGAAAACTAGAAGGCATAAATGAAAGGATGGAAATGTAAACATGCAAAACTCTAGAGATTGCATGTAACACCCTGTCCCCGGGTTTGCCATAATCCGGTTCAGGAGCTTTATCAAAGCGAAAACAAAGCAAGAGATAGGTTACTTGTCAAACAAGTAAACTAGATATAGATAACTTGCGATGCAAGTTACCTAAACACAACCACACAAAACACACAAGCAATCCTCAATAATCAAAACAAACACACTTAGCATGCTAATTTACGTACTAATTTGTTTCATTTCATACTTATATCCTAAGTTACCACTTTTGTATTACATTTTTACAACTTCCATTCATTATTTCCTATCCCATTCAAAATTCCTTAAGGTTACATGCTTCCAAATTTTCTAACGTAATTCTTGAACATTCAAATTACATATTCTAGCTTCCATTCAAGCCACAATCTAATCCTAACCACTCGGCTATTTCACCAAACACATACAAAGCATGAAACTAGTTCATTCGAGGCTTAACCTAGTCTTAAACATTCGACAACCACCCTATACATGCATACCTAACTCAATCATCAAGGTATAATTATATTCAAGCTACCCTTTAGGTTCATACATTTGAATGGAAGGGGATCCACATGGTTGATCACATTCTACCTATAATTCAAACATACACAAGAACATGACAAGGTTATCAAACTATTTCATAGCAAATTAGGTCATCATATGATCATTCTGTTAGCAAGAACTAAGCATAGCATTATTCTCTCAATTAGCTTACTTGTATCTCAAATTACTATTTATTTAACCAATTAACATGATCATTACAAGGCATCCTCTATCACTCGAATAGCCATAGTATATACAAGAATGATTCATTTCATTACATTTTCAAGTTAATCAATCAAGTAGCTTTTCTAGGCATACTTAGCTAGTAACATTGTTAATGCATGCTTGTACATACTTTAACTCCAATCCAATGCATTGTCGAATCATACCAATGGCAACAAGAACAAATGCGTGATCATATAATATTGATGTAGTGTTCGAATGGTTAAACGTTCAACAAACATTGAATTACTTTCAGAATTTGCGCAGCATCTTACTTATTATATACATATCAACATAGTTCATATACATAGTTTAAGTCATCAAAGTTGGTTACATGATAGGCCCAACAAAACATTACATATACTAGTCATATATATACACCCAAAATGCATGTTCAAATCTAGCTATTACAAGTTCTAGTGCCACCAAACTAGGAGCATACAAAGAGTATGAAATCATAATTTCAAGCTTGCTTCAAAACGTTGCTTCGAACTCAAGATATCCTCTTGAAAGTGTCCTTGATCTGTTATGGGAAGAATGAAGAGTAGAGTAATAAGTACAAGTTATGTACTTAGTAAGGTAACACTAAGCTAACCAATTTCAAGTATACATATCCAAGATTACAAGTATTACAAAGAATCAAGGTCGTCACTACATGTCACATACTATTCGAATGAATAGGGTAAACATAGGCAAGCTTCACATATCACACATTCAACATTGCAACATCCATCATGTATCCATAACATACTATTCGAATTATTGCTTAAGAGACAAGTCATCAAAAACACCAAGTACCAGTAGGCATTCTTGCACAATAACATCATCTATGCATTTTTTCATGTGAAGTAACTAGTTATACAATCATTCGTGTGTTATCTTTCAAACCAAGGATGTTCATTCAAAAATCTTACAAAACAAGTAATGTTCACATTACATAACCAAAGCAAACAATGTTCATTTCAAGTTATTAATTCATCTTATAACACCCTTGGTATTTAGTTCACTAGATAATCAAATCTTCAACAATATGTCGAAGTGTCAATATGCACCGTAGTACCAAAATGCACCGTCGTGCCAGTACGCACCGTAGTGCCAATATGCACCGTAGTGCCAATATGAGCTCAAGATTCTAAGGCATGCCCTCCTATCTATCCAAACTAGCTACCAAGGTTGTTTGATTATCAATTTCATTCAAGCTTTATACAATTCATTAATCAAGACATGATTATGTCATTCAAAGGCCAAGCCCTTAGGCTTATAAAGTCTTAACTCCCAAGACAAATTTATCCATGCCATTCGAATGACATGAACACAAGGTGGTACCATTGTTCATTTCATTTCAATCAATCACGCATATCAATCACAAACACATTCATATGTATGCAATTTGCGTACCTTATTCTCCAAGCAAGCATGCCATTTCTTACCATTGGCATAAGCAATGCAACATGTCAAGCATTTCATTTTATTTGCTTAACAATCAAGTAAACAAGTAGAACATGGCATCAAACAAGTTGTCATTCATATCATTCTGCCCTCAATTAGCCAATATATATTAGGTCATGTCACATGGCATTGTCATTGAATTAACAAAATAGCAAGATTGGTTAGGACCTAAGTCCCAACCCTAAGGATGGTTACACTCACAATACTCCTAGCTAATCACTTATCTTGTATCCAAATCCCTTTGCCTCTTGCTTTGGGATGCACACTCTTTTCTTCCTCTTCCACAACTTGCTGCCCTTGGTCTAGCAAGCATAACACATACAATTCATCAAAACATGCACATAATGTCACACATATATAGTAACAATGTTACCACATTTGTACCTAACATTTAGCTACTGTTTTTACGCTTTCTTTTAAGCATTTCTTACTTGTTCATCTCCATATTGTTATTACCTTATTTTAGAACATAACTCGACAGGTTACAATGTCCCAAAACTGTTTTGGAAACAGTTTGCTTCTAGGTATAAAAACAGTCCCAAACTGTCCAGGACGCTGCTGCTGATACGAGCATGAGACGGGTCAAAATAATCATCTTGGAAAAGAAGTTGAAACTGCTTTGCAAGTCAGAAACATCAGTCAACTTTCGAAGCATTTTTGGATGGGATCCAGGCAATTATGGGTCAACATGTCTTCTTTAAACTTGTCCGGCTGCAAATTAGCTTTCCAACGCATCTTGAAACGCCTCAATCGGACATCTGGATCTCAAGATACGTCTATTTTAGCGAAGACAGCGCATGCAGAAATTCCTATCCGGGATTAATACGGGATTTTTGGATAATTACGAATTTTCAAGATTTTATTTGATTATTTGTAATTTAAATCAACATAGGATTCTGCAATATCTATTAGGATCAGATTTATTTAATTAAGATTTTATTTTTAGCATTTATTTATTATTAGAAGTTACTTATCTAATTAGGAGATTAGATTTTAACATTTATTTATTTTATTTAATTCCTAAGTTTAGTAGGATTAAAACTTCTCCGTGGCCTATATAAAGGAGGCTTCACCCACATTGTAATTCAGATTTCATTGATTAATAAAAAGTTCTCTTCGGAGATTTTAGTATTCTTTGAGTTTGCAAGTGTTCGGTAAACTTGTCTAGAAGCCATCTTCAACATAAGATCATCGAGTTCTTGTGAGGGAGATCATCTTCACACTCTTGCTTGCCTAGGTAATTGCATCTAGGAGGGTGGGTTAGAGCCGCTTGAGGTTGCTTGCTTAGATAATTGCGTCTAAGAGGGTGCCAAGGACAAAACAACAACTATCAATTCATCACGCCATCTCCACATATTCAAGCTTCCTCCATTGACACCACCACCATAAGCAAATCTGAATTTTTGGATTTGTTCTTTATTTTGGTTTGTTTTGTTTTTCTCTTTATTCGAATTTGCGCTACTCTATCATTTGGTATCGGATTCAGGTCGTTCTTGAGGATGTCATTTGGTATCCCTTTTGGGGGACTCGATGTCATTTTTGTTGTCGACTAGATCATTCAGGGTATGATTGTCTAGATAAGTTTTATTTTCAAGAAAAATTTTTGAGAGATATGTTGTCTGAATTCATGTCTTCTAATGATATTGAAATTCGTGATCCGGAGCATGATCAAGAAATTTGTTCTTCTAAAGAACATGAGGAAGACGATACCATTGAGAGTTTAACCTTGCCTATTTATGAGGAAGAAATTATAAGTAGTGTGTTTGTTTCCAGTGACGAACCAACTATTACGATTCAAGATGATCATCAAACGACAAACACCGACGAAGGTACCTTACAATCAAAAGGTATCATTGAATGTTTTCAGAATTCTATTTATGCTTATTCCTCTTTTAGCATTAATAACAATTTTGAAGATGAGAATGAATTACTTTGCGACCAAAAGAACAACCGTGATGATCCCAATGAGAAGGAACTTGTAAATTACATTGCAAAAAGAGACTCTGCAAAAGGATCCTTCAAGACATCTTCTCTTCTATGGTACTTTGATGAACTTCCTCCATTTACCGATCTAGATTCGAGGGCGAATCTTTTTGATGAGTGGGGGAATGATACGAGCATGAGACGGGTCAAAATAATCATCTTGGAAAAGAAGTTGAAACTGCTTTGCAAGTCAGAAACATCAGTCAACTTGAGCAGCATTTTTGGATGGGATCCAGGTATTTATGGGTCAACATGTTTCCTTAAAACTTGTCTGGCTGCAAATTAGCTTTCTAACGCATCTTGAAACGCCTCAATCGGACATCTGGATCTCAAGATACGTCTATTTTAGCGAAGACAACGCATGCAGAAATTCCTATACGGGATTAATACGGGATTTTTGGATAATTACGAATTTTCAAGATTTTATTTGATTATTTGTAATTTAAATCAACATAGGATTCTGCAATATCTATTAGGATCAGATTTATTTAATTAAGATTTTATTTTTAGCATTTATTTATTATTAGAAGTTACTTATCTAATTAGGAGATTAGATTTTAACATTTATTTATTGTATTTAATTCCTAAGTTTAGTAGGATTAAAACTTCTCTGTGGCCTATATAAAGGAGGCTTCACCCACATTGTAATTCAGATTTCATTGATTAATAAAAAGTTCTCTTCGGAGATTTTAGTATTCTTTGAGTTTGCAAGTGTTCGGTAAACTTGTCTAGAAGCCATCTTCAACATAAGATCATCGAGTTCTTGTGAGGGAGATCATCTTCACACTCTTGCTTGCCTAGGTAATTGCATCTAGGAGGGTGGGTTAGAGCCGCTTGAGGTTGCTTGCTTAGATAATTGCGTATAAGAGGGTGCCGAGGACAAAACAACAACTATCAATTCATCACGCCATGTCCACATATTCAACCTTCCTCCATTGACGCCACCACCATAAGAAAATCTAAATTTTTAGATTTGTTCTTTATTTTGGTTTGTTTTGTTTTTCTCTTTATTCAAATTTGCGCTACTCTATCACTTAGCTCTTCATTTCACAAGTTTACTTGTTACTCAAGTAAGCAATACGAATTATATGCCATTTTTAAGCATCTAGTCATGTCTTTATATTCGTGGTTTATATCACTTTTGCAAGTATTTATATCATAAGAGCTATTCCAAGCAAGAAATTAGAATGAATACATCCAAGACACGGAATCAAGCATTTCAAATAGGTCACGTTTCAAGTACAAGGATTCAAGCATTCCAATTAGATCACACTTCAAGTACAAGGATTCAAGCATTTCAATTAGTTCACACTTCAAGTACAAGGATTCAAACATTTCATTTAGATCACATTTCAAGTACAAGGATTCAAGCATTTCAATTAGATGACATTTCAAGTACAAGGATTTAAGCATTCCAATTAGATCACACTTCGAGTACAAGGATTCAAGCATTTCAATTAGGTCACATTTCAAGACATGGATTCGTACATTTGTTTTCACTTTTCTTTCTAATCAATTTATCATTTTTCATGCTATCACTTAAACACAAATTTCAGTTTAGTCCAATCTTCCCTTGTTATTCGTATTCAATTTAAATTAATCTCATTATCATGGCATATCAGTAGCAAAAAAATAGATATATGTATTTGGTTAGGACCTAAGTCCTAATCCCGCAATAACTACACTCACAATACTCCAAGCTAGTTTATTTGTCTTGGATCCAATTTCCTTTGTGTTTGCCACAAGTTTGGCCACTCATTTCTTCCTCCACAAGGTTTACTCCTTGCTCTAACAATCCATACAAGTGAACATATGTTAAACAAGGTACATTGAGTATGATAATTATTTATCTCAAGCAGTCCAATATATTTACACAATTACTTATCATTGCAACAATGTTAATACATTACATGCATAAAACAGACAGCACATTCATGTACACACCTTTATACACATTACCAAACTGTCTACATTCCATATTAAGGCAAAACAGGGCAGCAATTAAACTGTCCCAAAACTATTTGCAAAACAGTTTACCAAATTGTATACAAAACTGTGTACATTACCTAAACTGCTACTATCAGGCAGCATGCACTATGTTCACTTAAACATGCATAACTTTTATTCCGTATGTCAGAATTTCAATTGGTTTACACTGTTGGAAAGCTAACTTAATTTTATTTCTAACCATATAGGTCTTTTATTTTAATCCTTTGCCAATTAATACAGTTTTTAGCCTAAAGACAGAGCAATTTACAACACTGGACAGTTTGCACTATCCCTAGTGTTTATTCTCTACAATTCATTCTACAATCCATAATCCAGTTCTATTTTCTCCTAATGGATTTACACATGTTAAGGCACTAGCCACAAAATTTTCAGCCTTAAATTCCATTTATAAAATTTATGGTGATTTTCAAAGTTACTGCCCAGAATAGAGTATCCTGGGAAGATTACAGTAGGTTCAGCTTCTAGCTTCATAATTCATCTAAACAAGATTCTAACATTGTAATTCAACTTATTTTCATGTTCTTACATGTCTAGGTCAGTCCAATTCACCTATCAATGTGATTATAACAGGGCATTATTGTGCTATGCTCAATTTGATCCATTTGATCAACAACATTCCTCTAATTCACCATTGTGCAGTCCATTACCTAGCTTTAACTAATCCAAATATATGCATTCAATTTCCAGCAAGCTATTTACTCTATTCAAGTCACAATTCATCTAGCTATGTGATCAAAATAGGCCAGCATATACAATCAAGCATGTTTACACATTTTCAACTAGAAAAACAGTCCCTAATCAAAACTAGTTTCAACTATGATACATATCCTCAATTTCCAGCAATTATACACATTCTCGTTCTATTTAATCGAAAAGATAAGGGAAGAATTTTACCTCATCTTCTAAACCAGCCGATCAATTGCTCCCCTTTTCTTCCATGGTTTTTCGACTAAAATTCCATGAATTAGATGATGAAGACAAGAGTCTTCTTCCTTTTCATTTTCTTTGCCACCTAGCCATTTCTATCTTTCCTATTAACACATGGTTTTTCCATGCACATGACACCTAGCAAGGTCACTTGTTTTAATTCTCTTTACATGCAAGCTCTCAAGGATTAGAGCTTTATGGAATGATCATTCTAATTTAATCATTAAACTCATCAAGAATTCTACTTTGGTCCTTAACTCATTCCATTATCAATGTTAAGGATGTTTTTAATCTAAATTAAATTTCAATACAAATTGTTCATGCTTATGGACTATATTTTGGGATATTACATGCTTCATATTCAATGTTACAATGACAATATCTATATCAATATCAATTTTCAATCACAATAACAATGATGATAACAATAGCAATGACCATGCTCTATGTCCGATGTTCAATGCTTCAATGATCAAATCGATGGCGAAATCAATGACAATGATCAATGGCAATGACTATAACAATATTGATGTCCGATATTCGATACAATGACTTGCCTTTACTTACCAACGACATCCACTAAGTTGTTCAATGCAACATTCCTTAGTAACAATGTTAGCAATACTATATACAATGGCAAATGGAATCGGGAAAGGCACCTAGCCTAATCCCGAGACTCTGACTACACTCATCTCAATACTCTGATACTCCTATGGCTCTCGGATAGCAATTCCCTTGTTCCTAGCTTTTGTCGGTGATGATGGATGATCTCTATTCAATTATTGAGCTAGGTTAAACAATGGGAATTAGTTAGAATTGATAATATGATATCAAAATCAATATCGAAGCTTAGAATAGCTGTTGGCTATCAAATTCCATGGATAACCAAAAACCTAGCTTTAGATTAAGCTAGATTTATCCATCGATTTTGATGATTGTTTGGGGATTATGGCTTACCCGATCAATAGCTTCAACTTAAGATCAATAATCTCAAGAAAACAAAGCTTTGGGCCATTCTCCAATGGAGATTTGTGCTTTGAGGTTGAAGACAAAGGAGCGAGGTGGTTAACTCTTTCTAAATCGGGTAAGGCTAACTTTTTTCCTATTCCCCTTTTCTTTCTTTAATGAATTAGTGGCCAAAGGCTTTCCTTCCTATGAAGGAAAGTCACCCGACTATTCCACGTATGGGTAATTGAGTTTAGGGAGGGGTTAATCATGAGATTAGTCCCTCAAATCTCAATAACTTTCACCTTTACCCCAATACTCAAAAATTTCACAATTTAGTCACCAAAAAGGTTTTCGATAAATTCAACAAAGTCATCGATCAACAAATTGACTCAACAAGAGTCCAATATCAAAACAATTGACCATACAGTCAGAGTCAATACAATATTTGGACCTTTTCAATATAGGGTTCCGATTGTCAGAACCTAATTCTTCCTAGACTGGTTTTAGGGATGTTACAATCATTTAACTATCATGATCATCAAACCAACTAACCAAATAACTTATCATACAATAAGATCCTAACACAATGATACAAGGCATAACTTAGGTAACAAGCAAGTACTCGAACATGTTTCTATAACAACCTAATTACCAATTAACTAACTGATTACCATTTTATCTTGTACTTTAGTTCATCTCTCATTTTATCCATTAACCTAATCATGCAAACTATACTACCATGCTAGGGATTTACCCATGGTAATAGAAATTTTTAGTGTTTAGACACACTTACCAACGAGATTATCTATTACTTAAAGCACAAATAGATAATCTAAACTACCAGCCTTATAACAACCATACAACTTAATTAGCAAGCAACCATAAAATAATTAAGAGCCCATTACATAACTTTAAAAACATATAGGGCTTATATACATAATAAACCACAAAGAAAATCTAAATGCATAATGCATACTTATCAACTATATGCCACCACCTAGGAGATTCTTAAGTAGGACTGCAAAACATATCTCGATCTCCTTGTGATCTTGTCCAAGCTCGAAAGCTAATCGAAAGTGAACTTAACCTGAAAGACAGTGAAAGGATGTATAAGTATGATTACTTAGTGACGTAGCTTAACGAATCTAAAGCATGGAACAATAAATCCATCCTTGCACTTAAATCTTTTACTTAAGCATATATAATTTCAAACTTGGACAACAAGTTCACCGTTCTAGGTCAAGATATTCAAACCATAAATTTACACTTATACATAGGTGGTTCGTTCTTAAGCGTGTTCATGTATACAATTAAGTATTCGAATAGAACTTTTCTACTTACCCAAATGGATACTTAAAATAGAGATTACTTAATATGCAAGTCATTGTCACGACTCAATACTTATCATATAAGCTTTCTTGGTTTCTTTTACCATAGTTTTGTAATTCAAGCAACTTATTACACTTGTATATATTTTGATTAAAGCTTACATAGTACCATTATTTCGTGAGTATGCATTTATATATGTATACAAAACGGTCCAAAATATACTTGTATATATTTCAAATCAAACCAATAGATACTTACTCAGTCAAAATAGTTCTTAAATCTTGTATATAAACATATAAGTTCAAAAAAATACATTAGATACTTATATCTTATTAAAAACTGTCCATAATACATGTGTATACATTTATAAAATCAAAACAATCTATGTATACTTGTATCTTATTCAAAACTGTCCATAAATCATATTTATACGCACATAGGTTCAAAATAGTCCATACATACTTGTATGTCTTTTAAAACAACTCTAAATTCTTGTATATACAAATATAAGTATAAACAGTCCTATATCCAAATATATCATACCTATGTAGTCGTATCATACCTGCTTGTATCCATACGTATGTAGTCATATCATGCCTAATACGAATATCATTAGGGTTAGTTAGTTTGGTTTATTAGATGTTTTGGGATCTCTTATAATGTTTATAGTGAGCTTATCATGTTATAAATAAAGAGTTAGTCTTAGTTTGATAGTGGTTCGAGTAGAACATGTCTTAATAACCGAATTAAGGTTTAAATGAATTTAATAGTAATTCAATGAGTTTGAATGATGACTAATTACTTTCCATAACTCGATCTAGACCTATGAAAAGGAACCAAGTCCCTTCATTGATTTAAATATCCTTGTATGGCTATAATTAGTTTGGTAATAACATAAGAACGTAATATTCAAGATAAGGTGATACGGAAGCCAGGATCCAAGAATTACCTCAAAATCTAGGAACCCACTAGATCACAATTAATCTAGCAAAATCACTAATATGATCCAAGAAAACCCCAAACTCCACGTTCAGCAAACCGATAATAAAGCATGATCTTGATGTAGAAAACGAGATAGGATGAATTTGATGGTGGCGGTGTTGGATAGATTTGTCCTTGGCAACCTCTTAATCGCAATTGAATAGGCAAACACCTGCAAACGACACGAATCTCTCCGATGAATGGATGATGACGAGATAGATATTGTAGGATATTTTGTCCTCGGCACCCTCTTAGACGCGATTATCTAAGCAAGCAACCTCAAGCAGCTCTAACCCACCCTCCTAGATGCAATTACCTAGGCAAGCAAGAGTGTGAAGATGATCTCCATTACAAGAACTTGACGAACTTACGTTGAAGAAGACTTCTGATACGAAAAATAACAAGACAAATCTATCTACCTTGAAAATAAAATGGCCCATGGCCAAAGGTTTTTGCAACTCATAAACTCATGATGTTGTTCTTATTAGTCAAGCAAATATGCCTTTAAATAGGCTAGAAATGAAGAGTTCAACTTAAATTAGGAAAAGTAAAGATAATAATAAAATAAATAAACATATTTTATCTAACCTAAAAAACTAATAAATAAATAACAAATATAATCCTAAATCATCTAAATATCTTCATAAAGAATGCTAGATTAAATTTAAGTACAAATAATCAATAAAATTATTGAAAATTCGTAATAAATAATATTTCCCGTGATAAAACCGTATAAAGATTTCTGCTCACACAGTCTTCACTAAAAAGGACATAACTTGAGCTCCCGATGTCGGATTGATGCGTTTCAAGATGTGCTGGAAAACTAAGAGACAGACGAATCTGTTTGAAGAAGACATGTAGACTCAGAAGTGCCCGGATCCCATCCGAAAATTCGATGCAAGTCGGCTGAAATTCCAGACTTATAAAACAGCTTCAACTCTTTGGCTCAATGCATCATTTTGGCCCCCCATACATGTATCATTCTCCCCTGTTGAAAACGATTCGTCCCGAAGCTTAAGAGTTGTTGATCACAACCTTCAAGTCTCTTGAGATATCTCCAGGAATGAAATATTAAAACTAGGATCTATATAGAGAATTATATATTTTTTCTTTTTTCTCAACTACTAAAACAACAGTAAAAGATAATTGTTTCAAACACCTAAACCAAGACTCTGATTACCAATTGATACGAAAGCCAGGATCCAAGAATTACCTCAAAATCTAGGAACCCTCTAGATCACAATTAATCTAGCAAACTCACTAATATGATCCGAGAAAACTCCAAACTCCACGTTCAGCAAACCGATAATAAAGCATGATCTTGATGTAGAAAATGAGATAGGATGAATTTGATGGTGGCGGTGTTGGATAGATTTTTCCTTGGCACCCTCCTAATCGCAATTGAATAGGCAAACACCTGCAAACGGCACGAATCTCTCCGATGAATTGATGATGACGAGATAGATATTGTAGGATATTTTGTCCTCGACACCCTCTTAGACGCGATTACCTAAGCAAGCAACCTCAAGCGGCTCTAACCCACCCTCCTAGATGCAATTACCTAGGCAAGCAAGAGTGTGAAGATGATCTCCATCACAAGAACTTGACAAACTTACGTTGAAGAAGACTTCTAATACGAAAAATAACAAGACAAATCCATCTACTTTGAAAATAAAATGACCCATGGCCAAAGGTTTTTGCAACTCATAAACTCATGATGTTGTTCTTATTAGTGAAGCAAATATGCCTTTAAATAGGCTACAAATGAAGAGTTCAACTTAAATTAGGAAAAGTAAAGATAATAATAAAATAAATAAACATATTTTATCTAACCTAAAAAACTAATAAATAAATAAAAAATCTAATCCTAAATCATCTAAATATCTTCATAAAGAATCCTAGATTAAATTTAAGTACAAATAATCAATAAAATTATTGAAAATTCGTAATAAATAATATTCCCGTGATAAAACCGTATAGAGATTTCTGCTCGCACAGTCTTCACTAAAAAGGACATAACTTGAACTCCCGATGTCGGATTGATGCGTTTCAAGATGCGTTGGAAAGCTAAGAGACAGACGAATATGTTTGAAGAAGACATGTAGACTGGGAAGCGCCCGGATCCCATCCGAAAATTCGATGCAAGTCGGCTGAAATTCCAGACTTATAAAACAGCTTCAACTCTTAGTCTACAATGCATCATTTTAGCCCCCCATACATGTATCATTCTCCCCCTATTGAAAACAATTTGTCCCGAATCTTAAGAGTTGTTGATCACAACCTTCAAGTCTCTTGAGATATATCTAGGAATGAAATATTAAAACTTGGATCTATATAGAGAATTATATATTTTTTGTTTTTTCTCAACTACTAAAACAACAGTAAAAGATAATTGTTTCAAACACCTAAACCAAGACTCTGATTACCAATTGATAAGGAAGCCAGGATCCAAGAATTACCTCAAAATCTAGGAACCCTCTAGATCACAATTAATCTAACAAACTCACTAATATGATCCGAGAAAACCCCAAACTCCACGTTCAGCAAACCGATAATAAAGCATGATCTTGATGTAGAAAATGAGATAGGATGAATTTGATGGTGGCAGTGTTGGATAGATTTGTCCTTGGCACCCTCCTAATCGCAATTGAATAGGTAAACACCTGCAAACGGCATGAATCTCTCCGATGAATGGATGATGACGAGATAGATATTGTAGGATATTTTGTCCTCGGCACCCTCTTAGACGCGATTATCTAAGCAAGCAACCTCAAGCGGCTCTAACCCACCCTCCAAGATGCAATTACCTAGGCAAGTAAGAGTGTGAAGATGATCTCCATTACAAGAACTTGACGAACTTACGTTGAAGAAGACTTCTGATACGAAAAATAACAAGACAAATCTATCTACCTTGAAAATAAAATGGCCCAGGCCAAAGGTTTTTGCAACTCATAAACTCATGATGTTGTTCTTATTAGTGAAGCAAATATGGCTTTAAATAGGCTACATATGAAGAGTTCAACTTAAATTAGGAAAAGTAAAGATAATAATAAAATACATAAACGTATTTTATCTAACCTAAAAAACTAATAAATAAATAACAATTCTAATCCTAAATCATCTAAATATCTTCATAAAGAATCCTATATTAAATTTAAGTACAAATAATCAATAAAATTATTGAAAATTCGTTATAAATAATATTTCCCGTGATAAAACCGTATAGAGATTTCTGCTCGCACAGTCTTCACTAAAAAGGACATAACTTGAGCTCCCGATGTCGGATTGATGCATTTCAGGATGCGTTGGAAAGCTAAGAGACAGACGAATATGTTTGAAGAAGGCATGTAGACTCAGAAGTGCTCGGATCCCATCCGAAAATTCGATGCAAGTCGGCTGAAATTCCAGACTTGTAAAACAGCTTCAACTCTTTGGCTACAATGCATCATTTTAGCCCCCCATACATGTATCATAAGGTTACTAGTATGACACATTTTCAAATGGATTATGCTAAATTCATTTAGTTAAACATGTCATTGATCTAATAGAAGTTTGGAAGCTATGTTGAGATCAACTTTGGTTTCAAATGAAAATTTTTGTACCCAAAATTGAAAAGGATCGTTATAATCTCCCTTGTCTTTGCTTATGATTCCATCCTCGTAAGATGGTTGTTTGTCTTTGTTTGCTTGTAATCCTTCTTAACTCGGTTTATTCTCCTAAACCGATTAAGGGGTGTTACATTGGGTGTTACAGGTTGGATTTCAAAAATGTTTCTAACATTGATTTCATGCCTTCTATTTAATATAGTCTAACCACCCTGCGAGGATTAGGTAAGTTACCACAATTACAATCAATAATCCATTCAATTAAAGCTAGTGAGTTCAATTCATTTTAAGCCTTTCTTGCACCTTAAGCAACAATTCGAATAGGTGAGGATTCAATAGACAATGCATGATGCACCTACTAGATATATTAGGACCCATAATACAATTAGTTATCATGAACAACATCATTTAGGACTTACTTGTTCTTCAAGCAACCATTTGAATGGTTGGAGAACACAATAGGAAATTTCAATGTTCAACATAGCTATTATGCATACCAATAGGTGATTTACATCATTTACCTATGTGACCATAATCAAACATACATGCTTTCAATGTTATGTACATCATTCGACTAAAACCTAAGGTGACCAATAAGCTTTACACATTTTTAGGAGAATTGCCATTGTACCTATCTAAGTTTAGTCATCTTACACAATGTTGGATCGAAGCATAGCAAGCACATGAGATAGCCAAGGTTCAATCTCTAATCAACAAGCATAATAGTCATCTATGCGCATACATGCCCAAAATGCAAACATTACACCTTAAAGGTCCTAATTTAAGTTAAGTTATACAAACCATACTAGATCATCATATATTTACAAGTCTTAGGTGCCACCATCATAGGAGTGGTATAACAAATTGAAAACATACTTTTCAAGCAAAATGTGACTTGAGTGAGCCTTGACTTCAAGATAGGATCCGATATTAACTTGTATCGTAGCAAGGAGACATGGTAAGCAAAGCTTAGTGAGTGAATTTAAAGAATACAAGCAACCATACAAACAAATCTCAACTACGAACCATCTAATAGATGGTATGGTTCCCCTATCAATAAGAAACCATTTGAAAACTATGTAAACAATACTAGATCCATTTGCTTAATTTTCAATCCAATATCAATACAAGGCTTGAAATTTAGACATGCTCAATCATCCAATTCGAATAACAATAGGGATAACATCTCATTTGAACACAATCAATGTCTCAAACTCAAGCAATCTCATATAAGCAATGTCCAAGCAATGTCTCAATATCAATAGCTCATGGCATTCAATTTTCCTTTACTATCAATCAATGTAATTCAATGGAGCAATAGATTCAATGTACATGAGGTATGAGTTCATTTTAAATATAGCATTGAGAATCGATTACTCAGTCTAGATACTCGAGTCCCTAACCAAACTATCGCCAATAACAATAATCAATATGGTACAAAGTAACGGTCAAATCCCTCCTACTATCGCCAATGACCAATAACAATACTTCCCTCCTACTGTCGCCAATTAGGGACCAATGTCCCAGACCGTAGTCCACCCCGATAATGAGCTATATGGACTCTATGGCATGCCAACTTTATCTATGAATGACTCGAGACCAAGGCTTACGATAGTTATCACTTTCATTAAATTTCAAGCATGATTCGATTCAATGTGCACATTTAGTGCCAATATCCCCTTTCAATCAAGTAGGGTTCAATGCCAATCACAATACCAATAGCTCAATGAACAATATTTTACAATCAATGAATGCATATCTATCAATAAGTCATTAGATCAATAGATTGAGTTGTCTTTAAGTTAACAACTAGCATGCTCCAATATAATGGAAATCAAATTAGCAAAGATCATGCTATAACAACCAATTTAATCAAAGAAGCATGCTTATCAATCAAGTAATCATCCAATTGCTTCAATCAAGTAAACTCACCAATGTTCCTCAAAGGAACACTTACCTTACAAATGCTTAAAAGCATGCGCATTATGCCATTCAAACTAGAAACGAATAAGCAATTTAAATCAATAATTACTTGGAAAGGTTACTGCCCTTTCCAAAACTTTAAACTACACTCACATTAATTTTCTGAGATATTGTCGATCCCGAATTGAAATCCCTTTCACTCTACTAGCTTGCTGATCTATGTGAGCCCCATTTTCCTCAATTTCCAATTGATCTATCATTACATATAATGCATAGTGTCTAACATCCTCAACCCGACTCAGAAGAAAATTGGAGTTAAGAACGTTACTACAGAGAAAACTCAAATCGGAACCAGAAAATTTCAAATTTCTTTTTTTACTTAATCATAGACAAACATGATGGTTGCTTAACACTTATAACTTTCTTGGATTCTACTTCCTTTGAAGTATTAAATCATTATGAACATAGATTCAACCACAATCAATTAGCTACGCATTATAGTCACTTGATCACATTTAATTTCCAATCACATCCCATACAACTAGCATAATCAGTTGACCTTGCTATGACAGTCCGAAATTAATTTATACATACATGGAAATTCGATTATACATCATTATACTCTAATAGATCATACAATGATTTACTGATTCGTTCTGTTAACTGAGGACCCAATTTCACATAATATCAGGATAGGTCAAGACATATAAATCGAATATTATACCTTTAGGATTTGTCCTTCAAGTATCCATTCGAAAGGTTCATACACAATAATGCTCACATTATAATATTACACATTAAAGGATTATACAGTACATAAAATACATTTCGTATAATAAACATGTATTGTGCCACCATCCTAAGAGTAAACTATCTAAGATAGCTTCCAACTCTACAAGAGCTTCAAACCAAGACTTGTAATTTTAAACCACAATAGAAATAAGCACACTTCATTATCCTGCAATGCATGACATGGAATGCATTAGGCTTACCTAGCCTAAGTGAGGTAGTAATATCAAAGCATTTATACATAGATCTTAAAGAATCATGCATCCAGTTACACAAACATATATTAATGCATGTTGTCGTTGTCTTAACTTAGCTTATAGGTTTTATACTATACAGTAACTTATCCAAGCTTCCTTTTACAATAAGTTTGTAACACCCCAAATCCTAGCTTAGAAGTATTGGAACCAAATTGCATAAATTGACAGCTTAATTGAATCTAGAATTAAGCTAAATTGATTAGTTAAGGGTCTAATTGAAAGAATGAATGAAATAAGTGACCAAATTAGAATGACTACATTGAACTAAAGGAGAAAGATGGGGAATGCATGCTAAAATTTTCAATTCCCCTAATGCCCTTGATTAAGTTAATATTAAGGATTAATTAAGGGACAATTTAGACAATACACAATTCCAATAACATGGAATAGATGATGTCATCTTCTCCATTATCCTTCACTTGGCCGAATGAAAGAGAGAAAGAAAGCTAGAGAAAACACCATTGAAGAAGGAATTAAGCTTGCATGTGTAGAGATTTTTCATTGAAATTAAAGCTAGAAGAAAAGTAAGTATGATTCTACTTGTGTTCAATTGATTAGGCAAATATATTTATGGAATTGGACTGTTTTGATGATTATAGATGGACTTAGATATTGAATATGTTGTTAGATGATTGAATGGTTGTAGAATTATACAAATTTGAAGATGAACACTAGGTACAATGCTGGAAATTATGTGTTTATGATAGTGTAACAAACCTAGGTTGCTGAAAAATTGAATTATGATATTGAAGTGGGAATTGAATGATTAGAACTTAAAATTGAGCTATAGAATTAATGAATTGATTATGATCATGAATAGGTAATGTAAATAAGGTGTTAAACAAATTGAATTGTTATCAAACAATGCTGGAAATGAAGGATAAAAGTATGAACATAGTAACACAACATAGAAACTGTTTTGTGGAATTGAAATTGAGTAAACATGCAAGATTAGGCTTTGTAACCAACTTGCCATGTTTTGGATGCCTTGAATAATGGATTAACATTGACTCAACATGTTTAGGATATCATATGAATAGAATTATAGGTACAATACTGTACTAATTGGATAATAACTAAAATGCAAGTCTTACATGGTCTTATATACAATTTTGTTAGCTTTCCAAAGGTGTATAGCAATCAAAATTCCGACGTACGGATTAAACGATATGGCCATTTAAAGGGACAGTGTGCAAACTGTCAGGCAGCAGTGTCCTGGACAGTTTGGGACTATTTTTGCACCTAGTAACAAACTGTTTTCAAAACAGTTTTGGGACATTGTAACCTGTCCAATTATATCTTAAAATGAAGTAATAACAATATGGAAATGAACTAGTAAGAAATGCTTAAAAGGAAGCATAAAAACAGTAGTTAAATGTTAGGTACAATGTGGTAACATTGCTACTTTGATTGTGTGACTTTATGTGCTTATTTTGATGAAATTTGCATGTGCTATACTTGCTAGACCAAGGGCAGAAAATTGGGGAAAAATATGATAGGAGTGGACATCCCAAAGCTAGAGGCAAAGGGATTTGGATTCAAGACACTTGAATTGCTAGGAGTATTGTGAGTGTAACTATCCTTAGGGTTGGGACTAGGTCCTAACCAACCTTGTTATTGTCTTAATTCAATGTTATTGCCATGTAACATGACCTAATACATATTTGGCTAATTAAGGGAAGGAAGACATGTATGATAACTTGTTTGATGCCATGATCTATGTGTTTACTTGGGTGTTAAGCAAATGTAATGAAATGTTTGTCATGTTGCATTGCTTATGCCAAAGGTATGAAATGACATGCTTGCTTGGAGAATAAGGTACTCACATTGCATACATATGTGTTTGTGATTGTTATACATGGCTGATTGAAATGAATTGAACAAGGGTACAACCTTGTATTCATGCCATTCGAATGGCATGGATAGTTTTGTATTGGGAGTTAAGACTCCA
This sequence comes from Hibiscus mutabilis, assembly GCA_019671005.1. Classification (NCBI taxonomy): domain Eukaryota; kingdom Viridiplantae; phylum Streptophyta; class Magnoliopsida; order Malvales; family Malvaceae; genus Hibiscus; species Hibiscus mutabilis. Next base: position 39,894,910 of record CM033712.1, on the reverse strand, counting down.
TAAGCCTAAGGGTTTGGCCTTTAAAGGTCATATTCTTGTATTGGATCGTGAAATGTATAAAGCTTAAATGAAATGGATAATCAACAACCTTGGTAGCTAGTTTGATATATAGGAGGGCATGCCTTAGAATCTTGAGTTCATATTGGCACTACGGTGCATATTGGCACTTCGGTGCATATTGTTAAGATTTGATTATCTAGTATGCTACTTACCAAGGATGTTGAAAGATGACTTAATAATTCAAATGAACATTGCTTGTATTGTAAGAAACATTTATTACCTTCTTACTTTGAAAGAAATGTATAGATGATGCTTTTGTGTATGAATGCCTTCTTAATAATTTGAGTGTTTGTTTGCTTGTCCTCTAAGCATGATGTTCGAACCTATGAGAATCATGATGGATGTTGTTATGTTGATTGTATGGTATGTAAAGATTGCCTAAGTTACCCATGCAATTCGAATAAGCATGTGTCTTGTATTGATGGTCTTGATTCCTTGAATTACATGTAAACTTGGATATGTATGCTTTGAAATTGACTATATTTAGTGTTACCTCACTAAGTACATAATTTGTACTTACCACTCTACTCTACATTCTTCCCATAACAGATTAAAGATACTTCAAGAGGATATCTTCGGTTTGAAGCAACACTTGAGGCAAGCTTGAAAGTATGAATTCATACTCTTTGTATACTCCTAGTTTGGTGGCACTAGATTTTGTAATAGGTAGCCTTGATCATGCATTTGAATATGTGTTTAAAACTTGTATGTGTAATTTTTGATGGGCCTATCTTGTAAATAACTTTGATGACTTAAATTATATGTTTGAAACATGATGATATGTATATATATGAGTAAGAAGCTGTGCAAATTGTGAAACAATGCAATGTTTGATGAAACAATGTATGATTCGATTGAGGGTAAGGTATGTTTAAGCATGCATTAACAATGTATAAACCAAGAATGCCATGAGATTGTATGACTTGATTGTAAAGAATCAAATGAATTGTGATTAGGGATTATATGTGGTTCGAATAGGTGTATGAAAGTGTAATAAGATTGTAAGTTGGATGCCTTGTAAGGATTATGTTAATTGGTTGAATAAGTAGTTTCTTGAGATGCAAGTAAGCTAGTTAAAGCATGTTCAGTGATCACCTAGAGTTATTCGAATAAGGTGCAGGAAATTGTAATAAGGATGAAAGTTAAACCATGTTTAATAGAATCTTAAAGTAAAGTATGCCACACTTGTTGATTGATTGTTTGAATGATGCATGTGAATTGAATGGATTGGTAACATGATATTGGTAACTTAGATTATAAGTATGAAATAGAACAAAATGGTACCTAAATTAGTATGCTATATATGTTGTTGGTTTGCTTAATGTGAATTGTTGTATGTATTGTTTGTATTGAAAGGTTTAGTTTAGGCTATTTGCGCCACAAGTTAAGTACACCGAGGTTACTTGTTTGACAAGTAACCTATCTATTGCTTTGCTTTCGTTCCGGTAACGCTCTTGAACCAGATTACGGCTAACCCGGGGATGAGGTGTTACAAAGTTGATCTTGTTAAGATCAACATGGCCCATTGAAGTCTTCTTGAGACTTGGTAATTATTCATAAATTTTAGATTCTTTATTAACAATGAAAAAGCTTTCAAAGTTGACATAGCTACTCGAAGCTTTCACATCTTTTAGGGATTGTCAGAGCTTTTGGCCTTTTTCAAAATTTACAAAGCTTATCAGGGCCTTCGGGTCTTTCCCGAATGCTATCAATATCTTTTTTGTATTCTTTTTTGTTTTCTCATTATGTTTGGGTCTTTCACTTATTTTCCTTGGATCACTATTGGTGATGAATAACATTAGTTCAGGCGATACTTTGCTCAGAGCACATAGCAGAGGCTAATATCGAAACATATCAAGAGGGTGTCCCCTAAGCATATGCTTAAACAAGAGTACCAGAGGTACTAAAAGATCATTTGATCTTAATAACAAGAGACCATAGTCTAACATCTCAGACATCATCCAATAGACCCAAGGTCTTCCATTTTCAGAGGCAACTTATATATTTTATCTTAGTTTGTCATTCGGGAAGTTGCTTGTTGTACAATTAACTTTGCTTTCAATGTTAACAGGGATTACTTAAGCTATAAGTAACCTTGCTTATATTTTTGTTTCAATAACTTATAACATCATTCAAGCTTCCTTACTTCTTAACTCCTTTGAGTTAACTAATTAGTCTTTCATTGTAAATATAATTGTAACATCCTTAGATCAAAATAAGTTACTGCAACTTTGTCATATACTACTAAGCCATAATTCGGGGTGTTACAATTCTCCCATCCTTCAAAAGGAATTTGTCCTCAAATTTATTCAATGAAGAAAATTTACACTACCAAGTTTAGAATATTTCCACATACTTTGAATTTTAAACAGAGTAAACAAACTATATTGGTGACAAGTTACCTATACGAAACAAGAACTCGAACTCCTAGGTGGCACACTAGAATTATAACAATGCAATAGCCCATGTTTAGTCCGAGAATCGGCTAAACCATGCTCTGATACCAAGTTGTAACGTCCTCAACCCGGCTCAGAAGAAAACCAGAGTTAAGAACGTTACTACAGAGAAAACCAAAATCAGAACCAGAAAATTTCAAATTTCTTTTTTACTTAATCATAGACAAACAAGATGGTTGCTTAACACTTATAACTTTCTTGGATTCTACTTCCTTTGAAGTATTAAATCATTATGAACATCGATTCAACCACAATCAATTAGCTACGCATTATAGTCACTTAATCACGTTTTATTTCCAATCACATCCCATACAATTAGCATAATCAGTTGACCTTGCTATGACAATCCAGAATTAATTTATACATACATGGCAATTCGATTATACTTCATTATACTCTAATAGATCATACAATGATTTACCGATTCGTTCTGTTAGCTGAGGACCCAATTGTACATAATATCAAGATAGGTCAAGACTTATAAATAGAATACTATACCTTTATGATTTGTCCTTCAAGTATCCATTTGAAAGGTTCATACACAATAATGCTCACATTATAATATTACACAATAAAGGATTATACAATACATAAAATACATTTCGTATACAACACAAGTATTGTGCCACCATCCTAGGAGTAAACTATCTAAGATAGCTTCGAACTCTACAAGAGCTTCGAACGAAGACTTGTAATTCTCAACCACAATAGAAATAAGCACACTTCATTATCCTGCAATGCATGACATGGAATGCATTAGGCTTACCTAGCCTAAGTGAGGTAGTAATATCAAAGCATTTATATTGTAACACCCCAACCTGGTTTAGTAGTAAACCAGCTCGGGAGAATTACGGGAACGTTGGAAATACGAGCCAATTTAAAATTTTTTGAACTCATCTCTATTAGATGAGTTGAGCGACTAGTATGCAATAGACATACATATCTTATTTCATAAGCAAGCACACATTTGTTGATAGAGTAGCGCAAATTCGAGTAAAGAGAAAAACAAAACAAACCAAAATAAAGAACAAATCTAAAAATTCAGATTTGCTTATGGTGGTGGCGTCAGTGGAGGAAGCTTGAATATGTGGAGATGGCGTGATGAATTGATAGTTATTGTTTTGTCCTCGGCACCCTCTTAGACTTAATTATCTAAGCAAGCAACCTCAAGCGGCTCTAACCCACCCTCCTAGATGCAATTACCTAGGCAAGCAAGAGTGTGAAGATGATCTCCCTTACAAGAACTCGATGATCTTATGTTGAAGATGGCTTCTAGACAAGTTTACCGAACACTTGCAAACTCAAAGAATACTAAAATCTCCAAAGAGAACTGTTTACTAATCAATGAAATCTGAATTACAATGTGGGTGAAGCCTCCTTTATATAGGCCATGGAGAAGTTTTAATCCTACTAAACTTAGGAATTAAATACAATAAATAAATGTTAAAATCTAATCTCCTAATTAGATAAGTAACTTCTAATAATAAATAAATGCTAAAAATAAAATCTTAATTAAATAAATCTGATCCTAATAGATATTGCAGAATCCTATGTTGATTTAAATTACAAATAATCAAATAAAATCTTGAAAATTCGCAATTATCCAAAAATCCCGTATAGGAATTTCTGCATGCGCTGTCTTCCCTAAAATAGACGTATCTTGAGATCCAGATGTCCGATTGAGGCGTTTCAAGATGCGTTGGAAAACTAATTTGCAGCCGGACAAGTTTTAAGAAGACATGTTGACCCATAAATGCCTCGATCCCATCCAAAAATGATTCGCAAGTTGACTGATGTTTCTGACTTATAGAGCAGTTTCAACTTCTTTTCCAAGATGATTATTTTGACCCCTCTCATGCTCGTATCATTAAATAAATCAAATAAATAAATTTGATCCTAATAGATATTGCAGAATCCAATGTTGATTTAAATTACAAATAATCAAATAAAATATTAAAAATTCGTAATTATCTAAAAATCCCGTATTAATCCCGTATAGGAATTTCTGCATGCGCTGTCTTCGCTAAAATAGACGTATCTTGAGATCCAGATGTCCGATTGAGCCGTTTCAAGATGCGTCGGAAAGCTAATTTGCAGCCGGACAAGTTTTAAGAAGACATGTTGACCCATAAATGCCTGGATCCCATCCAAAAATGCTTCGCAAGTTGACTGATGTTTCTGACTTCCAAAGCAGTTTCAACTTCTTTTGATGATTATTTTGACCCCTCTCATGCTCGTATCATTCCCCCACTCATCAAAAAGATTCGCCCTCGAATCTAGATCGGTAAATGGAGGAAGTTCATCAAAGTACCATAGAAGAGAAGACGTCTTGAAGGATCCTTTTGCAGAGTCTCTTTTTGCAATGTAATTTACAAGTTCCTTCTCATTGGGATCATCACTATTGTTCTTTTGGTCGCAAAGTAATTCATTCTCATCTTCAAAATTGTTATTAATGCTAAAAGAGGAATAAGCATAAATAGAATTCTGAAAACATTCAATGATACCTTTTGATTGTAAGGTACCTTCGTCGGTGTTTGTCGTTTGATGATCATCTTGAATCGTAATAGTAGGTTAAATCACTTGGAAACAAACACACTACTTATAATTTCTTCCTCATCAATAGGCAAGGTTAAACTCTCGATGGTATCATCTTCCTCATGTTCTTTAGAAGAACAAATTTCTTGATCATGCTCCGGATCCCGAATTTCAATGTCAATAGAAGACATGAATTCAGACAACATATCTCTCAAATTTTTTTTCTTGAAAATAAAAGTTATCTGGACAATCATACCCTGAATGATCTAGTCGACAACAATAATGACATCGAGTCCCCAAAAGGGTAAAATCCAATGCGTTGCTCAATGACATCCTCAAGAACGACCTGAATCCGATACCAAATGATAGAGTAGCGCAAATTTGAATAAAGAGAAAAACAAGACAAACCAAAATAAAGAACAAATCTAAAAATTCATATTTGCTTATGGTGGTAGCGTCAATGGAGGAAGCTTGAATATGTGGAGATGGCGTGATGAATTGATAGTTGTTGTTTTGTCCTCGGCACCCTCTTAGACATAATTATCTAAGCAAGCAACCTCAAGCGGCTCTAACCCACCCTCCTAGATGCAATTACATAGGCAAGCAAGAGTGTGAAGATTATCTCCCTCACAATAACTCGATGATCTTATGTTGAAGATGGCTTCTAGACAAGTTTACCGAACACTTGCAAACTCAAAGAATACTAAAATCTCCAAAGAGAACCTTTTACTAATCAATGAAATCTGAATTACAATGTGGGTGAAACCTCCTTTATATAGGTCATGGAAAAGTTTTAATCCTACTAAACTTAGGAATTAAATACAATAAATAAATGTTAAAATCTAATCTCCTAGTTAGATAAGTAACTTCTAATAATAAATAAATGCTAAAAATAAAATCTTAATTAAATAAATCTGATCCTAATAGATATTGCAGAATCCTATGTTGATTTAAATTACAAATAATCAAATAAAATCTTGAAAATTCGCAATTATCCAAAAATCCCGTATAGGAATTTCTGCATGCGCTGTCTTCCCTAAAATAGACGTATCTTGAGATCCAGTTGTCCGATTGAGGTGTTTCAAGATGCGTTGGAAAGATAATTTGCAGCCGGACAGGTTTTAAGAAGACATGTTGACCCATAAATGCCTGGATCCCATCCAAAAATGCTTCGCAAGTTGACTGATGTTTCTTACTTGCAAAGCAGTTTCAACTTCTTTTCCAAGATGATTATTTTGACCCCTCTCATGCTCGTATCATTTGTTTTACACAAGTAATCACATGTCATTATAGGTTACCACTTTCATTTACCATTGCATTTTCATTCAAGCAATCACATAGCATTCGAATGGTCATACAACCAAGCATGCTTCTTTCAATCCGATTTCCATTTCATTCATGATCATATTTATATATATATACTAATTAACAATCATACAATCATGATCGTACTTCTTTACATTATAGATTACCATAGTTGTTAACCACTTTCAAGTTTCATGCATTTAAGATTAACTACTATTAAATCAGGTAGGCATGTAAGGAAATCACTTTGTATGCATATGCTAACAAGTGTACATTTCCATTCAAGGATCATATATATACATATGCTTGCTTATTATTCAACAATTCACATAACTTAGGCATTACATTCGATCATATAAGTAAGACGTGCTTCTTATTCACACTAGGTCACCACTTTGATTATTTTATTTTGAAGATAAATTCAAGATGTTTACTACTCCTCCAACCAATTAAGACATTCGAACAACGTACGAGGCTAGGATATAGTCATTTCCAAATTTACATTCAAAATTGTCTTGCTACTTAATCATGTAGACATGTGAGGCATTCAATTAGTATATATAGACTAGCAAGCTTTTATTTCGATCCAGAGTTCACGCATATATGCGCAACTAATCAAGTTATAACAACCAAGTTTGATAACATTCAATGCCAAATCATGTATACATATATACAAACTTTCAATACAAACCAAATGCATGATCTATCATGACTATATAAAAGACTAGGTGCCACCAACTACTAGGAGTAATACTAAACAAGTATGAATTCATACTTTAGCCCTTGCTTGTAACTTACTTCAAGTTCAAGGAATCTGACTTCATAATCAAGCAATCTCCTTAAGCACTCTAAGCCTGTGGTTTGGGAAGAGAGGAAAAGAGAGTGATAAGTGCAATTATGTACTTAGTGAGGTAACCCTAGTTCTAACCAATTTTTTATATATATCAAGTCTTAATTAGTCAAGTAGACCTATTAAAGTTCATAGAATTTGAAATCAAGCATGAATTATGTATCATTGTATCTATTGTATTTTGAGTACAACATTGAACCAAACAATTTAGATTAAGCAACATTATCCAGTGTTACTCATTTTTCATACATCAAATACCATGTCCAAGTAATATATCTATTTTAATTCAAGTAATATACATATTCGAGTCATATACGTGCTTTACAAGTCGAGTATACAAATCCCTTCAAGCAAGCCATGTTATATTTCATACTTTAACCATATTAAGTCAATCAATTCTCATATAGCAAGTAATCCATAACATATAAAAGTCAAGTATGGTCACATTACTTATCAAGCAAGCCATTCCAGTACAAAATCCTATGGCAAGAAATTAAGGTATCACATGTGTTAATTCAAGTATACATATCAGGTTCAAGAAATTCAAGTATCAAACAATTCGAGTAGCAATTACTTCATGTGACATGTGATCCTAACTAAGGATTTCAAAGTATTCAAATAAGGGCATGGAGTCAAGTCATATACGTAATTTGAATTCAAGCAAGCAAATCCATTGATCATCAATTCAAGTGAAATCGTGAGACAATCCAAGTAGTGAATCATACCACACAAGATTCAAGTATAGACATTTACCAATTCATGAGTTTCATGTCAAACAATTCAAGTGTTCAAGCTTACTTATCAAGCAATTCATGTATTCCTTTGATTCCTGTTTATTTTCTTTGATTTAAGCCTTGGTTCTAAGTCGACTATTATACATGCTTACACACTCTTGTAATGCAAGATAGTTCATTTAGTCCTCATATATTATCAAGCTGACCGTATTTCCATGTAACCTAGCCAATTCAGCCATATAACATGTACACATAATTCACGATGCCAAAATAGTCCAGGTTTTCACTTAGCCTAGACAATTCAGTCATCTAACATGTACACACAATTCACAATGTCAAAACAGACCCTATTCTATACAAAACAGTCCATGAATCATACTTACACATTTGGACATCCAAAACAATCCGATAATTGTTCAACTATACACAAAACAGTCCATGAATCATACTCACACATTTGGACATCCAAAACAGTCCAATAATTGTTCATTTATACACAAAACAGTCCATGAATCAAGCTCACACAATTGGACATCCAAAACAGTCCAATAATTGTTCATTTATACAAAAAACAATCCATATTTCCATGTACAAGTGTACATGGCAGCAACACATTATGCTTACATATTAAACACATGAAAACAGTCCATATTTCCATATACAAGTGTACAAGCCAGCAACACATCATGTTTACATATTAAACACATTCAATTCATATCATGTAGCAAGTACTCAAGAATACACCTTATCAATTCAAGCATACATGTCAAGTAAGTCACGTACTCAAAATTTCATGTCAAGCATTTCAAGTATTCAAGTAAGCTTTATGCTTCATTTGTTTTTCACTTGATTAATTTAGTTTATGCCTTTTAGCACTTCTTTTGCTCACTAAGAGCTTAATATTTCATATGCTCACCAAGAGCTTCTTTAGACATTATGCTCACCAAGAGCTTCTTTAACAATATGCTCACCAAGAGCTTCTTTAACGTTTCATTTTACATTCATGATTTTCCTTTCAATTTCTTATTTGATTTCACAAAAATGTTCATATCTTTTACATGTTTGCCTTGGATCACAAGAATCCTATACTTCTCACTATCTAACCAACTGTCTCCAATCTCCGTACAACTCCCTCGTTACCCCCTACTGTCGCCAATAACATATTACATGTAATGGGGCGTCCCCCCGAGCCGTGGCTTATTTTGCTTTAAAGATTATTGTTGTTTCTTGTGTTTTATACTTTCATGTTCAAGTCAAGGCAATTGTGTTCAAGAATCACATTGAAACAAGTTATAGCAATATCATGCTTAGCCCTTAGGCTAATTGAGCCTTAGCTCCACAATCACTAATTACTTGTCCTTCAAACAAGCATTTCAACATTTCAAGTAACTAGCATTTCGAATAACAAACATTTCAAGTAACAAGCATTTCAAACATTTCAATTAGCTAGCCTTTCAAATAGAAAACATTTCAAGTGACAAGCATTTCAAGCATCTCAAGTAAGCATTTAGCATAGGCCTTTATTAGTCATCAAGCATTCAAATGATCAATCTAAAGCATGAAAATCAAACATATACATCATGGAGTACATACAAGCAATCATTCGAACAGCTCATTTCCAAGGCAAGAAATCAAACATGTTTACATTTTCCTTTCTAATTAATTTACCCATTTTCATGATTCTATTTATTTACAAATTTTAGCTTAGCCAATTTTCCCTTTTATGCATGTTCAAGTTCATATTAATCAATACAATGATAACAAGAATATAACAAGCATATTTGGTTGGGACCTAAGTCCCAACCCTAAGTCAAGCTACACTTACAATACTCCAAGCTTAGCTACTTGTCTTGGATCCAAACCCCTTTTGTTTTTAGCCTTAGGATGCTCCACTCTTTCCTTTTCCAAGTTCACTATTGGTTCTAATACATTACACAATAAATACATCAAAATTTGTTCACATATTCATTCAACATAATAGCAAGGTCAATACATAACCTATACACAAAACAAATGGCATTTTCATATATACTTCTTAATGTTTATTTCTAAACTACCAATATTTCATATTAAGTCAGAACTGGGAAGTATTTACTGTCTTAAAACTGTTACTAACAGTTTCTCAAATTGTGTACAAAAACAGTCTCAAAGTACCAAGACTGCTACTGCCAGGCAGTTTGTACACTGTCCACTTAAACAAGCATAACTTTTATTCCGTACGTCGAAATTTCAGTTTGTTTGCACCGTTTGAAAGCTAACTTGATCCTTTTTCTAATGGTATAGGCCTTGCATTATCATGCTTTGCCACTTAATATAGTTTTAAATTCAAATACAGGGCAATTGCACCATTGGACAATTTGCATTGTCCAGGGATTTTCATTTCCAGAATTCAGCTCACAATCCAGAATTCAATTTCGTTTTCACATAATGAAAACAGACATATTAAAGTTCATTCCATATAAATTTCAGCCCTAAATTCGACCTATACAATTTATGGTGAATTTTTGAAGTTGCTGCCCAGAATACTCTATTCTGGGCAGATTACTCTAGGTTATGTTTTTAGTTTCCAAATTCATTTATACAAGTCTAGCATTATAATTCGATTCATATTCATTTACTTACATGTTTAGTCAGTCCAATTATGCATTTCAATGTAATCAAAACATGGCACGATGATCAATTTGTTCAATTAAGCATGTTTACTCATTTTCATCTAGCAAAACAGTCCTATACACCTTCTACATTCATTTCCACACTTGTTTCCATTTCCACAATCTTTACATGTTCATTTTCCAGCAACAACAGAACATTTAGGCATGTATTCTAATTTTATTTGGTCACCTAAACATGTACCCAAATCAAGTACACCATTATACGTACATTAACTATCATATAAACATGAATTCTAACTAATAACCTAAAATTCCAGCAACCAATATCACATGATCAACATTCAACTACATGAAACGAAAGAAGGAAATGGTTCATTACCTTCTTATTATGTTGTCTACTAACTCAATTTGATCATAATCAAGCTTAATCCAAGTATTTCTTCAACATTCCTTGGATGAACACTAAGCTTTCTCTCCTTTCTCTCTCTTTAATTTCTAATTGGTTTAGATGACAAAGTGGGGAAGAAGATGGCTCTAGGTGGATAACTGAATCCTTCTCCCATAATCCCACATGTCTAATTAATTTGGCGACATGTGTAAAGTCCACTAACTAGTATTAAATTGCCATGCATTCATTGGGTTGTAATTTGATTCTATTATGGTCGTTTTAGTTTGACACTCCAATTTGTTGGCTATAATATTTTGGTCCCTAACTGATTGTTACCTATTTCCTTACCTTTTAAATTAATTCTCTTAATTAGCTCCCTAAGCTTCATTCAATTAGGGCATGGTTTTAATTAACTTATTAGCTTGAATTGTGGTAACATTCCTAGGCCCGGTTTAGGGGTATTACATATACATAAATCTTAAAGAATCATGCATCCAGTTACACAAACATATATTAATGCATGTTGTCATTGTCTTAATTTAGCTTATAGATTTTATACTGTACAGTAGCTTATCCAAGCTTCCTTTTACAATAAGTTGATATTGTTAAGATCAACTTGGCCCATTGAAGTCTTCTTGAGACTTGGTAATTATTAATAAATTTTAGATTCTTTACTAACAATGACAAAGCTTTCAAAGTTGACAGAGCTACTCGAAGCTTTTAGATCTTTTAGGGATTGTCAGAGCTTTCGGGCTTTTTCAGAATTTACAGAGCTTATCGGGACCTTTGGGACTTTCCCGATTGCTATCAATATATTTTTTGTATTTTTTTGTTTTTTTATTAAGTTCGAGTCTTTCACTTGTTTGCCTTGGATCACTATTGGTGATGAATAAATTAGTTCAGGCGATACTTAGCTCAGAGCACATAGCAGGGGCTAATATCGAAACATATCGAGAGGGAATCCCCTAAGCATTTGCTTAAACAAGAGTACCAGAGGTACTAAAAGATCATTTGATCTTAATAACAAGAGACCGTAGTCTAACATCTCAGGCATCATCCAATAGGCCCAATGGTCTTCCATTTTCAGAAGCAACTTATATATTTTATCTTAGTTTGTCATTCAGAAAGTTGCTTGTTGTACAATTAACTTTGCTTTCAATGTTAACAATGATTAATTAAGCTACAAGTAACCTTGCTTATCTCTTTGTTTCAATAACTTATAACATCATTCAAGCTTCCTTACTTCTTAACTCCTTAGAGTTAACTAATTAGTCTTTAATTGTGGAATTGAACTTCGGTTAGGATCTAAACTAAGTGGATATAATAAAACATTGTACTTGTTGTTCCTTGCTTGCATCCCGTTTCATCTTGTGTTAGAAATTTGAGATTTGTAGACTTGTATTGTTTGATGATGCTAGGCTTTTAACTTGCTCACTAAGCATATGCTTACTTCTTATCTTCTCACTATATGACAGGTTAGATTTGAGGACTCTTTTCGCTTGGAGCTTGATCAAGTCACGTTTGCCATAACAAGTAGGTTTTGTGTTATTACAAGAACTCTTAGGATGGTGCCATTTTGTTTGTAAATATGTTTATGTTCGATATTATGGCATGTATAACTTAATCAAGGCCTTTCATTATAAGGATGATCCTTGTGAATATTTGTTAGTTTGTATGTTGGGTGACTTAGGTATATACATATTTTATGCTATCTCTAGGTAACATTATGGTATGTCTAGAATGCATACCACTTGATGATCATTTTGAGAAATGTGATTGTTTTCTATAAATGAACCTGACACATAGTAATTAGGTTCGATTTGTATTGATCGAGTTTCCTATTCTAGAAGTTGTTTGAAACATGAAATAAAGATCTCTTAATTGACCTTATTTGTATATCGACAACATGAGTTGCTAGTAACTTGTAATGCAAGAAAGCCTTAATCGAACTTCCACAGGTCGGCTAGGTTTCGCATCACCTTTGTTAGATTGAAAACATTTAGATAATTAAAGGGCGTGTTTGATTTTATCTATGTCTTAAGTTAATGTTTATTTCAATGTTGCCTTGAGTTTTAAGAAAACTCAATAAAATATACTTTGTTTGTTTGATGGCTATCTTCGGGTTTATATTTACTTCTTAATAGCAAGTTAACCTTAGTTGTTTTTAGGCCGAGGTGGGAATGTTACATTTTGGTATCAGAGCTAAGGTTGCATGATCCTAAGGTTATGTTGTAGTATTGTATTGCTTTGTATTGATTGTTTTAATGCCACCTAGGAGTTAACCTATTGTGACTTATATCTGATCAAGCTCCTTCTCTTTAGAATGTCCGAAACAAGGTTGGGAAAGGATAATGAAAGCCCAACAGGATCCTCCAACGAAAGAGGAAGCGTGAAGATGAATCAAGATCCTCCAAAAGTTGCTGAGCCTCACAAGTCTAGCAAGAAGCTCATGTTATTTATCCCGTTCAACAGGAATATTTCTCCAGTTTAAAATAAATGTTTGACCAAATGATCGTCTCTATGAGACAAAATCCTCTAACATATCTTAATCCTCTGGTAGTAGTACCGGTAAGAGCTCCAATCGACAAGTTAGCTCAACATCGAGCTTACACTTTTACGGGAGCTAACGAAGAAAAACTTGAAGAAGCTGAGTTTTGGTTAGTGTCTACAGTGAGGATCTTGACTAAACAATTGCAATGTTCAGACGAACACAAGTTGGAGTGCGCAGTAGCTCTTTTAGCTGAAGAAGCACTTAGCTGGTGGGAGACTACAATTCTTGTTGCTCCAGCGAAAGAAATCACTTAGGAGTTCTTATTCAAGAAGTTTAAAAAGAATTATATTAGTAACCAATACCTTGCTGAACGTAAGAAGCGTTTTTTTTATTTGAAGCAAGTAGGTAAACCAGTTGAACAGTATGTGAGTGAATTTTGCAAATATTGCAAATATGGATCAGGAATCATTAAGAAAGAAGAAGACAAATGACGAATGTTCACCGATGAGCTCAACGATGAATTAAGTCTGATGTTTACTACTCTCGGGATTACTGACTTCCACGATCTGGTAAACCGAGTGATAGGTACAGAAGCTAAAATGAAAGAATCAGAGAAGAAGAAAGGAAATTCATCTAAGGGTGACAAAAGGCATCAGGGTGACAATAAGCCATATTGGCCTAATAAGAAGCAGAAGCATTATAGAAGGAATTCTTCCAATTTCAGTAATTCTTCAAAGGGAAATTTTATACTCAAACCTCAATCTTTGGGTAAGGGTGCGGCACCAACTGTTTCCATCGATAGCACTGGAAATAATGGGAGAGAATTTCAAGTCTCGACTTGAAACATATGTCAGAAGCATCATACGGGGGTATGTAGAAAGCAATCCACCGCTTGTTATCTGTGTGGGGAGACTACCCACTTTATCAAAGATTATCCTCAGAATCCCAATAAGTTGCCTTCGCACGTATCAAGGAGATCAAATCTGAATCCTTCTCCTAGAGGTAAAGGGCCGAAACAAGCTCATACGGGAAGCTATGGAAAGACCAGGGGTCAAGGATCTAGTGCTACCTACCAAGAATCCCAAGCACCTGTAAAAGTCTATCATATTCGAGGGCGTGAAGAAGAAGAGTGACCTAACGTAATTACAGGTACAATACTCTTGGATTCATATCTTGGTTATGCTCTTTTTGATTCGGGTTCAACTCATTCTTTTATAAGTACTTTTCTTATTGCAAAGCTTAGCCTAAAGATAGAACCTTTACTTGGTGAACTCATAGCTACCAACCACTTGGAGATAAAGTAACCATAAATCAAATATGTAAAGGTTGTCCCTTGTTTATTCAGAACATACCATTCCCTAATGACCTTTTAGTGCTACCCTTTTCTGACTTTGATCTTATTATGGGGCTTGATTGCTTGGGTAAACATAGGGCTTGGCTAGATTGTACTAAGAAGAGATTATACCTTTATGGGTTTGGGAAAAATTCTATTTCCTTGCTAAGCAAGGAACCATTCAAACAAGTGACCATTTTTGCTTCTATATCTCATTTGAATTAATCTAAGGAGTCAATTGAATCAATTTTAACTATATATGAATTTCCTGATGTTTTTTCCTGAGGAATTGTCGGGTTTACCCCCTAGAAGAAAAGTGGAGTTTAGAATTGAGATTCAACCGGGATTGACACCAGTATCCATTGCACCTTATCGTATGGCTCCGATTGAGCTTAGAGAACTCAAAGATCAAATACAAGAGATACAATACAAGGGCTTCATTAGACCAACCTCTTCACCTTGGGGGGCTCGAGTTTTATTTCTGAAGAAGAAAGATGGTTATATGAGGCTTTGCATTGATTATAAACAATTGAACCAACTCACCATTAAGAACAAATATCCTTTGTCGAGAATTGAAGATTTGTTCGATCAATTAAAAGGTGCTACAGTGTTCTCAAAAATTGATTTACGTTCGGGATATTATCAGGTGAAAGTCAAGGAAGTTAATGTACCAAAAACTGTCTTCAAACCCATTATGGCCATTATGAATTTTTAGTAATGCCTTTCGGTTTAACAAATGCTCTAGTAGCTTTTATGGACTTATGAACCAGGTGTTCAAACCCTATTTAGACAAGTTTGTTGTGGTTTTTATAGATGATATACTTGTATATTTGAAGAGCAACAAAGATCATTCAAATCATCTAAGAGTTGTTTTGCAAACTCTTTGGGATAAGAATTATATGCCAAGTTTAACAAATGTGAATTCTGGCTTTCAGAAGTGACTTTTCATTTTAGCAGATGGTATAAAAGTTGACTTGAAGAAAATTCAGTCCATTGTAGATTGGAAGCCACCGAAGAATATTGGAAAAATTAGAAACTATAGAAGATTTGTCAAAGGGTTCTAGGTTTTGGCTGCTCCTTTAACTCGACTTCTTAGGAAGGATATACCATTCGAATGGTCTGAAGATTAGCAAAGGAGCTTAAATCAATTAAAGTAGATTCTCACTCAAGCACCTGTTTTGATTCAACCTGAACCAGGGAAAGACTTTGCAGTCTTTAGTGATGCATCTCACCTTGGTCTAGGGTGTGTTCTAATGCAAGATGATAATGTGATTGCCTATGCTTCCCGACAGCTAAAGCCACATGAATTGAATTATCCAACACACGACTTGGAATTGGCTACAGTTGTTTTTACTTTGAAAATCTAGAGTCATTACTTGTACGGGGAAAGATGTCATCATTTCACCGATCATAAAAGTCTAAAATACCATCCGAGGAAAGCGAATGTTGTGGCTGATGTACTCAGTTAAAAACGTTCTTTTGGTAAGATCCTAAAACTTAAAATATGTTGTATCAAGCCTTTGTCTATTTGAAACCCTTCAAGCTTGGTGTCTAAAATAATTCATTGTTTTTGTAGTTCCTTCTACAATTAATGCTCATTTTAGACTGCAAAGAAATCAAAGACAATTAGCTGGACTTCAGATTCAATTGGAATTCAATTCGAGGATTAAGAACCTCCAACAAGTCGATTCTGAGTTACAAAAGATTGTAAATAAGCTGGATTCTTCCACAAATTCTGATTTCCATCTTAGACCGAATGGTCTCCTTTACTCTAGAAATCGAATCTGTGTGCCTAATGATAAAACTTTTAAAGAAGAAATTCTTCATGAGGCCCATAACAGCCATTTTCGATTCTTCATGGCTCTGTTAAGATGTACAAGGATTTAAAACAAGTCTACTGGTGGCCAAAAATGAAATCTAACATCCCTAAATACGTATCCAAATGCTTGAGTTGTCAAAGAGTCAAAGCTAAACACCAAGTACCTTCGGGGTTACTCCAGCCTTTGGAAGTACCCCAATAGAAGTGGGAACGTATAACTATGGATTTTGTAACAGGGCTGCCTTTATCACCAAGAAAGAATGATTTTGTTTAGGTGATAGTTGATAGATTTTCTAAATTATCCCATTTCATTGTTGTTCGAATAGATATGAACCTGAAGGTTTTAGCTAATCTCTACATCAAAGAAATAATTCGTCTCCATGGTGTTCCAATTTCCATTGTTTTAGACCGGGATTCTCGTGTTACTTTTAAAAATTGGCTCGGACGCCTATCATTTATCACTTCCAAGTGAATTTGAAAAGATTCACAACGTATTCCATGTATCTATGTTACGAAGATATCATTCTGATCCATCACACGTGTTGAACTCAATTTTGATTTGTCTTATAATGAAGAGCCAGTCCAAATTCTGGATAGTAAAGTTAAAGACTTCGTAATAAGATGGTACCTCTCGACAAAGTGCTATAGAGGAACCACAAAGTCGAAGAAGTGACGTGGGAACCAGAAGCAACGATGCAAAAACAATATCCACAACTCTTTTCTACATGTAAATTCGGGGACGAATTTTCTTTTAAGGGAGGAGGAAATTTAATACCCTCATTGTTAGATTTAAGAAAAGAAAAGTAATTCAATTGAATTGGATATTAATCTATAATTAAGTTGCTTAAAAGTTTGAAAGGGGCGGTTTATTAAGAACCGAAAGTTGAGAGACCTTAATGTAAGGACTAAAAAGTGCAATTCTAGGAACATAAGTATTGCACGGTGAAATGCAACAAAGTTTGGGATATCACACTTGTCCAACCGAGCCTTCTCCCTCGGCTAAATGGAAAAGATCATCTTCTTCATTTGGAGAGGGACCGAAACTCTTTGGTGAGAGAATTGAGTGAGAAAAAGCTTGAGAAATTGTGGAATTGAACTTCGGTTAGGATCTAAACTAAGTGGTTAGCTCATTAAGGAAGGTAAAGCTTGCTCTTTCATTTGATTTGCTCATTAGATCCTAGTTTGGTAGTGTTTTTGTTGATGGATTCGAATAGAAGAATGCATGGAAGCCTCGTTTGAATGTATGTTGTAGCTTGATAAAATGAGACTATTTTGATTCAATTCGTTGGTCCATAGGGCTGTTAAAATTGAACTATAGATTGTTTTGATTTCTTAGAAGGGATGGTCGAATATTACTATATTGTTGTTTGTTTGCTAAATTGAATTCTTGAGCTTATGTGTTGATCAAAGGACTGAGTTAACTATGAAAAACGGGATTTCCGAATCTGCCCTGTTTTGGGGTAATAACTAGTGTATAATTTGAATTGAAATTGTTGTGGATTTAGGTTGAAACTTAGTCTCTTTGCCTAGAAATTGTTGGGACATGATTATGAGAATTTTGAATGTGTAATAGATACTGATGCAAGCTTGTAAGTGGATAATGAAATGGGAAACAATTGAGCAAAGGTGTTAAATGAAACTATTTTAGCTTGATGGATGAGAGTTGCTCGAAACTCCTCTATTTGAGCTAGTTCTAGTGCAATTTTTTATTTGATTTGTCATAATTGCAAGTTAAAAACCTTAATCAAGTTGGTCGGAATTATTAAGATGTGATTCTGTAATTCTGAATGTATAATTGTTGTTGTTGTAAGCACATATGATACGAGCATGAGAGGGGTCAAAATCATCATCTTGGAAAAGAAGTTGAAACTGCTTTGCATAGAGTAGTGCAAATTCGAATAAAGAGAAAAACAAAACAAACCAAAATAAAGAACAAATCTAAAAATTCAAATTTGCTTATGGTGGTGGCGTCAATGGAGGAAGCTTGAATATGTGGAGATGGCGTGATGAATTGATAGTTGCTGTTTTGTCCTCGGCACCCTCTTAGACGCAATTATCTAAGCAAGAAACCTCAAGTGGCTCTAACTCACCCTCCTAGATGCAATTACCTAGGCAAGCAAGAGTGTGAAGATGATCTCCCTCACAAGAACTCGATGATCTTATGTTGAAGATGGCTTCTAGACAAGTTTACTGAACACTTGCAAATTCAAAGAATACTAAAATCTCCAAAGAGAACTTTTTACTAATCAATGAAATCTGAATTACAATGTGGGTGAAGCCTCCTTTATATAGGCCATGGAGAAGTTTTAATCCTACTAAACTTAGGAATTAAATACAATAAATAAATGTGAAAATCTAATCTCCTAATTAGATAAGTAACTTCTAATAATAAATAAATGCTAAAAATAAAATCTTAATTAAATAAATCTGATCCTAATAGATATTGCAGAATCCTATGTTGATTTAAATTACAAATAATAAAATAAAATCTTGAAAATTCGTAATTATCCAAAAATCTCATATTAATCTCGTATTGGAATTTTTGAATGCGCTGTCTTCGCTAAAATAGATGTATCTTGAGATCCAGATGTCCGATTGAGGCGTTTCAAGATGCGTTGCAAAGCTAATTTGCAGCCGGACAAGTTTTAAGAAGACATGTTGACCCATAAATGTCTGGATCCCATCCAAAAATGCTTCGCAAGTTGAATAATGTTTCTGACTTGCAAAGCAGTTTCAACTTCTTTTCCAAGATGATTATTTTGACCCCTCTCATGCTCGTATCATTCCCCCACTCATCAAAAAGATTCGCCCTCGAATCTAGATCGGTAAATGGAGGAAGTTCATCAAAGTACCATAGAAGAGAAGACGTCTTGAAGGATCCTTTTGCAGAGTCTCTTTTTGCAATGTAATTTACAAGTTCCTTCTTATTGGGATCATCATGATTGTTCTTTTGGTCGCAAAGTAATTCATTCTCATCTTCAAAGTTGTTATTAATGCTAAAAGAGGAATAAGCATAAATAGAATTATGAAAACATTCAATGATACCTTTTTATTGTAAGGTACCTTCGTCTGTGTTTGTCGTTTGATGATCATCTTGAATTTTAATAGTAGGTTCGTCACTGGAAACAAACACACTACTTATAATTTCTTCCTCATCAATAGGCAAGGTTAAACTCTCGATGGTATCGTCTTCCTCATGTTCTTTAGAAGAACAAATTTCTTGATCATGCTCCAGATCACGAATTTCAATATCATTAGAAGACATGAATTCAGACAACATATCTCTCAAAAATTTTTCTTGAAAATAAAACTTATCTGGACAATCATACCCTGAATGATCTAGTCGACAACAATAATGACATCGAGTCCCCAAAAGGGTAAAATCCAATACGTTGCTTAATGACATCTTCAAGAACGACCTGAATCCGATACCAAAAATGCTTCGCAAGTTGACTGATGTTTCTGACATGCAAAGCAGTTTCAACTTCTTTTCCAAGATGATTATTTTGACCCCTCTCATGCTCGTATCAACATAGATGAGTAATGAAATAAGGTACATAGATAGATGACCTTGATTTGTGAATGAATTTGTGAATTGAATGCTTTAGGAGTTGTCTGATGATGAATATGTAACTTGTTAGATCGTGAAGAAATAGAAGAGAAAAGGACCAACGTAGATCAACAAGTTGATACGTAAAAGGGAATTGTTATCCGGGATCGTCAGTAGCTCGGAGAAATTTGTGAGTAAAGTTTAAAGCCTCGGAAAGTGAATTGTAACCTTTCCAAGCATTGTTTCAATTGATATATATTCTAAAGCTTTAATTGAATGCTATGCTCCTGTTATGTTAATGCAAGCTTGGAATCAAGGTAAGTATTTTCTTGAGAAATACTTGTTCTTTATCATGGATCGAATGCGTGTTTAAGTTTTAATGAAAGGTCATGTTATGGATGTTTAATGAGTCCATTTGATAATGTTATATTACATGATAAATTAATAAGCCAAATGTGATTAAATTATGTGAAAATGAACATATATGTTTGTTCTATATGAAAAGTCATTGATTCAATGCAAAGAGTTTATAAATGAAGAGTTAAAATACAATGGCCTAGGGCATTCGAATGTAATGGATGAGAATTTGTCTCTAGATGTACAAGATTTAACCCTATTGAAAGAAAAGGGTAATGGCACAATGATGTGCAGTCGGGTAGAGCTATGCTCAAATATAAGCATTGAAATAATGAGATTTAAAGGAAGCCTTGGTCTCGAGTCAGTCGTAGATATAGTTGGCATGCCACAGAGTCCATAGAGCTCAGAGTCGGGATTGGACTACGGTCTGGGACAGTGGCCTCTAATGTGCGACAGTAGGAGGGATATGTACGTGGTCACTTGGCGATAGTAGGAGGGATTGACCGGTGCTATAAGTACCAAGAGTTTTACGGGTGACAGTTGATTGGGGACTCGTGTATCTAGACTAGACAGTCGAGTCACAAGGCTATAACATTGAAAATGTGAAAGAAAGCTGATGAATTTTATGAAATAAGATAACTTGTTACCTAAGAAACGACTTATTATATGATGTTGAATTTTAGTTGTAACCTAAGAATAATGTACAAATGATACTATGTGATTGAAACACCTTTCTTGCTAGGCTTACTTTTTGAATAATCGAAACCCTTGAATAAGATAATATGAATTCGGATGAATGTTTGCCATATAATTGAGAGGATTAAGTTTCATATATATAATAAAACATTGTACTTGTTGTTCCTTGCTTGCATCCCGTTTCCTCTTATGTTAGAAATTTGAGATTTGTATACTTGTATTGTTTGATGATGCTAGGCTTTTAACTTGCTCACTAAACATATGCTTACTTCTTATCTTCTCACTACATGACAAGTTATATTTGAGGACTCTTTTCGGTTGGAGCTTGATCAAGTCACGTTAGCCATAACAAGTAGGTTTTGTGTTATTACAAGAACTCCTAGGATGGTTGCATTTTGTTTGTAAATATGATTATGTTCAATATTATGGCATGTATAACTTAATCGAGGCCTATCATTATGAGGATGATCCTTGTGAATATTTGTTAGTTTGTATGTTGGGTGACTTAGGTATATACATATTTTATGCTATTTCTAGGTAACATTATGATATGTCTAGAATGCTTACCATATGATGATCATTTTGAGAAATGTGATTGTTTTCTATAAATGAACCTAACACATAGTAATTAGGTTCGATTTGTATTGATCAAGTTTCCTATTCTAGAAGTTGTTCAAAACATGAAATAAAGATCTCTTAATTGACCTTATATGTAAATCGACAACATGAGTTGCTAGTAACTTGTAATGCAAGAAAGGCTCAATCGAACTTCCACAGGTCGGCTAGGTTTTGCATCACCTTTGTTAGATTGAAAACATTTAGATAAGTAAAGGGCGTGTTTGATTTTATCTATGTCTTAAGTGAATGTTTGTTTCGAGGTTGCCTTGAGTTTTAAGAAATCTCAATAAAATCTACTTTGTTTGTTTGAGGGCTATCTTCGAGTTTCTATTTACTTCTTAGTAGCAAGTTAGCTTTAGTTGCTTTGAGGCATAGGTGGGGATGTTACAAACAGTCCATCTAAACATGTATATACAATCCAGGGCAGCATTACATATGTGTACAATTTACACACTCAAAATAGTATATTTTATACACTTAAACAGTCCAACATTAGCCTGTATACACATTTCAGGGCAGCAATACATACTTGTATATTTTATACACTAAAACAGTCCAACATTAGCATGCATACACATTTCGGGGCAGCAATACATACATGTATATTTTATACACTAAAACAGTCCAACATTAGCATGTATACACATTTCGGGCCAGCAATACATACACTTGTATTTTATACACTAAAACAGTCCAACATTAGCATGTATACACATTTTGGGGCAGCAATACATACATGTATATCATTCAAATAACTTAACATTTCACAACATGATTCATTTCCTCAACTAGTCCATTTTCATACATGTATATACAATTATGGGCAGATTTAACATGTAAACAATCATCCCTTCAAAACAATCCATTTTCATACATGTATACAGAATTCTGGGCAGATTTAACATGTATACAATTATCCCTTCAAAACAGTCCATTTTCATACATGTATACACAATTCTGGGTAGATTTAACATGTACACAATGATCCCTTCAAAACAGTCCATTTTCATACACAATTCTGGGTAGATTTAACATGTACACAATGATCCCTTCAAAACAGTCCATTTTCATACATGTATACACAATTCTGGGCAGATTTAACATGTACACAATCATCCCTTCAAAACAATCCATTTTCATACATGTATACACAATTCTCATAAACTCAAAATAGAGCAGCCACATTCACATACAAAACAGTCCACTACATGATCATGTATGTTTAAAACAGGGCAAATATGATCATACACATGTAGGATCAGCAAAACAATCCAAAAATTCACATATATAAATACATACAATTCAAGGCAGCTTACATGCTTTTCTACATGCCAAAACAGTCCAAAAATTCATAAATATGTATACATACAATTCATGCCAGCTTACATGCTTTTCTACATGCCAAAACAATCCAGAAATTCATATATATGTATACATACAATTCAAGGCAGCTTACATGCTTTTCTACATGCTAAAACAGTCAAGAAATTCACATATATGTATACATACAATTCAAGGCAGCTTACATGCTTTTCTACATGTCAAAACAGTCTAGAAATTCACATATATGTATACATACAATTCAAGGAAGCTTACATGCTTTTCTAACTTTGCCTAACCATTCAAACATCAACAAGTATAGCACATAAGAATGTATAATCAGATTTCAGATAATCTATAAAACTTGGAAGAAAGAAAGGATTTCCTCACCCTATTTCTTAGGAAACTTGAACAAGGATTCAAGATTTGTCTTGTCTAAGCTTTATTCTTCACGTTTCCATGGCAAACAAGTTCTCTCCCTCTCTTTCTCCTTCCTTTCGGTTTTTTCCTAGAGAGGATAATGATTCCCTTGTTTTCCAAGGCCAAATGGCCAATTTCTTTCCCCCATGAAATCCCCCACGATGACATGTGTGAAGACCACACATTTTGGGTGGTTTAACATGCAACCCTCCTAAATTAAAAGGCTTCTTTTTTAATACTTTAATTAAACTACTTAATTCTTCTATTCTTTTATTTTGGTCCCACTCCTAATTAGAAAACAAATGGTCCAAGACATCCTTAGATCAAAATAAGTTACTACAACTTTGTCATGTACTACTAAGCCATAATTCGGGGTGTTACATAGTGTATTAGGTAGAATCCAGCAACCATTTAAGTCATTATATGACTCCATACATTCAAGCATTTAAATTCAAAACATCAAGATTGTTGCTGCCTGGTAGCATGTGCACTACTTGCTTAAATGTTCATATCTTTTATTTCATAGATCGGAATTTTGAACTGTTTACACCATTAGAAAGCTATCTTAATTGTCCTTCTAACCATATAGGCCTTGCATTTTTATTCATTGTGAATTATATAGTTTTTTATTTAAAGGTAGACCAAATTATGCCACTGGACAGTTTGCACTGTCCTTAGAGATTAATCTCTAAAAACTATTTTTATAACTCAGAATTCGATTCCGTTTGTTGTATACGAAACTGGACATACTCATGATTCTGTAAATATAAGATTAATCCCTAATTTGGTCTATGAGATTTTCTATAAATTTTTAAACTCACTGCCCGAAACATAGTCTTCTAGACAAATTTCCTTTAGCTATATTCTAGCTTCATTAATCACTTATAAAAGGATTCTAACATGATTGTTCAACATATATACTCATTCATACATATCTAAGTCAGTCCAATTATGTGTCAAACCTATAAAAACAGGGCAATTGAACAATATTTTTGAATTGATTCAATAAGACATCACCTCAGTAGAATTTCCAGCAACAAGAATTTCAATTCACATATCAATCATCAATTCTAGTATTCATCTAAGTTTTTTCCAGCAACTAACATAACAATTCACCATCAATTTGGTTAATGACAACATCAATTTCAAAAGCCATTCGATTCATTCTAAACAATCTACCATTTCATGGATTGATCAATCAATTGAACTTCTTAACTAATTCATGGCATCAATTCACTAACTAATCATCCAATTCATGTAATTCAAGCAAGAACTTAAAATCTACATGCATCATTCGAATATATAATGCATTAAGGAAGAGATTTTACCTTCATTTCAAGATAATATGAATGCTAGCAACTCCAATTCTTCCAAATTTCAAGCTTGAATCTTTGAACATGGAGTTTTCTCACTCATTTCCTTTCTCCCTAATTGTTATTCATCAATTCAGCACTAAGGAGGAAGATGATAATGGATCATCAATTAACTCCTTCCAAAATGACTAATTTGCCCTTGATTATCCACTAATTAATGACATGTGTAGGGACATTCAGGAATATAAGAATTTAGCATGCATTCCTTCATTTTGTTATTTGTTTCGGTTTGGTCACTTATAATTTAGGTTACCACTTTTTCACTTATAGCATACTAGTCCCTATTAATTAGACCTAGTACATTGCTTTCAATCAATTAGGGATTACATGAAGACATTGTAGTAACTTCCTTTATACTAGTTTTGAGAATATTACAATTCCCTCCCCTTTAAATAAATTCATCCTCAAATTTACCTGAGGGGAATAGATGAGGGTACTGCTTTCTTATTATTGCTTCGAGTTCCCAAGCGGCTTCTTTTACATTGTGGTTCTTCCATAGAACTTTCACCAATGGCACAGTCTTATTGCGAAGTCTCTTGACTTCTTTATCAAGTATTTGGATTGGTTCTTCATCGTACGATAGATCAGGATTAAGTTACACCTCATCAGTTTCTAAAACATGTGAGGGATTCGATCGATATTTCTTCAACATCGATACATGGAAGAATAAAAACCCATATTGATGAGATATCTAGGCACCCTCTTAGACTCAATTATCTAAGCAAGCAACCTCAAGCGGCTCTAACCCACCCTCCTAAACGCGATTATCTAGGCAAGCAAGAGTGTGAAGATGATCTCCCTCACAAGAACTCGTCGAACTTATGTTGAAGAAGACTTCGAAGGCACAAGTAATCAGCACTTGCAAAAACAAACTAACAAAATATTTCATAAATCAAAGAAAATCTGTCTTACAATGATGGAGGCTTCATCCTTTTATAGGTGAAGGATAGACAAAGTAATTTAACTTCAACTGAAATAAGGAAAACCTAGTCTAATTAAAAATAATAATAAAATAACAGCCTTTAAACTCCTTGTGCTTGTGTGGCAAGGAATAGGGTGATAAGGCAAGTGATAAGCTGATAAGGGCTGGGTGGCTGGTTCCTAAAGTATATAAAACCCTAAAAACATCAATTTAAATGATAATAAATATATTGGGCTAAGTTTAATTCGTCCAAAGCCTTATATGTTAGCTTTTGGGTTGAATTTTACAAAATCTCGTAATAATCCCGTATCCAGTTTTCTGCATGCACAATCTTCAGTAAATTGGACGTATCTTGAGTTCCCGATGTCCGATTGACTCGTTTCAAGATGCGTTGGAAAGGTAACTGAATGACGGACAATTTGTTAGGAGACAACTCAACCCAGAAATGCCTGGATCCCATCCGAAAACTCGTCGCAATTTAGCTGACTTTCCAGACTTCACAAACAGATTCAGTTTCTTGTCCAAGATGCATCGTTTTTGACCTCCTATGCGTGCATTGTTTTCGCCATTATTGTTTGCATCGAACAAATTCAGCTTCTTGTCCAATATGAGTAATTTAACCCTGCTCATGCATGTATCAATAAGTCTTCAAGATTCAAATTTGACTCGCAAAACAGAATGATTTGGCCTTTATACATACTAGATCATCAGAACTGTCCACCAATTTACACATTTCAACCAAAAATTCCTTGTCACATGTATACACATTTAACACCTTAAAACAGTCCCCTAATTTTCTTATCTAACCTTTCTCAAAAAAAATTTTCTTATTTAACCAAATATGCCCGGCTAAACATATGTACTCATTTACACATTAAAAACAGTCCTTTAATGCTCCTAAACATACAAAACAGCCCATTAATCATATGTTTACATACATGTAATCAAAATAGTCTTCTAACATATATTTTTCTACTTATATAATCCTCAAAACAGACCATAACATGCCTATGTACTTTCAAGACAACCCTTACATATGTGCACATTCTTGTATGTAATGAAACAGTCCCTTAAGCTTATAAAATAGTTCCTTCATTGTAATATCCTCAAAACTAGTATAAAAGAAGTTACTACAATGTTTTCATTTAATCCCTAATTGATTGAAAGTAAGGTGCTAAGTCTAGTTATTAAGGACTAGAATGCTGTAATTGAAAAAGTGGTAACCTAATGTATAAGTGACCAAACCGAAACAAGTGACAAATTTAAGGGAGGAATTTTGCATGCATTCCTCATGTGTGGTCATATAAGTCTTTAATCTTGAATGTATGGTTATCTTCCTCATTGTGGCCGGGTAGGAGAAAGAAAGAAGAGAAAAAGGGGATTGAGTGAGAAAGCTTTATAACCATACATTCAAGCTTGAAATTGGAGTTGCTAACATTCATATAATCTTGATAGGAAGGTAAAATCTCTTCCTTAATGTGTTATAGATGCAAATGATGCATGTAGAATTAGGGTTCTTGCTTGAATTACATGAAATTCATGAATAGATAGTGAATTGATGCTATGAACTAGTTAAGAAGTTCAATTGATTGTTTAATCCATGAATTGATAGTGTCATTCGAATGAGTAGGAGAAATTGAGTTTGTTAATAGCTAAATTGATGGTGAAATGCTATGCTAGATGCTGGAAAATTTGGCTGATGATTGGAATGGATGATTGATATGTGAATTGAAATTGTAGATGCTAGAAATTCTAGTTAATTGATGTCCTAATGAATCAAATTGAAAATGTTTCTCAATTGCCCTGTTTTTATAGGTTGGACATATAATTGAACTGACTTAGACATGTATGAATGAGTATTTATGCTGAACAAACATGTTAAAATCTTGTTTAGATGAATTATGAAGCTAGAAGTTTAACCTAGTGTAATCTGCCCAGAAAACTCTATTTTGGGCAGTAACTTTGAAAAATCACCATAAATTGCATAAATAGAATTTGATGCTGAAATTTTTATGGACAGTGCCTTAACATGTATAAATTCATTAGGAGAAAACAGAAATGAATTCTGGATTGTATAATGAATTGTAGTGAAGAAACACTAGGGACAGTGCAACCTGTCCAGTGTTGTAAATTGCTCTGCCTTTAAGCTAAAAACTGTATTAATTGGCAAAGGATTAAAATGTAAGGCTTATATGGTTAGAAGAAAAATTAAGTTATCTTTCTAATGGTGTAAAAGGTTTGAAATTCCGACGTACGAAATAAAAGATATGAACATTTAAGTAAGCAGTGCACACGCTGCCAGGCAACAACAGTCTAGATGTTTATATTGAATTGCATGCTTGAGTATGGAGTCACATAATGACTCAATTGGTTGCTGGATTGTATCTAAAATACTATGTATTGTATGGATGTTAGATCAAGTGGAAATTGAGGATAAAGGGGCTCAGTTAGATCAACAAGCTAGTGAAGGAAAAGGGATTACAATCCGGGATCGACAATAGCTCAGAAAATTCCTATGAGTGTAGTTTAAAGTTTTGAGAGGGCAGTAACCTCTCCAAGTTTATTTTTTATTTTTTAATTCTTATTGAATCTTAATTATAAATTGTATAATGAGCTTGCTATGGAGCATTAGCAAGGTAAGTACTCTTTTGAGTGGTTACTTGATTGTGAAGCATGCTTGAATTGCCATTGATTGTAATGATATGCTTATTGCCTAATTGAACTATATTGAAAGGAAGCATGATGTTATAGATAAAAGTAAATCAATTCATTGTTGAATGACATATTGATTGATACTTCTTCATTGACTATGGAAACATTGATATTCGATTGGATTGAGCCTATTCGACTAAAAGGGAATATTGGCACAAATTGTGCACATTAAATTGAATCATGCTTCTAATTGATTGAAAGTGATAACTATTGTAAGCCTTGGTCTCAAGTCGGTCTTAGATATAGTTGGCATTCCATAGATTCTATAGAGCTCATTATCGGGGTGGACTACGGTCCAAGACATTGGTCCCTATTGGCGACAGTTGGAGGGAAGTACTGTTATTGGTCATTGGCGACAGTAGGAGCGATTTGACCAGGTACTTGGTACCATATTGACTATTGTTATTGGCGACAGTTTGGTTGGAGACTCGAGTATCTAGACTGAGTAATCGATTCTCAAGGCTATGCCTAAAATGAACTAATAACTCATGTACATTGAACATATTGCTACATTGAATTGCATTGATTGATTGAAAAGGTAAAATTGAATGCCTGAACTATGGATATTGAAACATTGATTGAACATTTCTTATATGAGATTGCTTGATTGTAAAGGAAAATCAAATGCCACAGTCTATTGCTATTGAAACATTGATTGAGCATTGCTTATATGAGATTGCTTGAGTTGAAACATTGATTGTGTTTAAATGACATGATGAGTTTAATTGTTAATCGAATTGGATGATTGAGTATGTCTAAACTTCAAGCCTTGTATTGTTATTGGATTGAAAATTAGGCAATGAATCTAGTAGTGCATGCCTTGCTCAAATGGTTCCCTATTGATGGGGGAACCATACCATCCAATTGATGGTTCGTAATTGAGACTTATTGTATTGTTTACCTTTAACTTTAACTCACTCACTAAGCTTTGCTTATTCAAGTCTCATTTCTACGATACAGGTTGATATTGGATACTATCTCGAAGTCTAAGCTCATACAAGTCACTTGTTGCTCAAAAGAGTATGTTTTCCATTTTGTTTTAGTTCTCCTAGGATGATGGCACCTAAGGCATATATATTCATGGTCACTTAGTTATGGTTTGTATAAGTTAATTATATCTATGATCTATAAGAAGTTTGGTATGTATATATGAGTATGTATGCGCTTTAATGAACTTGTATGCTTGTTAGCCTAATGTTTGATTTCCATGGATGAACTATGCATGATATGGTTGAGTAGATCTCTTGAAAAATGGTTAATTAACATCAAGTAAATGTAGTAAACCACATGTTTAGACATGAACCACATGTTTAGACATGAACCACATTGATCACCTAAGGAACTAGCCATATTGTGTAGATAATATTGGAAGCATGTATGATTGATTATGGCAACTTAAGTAAATGATGTGATCACCTATTGGTATGCATAATAGCTGTTGCGCGTAATAAGTGCTACGCAAATGTGCAAGTATACACGTCACAAGTTATACTATAGAAGATATCGTCTCCACAGGGATTGGTGCTACTTCAAGAATCTAGTCTCTTGCACTGTAAAAAGTAAAAACACAAGTAAAGGATTATAGGAGTTTAACTAATGACTAATCTAGAAAGCAATAAAGTAAAAGAAAAGATGAATTCAAATGAGAGAGATAGGCCAGGTTATCGTGAGTTGAGGTGTGATAGCCGATTGGATCGTCTTGGTAAAAGAGTGCATGGGCAACTCAGTTGCCGTGGCAACTTGCACAACGGGGTTGCCTTGGCAACTAATCAATGGTTGCCTGGGCAACTAGTTGGACAACTACTTGTGCGTCTGGGCAGCAACCTTCAAGGTTCGGCAGAGCGTTCTTCAATGGTTTCTTCTTATCCCTATGTCCAAACTCTAGCTACTTGTGCATGCCTTGATAATACATCCCTGCGTGAATCAAGGGTGAACAACAACCAATCTTGCGCTCCTCTTAGCCATTGAAATCCTTAACTTATTCCTAAGCCGGATTAATCTTCACCATCAATAGATTGAATAAAGATCATATTCATTCGTTTCTCGAATCTAACTCTCCCGATATTAGATAAATAGATGAAATCACGAGATCCTCTCCCAATTCACTCGCAAACAAGAATAAGAACCAAGAATGAATAAACCTTGAAATAGAAAAGTGCAAACTCTTATTACCTAAACAAAAACCAATAGTTTCTCACAACCACAAAACACAATAACCATAGCCAAGTAGATTTAGTTCATGGCTAGGTTCCAAAGAAACACAAGATAAACAATCCCTAGCATGAACCCAATCGAACAAGGAAGAAAAGATGAAGCTTGTCGAAAATCTCTTGCCCTAGATGCTTGTCGAAAATTCCCCTTGCTTTCTCTCTTGGACTTGTCGAAAATTCCCCTAATGCTCTCTCTTGGACTTGTCGAAAATTCCCCTAATGCTCTCTCTCCTCCATCTTGTCGAAATCTCCTTGCTATTTATAGGGCTAGGCCAAAGTCCTTCTTTGAGGAGGAGTTTGAGTTGGATTTAAATTATCTTTAAAGAATATAATTCTTTATTATAATTGTATTCCTACTAGAACTTCTCCTATCTTCTTGGAATTTAATTCTTCTTTAATCTCTGCATGGAAATCAAATTCCTTTGGGTTTGGGCTTTGCTCCACGTCATCTTGGGCTTGTATAGTCATTAATTTCGACATCCCTATTGCATTTTCTCTTTGTCGACAATTACCATGGCAACTGGCTCGGCGTCTCCTTCATGCATTGCCCTGGCAACTAGCTCGGCATATCCTTCATGCATTGCCCTGGCAACTAGCTCGGCATTGCTTTGGCAAGTGATCCTACACATACACACACAAAGCACACCAAAGCAACATCTTTTCCACAAAAACTACCAAGTTATGTAATCAAGCTCAACGATGGAAGGAAACATGGATTAATGCATGAATAGCTAATTATGCAACTAATATGAGCCTAAGTCTAACAATAATATGAGTAAAAAGGGTAAAAAATTAGTACTTTTGAACACTTATCAATAGATACATAGGAAACTTGAAATTTCTCTTCCATGTTATTCATCTAGTCGAATGCTTGCTTGAAGGACAAGTAAGTCCTAATTGGTGTTGAACATGATATCTAATTGTTTTATGGGTCGTAATATATCTAGTAAATGCTCCATACATTGTCTAAAGTATCCTCATCTATTCGATTTGTAACTTGAAGTGCAAGAAAGACCTTAAACGAAATGTACTCACTACCTACAATTGATTGAATTATTTATTGTAATTATAGTAACTTACCTAATCCTACTAGGGTGGTTAGAGTATGTTACATTCATACATTTTTAAGGTACTTCCCCTGTTTTAATTATTCAAAAACAGTCCTCAGACTTAATTATACAATTCAGTCCCGTTAACATCTTAAAACCGTGAAAATAGTCCACTAACAAGAACATGACTACAAAACGGTGCAGCATAACATGTATATACATTTCTATATTCATGAAAATAGTCCCTACTTAGAACTTTAGCAATTTGATGATTATATTCAATTTATAGTAACAACATTAGAACTCATTTTCATGAATTTATATCACAACTTAGTTTGCTAAGTCTTCTAGTAACCGAAACAAAGCTAGGAAAATCATCAAACCACAATCCAGCTTCATACTCAAAATTCATAGCACAACCAGATGTATCACTCCTTTAATTAATTGAAACTCAGTAATTACAATCAAGTTTATCGGCCATAATTTAATTTAAATAGAAGGAGAATGTAATTACCCCCTTCTTCAAACTTTACAACCAATCGTTCTAAAAGAATGGATGCACAAATGTTTCAAGCTTCCTATCACCATGGCAACTCAATTCTCTCTCTCTTTACTCTTGAACCATTCGGTTGTAAGAAAGAAGATGAAGGAAGGATGTAAATCCGCTTCCCAACACCCTTCATTTCCCTTCTCAAGACATGTGTCCTAATCCTTAGATTTTTATAGATTTTACATGCAATTTTCTAAGTTGTAAAATCACTCAGTTTAGACACTTAAACATTGAGTCACCTTTTTTCCGATTCTATCATTCTAGTCCCAAGCTCCAATTTAGTTACCTTAGTGCACAATTAGTTATGATGTTAATAAAACAAAGCGATAACATTCTACTAGGCCTAATTTAGGAATGTTACAAGCATTCCCCTAGAATACTGATTTGATGCAAATCTCTGGTTAACTGTAACACCCTGAAGTTCGGCCTAGTCCAAATTGGGTTCCGGCAATCAAAAATCCTATATCGGAATTGCTTAAATATTTTATTGATATTGGGCTCCAAACGAGTCAAATTATCATTTAAGGACCTTATTGAAAGTATTGAAAGCCTATTTAGTGGCTAAATTGTAAGAATTAAAAGTTTAGGGTTAGAAGTATAAGGAATAGAGAGTTGAGAGGCTAATTTAGCCCCTCCTCAATTATAATCACCATACGTGGGGTGATCTGGTGGAATTGCTTCAGGGGAGGGAAAGCCGTTAAATAAATGAAATAAAGGAAAGAAATAATGAATCCCAAAAGACTTACCCGAGAGTTGAGAAGCAGGCACCTCCCTCTATCATCTTCTCACCTAAGCAAGCACCTCCATTGGAGCTTGATTTCAAGCTTGTCTTTTCTTTGGTTTATTGTTATTGAATCATTTCTATTGAACATGTAAGCTATAATCCCTAAACAGTCAATGAAATCCATGGATAAATCAAGCTTATTCACAAAGTTAGGGTTTTGACTATCCATGGAAGTCTCGTAGCTAATGGCTTTTAGTGTTTAGTATTGATTTTGATATTTTTGTATTGTTTACGATATCGTATTGATGATTCTAATACGATCCTATTGATTTCCTAGTTCAAGAAATCGACAAAGAGCATCCATCGACCTCATCGAAGACTAGGAACAACGGGGTTGTCATCTGAGAGCCGCAAAAGCATCAGATTATCGAGGTAAATGTAGTCAGAGTCTCGGGACTAGGCTAGGTTCTTATCCTGAATCCTTGGTTATTGATTATTTCATTACTAACTATGATTTTGGAGTAAATTGTGTAGAAACTCCATTGAGATCCATATTGGTAAGTAAGGATAAGTATTGCATCGAATCATTGTCCGTAGTATCGTTATTATTGTCATCAAGATCATTGAAGTATTGATATGTGCTTGTTGTTATTGATCATCACCATTGTTATGGTTATTGCTATCGAACATTGCTATTGATATTGCCATTAAATCATCGAATATTGTCATTGACATTGATACCGATTATCATTATTGAACCACTACTATCGAATATTGTTACTGAATCATTGAATCATCGTCTCATCAAACTATTGACAAAGGCTATTGGAGCTAAGGCTCACTCTTGACATAAGAAATTCTTAATATGAAAGCCCTTGAACACTTTGGCAGAGTATTATATATATATATATATATATATATTGGGACTACGATCCATGAGCTACGGCTCAAGGGTGATGACCCTAGGCAAGGCGAAGGTTCGTTTGGGATGAGTATGGGCACTGGAAGCATTGAGATATTGGTTATTGACGCAAGCCATTGCTTTGTGCTTTGAGCTTGCTATTATCGAATCAAAGTTACATATGTCCAAAGGTGTTCCAAGGCAAACATTGTTAAAAGACTCAATAAGATATTCAGATAACTCTCTTTATGGATAAATATGTATTGAGCATGGATTGGATATTGATCTTTGTCATCTTGATATGGAATGTTGAAGCATGGCTAGTGAGTAGTGATATGTTGTCATGGAATCATCGATGATTCATGTATTTGAATGCATATTGTCCATTAATATTGTACATGACTACCTCACTTAGACTTTATAAGTCTAACACATTCTTCTTCCACATTTCAGGTTAAGGGATCCATTGTTGAAGATCGGAGAAGTTGATGCGTTGTACAAGTCACAAGCAAGCCTAAAGCAATGTAATTCGTACCTATGAACTCCTAGTAAGGTGGCAAAGTACTTGAACTAGTGTTAAAAGGGCTCTTTTGATGTGTATTTTTTTATACTTGTGATGTAAATGGGCCTAAGACCTTAAATAGGCTATTGGTAAGGCTTAAAATGAACTAAAGATGCATATCGGGCCCCTAAAGGTGAAATCCTAGCAAACGAATTTTAACGAGCCTTAAATTTGGCATACCAATAGTTTATAACAAGGAAATAGTGTATGTGAAATTTCATTGCATTTGGACCTCATATGATAGGTTAATTCGAGTTAAAACCAGACAAAATCTATCATTACAGTATGGGCGTATTGATGCGGGTAGTAGTGTATTGATACGGGTAAGCATAATTTGTCTTGATAAAACAGGGCGTATCGATACAAATCTAGGTGTATCGATACGGCCTTAAGGGTATCGATACGGGTCTTGGTCCAAGTCAAGTTTAGTCAACCCGTATTGATACAGGTCAAGCTGTACCGATACGAGTCTATGAGTTCTCGATCAACGGTCAACGCCCTTGTATGGGGCATATTAATACGGTATCCTCCGTATCGATACATATATCAGTAGTTCCATTTGGAACCTAAGTCTAAGTGTACCTATACCGATACGGCACTAAGGTGTATCGGTACGGTGGTGGTTAATTCTGTTAAAAGTTAACGAATCCAGTTTTCATTGTTTACGAAATGGTCACCGAATATTGCAAGGCCTAATTGGATAGGTAAATGAACTCCAAATAATATGAAAATTTACATGGTTATTGACTAATGTACGAATTTCATCGTAGTATAGTTAATTTCAATAAAAGACCTCTAATGTATGAAAATTATAGTTTAGTCCCTAAGGTTATAAAAGTTTTAAATTGGCCTAGAATCGGAATAACAAGTTAAATATTATGTCATTGCCATTGGACATTGTTATTTCTTAGCATCACAGAGTTTTAAATCAAGAATTATAGCACTGTTCATCGTATCGTTCATCAGTAGCACACTCCGACCTGGTTCTCGACCAGGCCAAGAAGGGGATGTTACATTAACGTTCTTATTTTCATGGTCTTAATCCTTGGTTTATGGGTGTATATGTGTTTAGTTGTTTAAGAAAAGTTTGAGTTATCAAATGGGTGAAAAACTAGCAAATTTGAACATTTGGGTCTAGGGGTATCGATATAGGGAGAGTTGTATCAGTACGCGTATGTGTAATTTTTGGCCTGGTATCGGTACACGAGGAAGTGTATTGGTATGCATTTTAGCTACTGGAATTTGGGATTTTGTCTACGTAGCCATGCACCGATATGCCTTGAGACCGTATTGATATGGCCCTGCTGAATTAAGCCTGGTATCGGTACGGTGTCCGGCGTACCGATACGCCTGGGCGTTAATTTCAATTGAAGTGATTTTACGTTTTCAGATTCTTCTATTTTGGTCCCTAGTTCTTATGAATGCAATTGAATGAGTTTGGTTGATTTTTTTGAGTTGGATTTTGACAAGTAAGCATGTAATCTGACTAATTAAGGATTGGTAACTTTGTCATTAATTAAGTCCTTGTAATTTTCTAGATTTGCAATTTGGTCCCTAAATTGCAAATTCATTCAATTGGGTGTCGATTTGACCACCAATTTAGTTGAGATTTTAACCGCTGCTAGCATGCTCACCTTAGGTCATAATTATGCATCTAGAGAAGATAAAAAGAAGAAAATGGAGCTAATATTAGTTAATCATTTCAGGGTTGTTTCGACAAACCCAATGTAGCTCACTCGTTTTAGTCTAGCGTCTAGGTCGGGTCGAGGGGGTTACAATTTGAGCATGATGAGTGGGGTTGGCTGCCATAGAAACTATAGAGAAATTATCAAACCACACCATTTCCTTTCGTGCTATGGTCACCCCAATCTCATTCAACAGATGTTCAACCCAAACTAACTCTGGATAGAATTTTCGATGCTCATATACTCTACTTTAGATGTGGAATGAGATACCATATTTTTTAGAGCACCATGTCACATGATTTTCACCAAGATAGACACAATATCGGGTTGTTGAACAATGATCTTCAATAAATGTTGCCCAGTCTGCATCAGCATTCAGACTAGACTAAAGCTGCCAATGAACCTATAAAATAAACCATGATTCAGTGTCCCATTTAGATATCGCAAAATGCGTTTTATAGCTCTCCAATGAACTTCAAAAGGATTATTCATGTATTGAATAACTTTGCTAACATAATATGAGATATCAGGTCTTGTAAGACAAACATACTATAAGCCTCCCACTATGCTTCTATAGATAAGAATATTTACAAGTACATTACTATCTCCAGATTGTAATTTTGATATAACCACCATGGGAATGGAGTAGGAGTAGATTTCAACATACCAGATTTCTCAAGCAAGTCAACAACATACACGTGTTGATTAAGAAACAAACCAGTAGTAAGTCAACAATATACACGTGTTGATTAAGAAACAAACCAAGTTGTCAACCTCAATTGTATTATTCTAGTGATGACAATGTCATCCACATATACCATGAGCAATATCCGAGAATCATCCGAGTTTTTTATGAACAATGAAGAGTTAGATTTTGATGTAATAAACCCAAAAGTGGAAGTAAGGAAAGCCTTCAAAGTATCAAACCACGCACTAGAAGTTTGTCAAAGCCCATATATTGCCTTCTTAAGATGACAAACTAGACTTTCCCCATTGGGTTCATAGAGCTTAAACCCTGGAGGTTGACTCATATAGATATTTTCCGCCAACTGTCCATTTAAGAAAACATTATTTATCTCAATTTATCGAATGGCCCACTTCTTAATAACTATTGCGGCCAATACATTCCTTATGGTTGGTGATCTGACCACAAGAGTAAAAGTCTCTCGAAAATCAGTACCCATGATTTGAGAGTACCCTTTTGCCACCAGTCCGACTTTTAATCTATCAATTCAGCCATCTGGTTTCTTCTTCACCTTGAACAACCACTTACACCCTATTGGTTTTCTAGTGGGTGCTAGTGGCTTTAACTCCCAGGTGCCATTCTTTAGTAGAGCTGAATACGCAGTGATAGTAATTGAAAGAACATTGGTTTTCTCCCTTTTTATTACCTTATTTTTCAACATTTAGTTAGATTTTGCATTCATTGTAGCATTCTTAGACTAGAATTTTGCATTTTATAACTCAGTAATCCGCAATGTTCTTTTCCTTGAATTTACCATATTCTATTACTAATGTCACTACATGAGCACTTCTAGAATTATGGTCAGGATTGTCACTGTAAGAAGCCAACTTTCAAAGAAGCTTCTAAAGTGGATAAGGACAGAAGAATGTGAGTAGTCTATTCTGGTGCAACAAATTCTGTACGAAATGAAAAAGCATGAAAAGCATTAGAGGACACGTACTTCATGATAAGAATATATACCAAAGAGGGAGGAGAGAGAAAGGGGATCCGTGCATCATCCTTGGGGTAAACACACGTGAAAATGAAGCGGAACGACTCTTGATAAGGAGATCCAAGTGCGTAGGAAGAGGGATTAGTGAGAACATTTTGTGTTATTTAGGGATAGATTTCTCTAATTGTTTTTTTTATTTCCTTTGTTTCAATGCTGATGATTAATGTTTATTTTCTTTTAGTATAGAAGTACTTTATGAATTTGATTGAATGTTTATTTTATAAAGCTTTCCTTCTTGTTTTAATCTTTGGGTTTGAATGTTTTATGCACGGAGGTGTTTATTGCAGCCAATGTCACTAGAAGGTGCAACGACAATTCAAGTTAACAAACACGACAATGAAAGTTGTGTGAGAGTGCAAAGGAATTTGACTCACTTGTTCTTATATATGTTCTATTTATTGTTACTAGAGGG
Source organism: Hibiscus mutabilis (assembly GCA_019671005.1). Lineage (NCBI taxonomy): Eukaryota > Viridiplantae > Streptophyta > Magnoliopsida > Malvales > Malvaceae > Hibiscus > Hibiscus mutabilis. The sequence continues at coordinate 39,856,530 of CM033712.1, read as the reverse complement.
TGTAGTGAGTATGCATGTGTAAGTCTTTGATTACAATTAGAAGGCAAGTTAGTAAAGCATGCATAAACTTCATCGCATTAAAAATCATCTCTTCCTTTATTTCTTGCAACAGTTCCTATTATGCTGAAGTTTCACTGAGGGGATCCCGCTTATACCATTCTCAAATTTCATTTTTTTCGAGTTATTGCTTCTACACCATTTCTCACAATTATCTCGTATTTTCCTTACTATTGCACATATATTTTTAGGCATTTCAATAATCATCCTCGTGGGATTGATATTCGATAGTTTTGCATCCATCTTCTGTACTTCCATCGACAGTGTATGCTTGCACAAATTTGTTGTGACGTTAAACAGTTGATCAAGTTTTGGCATCGTTGCTAGGGACAGAAATCATTTAGTGTTTATTTTTGTCTTTGCAATTTTATTTTCTTTTGATCTAGATTATCTTTTAGTTGAACTAATTTTATTTTCTTTTTGTCGTTGTTTTTATATTTTATTTTAAGTGTATTATGAACAGGAGCAATGCGTACTATATTGTTGACCTTGATCCAGAAATTGAACGAACTATTAGAAGGAAACATCAAGAACAAAGGGGGAAGTCCTTACAAGGAAATAATGCAACGATACCTACACTACAACCACAAGATCCTAATGACCCACCATTGCACCAGGGTGCTCAGTTTCCAAACAGGACTATCATGGATGTTGTTGTGCATGTTTTGGATGATTTGCATCTAGGAGTTGTAAGGCTTGAAATTTAAGATGGAAATTTTCAGCTGAAACCAATCATGTTTCAAATACTTAATCTTCACACACAAATGTTGGATTTCCACATGAAGGTGCAAGAGAGCATTTGAAATATTTTCTCTTGATTTGTGCATGTTTTAGTCAGCAAGGCGTTCTTGATGATGCATTGAAAATGTAATTATTTCCTTACACTTTGTAGGGACAAGCTCGCATGTGGTTTCGTGGACTTCCTAATTGATCTATAACATCATAAAATGAAATGGCAACACAATTTGCATTGATATTTAATCTACCTACATTGAATTCTCGTCTAAGAAATGATAGTGCAGCTTATTATAAGCTGGATGATGAGAATATTCGTACTACATGAGAACGTTACAAATCATTGTTGCGACATTGTCCCACGCACAATATTCAACAAGAAACAAAAATTGAGATTTTTTTATAATAGGTTGAATGACCAAACCATAAAACTTGTCGACGGATCATCCCATGGAGATTTGTTGGACTACATTTACAATGATGTCGTTGGTGTTCTAAAAAGATTTGCTCAAAATGAATATCAATATTCTATTTTGTGAGCTGCTCAAGTGAAAACTAATCTGGGAGTTATTGAGTTGGATGATATCTCTGCTCTTTAAGCTCAAGTTTCTTTTCGGTGACAATCATAGTTATGAAGACTGTTCTCAATAGTCTACAGGCCATCAATAGTCTTGGGAAATCAAGATACCAGACAAATTGTTGGGACATTTTGATATGAGAATACTTTGTTTCAAGGCACTTATAATCTGAGACAAGGGAATTACAATCAACAACAGTTGTAGTACAATCAACAATCTCATATGCATCAACAACATAATCACATGCAACCGCACCATATTCAGATGCCACATCAGCATGCTCAAGCACCTAAGCAGCAATGGTATACTCAGGCTTCTACATTTGATCCCTTAGTCCCTCTTGAATCTATGATGTGAGAACATATCACTCGGACATAAGCAATTATTTAAGGGAATTCCTCATCGATTCGCACATTAGAAGCATAATTAGGACAACTTGCTTCCACAGTGAATACTAGACCACAAGGAACTCTTCTAAGTGATACAGAAATTCCAACCCAAGAAGAAATGTAATGTCCTAAACCCGGCCCAAAAGGAAACTGAAGTTAAGGACGTTACTGTAGAGAAAACGGAAAATGAGAACCAAAAAATTCAAAAATTTTGATTGACCATAATAAGGTTAACATTATGATTACTTAATACTTATAAACTTTCTTGGATTCTACTTCCTTTGAAGTATTTAATCATTATGAACATAAAAACACACATGGTCTATTGATTGAAAATAGAGGCTTTACTGATTCACTTGATCACATTTTTATTTCAATCACAACCTATACCGTTACCTTAATATGACAATCTGTGATTAACTTATACACACATGGCAATTCGATTATACATCATTATACTCTAATAGATCATATAATGATTTACTGATTCGTTCTGTTAGCTAAGGACCCAATTGAACATGATATCAAGTTAGGATAAGACTTATAAATCGAATATTATACCTTAACGATTGTCCTTTAGTTATCCATTCGAAAGGTACATGCACAATAATGATCATATTATAATATTACACATTAAAGGATTATACAATACATAAAATATATTTCGTATAATAGACAAGTATTGTGCCGCCATCCTAGGAGTAAACTATCGAAGATAGTTTCCAACTCTACAGGAGCTTCGAACCAAGACTTGTAATTCTCAACCACAATAGAAATAGGCAAACTTCATTATCCTACAATGCATGATATGGAATGCATTAGGCTTACATAGCCTAAGTGAGGTAGTAATATCAAAGCATTTATACATAAATCTTAAAGAATCATGCATCCAAATACATAATCATATATTAATGCATGTTGTCATTGTCTTAACTTAGCTTATAGATTTTATACTATATAGTAGCTTATCCAAGCTTCCTTTACAATAAGTTGATCTTGTTAAGATCAACTTGGCACATTGAAGTCTTCTTGAGACTTGGTAATTATTCATAAATTTTTGATTCTTTATTAACAATGTCAAAGCTTTCAAAGTTGACAGAGCTACTCGGAGCTTTAAAATCTTTCAGGGATTATCAGAGCTTTCGGGCTTTCATCAGAATTTACAGAGCTTATCAGGGCCTTCAGGGCTTTCAGGAATGCTATCCATATCTTTTTTTGTATTCTTATTTATTTTCTCATTAGGTTCGGGTCTTTGAATCGTTTGCCTTGGATCACTATTGGTGATGAATAACATTAGTTCAAGCGATACATAGCTCAAAGCACATAGCAGGGGCTAATATATAAACATATCAAGAGGGCGTACCCTAAGCAATTGCTTAAACAAGAGTACATGAGGTACCGAAAGATCATTTGATCTTAATAACAAAAGACCGTAGTCTAAACATTTCAGGCACCATCCAATAGATCTAAGGTCTTCCATTTTCCAAGGCAACTTATATGTTTTATCTTAATTTTGTCATTCGGGAAGTTGTTTTTTGTACAAGTAACTTTACTTTTAAAGTTAATAGGGATTTCTTAGGTTGCAAGTAACCTTGCTTATTTTTTTATTTCAGTAGCTTATAATATCATTCAAGCTTCCTTACTTCTTTACTCCTTAGAGTTAACAAATTAGTCTCTCATTGTAAATCTTATTGCCATTAGCTAGTAAGTTAATCCAGGCTTATTACAAGTACACAGTTTTTATCAATATCAAAGACATACCATGGCCAATCATTCAAGCATAGCAAGGCATTTTAAACACAACAATTGCAATATCATTCAAATTAAAACATGAATGCCACGCTATGAATGTATGCTAATCATCAATTAGCTCTATTTGAGCCTTTTTACAATGTGCATGTAATGCATCTCATTCATAACCAATCAATACATAATCTTAACAAATTAGACATTGGGATAACCTCGCGTTACCCGAGACACAAGTAACTACGCTCACTTGTTATCCCAACATTATGGGATACCTGAACCACAAACAATCCTAGCTTCCAACCGACTTCTTTTAATGTCCCATAGCAAGGTGCGTACCTCACAACAATAACACATCATTAAAAACTAATTCGTTTCATTCCATTCACAAAATAGTCCCCTTTATTTAAATACCCAAAAGCAGTTCATATACTTTCATATATGCCCAAAATAGTCTTATTTACATTCATATACGTCTATACATACAATTTAGTTCATTACTGTACTTAACTGAGCAAAACAGTCCACTATGCTTGTTTATACACACAAAACAGTCCAACTTTTCATCCATATATATTTTATACTCGAAATTGTCCATTAATCACATGTATACAAATACACAAACAAAATAGCCCATGGCATGTTCAGTTAAACTCAAAGCAGTCCATTAATCACATGTAGACAAATACACAAGCAAAACAGTCCATTAATCCCATGTATACAAATGCACAAACAAAACAGTCCATGGCATGTTCAATTATACTCAAAACAATCTATGTAAACATGTATATACAATCCAGGGCAACATTACATATGTGTACAATTTACACACTCAAAACAGTCTATGTAAACATGTATATACAATCCAGGGCAACATTACATATGTGTACAATTTACACACTCAAAACTGTCTATGTAAACATGTATATACAATCCAGGGCAACATTACATATGTGTATAATTTACACACTCAAAACAGTCTATGTAAACATGTATATACAATCCAGGGCAGCATTACATATGTGTACAATTTACACACTCAAAACAGTCTACATAAACATGAGTATACAATCCAAGGCAGCACTACATATGTACACAATCATTCATTCAAAACAGTCCATTTTCATACATGTATATACAATTCTGGGCAGATTTAACATGTACACAATCATTCATTCAAAACAGTCAATTTTCATACATGTATATACATGTATACTCAACCCTAAAAGATAAGTTCCTTAACTAACAAGCAACATGGCATTCTTAACTTATCAAGCAAGCAAGCAATGTTCCAATTCTTACCATTCGGCATTTACCATTTCAAATGTACATGTAACATTCATGCCATTCAATCAAGTATACATTTATTCACGCAAGCATACGAATAACATTGTTAAGCTAGGACATGATTAATCCCTTCAATTACATGGAATTTGTGTTCATTACATACTTAGTCTTAACAACTATGTTCTTAACGTGGAAGGCCCATACAAGAGCATATATATACAAGTACTCAAAACATCAAGTAGCCAAGTTCATGCATATATACAATCCTCTCAAAACAAGCAAGATGCAAGGTCTAGTCCTAGCTACATATATATGTCTAGGTACCACCAACTAGGAGAAATACAAAACAAGCATGAAATCATACTTTAACTTTGCTTGTGCCTTGCTACGAGCTCAAGAAATCAGGCTTCAGGATCAAGCAACGATCAAATTCTTTATCATGTGGTTGGGAAGGATGAAAACAAGAGTGATAAATACAAGAATGTACTTAGTGAGGTAGTAACTAGTTCTAACCAATTATTATATCGAATTAAGTGTCAATTAGTCAAGAATGATCCTAGCTAAGGATTTCAAAGCATTCGAATAGCATAAGAAGCAAGAGACAATGAATCTTAATTCATGCTTTATCCATTTCAAGTAATCAAGCTATTCATGGTCACATATCAAGTAGTCAAGCAATTCATGCTTACATAACAAGAAATCAAGCAATTCATGCTTACATGACAAGTAATCAAGCTATTCATGCTTATTATCTCATTTATTTTCTTTTAACACAATCCTTGGTTCATAGTTTGTCTAGGTAATCAAGCTCCAACCAACCGTCGGCACAAGATGTACCGTAGTACTGGGCAACCCTCCTACTGTCGCCAAAGACCACATACGTACCCTCCGCCTGTCTCCAATTAGGCGCCTTAGCCCTGGACCGTAGTCCACCCTGACACAATGAGCTTCAAACTCTAAGGCATGCCCTTCTACCTATTCAACTAGCAACCAACGTTGTTTGATTATAATTCATTTATTCAAGGATTTCAAGCTTTTCAAGTTCAAGATCATGTATCGTTCAAATGTACAAGTTCATGTCAAGCATTATCTTTTTCAAGAGTCATTTCGAGTATTGCATGGCAAGTTTATACATGCATTAAGCCCTTAGGCTAATAGAGCCATAACACATCATTTCAAGTATTCATTGCATCATCTAAGCTAGCACTTCAAGCATTCGGTTTAAGCAATTGGTCACAATACCATGTCATACCTACAAGCATCAATGTTACCACATATATAGGCTAGCATTCGATTTATACAACAATTCAAGGATGTAGTCAAGTTTCATGAATTATCTTAATTCATACTTCCCTTATTAGGTCAAGATCATATTAAGATCCAATTTAACAATACAAGAATTTAGACATGCATGTTTGGTTAGGACCTAGTCCTAACCCTAGAATAAACTACACTCACAATAGTCCCCAAGCTAGGTATTCCCGAAAGACTATTCCCTTTTGCTTGTCCGTTGAATGCTCAACTTTAGATCCTTTTCCAAAGTCCCCTCCTTGCTCTAGTAAATCACATAGATAAAACAAGGTCAAAACATGCAATCACAAAGTCATTCAACATGGCAGCAAGGTTAATACATTATATATACAAAACAGATAGCATATTCATATACACACCTTAATGCACATTACCAAACTGCCTACTTTCCATATTAAGGCAAAACAGGGCAGCAATTAAACTATCCCAAAACTGTTTGCAAAACAGTTTACTATACTGTACACAAAACTATATACAATTACCTAGACTGCTGCTACCAGACAGCATGTACTCTGCTCACTTAAACATGCATAACTTTCATTTCGTACGTCGGAATTTCAATTAGTTTGCACCTTTAGAAAGCTTACTTATCCCTCTTTCTAACCATATAGGTCTTACATTTTAATCCATTTCCATTTAATACAGTTTTTGTCTTAAAGACAGACCTATTGCATTACTGGATAGTTTGCACTGTCCATAGATTTTAATTTCCAGAATCCATTCTACAACCCAGAATTTAGTTATGTTTTCTCCTAATGAATTTAGACATGTAAAGGCACTATCCATAAAAGTTTCAGCCGTAAATTCCATTTATACAACTTATGGTGATTTTTTGAAGTTACTGCCCAGAACAGAGTATTCTGGGCAGATTACACTAGGTTAAGTTTTAGCCTCATATTCATTCGAGCAAAGATTCTAACATTATAATTCAACTTATATACTTATTTCTACAATCTTAGATCAGTCCAATTCACCTAGGAATGTGATCAAAATAGGGCAGCATATACAAATAAGCATGTTTACACATTTTTATCTAGCAAAATAGTCCCTAATCAAAACTAGATTCAACCATGATCCCTATTTTCAATTTCCAGCAACCCATACACATCTCTTTAGCAATTTGATTAATAGCACTCACAATTTCAAGGACCATTAGAAGCTAACATCTTTTTAACATGCATAACAATCATCCTATTCAAATTAGGCAACAAGAATATCACTAATTCAAGATTCAAGCATGTAATTGAATTGAGGAATCAAGCATTTACCTTCCTCAATGTGAATTCTTGTTCAATTTAGTCCTAAATGTGGCTTAATCTCTCAAGTATTCCATGGATATTACTCAAGCTTTCTCTCTTCTCTCTCTTTCCTTCACATTCAGTTTTGGCCAAATGAGGAAGATGGAGTCTTCGTCTATAGTGGCCGATTGTTCAAGGAGAGAAGGACATGTGTAAGGTCCACCAACCATTTTAATTCCATCATGCAATGCTTAGGTTTTGCCTAATATTCAAGATGGTCCTTTTAATTTCGGCACTATACTTGTTGGCTATAACATCTTATAGTCCTTTAGTTATTTGTTAGCTAATGTTCTTTCCTCTTTAATTTGATTACTCGGTTTAGGGAGCAATACAAACTAATCACTAAAATTCGAGTATCATTCTTTTAATTTCCTAAATTAACTCCCAATTATTTCAATTTGATTAGCACATAATTCAATTAGTCAACAGCTTAGATAGTGGTAAGCTTCCTAGGCTCGGTTTAGGGTCTTACAATTCTCCCCTTCTTAAAATAAATTTGCCCTCGAATTTACCTGAATCGAATAGGTGAGGATATTGCTTCCTCATGATTTCTTCAGATTCCCAAGTTGCCTCTTCTATCTTGTGATTTCTCCACAAGACCTTGGCAAGAGGAACAATTTTGTTCCTGAGCTTTCTAACTTCATATTCAAGAATCTGAATTGGTTCCTCTTCGTATGACAAGTCAGGATTCAACTCTACTTCTTCAAGCTCAAGGATATGGGATGGATCAGACCTATATCTTCAGAGCATAGACACGTGGAAGACATTATGATTCTTTTCAAATTCTCTGGGAAGAGCTAATCAGTAGGCCACTGGCCCCATCCCTTCAATGATTTCAAATAGACCAATGAATCGGGGACTAAGATTCCATTTTCTTCCAAACTTAAAGACTTTCTTCCAATGGGAGACTTTATCTCCAACATTGTATTGGATGTCTCTCCTTTTCAAGTTTGCATATGCTTTCTGCCTATCAAAGGTTGCTTTTAATCAATTGTGAATGATCATCACTTGTTCTTCGATTTCTCTGAGCAATTGAGGTCCCAATACTTTGTTTTCTCTCAGTTCAAACCAGCACAAGGGAGTTCTACATTTTCTTCCATATAAAGCTTCGAAGGGAGCCATCTGTATAGATGTCTGGTAACTATTATTGTAGGCAAACTCTACTAAGGGTAGATATTTCTCCCAGTTTTTACCAAAGTCTAAAACCCAAGCACGTAGCATGTCTTCAAGTACTTGGATGATTCTTTCAGATTGTCCATCTGATTGAAGATGGAAGGTCGTACTAAGGTGTACTTTAGCTCCTAGAGCCTTCTGCAAAGAATTCCAGAATTGAGAAGCAAATCTGGTGTCACGATCATAAGTTATAGCTGTAGGTACACCGTGTAATCAAATCACTTCACGGATGTATAGCTCGGCTAAGGCTTCCAAGCTCATGTTCATTCGAACAGGGATGAAATGAGTAGACTTTGTGAATCTAACAACAATCACCCATACAACATTATTATTTCTTGGAGTGGAAGGAAGACCAGTAACGAAGTCCATTGTAATCCGATCCCATTTCCACTGAGGGAATTCGATGGGTTAGAGCAGTCCAGTGGGGACTTGATGCTCGGCTTTGACTCTTTGACAAGTTAGGAACTTTGAAACAAAGTCTGTGATAGCCGATTTCATGTCTGTCCACCAGTATAGCGGCTTTAGGTCCTTGTACATCTTAACCGATTCCTGGTGAATCGAGAAAGAGCTTTGGTGAGCTTCTTACATCATCTCTTGTTTTAGTTCCTCATTGTTAGGAACACATACTCTATCTTTGAAATATAGGAGTCCATTCGACTTGAGGGAGAAGTCATAATTAGACTTAGAGTCTAGCTTGGACATGATCTTCTGAAGATCTGGATCAATTTGTTGGAGTTCTTTGATTCTCGAGATTAGACTAGATTGAACTTGAAGTTCAGATAGAAATTTCCGTCCCTTGAATAAATGGAAATGAGCATTGATAGCCAAGGAAGCTGCGAAAGAATAAACAAGACCATTAAGGATGATTTTCGAATAGTTACTTGCAAGACAAGAAAGGTTTAAAATGGTTACTTGCAAGTCAAGAAAGGAACATTTTGAATGAATTATTCTAGGATTTAGATTTAAGGGTTTACCCTAATATGGTCTGCGACTAAGGGCATCAGTAACCATATTTCCTTTCCCCGAATGGTAGTCGATAACCAAATCGTAGTCTTTAAGTAGCTCTAGCCATCTCCTTTGTCTCAAATTCAAGTCTTTCTGAGTTAGGAGGTATTTGAGGCTCTTGTGGTCTATGAACAAGTTGCATTTCTCTCCGTACAAGTAATGTCTCCATATTTTGAGAGCAAACACGATGGCTGCCAATTCTAGATCGTGTGTAAGGTAGTTTGACTCGTGTGGTTTTAGTTGCCTTGAGGCGTAAGCTACCACTTTTCCATCTTGCATTAGGACATAGCCTGGCCCTAAGTGAGATGCATCACTATAAACAATGTATTCCTTGCCCGATTCTGGTTGGATAAGAATCGGAGTATGAGTCAGGGCTTGTTTAAGTTGATCAAAGCTTTGTTGTTGGTTCTCTGACCAAACAAATGGCGTGTCTTTACGGGTTAGCTTGGTTAGGCTTGCGGTAATAGAGGAAAAGTCTATAACAAACCTTCGGTAATACTCGGCTAAACCGAGAAAGCTTCTGACCTCACCAACACTCCTAAGAGGTCTCCAATCTAGAATAGACTGAATTTTCTTTGGGTCTACTTTAATTCATTCTGCTGAGATGACATGGCCAAGGAATGACACTTCATTTAGCCATAATTTTCATTTAGAGAACTTTGCAAACAATTGATGTTATCGGAGAGTTTGCAATACAATTCAAAGGTGTTTGGAATGTTCTTCCTTATTCCGAGAATACACCAAGATGTCATCGATGAAGACGACCACGAACTTGTCGAGATAGGACTTGAACACTCAATTCATGAGGTCCATGAAAGCAGCCAGAGCATTTGTTAACCCGAATGGCATTACAAGGAATTCAAAGTGGCCATATCGAGTATAAAAGGTTGTCTTGGGTAAATCTTCTTCTTTTACCTTCATTTGATAATATCTTGATCGAAGATCGATCTTTGAGAACACCGAAGCATCATTGAGTTGATCGAAGAGATCTTCAATCCTTGGGAGAGGACATCGATTCTTTATAGTAAGCTTGTTCAATTGTCTATAGTCAATAAAAAGTCTCATAGTCCCGTCTTTCTTCTTCACGAACAAGACTAGAGCACCCTAGGGAGATGAGCTAGGCCGAATAAAGCCTTCGTCTTGTAGGTCTTGGAGTTGTTTCTTGAGTTCCTTTTAACTCAACAGGTGCCATCCGATAGGGTGTGATAGACACCGGAGTTGTTCCAGGTTGAACTTCGATCCCGAACTCTACTTCTCTGGTTGGAGGGAGACCAGGGAGCTCCTCAAGAAAAACACCAATGAATTCAGATACAATTGGCATACTAGGTAAGTCAAATTCAAGTTCATCTTGTAAGACCATAGTAGCTAAGATTGAAGTCGGTTTCCTATCAATTAGGAGAATGGATTCCTTTCCTAAACCCTGGAGATAAAGTCTCCTATTTTAACAAACTACCCAGGCTTCATGCTTGCTTAACCAATCTAGTCGTAGCACTAGTTCGAACTCACAAGTTGGCAATACATATAGATTAATAGGAAAGGGTATGTTTCGAATGGATAGGTGGCAACTTCTACAGATAAGGCTTATGTTTATAATCCCCCCTATTGGATTCGAGACTACTAGGCTTTGTTTTACAAATTTAGGCTTTAAGTTTAACTTTACAATCAAGGTTGAGCATACAAAAGAATGAGTGGATCCTGAGTCTAGTAAAGCATACATATGAGTAGAATTTAGCTCAACTGTACCTGCTATGACATCAGGTGATTCTTCATCTTCTTTTCCCCGAATGTGGTAGATTCGAGCAGGAGCCCAAGATTCCTGGTGAGTAGGGGCAATCTAATGGGGTCTCTTGTTCTTCCCCTAATTTATGGATTGGGTTTTTCTAGGGCCTTTGTTTCGAATAGTGGGAGTTGAGCTAGCATTTGCAGGTGCTCGATTCAGAACCTTGTTAGGATTCTGAGGATAATCCATGGTATAGTGATCGGAGGCTCCACATAAGAAACATAGATTCTGTTGAGTTCTACAGTGGCCAGTGTGGTGCTTTTGGCAGAACTTGCAAGTAGGATATTGAGCAGCTTTACCGGAATTCCCCGTACTATCAACAAAGATGATCGGGGATGAAGGCTTGGATACCGATTGGGGTCTCGGTATGTAATGCTCTTCTAAACAGGAGTGTAATTCGAAGAGTGTTCTTTGGAGTGTTTAGACTTCTTTGACTACCAGTGAGGCTTGCCATTACTCGTGGATCGTTTGTCTTTCCAAGAACTACCACTCTTGTGTTTCTCAGAGGCCTTCATCTTCGCCTCTGTTGCAATAGCCCTGTTCACCAAATTCTAGAAGTCAGTGATACCCAGGGCAGTGAATATTGGACTCAGTTCATCATTCAGTCCATCGATAAACATCCGACACTTGTCAGCATCAGCCTTGATGTATTCCAACCCGTACTTGCAATATTTGCGAAAATCGCTCACGTACTGTTAGATGAGTCGGACACCTTTCTTGAGGTACAAGAAACATTTCCGGCCTTCAACCAGGTATTGCTCACTAATATTCTTCTTCTAAAATTCTTTGAGGAAGAATTTCCATGTAATAGATTCAGTAGGAGTAGTCAGGGTAGTGGTTTCCCACCAGCTCAGAGCTTCATCTACCAATAGGGCTATGGCACATTCGAGTTTGTATTCGTCAGAATAGGGTAATTACTTGGTCAGGATTCGAGTAGTGGCCTCTAACCAGTACTCAGCTACTTCATGATTGGCTTCATCAGTGCCAGTGAAGGTATAGGCCTAGTGTTGAGCCAGCTTGTCAATCGGGGCTCTATTTGGAGCAATAGGAGGATGAGGAATAGGATGGTCTCTTTCCAAAGTAGTTACAAGATGATCGAACATCTCTTTCATACTTTGAAGGCATTCTTGTTGTACATGATTTATAGCAGGAGCTTCCTATTGAGCAGCAGCTTGGGCTGGGGGTTGAGCTTATTGTTGTGGAGGATTCTGCTCCATCCTTACACTATCTCCTTCATTTGAGGAGCCTATGGACTTTCATCATCCCGAGCAAGCCGTGTTTCAGACATTATACGTTCAAATAGAATAATTAGGAATTCGGTTTAGTTAAGCAAAGACACAAGCTATACAATACAAGTCTCCTAGAAGGCACAGGTATCCTATATGATGCAAGGGAGCCCGGTTTAGTCCTAGAACTGACTAAAAAGCTCTGATGCCAATAAATGTAACACCCCTACCTCGGGTTAGTAGCAAACCGGTTTGGGAGCATTACCAAGCTAGAACGAGGCAAGGAAATGTGAACTCAACCCTAAAAGATGAGTTCCTTAACTAACAAGCAATAGGGCATTCTTAACTTATCAAGCAAGCAAGCATGTGCCAATTCTTACCATTCGGCATTTACCATTTCAAATGTACATGTAACATTCATGCCATTCAATCAAGTATACATTTATTCACGCAAGCATACGAATAACATTGTTAAGCTAGGACATGATTAATCCCTTCAATTACACATATATGCGGAGCAACAATCTTTAATTACATGGAATTTGTGTTCATTACATACTTTAGTCTTAACAACTATGTTCTTAACATGGAAGGCCCATACAAGAGCATATATATATAAGTACTCAAAACATCAAGTATCCATGTTCATGCATATATACAATCCTCCCAAACAAACAAGATGCATGGTCTAGTCCTAGCTACATATATATGTCTTGGTGCCACATACTAGGAGAAATACAAAACAAGTATGAAATCATACTTTAACTTTGCTTGTGACTTGCTTTAAGCTCAAGAAATCAGGCTTCAGGATCAAGCAACGATCGAATCCTTTATCTGGTGGTTGGGAAGGATGAAAATAAGAGTGATAAGTACAAGAATGTACTTTGTGAGGTAATAACTAGTTCTAACCAATTATTATATCAAATTAAGTGTCAATTAGTCAAGAATAATCCTAGCTAAGGATTTCAAGGAATTCGAATAACATAAGAAGTAAGAGACAATGAATCATAATTCATGCTTTATCCATTTCAAGTGATCAAGCTATTCATGGTCACATATCAAGTAGTCAAGCAATTCATGCTTACATAACAAGAAATCAAGCAATTCATGCTTACATGACAAGCAATCAAGATATTCATGCTTATTAGCTCATTTATTATCTTTTGACACAATCCTTGGTTCATAGTTTGTCTAGGTAATCGAGTCTCCAACCAACTGTCACCACAAGATGTATCGTAGTACTGGGCAACCCTCCTACTGTCGCCAAAGACCACATACGTACCCTCCGTCTGTCGCCAATTAGGGGCCTTAGCCCTAGACCGTAGTCCACCCTGACACAATGAGCTCTAGACTCTAAGGCATGCCCTTCTACCTATTCAACTAGCAACCAAGGTTGTTTGACTATAATTCATTTATTCAAGGATTTCAAGCTTTTCAAGTTCAAGATCATGTATCATTCAAATGTACAAGTTCATGTCAAGCATTATCTTTTTCAATAGTCATTTCGAGTATTGCATGGCAAGTTTATACATGCATTAAGCTCACACTTCAAGCATTTGGTCACAATACCATGTCATCAATGTTACCACATATATATGCTAGCATTTGATTTATACAACAATTTAAGGATGTAGTCAAGTTTCATGTATTATCTTAATTCGTACTTCCCTTATTAGGTCTGATCATATTAAGTCCAATTTAACAATACAAGAATTTAAACTCGCATGCTTTGGTTAGGACCTAGTCCTAACCCTAGAATAAACTACACTCACAATACTCCCCAAGCTAGCAAGTCTCGAAAGACTTCCCTTTTGCTTGTCCCTTGAATGTTTGACTTTAGATCCTTCTCCAAAGTCCCCTCCTTGCTCTAGTAAATCACATAGATAGAACAAGGTCAAAACATGTAATCACAAAGTCATTCAAGATGGCCGCAAGGTTAATACAATATATATACAAAACACATAGCATATTCATATACACACCTTAATGCACATTACCAAACTGCCTACATTCCATATTAAGGCAAAACAGGGCATCAATTAAACTGTCCCAAAACTGTTTGCAAAATAGTTTACAATACTGTACACAAAATTGTATACAATTACGTAGACTGCTGCTACCAGGCAGCATGTACTCTGCTCACTTAAACATGCATAACTTTCATTCCGTACGTTGGAATTTCAATTAGTTTACACCATTAGAAAGCTTACATAACTCTATTTCTAACCATATAGGCCTTACATTTTAATCATTTTCCATTTAATATGGCTTTTTCCTTAAAGACAGACCTATTGCATTACTGGATAGTTTGCATTGTCCGGAGATTTTAATTTCGATAATCCATTCTACAACCCAGAATTTAGTTCTGTTTTCTCCTAATGAATTTAGACATGTTAAGGCACTTTCCATAAAAGTTTCAGCCTTAAATTCCATTTATACATTTTATGGTGATTTTTCGAAGTTACTGCCCAGAACAGAGTATTCTGGGCAGATTACACTAGGTTAAGTTTTAGCCTCATATTCATTCAAGAAAAGATTATAACATTATAATTCAACTTATATACTTATTTATACAAGCTTAGATCAGTCCAATTCACCTAGTAATGTGATCAAAACAGGGCAGCATATACAATTAAGCATGTTTACACATTTTCATCTAGCAAAATAGTCCCTAATCAAAACTAGTTTCAACCATGATCCCTATTTTCAATTTCCAACAACCCATACACATCTCTTTAGCAATTTGATTAATAACACTCACAATTTCAAGGACCATTAGAAGCTAACATCATTTTAACAAGCATAACAATTATCCTACCCAAATTAGGCAACAAGAATATCACTAATTCAAGATTCAAGCATGTAATTGAAGTGAGGAATCAAGCATTTACCTTCATTAACGTTAATTCTTAATCAATTTAGTCCTAACCGTGGCTTAATCTCTCAAGGATTCTATGGATATCACTCGAGCTTCCTCTCTTCTCTCTCTCTTTCCTTCATATTCGGTTTTGGCCAAATTAGGAAGATGGAGTCTCCCTCTATAGTGGCCGATTGTTCAAGGAGAGAAGGACATGTGTAAGTTCCACCAACCATTTTAATTCCACCATGAAATGCTTAAGTTTTGCCAAATATTCACGATGGTCCTTTTAATTTCGTCACTATACTTGTTGGCTATAACATATTAGTACTTTAGTTACGTGTTAGCTAATGTTCTTTCCTCTTTACTTTGATTACTCGGTTTAGGGAGCAATACAAGCTAATCACTACAATTCGAGTATCATTCTTTTAATTTCCTCAATTAACTCCCAATTCTTTCAATTTGATTAGCATATAATTCAATTAGTCAATAGCTTAGATAGTGGTAACCTTCCTAGGCCCGGTTTAGGATGTTATATATACCGTTAACATAATTAATAGACCTTAATATGACAATCTGGGATTAACTTATACATACATGGCAATTTGATTATACATCATTATACTTTAATAGATCATACAATGATTTACTGATTCGTTCTGTTAGCTAAGGACCCAATTGAACAAGATATCAGGTTAGGATAAGACTCATAAATCGAATATTATACCTTTACGATTGTCCTTCAAGTATCCATTTGAAAGGTACATGAACAATAATGCTCACATTATAATATTACACATTAAAGGATTATACAATACATAAAATACATTTCATATAATAGACAAGTATTGTGCCACCATCCTAGGAGTAAACTATCTAAGATAGTTTCCAACTCTACAGGAGCTTCGAACCAAGACTTTTAATTCTCAACCACAATAGAAATAGGCACACTTCATTATCCTGCAATGCATGTCATGGAATGCATTAGGCTTTCCTAGCCTAAGTGAGGTAGTAATATCAAAGCATTTATACATAAATCTTAAAGAATCATGCATCCAGATACACAATCATATATTAATGCATGTTTTCATTGTATTAACTTAGCTTATAGATTTTATACTATATAGTAGCTTATCCAAGCTTCCTTTTACAATAAGTTGATCTTGTTAAGATCAACTTGGCACATTGAAGTATTCTTGAGACTTGGTAATTATTCATAAATTTTTGATTCTTTATTAACAATGTTAAAGTTTTCAAAGTTGACAGAGCTACTTAGAGCTTTCAGGGATTATCAGAGCTTTTGGGCTTTCTTCAGAATTTACAAAGCTTATCAGGGCCTACAGAGCATTTTAGAATGATATCCATATCGTTTATGTATTCTTATTTGTTTTCTCATTAGGTTTGGGTCTTTTACACGTTTGCCTTGGATCACTATTGGTGATGAATAACATTAGTTCAGGCGATACTTAGCTCAGAGCACATACCAGGGGCTACTATCGAAACATATCAAGAGGGAGTCCCCTAACCAATTGCTTAAACAAGCGTACCAGAGGTACTAAAAGATCATTTGATCTTAATAACAAGAGACCATAGTCTAAACATTTCAGGCACCATCCAATAGATCCAAGGTCTTCCATTTTCCGAGGTAACTTATATGTTTTATCTTAATTTTGTCATTCGGGAAGTTGCTTATTGTACAAGTAACTTTACTTTTAAAGTTAATAGGGATTTCTTAGGTTGCAAGTTTCCTTGCTTATTTTTTTATTTCAGTAGCTTATAATATCATTCAAGCTTCCTTACTTCTTTACTCCTTAGAGTTAACAAATTAGTCTCTCATTGTAAATCTTATTGCCATTAGCTAGTAAGTTAATCCAGGCTTATTACAAGTACACAGTTTTTATCAATATCAAAGACATACCATGGCCAATCATTCAAGCATAGCAAGGCATTTTAAACACAACAATTGCAATATCATTCAAATTAAAACATGAATGCCACGCTATGAATGTATGCTAATCATCAATTAGCTCTATTTGAGCCTTTTTACAATGTGCATGTAATGCATCTCATTCATAACCAATCAATACATAATCTTAACAAATTAGACATTGGGATAACCTCGCGTTACCCGAGACACAAGTAACTACGCTCACTTGTTATCCCAACATTATGGGATACCTGAACCACAAACAATCCTAGCTTCCAACCGACTTCTTTTAATGTCCCATAGCAAGGTGCGTACCTCACAACAATAACACATCATTAAAAACTAATTCGTTTCATTCCATTCACAAAATAGTCCCCTTTATTTAAATACCCAAAAGCAGTTCATATACTTTCATATATGCCCAAAATAGTCTTATTTACATTCATATACGTCTATACATACAATTTAGTTCATTACTGTACTTAACTGAGCAAAACAGTCCACTATGCTTGTTTATACACACAAAACAGTCCAACTTTTCATCCATATATATTTTATACTGAAATTGTCCATTAATCACATGTATACAAATACACAAACAAAATAGCCCATGGCATGTTCAGTTAAACTCAAAGCAGTCCATTAATCACATGTAGACAAATACACAAGCAAAACAGTCCATTAATCCCATGTATACAAATGCACAAACAAAACAGTCCATGGCATGTTCAATTATACTCAAAACAATCTATGTAAACATGTATATACAATCCAGGGCAACATTACATATGTGTACAATTTACACACTCAAAACAGTCTATGTAAACATGTATATACAATCCAGGGCAACATTACATATGTGTACAATTTACACACTCAAAACTGTCTATGTAAACATGTATATACAATCCAGGGCAGCATTACATATGTGTACAATTTACACACTCAAAACAGTCTATGTAAACATGTATATACAATCCAGGGCAGTATTACATATGTACACAATCATTCATTCAAAATAGTCCATTATCATACATGTATATATGATTTTGGGCAAATTTAACATGTACACAATCATTCATTCAAAACAGTCCATTTTCATACATTTATATACAATTCTAGGCAGATTTAACATGTACACAATCATTCATTCAAAACACATACATATAATTCCTTAATCATACCAAATTTTGTCTCAATTGGAAAAGGAAATCAAATAGTTACCTTCTTATGAATTTTTGCCGAGCTTATTTCACATATTCCACTATATCATTTCTAATCGAATGAGCTTCCCCTTTTTCCCACATTTTTCTCCTCATTTTCTTCTATGAAGAAGAACATGATCCTCATAGATTTTTTCCAACTCTCTTAATACATGGCCGGTCATTCTCTAATCTCATTACACATGGTTTGATTCTCATTTGACATGTAGACTAGACCTTAGATTTTCCATAATTTAGAATGCAATCTTTCATTAACCACTATGTCACATTTTAGTCCTTTACACTTAAGGTATCTTTTCTTCCATTCTTCCATTTTGATCCTTAGTTTATTCCAATCTATTCTAATTCAAGTATATATATTTGAATCGATTTATGTCACCTAAATAAAATGGTAACATTCCCATTAATGCCACACTTAATCTAATTTCAAACCGGTCATAACATTAATCAATTAGAATCATACAAGCTTATTTCATCTCAATCGAATATTTAAGTTCAAAGATTGCTAATTACGATTGACCCGGTTTTAGGGGTATTACATGAAAGGACCAGTGCAAGGTTATCACTCTAAGAAGTGGTAAATAGACTGGCGAACCAATCACTGATTCTAGTGTAACATCTTCAGGAAATGGTGCAGTTACTTCTAATGAAAATTTTGAAGCCGATGAGACTGTTGATGCCCCATAACCACTAGTTCCGCGCATTGTCACTCGAATATCCAATGTGCAACAAACTAAAGTGTCGTTGCATTCTGATATGTCAGCGCAGACTAAGGAATCCCCGCCTATACCTTTTCCTCACCAATTCAAAGGATAATGAACATGATAGGCAATATCAACAATTCTTTGATACCTTACAACAACTTCATGTGAACATTCCTTTGTTGGACGTTCTCAAACAAATTCCATGTTATGGGATATTTATGAAGGAGCTTTTGTCCAAAAAGGAGAAGCTAAGCAAAATAGAGACTATTGAGCTCATAGAGGGGGTGTAGTGACATTATTACCAATAGTTTACCTCCAACTCTGAAAGATCCTGGGAGCTTTATTATTCTATGTTGGATTAGAGATTAATATTTTAGCAAGGTCTATGTGATTTAGGAGCCAACATTCACTTAATGACATTGTCTACTTTTAAGATGTTAGGTACGACCATATTTAACCTACTATAGTGACATTGTGACTAGCCGACAAATCATTGGCTCAACCCGATTGACAAATGAAGGATGTCTTAGTTTGTGTGGATAAGTTTGTTTTTTCGGTTGACTTTATTATAATTGATTGTGAGGCAGAAAAGAAAGTGACCATAACCTTGGGATAACCATTTCTAGCAACTAGGAGAGCTATTATTGATGTTTCCAAGGGAGAGCTAACCATGCGAGTGGACAATGATCATGTCACCTTCGGTATGTTTGATTATATTCTATTGAATAACAAAGAAGAATATAATATTGTCGATGTGTTAGAAGACTTGACTTAAGAAGAATTCAATAGCAACAGTAAATTTGTATCAGCAGATTTTGCAGTCCCATGTGACGATGATGTCTTCGATGATAGTACTAGCATAGTTGATGCTCATAATTTCGATGTGAGACATGGATGGCAGATTGAATCTTTGGACCTAACTAGTCGAACAACACCAATGTTCAAGCCTTCTATTGGGGAAGCTATGAGTCTGGAACCAAAAACAGTCCCTACAAATCATAACTATGTTTTCCTGGGTGATAATGAAACTCTGCCAGTTATTGTCTCAGCAAAATTGGATATGACTCAAGAGGTGAAATTGATCAATATTTTGAAGCATCATAATAAAGCTATTTCCTGGTGCATTACCGATATTCATGGTATAATTTCATCTTTTTGCATGCAAGCAATCGATAGAACCATAAAGGTGATTGAATGAGAGAATGGAAGAGGTCATTAAGAAAAAAATCATTAAGTGGCTTGATGTTGGAATCACTTATTCTATTATGATATTATGTGGCCGAGTTCAATTCATTTCATTCCAAAGAAACGTGACATTATTGTTGTAAGCAATGATAATGACTAGTTGATTCCTACACGCATCCCTACGTGCCAGCGTGTATGTATGGATTATCATAAGCTTAATGCTGCATGATGCTTGTCGAATAGTGATGCAATTTAAAACAAGTATACACATCGAATCAAGTAATAAAGTGATAGAGTAGAGTGTTAAACCCATGAGGATTGGATCAATAACTACGAATTTATCAAACTTAAGAATGTTTGTGCAAGTAATGGTTGTTGTTGATTTATCAAAACTAAAAACAATTAAAATAATGGTAGCTATGATCAAGACAAATATATGCTACGACAAATAACAAATAATTATGGAAGATGGGTTTATTGCTAATGATATATGCTTAATTACTCATTTCAATGCTATAGCAACTGGAAATACATGTCTGTGTAAACCGTTAACATCTTTATCTACTCGACAGGATTTTCTAATGAACTTCTGACTCTCTCGATGCCTAGACGTTAAAAATATTGGAGATAAGGTAATACATGTCTACGTGAACCCTAACAACTCTATTATTTGTTTAAGAAATCCCTTTTAGTTGTTGAAGCCCTAAGCTTATGTCTATGCCGGATTAAGGCTAAGTTAATAGCTTAGCTCATTGTTCACATTTGTTTAACCTATCTCTCTTGATATTAAGCCACAAATCTATAGTTAAAAGGCATCTATCGATAGTTCTTACAATAACAACACATGAAGAACGATGAACAAAACAGATAAAGGGAAACTGTAACACCCCAAATCCTAGCTTAGAAGTATTGGAATTAAATTGATTAAGTCAATAGCTTAATTGAATTAAGAATTAAGTTAAATTGATTTATTAAGGGCCTAATTGAAAGAATGTATAAAACAAGTGATCAATTTAGAAGTGACTACATTGAATTAAAAGAGAAAGATTGAGATTGCATGATAAATAGCATGAATCTCTTATTTGCCCTTGACTAATCACATGATTAGTAACTAATCCAGGGATAATTTAGACAAAATACAATTCCAATAACATGGATGTGTTGTTGTCATCTTTCCCATTATCCCTATGTTGGCCGATTATAGAGAGAAAGAAAAGTGAGAGAGAAAGCTTGAAATTCAGCCATTGAAGAAAGGATTTTAGCTTGCATGTGTACTGATTTTCCAAGGAAATTAAGCAAGAAGCAAAGTAAGTATAGTTTTTCTTGTGTTTAATTGAATAGGCAACTATCCTGTTCAAATTGGACTATTTTTGATGATTATTGATGAATTATACATTGTATATGTTGTTAGGTGATTATATGGTTGTTGAATCATGCTAAATTGAAGAATGAAACTAGGTACAAGGCTGGAAATTATGTGTTCATGCTAGTATAACAAACCTAGGTTGCTAGAAATTGTATTGTGTAGTTAAAGTGGAAATTGAATGATTTGAATATGAAATTGAGCTAAGAAAATAATGAATTGATGATTATCATGAATAGGTAATGTAAAGAAGAGGTTAAACAAATTGAGTTGTAGGTAAACAATGCTGGAAATTGAAGATAAAAGCATGAACATAGTTAAGTAACATAGAAACTGTTTTGTAGTATTGAAATTGAGTAAACATGCAAGATTAGGCTTTGTAATCAACTTGCCCTGTTTTGACAGCCTTGTTTAATGAACTAACATGGACCTAACATGTTTAGAATGTCATATGAAATGACTTATACGGCCAAGACATTGGTTAAAATGGATTAAAGGCATTAAAATACGAATAGATGCAATCTGCGCAGAATTGCTTTGTTCTGGGCAGTCACTATGAAAATTCACCAAAAATTGTATAGTTTGAATTCAGGGCTGAAATTTTAATGACACGATCTTTTGAATGTCTATTTTCATTAGGTGAAAACAGAATTGAAAACTGGGTCCTATTCTGAAAACTGTAAATAGGTATTGCTGGACAGTGCAAACTGTCCAGGCAGTGTAAATGACCTGTCTTTGAACAATAAACTGTATTAATTGGCTAAGAAATAAAATTCAAGTCTTACATGGTCTTATATGAAATTTTGTAATATTTCCAACGGTGTATAGCAATTGAAATTCTGACGTACAGATTAAAAGATATGGCCATTTTAAGGGACAATGTGCAACTGCCAGCAGCAGTGTCCTGGGCAGTTTGGGACTGTCTTTGCACCTAGTAAGAAACTGTTTCCAAAATAGTTTTGGTACATTGTAATCTGTCCAATTATTTATTAAAATGAAGTAATAACAATGTGAAGATGAATTGGTATGAAATGCTTAAAAAGAAGCATAAAAACAGTAGCTAAATGTTAGGTAAAATGTAGTAACATTACTACTTTGATTGTATGATTTTATGTGCTTGTTTTGATGATATGTGCATATGATATGCTTGCTAGATCAAGGGCAACAGATTGGGGAAGAAGAGGATAGGAGTGGACATCCCAAAGCTAGAGGCAAAGGGATTTGGATCCAAGATAGTTTAATTGCTAGGAGTATTGTGAGTGTAACTATCCTAGGGTTGGGACTTAGGTCCTAACCAACCTTGTTATTGCTTAAATGAAATGTTAATGCCATGTAACATGACTTAATGTATATTTGCCTAATTAAGGGAAGAATGGAATGTATGATAACATGATTGATGCCATGATCTTTGTGTTTACTTGGGTGTTAAGCAATTATGATCAAATGCTTGTCATGTGCATTGCTTATGCATAAGGTATGAATTGGCATGCTTGCTTGGAGAATAAGGTACGCACAATGCATACATATGCTTGTGTTTGTGAATGTATACATGGTTGATTGAATCAAATGGTATGGATAGTTATGTATTGGGAGTAAAGACTCCATAAGCCTAAGGGCTTGGCCTATGAATGACATATTGTTGAATTGAATCATGAAAAGAATAAAGCTTAATTGAATTGGATAATCAACAACCTTGGTAGCTAGTTTGATAGATAGGAGGGCATGCCTTAGAATATTGAGCTCATATTGGCACTACGGTGCATATTGGCACGACGGTACATATTGGCAGTTTGGTGCATATTGGCAGTTTGGTGCATATTGATAAGATTTGATTATCTAATAAGCTACTTACCAATGAATGTTGAAAGATGACTTAATGAACATTGCTTGTATTGTAAGAAACTTGTATGAACTTCCTTGCTTTGAAAGTAATGTATAAATGAATGGCTTTGTGTATGAATGCCTAATTAGTGATTAGAGTTTTGATTTCTTGTCACCTAAGCATGATGATCAAATGGTACATGTGTATTATGATGTATGTTACATGTCTTCTAAGCAAGGTGTTTGAATGATATGCTATGATTACATGATGAATGTTGCTATGATTGAAAGGGTGATAAAATTTGCCTATGTTCTCCTCTATTCAATTCGAGTGGTACATGGTCTTTGATGATAGTCTTGATTCCTTGGATTATATGTAAACTTGGACTTATGATTTGAAATTGACTAGATTTAGAATTACCTCACTAAGTACATAACTTGCACTTACCACTCTTCTCTTCCTTCTTCCCAAATAGATTAAAGAATAATTCAAGAGGATATCTTGGGTTTGAAGCAAGTTTAAAAGTATGAATCCATACTCTTTATGTACTCCTAGTTTGGTGGTACTAGATTTTGTTTTAGGTAGCCTGGATCATGCATTTTGTGATGACGTTGAGACAAAGTTTATGTATTGTTTTGATGGGTCTATCATGTAATCAAGTTGAATGATTTAAGCTATGTATATGACTTGGTTGATGTGTATATAAGACTATGCTGCGCAAAATGGTAAAATTTTCACATTGATGGTTGAATCCTTATTTCATTCGAACTATAGATTAAGATGGTATGTTCATGCAGTTGATCCTATGTATGTTAACATGATTCGACAACATAGAGACTAAGGCCAAGGTATGTTCAATCATGCATTAATAACGTAATAACCAAATATGCTATGAAATGTGATGACTTAAGTGTAAAGAAATAATTGAATTGTATTTAGAGAATACCATTTGATACATGTATGGGGGGCTAAAATGATGCATTGTAGCCAAAGAGTTGAAGCTGTTTTATAAGTCTGGAATTTCAGCCGACTTGCATCGAATTTTCGGATGGGATCCGGGCACTTACGAGTCTACATGTCTTCTTCAAACATATTCTCTGTCTCTTAGCTTTCCAACGCATCTTGGAACGCATCAATCCGACATCGGGAGCTCAAGTTATGTTCATTTTAGTGAAGACTGTGCGAGCAGAAATCTCTATACGATTTTATCACGGGAAATATTATTTATAACGAATTTTCAATAATTTTATTGATTATTTGTACTTAAATTTAATCTAGGATTCTTTATGAAGATATTTAGATGATTTAGGATTAGATTTGTTATTTATTTATTAGTTTTTTAGGTTAGATAAAATATGTTTATTTATTTTATTATTATCTTTATTTTTCCTTATTTAAGTTGAACTTTTCATTTGTAGCCTATTTAAAGGCATATTTGCTTCACTAATAAGAACAAAATCATGAATCTATGAGTTGCAAAAACCTTTGGACATGGGCCATTTTATTTTCAAGGTAGATAGATTTGCCTTGTTATTTTTCGTATTAGAAGTCTTCTTCTACATAAGTTCGTCAAGTTCTTGTGATGAAGATCATCTTCACACACTTGCTTGCCTAGGTAATTGCATCTAGGAGGGTGGGTTAGAGCCGCTTGAGGTTGCTTGCTTAGATAATCGCGTCTAAGAGGGTGCCGAGGACAAAATATCCTACAACATCTATCTCGTCACCATCCATTCATCGGAGAGATTTGTGCCGTTTGCAGGTGTTTGCCTATTCAATTGCGATTAGGAGGGTGCTAAGGACAAATCTATCCAACACCGCCACCATCAAATTCATCCTATCTCGTTTTCTACATCAAGATCATGCTTTATTATCGGTTTGCTAAATTTGGAGTTTGGGGTTTTCTCGGATCATATTAGTGAGTTTGCTAGATTAATTGTGATCTAGAGGGTTCCTAGATTTTGAGGTAATTCTTGTATCCTAGATTCCGTATCAATTGGTAATCAGAGCCTTGGTTTAGGTGTTTGAAACAATTATCTTTTACTGTTGTTTTAGTAGTTGAGAAAAAAGAAAAAATATATAATTCTCTATATAGATCCTAATTTTAATATTTCATTCCTGGAGACATCTCAAGAGACTTGAAGGTTGTGGTCAACAACTCTTAAGATTCGGGACGAATCATTTTCAACAGGGGGAGAATGATACATGTATGGGGGCTAAAATGATGCATTGTAGCCAAAGAGTTGAAGCTGTTTTATAAGTCTGGAATTTCATCCGACTTGCATCGAATTTTCGGGTGGGATCCGGGCATTTCTGAGTCTACATGTCTTCTTCAAACATATTCGTCTGTCTCTTAGCTTTCCAACGTGTCTTGGAATGCATCAATCCGACATCGGGAGCTCAAGTTATGTCCATTTTAGTGAAGACTGTGCAAGCAGAAATCTCTATACGATTTTATCACGGGAAATATTATTTATTACGAATTTTCAATAATTTTATTCATTATTTGTACTTAAATTTAATCTAGGATTTTTTATGAAGATATTTAGATGATTTAGGATTAGATTTGTTATTTATTTATTAGTTTTTTAGGTTAGATAAAATATGTTTATTTATTTTATTATTATCTTTACTTTTCCTAATTTAAGTTGAACTTTTCATTTGTAGCCTATTTAAAGGCATATTTGCTTCACTAATAAGAACAACATCATGAATTTATGAGTTGCAAAAACCTTTGGACATGGGCCATTTTAATTTCAAGGTAGATAGATTTGCCTTGTTATTTTTTGTATTAGAAGTCTTCTTCAACATATGTTTGTCAAGTTCTTGTGATGAAGATCATCTTCACACTCTTGCTTGCCTAGGTAATTGCGTCTAGGAGGGTGGGTTAGAGCCGCTTGAGGTTGCTTGCTTAGATAATCGCGTCTAAGAGGGTGCCGAGGACAAAATATCCTACAACATCTATCTCGTCACCATCCATTCATCGGAGAGATTCGTGCCGTTTGTAGGTGTTTGCCTATTTAATTGCGATTAGGAGGGTGCTAACAACAAATCTATCCAACACCGCCACCATCAAATTCATCCTATCTTGTTTTCTACATCAAGATCATGCTTTATTATCGGTTTGCTAAATTTGGAGTTTGGGGTTTTCTCGGATCATATTAGTTAGTTTGCTAGATTAATTGTGATCTAGAGGTTTCCTAGATTTTGAGGTAATTCTTGGATCCTGGCTTCCGTATCACCATCGATGTTCGAATAGGATGAATGAAGATGTAATAAGATGTAAATTGTATGCTTTGTAATGATCATGTTAAATGATTGAATAAGTAGTTACTTAGGATGTAAGCAAGCTAGTTAAAACATGTTTGGAAACTACATTGTATCAATCGAATAAGGTTTATGGAATTGAAATAAAAATGAAAGTGAGATCATGTTTAGAAGTGACCTATTGTTATGTATATCACTTGAGTTGTTGCTTGAAGGTTGTATGTGATTTGAATGGTTATGGTAACTTAAGTTATAAGCATGAAAGGGAACAAAATGGTACCTAAATTATCATGTTATGTGTGTTGATGATTGCTTAATGTGGTTGCTTGTATTAATTTTATGTTGAAAGGTTTAGAGTTTCGGTTTCTTGCCCAACAAGACAAGTATCCCGAGGTTACTTGTTTGACAAGTAACCTATCAATCGCTTTATTTTCGTTCCGATAACGCTCTAGAACCAGGTTACGGCTAACCCGGGGATAGGGTGTTACATTTATTGGTATCAGAGCTTTTTGGTTGATTCAGTAAGCTCATTTGCATCATATAGGATATGTGCCACCTAGGAGACTTGATATAAACTTGTGTTGTTACTTAAATGTGTAAATATGATAATTAAGACACTATTTGTTCTGATTGAATTAGAATGTCAGAAACAAGATTGGGCCAGGATAATGAAAGTCCCGTTGGCTCCTCGAACGAAGGAGATATTGTAAGAATAGAACAGAACCCACCTCAACAGCAAGCTCAACATCGAGCTCAGGCTGCTGCTCAACAAAAAGCTCCTGCTATCAATCATGTGCTGCAAGAATGCCTTACAAGTATGAAAGAGATGTTCAATCATCTTGTAACTGTCCTAAAACAAGATCATCCTCCTACTGTTACTGTGCCAAACCGAGCCCCTATTGACAAGCTGGCTCAACATCGGGCATATACCTTCACTGGCACTGATGAGGCTAATTCATAAGTAGCCGAGTACTGATTAGAGGCCACTACTCGTATTCTGACGAAACAATTGCCATGTCCCGAGGAACATAAACTCGAATGTGCCATCGCTTTGTTGGCAGACGAAGCACTAAGCTAGTGGGAAACCACTACTCTAAAGGCTCCTGCAACATCTATTACGTGGAAATTCTTCATTGATGAGTTCAAGAAGAAGTATATCAGCGAGCAGTATCTGGTCGAGCGCCAAAAATGATTTTTGTATCTCAAACAAGCTGGCTGACCTATCGAGCAATATGTGAGCGACTTTTGTAATTATTACAAGTATGGGTCAGAATATATCAAAATCTAGACCGACAAGTGCCAAATGTTCATCGACAGGTTAAATGATGAATTAAGCCCGATATTCACTGCTCTGGGTATTATCGACTTCCAGAATCTAGTAAACTGGGCCATTGCTACTAAGGCGAAGATGAAAGCCTCAGAAAGATGCAAGAGCGGACAGTCCTGGAAAGACAAACTACCTAGGAACGATGATAAGCCACACTAGCAATCAAAGAAGTCCAAACATTCTAAGGGACACTCTTCGAATTATACCCCTAATCAAAAGAGTGGTTATATTTCGAAACCTCAAACGGTTGTAAAGACTTTAGCCTCGGTTGTTTCTGTTGATAGCACGAGGAATCAGGCTAAAGCTACTCAATATCCACTTTGCAAGTTCTGTCAGAAGCATTATACTGGCCAGTGCCGAGTTCAATAGAATTTATGCTTCTCATGTGGAGCCTCTGATCATTACATTCGGGATTGTCCTCAGAATCCCAACAAGGCTTTGAATCGAGCTTCTACAATTGCTAGCTCAGCTCCTTCAAATCGAAATAAGTCACCCATACAAGCTCAGTCCAGGAATCAGGGGAAATAGAAGGGCCCCTATTCAAATGCTCAACTCATCAGGAATCTCGAGCCCCTGCTCGTATGTACCACATTTGTGGTAAAGATGATGAAGAAGCTCTCAATGTTATTGCATGTACCGTTGAGTTAA
Source organism: Hibiscus mutabilis (assembly GCA_019671005.1). Classification (NCBI taxonomy): domain Eukaryota; kingdom Viridiplantae; phylum Streptophyta; class Magnoliopsida; order Malvales; family Malvaceae; genus Hibiscus; species Hibiscus mutabilis. Next base: position 39,827,625 of record CM033712.1, on the reverse strand, counting down.
ATTCCAATCCTATTTATGCTTTAATTGATTCAGGATCTACCCATTCATTTGTTTGTTCTACCTTGATCAACAAGTTACAATTGAAATATCCCATTTCCTATTGATCTATATGTACTACCTTATTGTGAATTTGATTTGATTCTGGGGTTAGATTGGTTGAGTAAGCACGAGGCCTGGGTAGATTGCCAAAATCGAAGATTGTATCTCTAGGTTTAGGGAAAGAATCCATTCTCTTAATAGACAATAAACCAACTTCAATCTTTGCTAAGATGATCCTTCAAGATGAAATTGAATTCGGTTAGCCTAGCATGCCTGTTGTTTCTAAATTCACTGATGTTTTTCCGAGGAACTCCCTGGTGTCCCTCCGACCAGAGAAGTAGAGTTCGGGATAGAAGTTTAGCCTTGAACAGCTCCGGTGTCCATTGCACCCTATAGAATGGCACCTGTTGAGTTGAAAGAATTAAAGAAGCAACATCAGGAGTTACAAGATAAATGTTTCATACGGCGTAGCACTTCTCCTTGGGGTGCACCGGTTTTGTTTGTAAAGAATAAAGACGGGACTATGCGGCTTTGTATTGATTACCATCAGTTAAACAAGCTCGCCATCAAGAATCGGTATCCCTTGCCCAGAATTGAAGATCTTTTTGATCAACTTAGGGATGCTGCTATATTTTCTAAGATCGACCTTTGATCGGGGTACTATCAGATGAAAGTGAAAGAACAAGACAACCTTTCGTACTCGATATGGCCATTTCGAATTCCTTGTAATGCCATTCGGGTTAACGAATGCTCCGACTGCTTTCATGGATCTCATGAATCAGGTATTCAAGCCCTATCTTGACAAGTTTGTGGTCGTATTCATCGACGACATTTTGGTGTACTCTCAGAATAAGGAGGCACATACTGAACACCTTCGAATTGTCTTGCAAACACTCCGAGAACATCAATTGTATGCCAAGTTCTCCAAATGTGAATTCTGGTTACCAGAAGTTTCTTTCCTTGGCCATGTTATCTCGGCTAAAGGAATTAAAGTCGATCCGAGTAAGATTTAGTCTATTCTGAATTAGAGACCTCCGAAGAATGTAAGCGAGGTCTGAAGCTTTCTCGATTTATCCAGGTATTACAGAAGATTTGTTAAGGGCTTTTCCTCTATTGCCGCAAGTCTTAACAAGCTTACTTGCAAAGATATGCCTTTTTTTTGGTCGAAGAGCCAACAATGAAGCTTTGATCAACTTAAGCAAGCTCTGGCTCATGCCCCGGTACTCATCCAACTAGAATCGAGCAAAGAATTCACTGTTTACAGTGATGCTTCTCATCTAGGACTTTGTTGTCTCTTGATGCAAGATGGGAAGGTAATTGCTTATGCTTCAAGGCAACTGAAGCCACACGAGTTTAATTATCCAACACACGATCTGGAATTAGCAGCTATCGTGTTTGCCCTCAAGATATGGAGACACTATCTATACGGGGAGAACTACAATCTATTTACCGATCACAAAAATCTCAAGTATCTCCTAACACAGAAGGACTTGAATCTGAGACAACAGAGATGGCTCGAATTGCTTAAGGACTACGATTTGGTTATCGACTACCATCCGGGAAAAGCAAACGTAGTTGCTGACGCCTTTAGTTGTAGACCATACTCGGGTAATTCCTAAATCTAGAATTCTGATTAAATTCAATTGAATTGTGCCTTCTATTGTTTTGCAAACCATGAAATTAGAGCTTTCTTAAGCTCAAGTCATTATTCGAACATTTCTTGAAATACAAGTAACCTATTCGAATAAGAATTGTGCTTAAAATGCTTATAACCATTAAAAACGAATCTTTCTTAGCTTGTAAGAAAGCATTTGAACAATGCCTTGTTATACAAGGAACAATTTGAACAGTGTCTTGCACTACAAGAAATATATCGAAATCCATTCTAATGACTTTGTCAATGCTTTCGTAGCTACTACGGCTATCAATGCTCATTTCTGACTATCCAAGAGCCGAAAATTTCTGTCTGAACTTCAAGTTCAATCTGATTTCATTTTGAGGATCAAAGAACTTCAACAAGTTGATCCAGATCTTCAGAAGATCATGCTTAAGCTTACTTCTGAGTCAAGTTTCCACTTCTCCCTAAAGTCAAATGGACTCCTCTATTTCAAAGATAGAGTTCGTGTTCCTAACTTGAAGAATTAAAACAATAAATGTTAAAAGAAGCACACCAAAGTTCTTTCTCGATCTACTCTGGATCGATTAAGATGTATAAGGACCTGAAGCAACTATACTGGTGGCCTGGCACGAAGCCTGCAATCACGGACTTCGTATCGAAGTGCCTCACATGTCAAAGAGTCAAAACTGAGCATCAGGTCCCTACTGGATTGCTTCAACCCATTGAACTTCCCCAGTGGAAGTGGGATCGAATTACTATAGACTTTGTCACCGATATTCCTTCTACACCAAGAAAGATTGATGTTGTATAGGTGATTGTTGATAGATTCACTAAATCTACTCACTTCATCCCTGTTCGTATGAACATGATCTTGGAAACCCTTGCCAATCTGTACATTCGTGAAGTGATTTGATAACACGGTGTACCTACAACAATTATCTCTGATCGTGATCCTCGATTCTGGGATTCTCTATAGAAAGCTCTAGGAGCTAAAGTACATCTTAGTACGGCCTTTCATCCTAAATTGGATGGCCAATCTGAGAGAATCATTTATGTATTGGAACATATGCTTAGAGCCTGTGTTATTGACTTCGGGAAGAATTAGGAGAAATCCTACCCCTTGTAGAGTTTGCCTCTAACAATAGCTACCAATCTTCTATTCAAATGGCACCATTTGAAGCTCTATATGGTAGAAGATGTAAAACTCCATGCTGGTCTGAATTGGGAGAAAACAAAGTATTGGGACCTCAATTACTTCGGGAAACCGAAGAACAAATCAAGATCATTCATGATCGGTTAAAGGCAACTTTCAATAGACAGAAAGCGTATGCTAATTTGAAAAGAAGAGATATCCAGTATGCTATTGGAGACAAAGTCTTCCTAAAGGTCTCACCTTGGAAGAAAGTGCTCAGATTTGGAAGAAAAGGTAAGCTCAGCCCCCGATACATCGGACCATTTGAAGTTATTGAAAGAATTGGTCTAGTAGCCTATCGATTAGCTCTTCCCAGAGAATTTGATAGAATACATAATGTATTCCATGTTTCAATGCTCAAAAGGTATCGATCTGATCCTTCACACGTTCTTGAGCCAGAAGAAGTTGAATTGAATCCCAATTTGTCCTACGAAGAAGAACCTATTCAGATTCTTGACGGGAAGTAAGAAAGCTTCGGAACAAGATTGTTCCTCTTGTTAAGATCTTATGGAGAAATCATAAGGTGGAAGAAGCTACCTGGGAATCTGAAGAAGTCATGAGGAAGCAATATCCTCACCTATTTAATTCAGGTAAATTCGAGGACGAATTTAATTTAAGGGGGGAGAATTCTAACACCCCAAATCCTAGCTGAGAAGTATTGGAATTAAATTGATTAAGCCAATAGCTTAATTGAATTAAGAATTAAGCTAAATTGATTTATTAAGGGCCTAATTGAAAGAATGTATAAAACAAGTGATCAATTTAGAAGTGACTACATTGAATTAAAAGAGAAAGATTGAGATTGCATGATAAATATCATGAATCTCTTATTTGCCCTTGACTAATCACATGATTAGTAACTAATCAAGGGACAATTTAGACAAAACACAATTCCAATAACATGGATGTGTTGTTGTCATCTTTCCCATTAAACCTATGTTGGTCGATTATAGCGAGAAAGAAAAGTGAGAGAGAAAGCTTGAAATTCAGCCATTTAAAAAAGGATTTTAGCTTGCATGTGTAGTGATTTTCCAAGGAAATTAAGCAAGAAGCAAAGTAAGTATAGTTTTTCGTGTGTTTAATTGAATAGGCAACTATCTTGTTCAAATTGGACTGTTTTTGATGATTATTGATGAATTATGCATTGGATATGTTGTTAGGTGAATATATGGTTGTTGAATCATGCTAAATTGAAGAATGAAACTAGGTACAAGGCTGGAAATTATGTGTTCATGCTAGTATAACAAACCTAGGTTGCTGGAAATTGTATTGTGTAGTTAAAGTGGAAATTGAATGATTTGAATATGAAATTGAGCTAAGAAAATAATGAATTGATGATGATCATGAATAGATAATGTAAATAAGAGGTTAAGCAAATTGAATTGTAGGTAAACAATGCTGGAAATTGAAGATAAAAATATGAACATAGTTAAGTAACATAGAAACTGTTTTGTAGTATTGAAATTTAGTAAACATGCAAGATTAGGCTTTGTAATAAACTTGGCCTGTTTTGACAGCCTTGTTTAATGAACTAACATGGACCTAAAACGTTTATAATATCATATGAAATGAATTATAGGGCAAAGACATTGGTTAAAATGGATTAAAGGCATTAAAATGTGAATAGATGCAATATGCCCAGAATTGCTCTGTTCTGGGCAGTCAGTTTGAAAATTCACCAAAAATTGTATAGTTTGAATTCAGGGATGAAATTTTAATGAAATGATACTTAGAATGTCTATTTTCATTAGGTGAAAACAGAACTGAAAACTGGGTCCTATACTGAAAACTGTAAATAGGTATTGCTGGACAGTGCAAACTGTCCGGGCAGTGTAAATGTCCTATCTTTGAACAATAAACTGTATTAATTGGCTAAGAACTAAAATTCAAGTATTACATGGTCTTATAGGAAATTTTTTAAGCTTTCCAACGGTGTATAGAAATTGAAATTCCAACGTACGGATTAAAAGATATGGCCATTTTAAGGGACAGTGTGCAAACTGCCAGGCAGCAGTGTCCTGGGCAGTTTGGGACTGTTTTTGCACCTAGTAAGAAACTGTTTCCAAAACAGTTTTGGGACATTGTAATCTGCCCAATTATGTATTAAAATGAAGTAATAACAATGTGAAAATGAATTGGTATGAAATGCTTAAAAAGAAGCGTAAAACAGTAGCTAAATGTTAGGTAAAATGTAGTGACATTACTACTTTGATTGTATGACTTTATGTGCTTGTTTTGATGATATGTGCATATGATATGCTTGCTAGATCAAGGGCAGCAGATTGGGGAAGAAGAGGATAGGAGTGGACATCCCAAAGCTAGAGGCAAAGGGATTTGGATCCAAGATAGTTGAATTGCTAGGAGTATTGTGAGTGTAACTATCCTAGGGTTGGGACTTAGGTCCTAACCAACCTTGTTGTTGCTTAAATGAAATGTTAATGCCATGTAACATGACTTAAAGTATATTTGGCTAATTAAGGGAAGAATGAAATGTATGATAACATGTTTGATGCCATGATCTTTGTGTTTACTTGGGTGTTAAGCAATTATGATCAAATGCTTGTCATGTGCATTGCTTATGCCTAAGGTATGAATTGGCATGCTTGCTTGGAGAATAAGGTACGCACAATGCATACATATGCTTGTGTTTGTGAATGTATACATGGTTGATTGAATCAAATGGTATGGATAGTTATGTATTGGGAGTAAAGACTCCATAAGCCTAAGGGCTTGGCCTATTAATGGCATATTGTTGAATTGATTCATGAAAAGAATAAAGCCTAATTGAATTGGATAATCGACAACCTTGGTAGCTAGTTTGATAGATAGGAGGGCAGGCCTTAGAATCTTGAGCTCATATTGGCACTACGGTGCATATTGGCACTTCGGTGCATATTGATAAGATTTGATTATCTAGTAAGCTACTTACCAATGAATGTTGAAAGATGACTTAATGAACATTGCTTGTATTGTAAGAAACTTGTATGAACTTCCTTGCTTTGAAAGTAAGGTATAAATGAATGACTTTGTGTATGAATGCCTAATTGGTGATTAGAGTTTTGATTTCTTGTCACCTAAGCATGATGATTGAATGGTACATGTGTATTATGATGTATGTTACATGTCTTCTAAGCAAGGTGTTTGAATGATATGCTATGATTACATGATGAATGTTGCTATAATTGAATGGGTGATATGTGAAATTTGCCTATGTTCTCCTCTATGCAATTCGAATGGTACATGGTCTTTGATGATAGTCTTGATTCCTTGGATTATATGTAAACTTGGACTTATGCTTTGAAATTGACTAGATTTAGAGTTACCTCACTAAGTACATAACTTGTACTTACCACTCTACTCTTCCTTCTTCCTAAACAGATTAAAGAATACTTCAAGAGGATATCTTGGGTTTGAAGCAACACTTGAAGCAAGCTTTAAAAGTATGAATCCATACTCTTTATGTACTTCTACTTTGGTGGCACTAGATTTTGTATTACGTAGCCTTGATCATGCATTTTGTTACGATTTTGTATTACTTAGGATGTAAGCAAGCTAGTTAAAACATGTTTGGGAACTACATTGTATCAATCGAATAATGTTTATAGATTGAAATAAAAATGAAATTGAGATCATGTCTAGAAGTAATCTATTGCTATGTATATCACTTGAGTTGTTGCTTGAAGGTTGTATATGATTTGAATGATTATGGTAACTTAAGTTATAAGCATGAAATGGAACAAAATGGTACCTAAACTAGCATGTTATGTATGTTGATGATTGCTTAATGTGGTTGCTTGTATGAATTGTACGTTGAAAGGTTTAGAGTTTTATTACTTGCACAACAAGACAAGTATCCCGAGGTTACTTGTTCGACAAGTAACCTATCAATCGCTTTGTACCAGGTTACAACTAACTCGGGAATGGGTGTTATAGAAATAAACTATAGCCTTAAAATAAAGTATTCGAAACATAAATTCCTAGAAAGCAATAAACCCAAATAAAGTATTTAGCTCATGTCTGAGCCTAAAATATCCATAATAAAAAAATAAAAGTACGACAATTTATCAAGCAAGGGATAGAAAAGGGCCAAGTGTCATCGATGATCTTCCTTTGTGCTATCCAATTGTTGCTGTAGGCCTCCCACTTCTTCTGCCTCTCTCGATGGTTTTTGTCTAGTGGAGATTCCTTTAACTTTGAATCTGGTGGTTCTCTGATAGCTAAAGACTAAGGTTGTTGTCTAAAATTGAGCTCTTTTGAATTTTTGTCCAAGTCTTCCTTATATAGGTGGTGAAACTAGGGTTTGTAACCCTAAAGCGCGCGCAGCCTCATTAAAGAGGGCCAGTGATTTCCCACTATCTTTTAATGTTCTGTATCTAGGAGAAAGTCAACATAGGTTAAAGCTGATTTGTCTCCAACTCTTTTTTTGCCTCGTCAATTCTAGCAGATAGATCTGCTACTCATTCGCTCCAGCATTACTCAAGCATCCACTAGTTTCCTACGCATGGACCCAAAACACTACATTTTCCATAAAACACCAAAATATATAACATTTAAGCATAGACAATGTATCTCCCTATCTACATGCAAACTATAGGCAAATCTATCCTAAATGCAACTAAATGAGCTTGAAAACACACAAAAGACAAGTAAAGAGGGTATGCAATATAGGTCATTTACACACTCGTCACCGCCACAAGGAAAGATCATTTTCCACTACCTTTCGTTGATCAAGTCTTTGATAGGCTTGCTGGCAAGGCTTATTAATGTTTTCTTGATAGCTATTCTGATTACAACCAGATTGCAATTATGCCGGAGGATCAGGAGAAAACAAATTTTACCTGCCCCTTTGGTACGTTTGCTTGTCGTCGTATGCCTTTTGGTCTTTCCAACGCACCAGCTACATTTCAAGGATGCACGATGGTAATTTATATGATATGATTGAAAACTCTTTAGAGGTATTTATGGATGAATTTTCGTTTTATTGAACTAACTTTGATCATTGCATCGACAATTTGGAGAGAGTTTTTTAGCAATGTGTAGACTCACATCTTGTATTTTATTGGGAAATATGTCATTTCACGGTAAATGATGGCATTTTGTTAGGCCACTGACGATTCATTTGTAATTTTTTAAAAATTGTAAAGCCTTTATGCTTATTATTGGACCAAAATCAGAATTTTCTCTTTAATGATGCATGTTTGGATGCATTTATTCAAATAAAAAAGTAGGTAGTGAACGTATCAATTCTCGCTATGCCAAATTGGTCTCAACCTTTTGAAGTACTATGTGACGCAATCGGCTTTTTGGTTGGTATTGTTCTCAAGGAAAAAAATATGAGATATTTCATGTTTTCTATTATGCCAGCAAAACTCTTAGAGACGAAGTTTTTGGCGGCAATCGTTAGGCCACAGACGATTCATTCGTAATAGATATTTCATGTTATCTATTATGCCAGCTTTTTGAAGTACTATGCCAGCAAAACTCTTACAGGAAAAAATATGAGGTATTTACTATAAAACCATAGAAAAAGAGTTGTTGGTGGCAATCATTGCTTTTGACAAGTTTTGTTCATATCTTGTTGGCATAAAAGTTATGGTATTTACTGACCACTTGGTGTTAAGATATCTTTTTGCAAAGAATATGTAAAAACGAGACTTATACAACGGATCGTACTCTTGCAAGAGTTTGACATCGAGATAAAAGATCGTAAAGTTTCAAATACCAAGTTGTAGATCGTATTTATAGACGAAATTTGGCAGCAAAGATGAAAATAAAGTTCAAATTATTGATGCATTCCCAGACGAGAAGTTATTCCATGTGGATGTAGATCCTTGGTATGTAGCTATTCTCAATTATTTAGTATGTGGAAAAACTCCCTCGGTGTCACAAGCCATAAAAAGCTAGATCTATTTCCAAAGATGCTCATAACTTTGCAAAACTATGTGATCATTTTCAACGCACAAGATCTATTTCCATACGTAATGAAATGCCACAACAACCAAATATGAAGGGCAAGTTGTTTGATGTGAGGGGTCTAGATTTCATGGGACCATTCAAAAACTCCTTTGGTAATCTCTATATTTTGGTAGTTGTTGATTATGTTTCTAAATGGGTTAAAGTTGTTGCAGTTCCTAAAAATGATGCAAAAACACTGCTCAAATTCTTTTACAAGCATATACTCGCTCAGTTTGGAACTCCAAAGGTGATGATTAAAGAGCAAGGAAAACATTTCTATTGCAACCAAGTGGCAGTTGCATTGAAAAGAGATGGTGTTAACCATAGACTTGCCACTACTTATCATCCTCAATCAAATGGGCAAGCTAAAATATCCAATCAAGCAATTAAAAACATTCGAGAGAAACTTGTGAATACAACTAGGAAGGATTGGTCTTCACAATTGGATGGTGCTCTATGGGCGCTTCGGACAACTTACAAAACACCTCTTGGGTCGTCACTGTATCAATTAGTCTTTGGGAAATCATGTCATTTGCATGTTGAATTAGAACACAATGCAATATGGGCCATTAAACAACTAAATATGGATTATGAAGCTGTTAGATGGAAAAGGATGATTGACCTTACTGAACATGAGGAGATTAAGTGTAATGCCTATGAAAATGAGTCAATTTACAAGGACATGTAATGTAACATCCCAAAATGTGGCTTAGAAGTTCATGACCAATCCATGCGAAAGTTGAATGGAATTAACATACCTTTGGAATAGAAATTTGAATGGATTTAAGGACTAAAAGAGAAGAATGAAAAGTAGACTTACTAATTTATGAAGGACCATTTTGAATATCTTGAAAAAGTGAGTGTTGCATGTAAAACTAAGGGAAAATCTAGGACTTGTACAAATGTCACTCTTGAGGGGAGACATGTGAGTGGAACCAGCTAGGTGGAAACAAACCATCAATTTCCATCTTCTTCCTCTCATAACCGAGACCAAAACAAATCTAGTGAGGGAAAGAGAGTGCAAACATGATTTTCAAGGATTTGAGCTTCAATCGGTAAATGCTTTGAGCCAAGAATTAGAAGATTTGAGAAGAAGGTGAGGCATTTTTCCTTTCTTCTTCTCAGACAAATTTTTGACGGCTTGATTTCAATATAATTGAATCATATTATTTCTAGAATTTTTGAAACTTACCATGCTTAGTGAAATATGTGTGTTTATGAGAAACACTGCACTTCGAATCATATCACGTTGTTGGAGAGATTATGCTTGAAATCGAATGATGATTTTTTAGATTGATGAAATTAATTGAACAACCTTGTAGCTTTGATTTAAAGATTGTTTTTGGAGTTGTTGAATGAGGAAAATAGAAGAGTTTTGCTTATATGTTTACATGTATGAAACTAGAACTGTTTTGCATAAATTTGAGTCTTTGTGGGCTGATTCGTATGTGTATTTGTAGATATATGCAATTGAGGTTGATTTTGTAAACATGTTTGTGTCCTAGTAGACTATTTTTGCACATACATAAGAATATATGCTTAAGGGACTATTTTGAAGGCTAATAGACTGATAAGTGTTCAAAAGTACTATTTTTCTTACCCTTTTTTACTCATATTATTGTTAGACTTAGGCTCATATTAGTTGCATAATTAGCCATTCATGCATTAATCCATGTTTCCTTCCATCGTTTAGCTTGATTACATAACTTGGTAGTTTTTGTGGGAAAAGATGCTGCTTTGGTGTGTTTTGTGTGTATGTGCAGGATCACTTGCCAAAGCAAGGCTAGAGCTAGTTGCTAGGGTAATGCATGAAGGAGATGCCGAGCTAGTTGCCAGAGCAATGCATGAAGGAGACGCCGAGCCAGTTGCCAGGGCAATTGTCGACAAAGAGCAAGGGTGATATGGTAGTCGAAATTGATGACTAAACAAGCCCAAGATGACGTGGAGCAAAGCCCAATCCCAAAGGAATTTGATTTCCATGAAGAGATTAAAGAAGAATTAAATTCCAAGAAGATAGGAGAAGTTCTAGTAGGAATATAATTATAATAAAGAATTATATTCTTTAAAGATAATTTAATTCCAACTTAACTTCCTCCTCAAATAAGGACTTTGACCTAGCCCTATAAATAAGAGGGAGATTTCGACAACTCAAGAGAGAGCAAGAGAGGGGAATTTCGACAACTCCAAGGAAGACAAGAGGAAAGAATTTTCGACAAACATCTAGGGCAAGGAGGATTTCGACAAGCCTCCTTCTTCATCATTTTATTTCTTGTTCGATTGGGTTCATGCTAGGGATTATTTATCTTGTGTTTCTTTGGAACCTAGCCATGAACTAAATCTATTTGGCTATGGTTATTGTGTTTTGTGGTTGTGAGAAACTATTGGTTTTTGTTTAGGTAATAAGAGTTTGCACTTTTCTATTCAAGGTTTATTCCTTCTTGGTTCTTATTCTTGTTTGCGAGTGAATTGGGAGAGGATCTCGTAACTTCATCTATTTATCTAATATCGGGAGAGTTAGATTCAAGAAACGAATGAATATGATCTTTATTCAATCTATTGATGGGGAAGATTAATCCGGCTTAGGAATAAGTTAAGGATTTCAACGGCTAATATGAGCGCAAGATTGGTTGTTGTTCACCCTTGATTCACGCAGGGATGTATTATCAAGGCATGCACAAGTAGCTAGAGTTTCGACTTAGGGATAAGAAGAAACCATTGAAGAATGCTCTGCCGAACCTTGAAGGTTGCTTCCCGGACACCCAAGTAGTTGCCCAACTAGTCGCCTGGGCAACCATCGATTAGTTGCCAAGGCAACCCCGTTGTGCAAGTTGTTGCCACGGCAACCGAGTTGCCGTGCACTCTTTTACCAAGACGATCCAATCGGCTATCACACCTCAACTCACGATAACCTGGCCTATCTTTCTCTCATTTGATCTCATCTTTTCTTTTACTTTATTACTTTCTAGTTTAGTTATTAGTTAAACTCCTATAATCCTTTATTTGAGTTTTTACTTTTACATCGCAAGAGACTAGATTCTTGAAGTGGCACCAATTCCTGTGGAGACGATATCTTTTATACTATAACTTGCAACGTGTATACTTGCACAATTGCGTAGCACTTATTATGCGCAACTAGTTTTTGGTGCCATTGCCGGGGACTGGCAATAGCGACTTTCTTTTTATTTTCTTGCACTTTCTTTTTACTTTTCTTGTTTAAGATTCAAAGGGCTAACAAACTTTGGTTTTGCATTGGTATATGACCAGGCGAGACCGACTACACAGAATATCCCTTTGATCCGAAATCGAAGGAACCTTACAAAGACTTAGGCGAAGGATAAGAGTAGCAATGGCTAATCAAGAAGGCAATATGAATCAAGATGTTACAGCAGGAGGAGGAGTGATTCTTTGCTAAAGCAGTAACTATTCGAGACTATCTTGAAGAAGATCTTGATGGACTTAATCCAGGAGTTGTCGCACCGAAATTTAAGCCGACCACTTTGAGTTAAAAACGGTAATGTTTAATACGATCAACACAATTGGTCAATTTGGCGGCTCAACAATCGAAGATGATGCGGCAACATCTGAAATCTTTCCTCGAGATTTGTAACTCGTTCAAAATACACGGAGTCACCCCCGATGTCTTACGATTAAGATTATTCCCCTATTCACTGAGGGATAGGGCGAAAGCATGGTTGAATAGCATTCCTGCCGGATCAATAGCATCTTGGACCGATCTTTGTCGTGATTTCCTTGCTCGGTTTAATCCTACAAATTTGATTAATAAGCTTCGTAATGACATTACTTCTTTTCGGCAGGCAGATGATGAATCCATGTACGAGGCTTGGGAGCGATATAGAGAACTTCTACACAAATGCCCCCTACACGAATTCCCGGTGTGGACTCAAGTAACAATGTTTTACAACGCCGTGAATACACCAACAAGGATGATGCTAGATGCCTCGGCAAACGACATACTTCTAGATAAGTCACCGGAGGAAGCAATGCAAATTTTAAACAGGCTGGCCAAGAATAATTATCAATTCCCATCTACTAAAAGAGGAGGAGTTAGACGCCAAGCCACAATACATGAACTAGGATCATCATATTCAATTTCGGCACAATTGGCCACTTTAATCAAGATGGTCCAGAACATGCAAAAACCAAACAACACACTTGAGGTCAAGGTAATGGATTCTTTTTGTGAGTTATGTGGTGATAACCATGATTCTTCTAAATGTATGCTGAATCCGGAATCCAGCTTCTATGTGGGGAATTACAATCGGAACAACAATGTGGTGTCCAATACATACAATCCAGCTGGGAAGAAGCACCCAAATTTTTCATGGAGTAATGCCAACAATGCTCTAAACCAGAACAATCAAAATGCACAAGCATCGGGATTCCAGCAGAATATGTCACGGAAACAGTTGCCGCAGCAACAACCGACAACATCTAGTTCTTTGGAAAATTCTCTAAATGCTTTTATGATGAAAACTGAATCTTATATGGCTGAGAATAGTAATTTCATAAAAAAAAATGATGTTTTTATTAACATGACCGAGATGAGATTGCAAAATCAAGAGGTGGCAATCAAATCATTGCAAAATCAAGTCGGACAGTTTGCTCAAAATCTGAATACTAGACCGCAAGGAGGTTTACCTAGCGATACTGAAGTCGCAAGAGGAACTGGCCATGAGCAATGTAAGGCAATCACCACTAGAAGTGGCCAACAACTTAGAGAGGCTCAAACCCGCTCATCAAACAAAACTCCACAAAAAGATCAAGACGAACCTAGCGGCAAAGCCTCAGATGCTGAACCAGGAATTGCCTCGGCAACCGGCAATAAGCATGCCTCGGCAACCGATGATAAGGATGCTTCGGCAACTTGTGATAAGCATGCCTCGACAACCCCAGTTGATAATGCCTCGGCAACTCCAGTTGTCCCGGCAATGCCATAAATCAGGTTCCAAACCAATGAAAGGGTCGAAGATATCCGACTTCCACCACCATTCCCATAAAGGTTGAAGCGACAAAAGCAAGAATACCAATTCAAGAAGTTTCTTGATATCCTAAAGCAAGTCCACATCAACTTGCCATTGGTGGAAGCAATTGAACAAATGCCAAACTATGCCAAGTTTCTTGAAGACATTGTGTCCAAGAGAACAAGGCTAGGAGAGTTTGAAAGAGTTGCCGCAATAGAGGGATGCATGGAAATGTTGCACAATCGTATGCCACCCAAGTTGAAGGATCCCGGAAGTTTCACAATACCCTGTTCTATTGGAAATCACTATGTCGGGAAAGCATTATGCGACCTTGGGGCTAGTATAAACTTGATGCCTAAATCGGTTTTCCAGAAACTAGGAATTGGGAAGGCAAGACCTACAACAGTTATGCTACAGCTAGTCGATAGATCCTATGTGCATCCAGAGGGAAAAATCGAGGACATACTGGTAAAAGTTGATAAATTTATTTTTCCCGCTGACTTTATTATTTTGGATTGTGAAGCAGATGAGCATGCACCTATCATTCTCAGGAGACCATTCCTATCAACAGGGAGAACCTTGATCGATGTTGAAAAGGGAGAACTCACAATGAGGGTGAATGACCAGCAAGTTAAACTAAATGTATTCCAAACACTAAGGCATGCCGATGATCCAGAAGAATGCCAACTTCTTCATGCCAACTTCTTCATGCCAGACAGAGTTTAACTTCGACGAGGAATTTAGTTGCCTCGGCAACTACATTGCCGATCAAGAGGAACCTGAGGAGTATGAAGAACCGGTCGATGAGAAACAACAAGAAGAGGCAAATGGGCTAGTCAAATCGACCAGGTACATACTTTGAACCACTGGATTACTCAGGTAAGGAAGGTAAGCTCGAAAAACTATCTATTGAACAACCACCGATTCATGAGTTGAAACAATTTCCAGAGCAACTAAAATATGCATACTTAGGAACCAATAATACATTGCCTGTAATTATTTCTTCTAAGTTATAGCCTGGGCAAGAAAAGAAGCTGATCAAGATGTTGAAGCTACACAAAAAGGCAATAGGGTGGACTATTGCCGACTTGAAGGGAATTAGCTCGGCAGTGTGCATGCACAAGATTTTGTTGGAAGATGATCACAAATCTTCAATTGAGGCCCAGAGGAGACTGAATCATGCCATGAAAGGGGTTGTAATGAAAGAAATCATCAAGTGGCTTGACGCCGGCATTATATACCCTATCTCTGATAGTACATGGGTAAGTCCAGTACAATGTGTTCTGAAAAATAGAGGTATAACGGTGGTAAGTAATGAAAACAATGAACTCATTCCAACCAGGACTGTGACCGGTTGGAGGGTTTGTATGGATTATCGAAAGCTAAACAAAGCCACCAGGAAAGATCACTTCCCATTACCCTTTATTGATCAAATGCTTGACCGTCTTGCAGGTAAACCCTTTTATTGTTTTCTTGATGGTTATTCAGGTTACAATCAAATTTCCATAGCACCAGAAGATCAAGAAAAGACAACCTTCACATGCCCATACAGTACTTATGCCTTCCGAAGGATGCCGTTCGGATTGTGTAACGCCCCGACAACCTTCCAAAGATGCATGATGGCACTCTTTTCAGACATGGTCGAAGACTTCCTTGAGATCTTCATGGATGTTTTTTCTGTTTTTGCTATTGACTTCGACAACTGTCTCGACAATTTAGAGAGGGTGTTGGCAAGATGTGAAGAAACTGATTTAGTCCTCAATTGGGAGAAATGCCATTTTATGGTAGATAAAGGAATAGTGCTCAGCCACAAGATTTCATCCAAGGGAATTGAAGTAGACAAAGCCAAGGTGGACGTGATCGAGAGATTACCCCCACCAAGTTCGGTTAAAGGAATTCGAAGTTTTCTTGGACATACAGGTTTTTACAGGAGGTTCATTCATAATTTTTCTAAAATCACTAAACCCTTGTGCAATTTTCTTGAACAGGATAAAGTCTTCGATTTTGATGATTCTTGCACCCAAGCATTCGAAACCCTAAAGGAAAAGCTTGCCTCGGCACCCATTGTCGTTCCACCAGATTGGACGCTACCTTTTGAGCTCATGTGTGATGCAAGTGATTTCGCGGTAGGAGCAGTCCTAGGCCAACGCATAGGTAAGACCTTCCATGTGATATACTACGCTAGTAAAACTCTTAATAGTGCTCAAGTGAATTACACAACAACGGAGAAAGAGTTACTAGCTGTAGTTTTCGCATTTGACAAGTTCAGATCCTATTTGATTAGTACAAAGGTAATTGTTCATACGGACCATTCGGCAATCAAATACCTATTTGCTAAAAAGGATGCCAAACCTCGTTTGATTCATTGGATATTACTTTTACAAGATTTTGATATTGAAATTAAGGACAGGAAAGGAACAGAAAATCAAGTGGCCGATCACTTATCACGTTTAGAACGCAACAGGAGGAGGACGCGAATCTAGAGATATGCGATGCATTCCCGGATGAACAAATTTTAGTTGCCTCGGCAACCATGGACGTGCATGCGTCGGCAACCCTCGACGCCTGGGCAACCATGGACGCGCACGCCTCGGCAATTCTCGACGCCGCAGCAGCCCTTGACGCACGTGCCTGGGCAATTTTGGGAGCAGTCGCCACGACAGCACATGCCTCGGCAATACCCTAGTACGCGGATTTAGTTAATTTCCTTGTTTGTGGTATTTTACCTTATGGCATTACTCACCAAGGGAAGAAGTGGTTCCGCCATGATGCTAAGCATTACTTTTGGGACGAGCCTCTTTTGTTTAAACAATGTGCAGATCAGGTTATACGCCAATGTGTCCCTGAAGAAGAGAAACAGAATGTACTCCGGCAATGCCATTCTTCTCATATGGAGGACATTTTGGAGGAACTCGTACCACGGCCAAAGTTTTGCAATCTGATTTGTATTGGCCAACATTGTACAAAGATGCCCAAGACTTTTACAAGCAATGTGATCGTTGCTAGAGGACGGGCAATATCTCTATACGACATGAGATGCCGCTCCAGAACATCATCGAGGTGGAATTTTCGATGTATGGGGGATCGATTTTATGGGACCTTTCCCATCTTCATTCGGCAACCTCTACATTTTACTTGCCGTCGACTACGTGTCTAAATGGGTTGAGGCAGCTGCAGTTCCCAACAATGTTTCCAAGATCGTGCAACGAATCTTGCAGAAAAACATATTTACACGGTTTGGGATGCCGAGAGCAATTATCAGTGACGAAGGCAAGCATTTTGACAAAAAGACTAATTGCCTAGATGTTGCAACGCTTCGGCATATCACACAAGATCGCCACGACATATCACCCACAAACCAACGGGCAAGCAGAAATTTCCAACCGGGAATTGAAGGGCATACTCGAGAAAGTTGTAAATCCCTCTAGGAAGGATTGGTCATTAAGACTAGATGACGCGCTTTGGGCATATCGCACTGCATTCAAAACACCCTTAGGTATGTCCCCCTTCCGACTTGTCTATGGCAAAACATGCCATCTACCGGTGGAAATCGAACACAAGGCATACTGGGCAATCAAGATCGTGAATATGGATTGGGAAAGTGGCGGACAAAAGCATTTGTTGGACCTCAATGAGATAGAAGAATTCCGTGCACTCACCTATAACAATGCACGAATCTACAAGGAGAAAACAAAGCAATGGCATGACAAGAAACTATTGTCGCGGCAATTCATGTCAGGGCAACTAGTTCTCTAATTCAATTCTCAGCTAAAACTTTTCTCGGGAAAGCTAAAATCAAGATGGTCGGGACGTCAAACCATTCTCCTATGGTGCCATGATAATCAAGTCCATCTCTGACAACCATGAATTCAAAGTTAATGGACAAAGATTGAAACACTACAATGGTGCCCATGCGGAACGTAACAAAGAAGTGGTCAACTTAGGAGATGCATGAGCATGCTCTCCCTTTGATATTTTTATTTTTTATTTTTATTTTCGATTAATTGTTTTTTATTTTATTTTTTTCAGTTTTTTTTTTATTTTTTTATTTTTATTTCTGATTATTATTATTCTTTAGGATACATTTTTTTTTATTTATTTATCTTTTTAAGTTTAAGAATCCCATTACACATCTTTATTCATTTTCTTTATTAGTTTATCTTTAATTTTAATCCTTATTTGATTTGTCTTCGAATTGTAGGAAAAAAAAGTTCAAGATAAAGAGGAATTTTAATCCAAGAAGGAAAACATCTTCAACAAGGAAACTAATGGGCTGAATCTAAGGCTTATATAAAGCCTCCAATTCACCCTAATCACAACCCCCTTTCCGTCACCCTCTCCCTAACCCAAAACCCTTTTTTCATTTTCCTCTAATCCCACCCACCATATTTACCACCTATCTTTTCTATAGAACCCATAACCCTTAACCTATTCCTACTTTTTATCTTGCAACTTTTTAGTTTCTTTTCTTTTCTTTTCTTTGTTTTTACAAAACTCACAACCAAGATCATTTATGGCATCCAAGATTAAATTTTTAGTTCATCCAAGTTCCTCCAAAGAACCAAGATACAAGAAGTTTGCTACACCGGTGGTTCAAGAAAGATTTCAATCCAAGTTTGAAAGCCGGAAGATTCATGAAGAACAAGGCTTTGAATACTCCAACTCTCATCAAGATTTCGGCCTTGAACCATTCATCTTCGAGAGGATTGCACATGAAAAGTGGCAAATCTTTTGCCATCAACCAGAACCGGGTAACATCTCATGGGTAAGAGAATTCTATGCTCACTCACCTAACCCGGATAATCCTTATGTTTTTGTTCGTGACAAGGCCATACTCATAAGTCCCGAAAACGTCAACACCTTTTACGGGCTTTACATTGTGAAGGACGAGCATCAAGCCTTCATTGATCAAATCACTCCCAAGCAACTGGACAAGGTGCTTCAAGAACTCACTCAACCGAGAACTCATTGGAACGACGATAAATACAAGGGCACAGTAAATCGCCCTCGGCTTAAACCTGAGGCAAAACTATGGAATAAGTTTGTTAAAACTTCTTTAATGCCCACCACACACAATACTACCGTTGATATGCCACGTCTTTTTCTCATACATTCTATTTTGCATAATCGCATCATTAACATTGGAAAAATTATTTGTGATGAGATTTTTGTATGTAGCTCAAAAGATAAGGGTTCTCTTTTCCTCCCTTGCTTAATTTCTAATCTTTGCAAGGAGATGCATGTCCCAAGTGAGTCCACCGATGAAAAGGCCCTACCAAAGTCCAGTTGGAATCAAGCACAAATCCAAAAGCTAATGGGAGAGGCACCGGGAAAATCTTCAAGGCCTCCAATTGCAGCGGCAACTCCTGCCGCCCCGGCAATCCCTAATGCCCAAGCACCTAACGCCCGGGCAACTCGACCATCAACACCGGGACACTTTGAAGCACTCTTGCAACCATTGGCAAGCCACCTAAGGAAAATTGAAGACCGACAACTAATGTTCATGCGGTACATGAAGGAGCACAACAATGCCATCACCCAAGTCATCCTAGAAAAGTACCCGGACAGTCGCGTGTCGTTCCCAATCTTTCATGTCGAGATCCTTGCCCCAGCAACCAATGAAGCAGTCGCCACGACAACCGCAAAATATGATGCCGCGACAACCTACATCGTGCCTGCACAAGCTGACGCCACGACAACCAACCCTGAAGACGCCACGGCAACCAAAGCTAAAGACATCCCGGCAACCACTGCAAAAGCCAAAGGTAAAACACCTATGCCCGAATCAACTCCTACGGAATCATTTTTTGATTTTTCAGATTCGGACGAGTCCTCCATTGCACCAAAAAAGACCGCACCAATTGAATCCTCCAAGCGAAAAGCCAATGACATTGATGAAGAGGACGATGAGGACAACCCTGTACGAGGATCGATTCCACCACCGGCAACAAGAAAACAACCAACGCGTTCAAGCAAGAGAATCAAGACACCGACCAAAAGGAAACTAATCATCTACGATGATGAACTCTCGAAGTAAGTCCGCGTATGCATTTTATTCGTTATTTTCCTTTAATGCATGCATTGAGGACAATGCCTCACTCGAGTTTGGGGGGGATTGTTATTAGTAGTTACCATGATTAGTTACATTCATCTTAAGTATTACATTTAGGATACATAAATTGCTTGCCATGCCTTTAGTTGGAATAAGAATTGCTTAGATTTGATGAATATCCGATGATGACTTTTCCAATGCACTTAATTGATAGAATTTTTATTCTTGGATAACCATGGAAAAACTTAGAATTTTACTATGATGCTAAATTTGATGAAACACTGTTGTGGTTTGATTCATTTAAGGAATTCTAGTGAACTTAGGTTGATAATTAATAAATTGGGGGATTAGAATAAAAATTGGATGAATGCTAGAGGTGCCCAAATTGGCTCTAGAATGTGTTAAAAAAATTGATCGCTAGAGGTGCCCAAACTGGCTCTAGTATGTGTAAAAAAACTGATCGCTAGAGGTGCCCAAACCGGTTCTAGTTAATAAATTAACTTAATAAAACTAAAAACAAAACACTAGAGGTGCCCAAAATCGGCTCTAGTTAAAACATGTTAAAAAGAACCCAATGAAGTAATTTGAAAACCTCTTGTTTGCATAGAATCGACAAATGAACTTGCACACAACTCCGCACACACTCACAAGCATTATAGTTTGATTCCGAGTAACTCCTAAGTTTTCTAAAAATAAAAAGCCAATCATACTTTGTTCCCGGTTCAGAGAATTGAAATCAAGTTCAAAGCTAAGTTTGTGAAAATTGAAGTCTTGGCAGGTAATTATGAGTTTGCATTGCTTGAGGACAAGCAATAGTTCGAGTTTGGGGTGTGATAAGTGTTCAAAAGTACTATTTTTCTTACCCTTTTTTACTAATATTATTGTTAGACTTAGGCTCATATTAGTTGCATAATTAGCCATTCATGCATTAATCCATGTTTCCTTCCATCGTTGAGCTTGATTACATAACTTGGTAGTTTTGTGGGAAAAGATGCTGCTTTGGTGTGTTTTGTGTGTATGTGCGTGGATCACTTGCCAAAGCAAGGCTAGAGCTAGTTGCAGGGCAATGCATGAAGGAGATGCCGGCTAGTTGCCGTGGCAATGCATGAAGGAGACGCCGAGCCAGTTGCGGGGCAATTGTCGACAAAGAAAAAAGGTGATATGGTAGTCGAAATTGATGACAAGACAAGCCCAAGATGACGTGGAGCAAAGCCCAATCCCAAAGGAATTTGATTTCCATGAAGAGATTAAAGAAGAATTAAATTTCAAGAAGATAGAGAAGTTCTAGTAGGAATATAATTATAATAAAGAATTATATTCTTTAAAGATAATTTAATTCCAACTTAACTTCCTCCTCAAATAAGGACTTTGACCTAGCCCTATAAATAAGAGGGAGATTTAGACAACTCAAGAGAGAGCAAGAGAGGGAATTTCTGACAACTCCAAGGAAGACAAGAGGAAAGAATTTTTGACAAACATCTAGGGCAAGGAGGATTTTTCGACAAGCCTCCTTCTTCATCATTTTATTTCTTGTTTGATTGGGTTCATGCTAGGGATTATTTATCTTGTGTTTCTTTGGAACCTAGCCATGAACTAAATCTATTTGGCTATGGTTATTGTGTTTTGTGGTTGTGAGAAACTATTGGTTTTTGTTTAGGTAATAAGAGTTTGCACTTTTCTATTCAAGGTTTATTCCTTCTTGGTTCTTATTCTTGTTTGCGAGTGAATTGGGAGAGGATCTCGTAACTTCATCTATTTATCTAATATCGGGAGAGTTAGATTCAAGAAACGAATGAATATGATCTTTATTCAATCTATTGATGGGGAAGATTAATCCGGCTTAGGAATAAGTTAAGGATTTCAACGGCTAATATGAGCGCAAGATTGGTTGTTGTTCACCCTTGATTCACGCAGGGATGTATTATCAAGGCATGCACAAGTAGCTAGAGTTTCGACTTAGGGATAAGAAGAAACCATTGAAGAATGCTCTGCCGAACCTTGAAGGTTGCTTCCCAGACACCCAAGTAGTTGCCCAACTAGTCGCCCAGGCAACCATCGATTAGTTGCCAAGGCAACCCCGTTGTGCAAGTTGCCACGGCAACTGAGTTGCCCGTGCACTCTTTTACCAAGACGATCCAATCGGCTATCACACCTCAACTCACGATAACCTGGCCTATCTTTCTCTCATTTGATCTCATCTTTTCTTTTACTTTATTACTTTCTAGTTTAGTTATTAGTTAAACTCCTATAATCCTTTATTTGAGTTTTTACTTTTTACACTGCAAGAGACTAGATTCTTGAAGTGGCACCAATTCCTGTGGAGACGATATCTTTTATACTATAACTTGCAACGTGTATACTTGCACAATTGCGTAGCACTTATTATGCGCAACTAGTTTTTGGTGCCATTGCCGGGGACTGGCAATAGCGACTTTCTTTTTATTTTCTTGCACTTTCTTTTTACTTTTCTTGTTTAAGATTCAAAGGGGCTAACAAACTTTGGTTTTGCATTGGTATATGACCAGGGCGAGACCGACTACACCAGAATATCCCTTTGATCCAGAAATCGAAGGAACCTTACAAAGACTTAGACGAAGGATAAGAGTAGCAATGGCTAATCAAGAAGGCAATATGAATCAAGATGTTACAGCAGGAGGAGGAGTGATTCTTGCACGAAACAGAACTATTCGAGACTATCTTGAAGAAGATCTTGATGGACTTAATCCAGGAGTTGTCGCACCCGAAATTTAAGCCGACCACTTTGAGTTAAAACCGGTAATGTTTAATACGATCAACACAATTGGTCAATTTGGCGGCTCAACAACTGAAGATGCACGGCAACATCTGAAATCTTTCCTCGAGATTTGTAACTCGTTCAAAATACACGGAGTCACCCCGATGTCTTACGATTAAGATTATTCCCTATTCACCGAGGGATAGGGTAAAGCATGGTTGAATAGCATTCTGCCGGATCAATAGCATCTTGGACCGATCTTTGTCGTGATTTCCTTGCTCGGTTTAATCCTACAAATTTGATTAATAAGCTTCAGAATGACATTACTTCTTTTCGCGGCAGCGGATGATGAATCCATGTACGAGGGCTTGGGAGCGATATAGAGAACTTCTACACAAATGCCCCCTACACGAATTCCGGTGTGGACTCAAGTAACAATGTTTTACAACGCCGTGAATACACCAACAAGGATGATGCTAGATGCCTCGGCAAACGACATACTTCTAGATAAGTCACCGGAGGAAGCAATGCAAATTTTAAACAGCTGGCCAAGAATAATTATCAATTCCCATCTACTAAGAGGAGGAGTTAGACGCCAAGCCACAATACATGAACTAGGATCATCATATTCAATTTCGCACAATTGGCCACTTTAATCAAGATGGTCCGGAACATGCAAAAACCAAACAACACACTTGAGGTCAAGGTAATGGATTCTTTTTGTGAGTTATGTGGTGATAACCATGATTCTTCTAAATGTATGCTGAATCCGAATCCGGCTTCTATGTGGGGAATTACAATCGGAACAACAATGTGGTGTCCAATACATACAATCCAATTGGGAAGAAGCACCCAAATTTTCATGGAGTAATGCCAACAATGCTCTAAACCAGAACAATCAAAATGCACAAGCATCGGGATTCCAAAGCAGAATATGTCACGGAAACATTGTCGCAAAGAACAACCGACAACATCTAGTTCTTTGGAAAATTCTCTAAATGCTTTTATGATGAAAACTGAATCTTATATGGCTGAGAATAGTAATTTCATAAAAAAATGATGTTTTTATTAACATGACCGAGATGAGATTGCAAAATCAAGAGGTGGCAATCAAATCATTGCAAAATCAAGTCGGACGGTTTGCTCAAAATCAATACTAGACCGCAAGGAGGTTTACCTAGCGATACATCAAGTCGCAAGAGGCGGCCATGAGCAATGTAAGGCAATCACCACTAGAAGTGGCCAACAACTTAGAGAGGCTCAAACCCGCTCATCAAACAAAACTCCACAAAAAGATCAAGGCGAACCTAGCGGCAAAGCCTCGGATTTGAACCAGAATTGCCTCGGCAACCGGCAATAAGCATGCCTCGGCAAGAATCGATGATAAGGATGCTTCGGCAACTTGTGATAAGCATGCCTCGACAACCCCAGATTGATAATGCCCTAAGCAACTCCAGTTGTCCCGGCAATGCCATAAATCAGGTTCCAAACCAATGAAAGGGTCGAAGATATCCGACTTCCACCACCATTCCCATAAAGGTTGAAGCGACAAAAGCAAGAATACCAATTCAAGAAGTTTCTTGATATCCTAAAGCAAGTCCACATCAACTTGCCATTGGTGGAAGCAATTGAACAAATGCCAAACTATGCCAAGTTTCTTGAAGACATTGTGTCCAAGAGAACAAGGCTAGGAGAGTTTGAAAGAGTTGCCGCAATAGAGGGATGCATGGAAATGTTGCACAATCGTATGCCACCCAAGTTGAAGGATCCCGGAAGTTTCACAATACCCTGTTCTATTGGAAATCACTATGTCGGGAAAGCATTATGCGACCTTGGGGCTAGTATAAACTTGATGCCTAAATCGGTTTTCCAGAAACTAGGAATTGGGAAGGCAAGACCTACAACAGTTATGCTACAGCTAGTCGATAGATCCTATGTGCATCCAGAGGGAAAAATCGAGGACATACTTGGTAAAAGTTGATAAATTTATTTTTTCCCGCTGACTTTATTATTTTGGATTGTGAAGCGGATGAGCATGCACCTATCATTCTCGGGGAGACCATTCCTATCAACAGGGAGAACCTTGATCGATGTTGAAAAGGGAGAACTCACAATGAGGGTGAATGACCAGCAAGTTAAACTAAATGTATTCCAAACACTAAGGCATGCCGATGATCCGAAGAATGCCAACTTCTTCATGCCAACTTCTTCATGCCGCATGAGTTTAACCGACGAGGAATTTAGTTGCCTCGGCAACTACATTGCCGATCAAGAGGAACCCGAGGAGTATGAAGAACCGGTCGATGAGAAACAACAAGAAGAGGCAAATGGGCTAGTCAAATCGACCGTGTACATACTTTGAACCACTTTGGATTACTCGGGTAAGGAAGGTAAGCTCGAAAAACTATCTATTGAACAACCACCGATTCATGAGTTGAAACAATTTCGAGAGCAACTAAAATATGCATACTTAGGAACCAATAATACATTGCCTGTAATTATTTCTTCTAAGTTATAGCCTGGGCAAGAAAAGAAGCTGATCAAGATGTTGAAGCTACACAAAAAGGCAATAGGGTGGACTATTGCCGACTTGAAGGGAATTAGCTCGGCAGTGTGCATGCACAAGATTTTGTTGGAAGATGATCACAAATCTTCAATTGAGGCCCAGAGGAGACTGAATCATGCCATGAAAGGGGTTGTAATGAAAGAAATCATCAAGTGGCTTGACGCCGGCATTATATACCCTATCTCTGATAGTACATGGGTAAGTCCAGTACAATGTGTTCTGAAAAATAGAGGTATAACGGTGGTAAGTAATGAAAACAATGAACTCATTCCAACCAGGATGTGACCGGTTGGAGGGTTTGTATGGATTATCGAAAGCTAAACAAAGCCACCAGGAAAGATCACTTCCCATTACCCTTTATTGATCAAATGCTTGACCGTCTTGCAGGTAAACCCTTTTATTGTTTTTTCTTGATGGTTATTCAGGTTACAATCAAATTTCCATAGCACCGTAAGATCAAGAAAAGACAACCTTCACATGCCCATACAAGACTTATGCCTTCCGAAGGATGCCGTTCGGATTGTGTAACGCCCGACAACCTTCCAAAGATGCATGATGGCACTCTTTTTCAGACATGGTCGAAGACTTCCTTGAGATCTTCATGGATGTTTTTTCATTTTTGCTATTGACTTCGACAAACCTGTCTCGACAATTTAGAGAGGGTGTTGGCAAGATGTGAAGAAACCGATTTAGTCCTCAATTGGGAGAAATGCCATTTTATGGTAGATAAAGGAATAGTGCTCAGCCACAAGATTTCATCCAAGGGAATTGAAGTAGACAAAGCCAAGGTGGACGTGATCGAGAGATTACCCCACCAAGTTGGTTAAAGGAATTCAAGTTTTCTTGGACATATGAGGTTTTTACAGGGGAGGTTCATTCATAATTTTTCTAAAATCACTAAACCCTTGTGCAATTTTCTTGAACAGGATAAAGTCTTCGATTTTGATGATTCTTGCACCCAAGCATTGAAACCCTAAAGGAAAAGCTTGCCTCGGCACCCATTGTCGTTCCACCCAGTTTGACGCTACCTTTTGAGCTCATGTGTGATGCAAGTGATTTTGCGGTAGGAGCAGTCCTAGGCCAACGATAGGTAAGACCTTCCATGTGATATACTACGCTAGTAAAACTCTTTAATAGTGCTCAAGTGAATTACCAAACAACGAGGAAGAGTTTCCAGGCGTAGTTTTCGCATTTGACAAGTTCAGATCCTATTTGATTAGTACAAAGGTAATTGTTCATACGGACCATTCGGCAATCAAATACCTATTTGCTAAAAAGGATGCCAAACCTCGTTTGATTCATTGGATATTACTTTTACAAGATTTTGATATTGAAATTAAGGACGTGAAAGGAACAGAAAATCAAGTGGCGATCACTTATCACGTTTAGAACATAGCAGGAGAGGAGGCGCGAATCTAGAGATATGCGATGCATTCCCGGATGAACAAATTTTAGTTGCCTCGGCAACCATGGACGTGCATGCGTCGGCAACCCTCGACGCCTGGGCAACCATGGACGCGCACGCCTCGGCAATTTCGACGACGCGCAGCAGCAGCCTTGAGCGCGACGTGTTCGGGCAATTTTGGGAGCAGTCGCCACGACAGCACATGCCTCGGCAATACCCTAGTACGCGGATTTAGTTAATTTCCTTGTTTGTGGTATTTTACCTTATGGCATTACTCACCAAGGGAAGAAGTGGTTCCGCCATGATGCTAAGCATTACTTTTGGGACGAGCCTCTTTTGTTTAAACAATGTGCAGATCAGGTTATACGCCAATGTGTCCCTGAAGAAGAGAAACAGAATGTACTCCGGCAATGCCATTCTTCTCATATGGAGGACATTTTGGAGGAACTCGTACCACGGCCAAAGTTTTGCAATCTGATTTGTATTGGCCAACATTGTACAAAGATGCCCAAGACTTTTACAAGCAATGTGATCGTTGCTAGAGGACGGGCAATATCTCTATACGACATGAGATGCCGCTCCAGAACATCATCGAGGTGGAATTTTCGATGTATGGGGGATCGATTTTATGGGACCTTTCCCATCTTCATTCGGCAACCTCTACATTTTACTTGCCGTCGACTACGTGTCTAAATGGGTTGAGGCAATTGCAGTTTCCAACAATGTTTCCAAGATCGCAACGAATCTTAAAAAAAACATATTTACACGGTTTGGGATGCCGAGAGCAATTATCGATGTGAAGGCAAGCATTTTGACAAAAAGACTAATTGCCTAGATGTTGCAACGCTTCGGCATATCACACAAGATCGCCACGACATATCACCCACAAACCAACGGGCAAGCAGAAATTTCCAACCGGGAATTGAAGGGCATACTCGAGAAAGTTGTAAATCCCTCTAGGAAGGATTGGTCATTAAGACTAGATGACGCGCTTTGGGCATATCGCGACCGCATTCAAAACACCCTTAGGTATGTCCCCTTCCGACTTGTCTATGGCAAAACATGCCATCTACCGGTGGAAATCGAACACAAGGCATACTGGGCAATCAAGATCGTGAATATGGATTGGGAAAGTGGCGGACAAAAGCATTTGTTGGACCTCAATGAGATAGAAGAATTCCGTGCACTCACCTATAACAATGCACGAATCTACAAGGAGAAAACAAAGCAATGGCATGACAAGAAACTATTGTCGCGGCAATTCATGTCAGGGCAACTAGTTCTCTAATTCAATTCTCAGCTAAAACTTTTTCGGGAAAGCTAAAATCAAGATGGTCGGGACGTCAAACCATTCTCCTATGGTGCCATGATAATCAAGTCCATCTCGACAACCATGAATTCAAAGTTAATGGACAAAGATTGAAACACTACAATGGTGCCCATGCGGAACGTAACAAAGAAGTGGTCAACTTAGGAGATGCATGAGCATGCTCTCCTTTGATATTTTTATTTTTATTTTTATTTTCGATTAATTGTTTTTATTTTTTTTTTTTCAGTTTTTTATTTTTTTATTTTTATTTCTGATTATTATTATTCTTTAGGATACATTTTTTTTTATTTATTTATCTTTTTAAGTTTAAGAATCCCATTACACATCTTTATTCATTTTCTTTATTAGTTTATCTTTAATTTTAATCCTTATTTGATTTGTCTTCGAATTGTAGGAAAAAAAAGTTCAAGATAAAGAGGAATTTTAATCCAAGAAGGAAAACATCTTCAACAAGGAAACTAATGGGCTGAATCTAAGGCTTATATAAAGCCTCCAATTCACCCTAATCACAACCCCCTTTCCGTCACCCTCTCCCTAACCCAAAACCCTTTTTTCATTTTCCTCTAATCCCACCCACCATATTTACCACCTATCTTTTCTATAGAACCCATAACCCTTAACCTATTCCTACTTTTTATCTTGCAACTTTTTAGTTTCTTTTCTTTTCTTTTCTTTGTTTTTACAAAACTCACAACCAAGATCATTTATGGCATCCAAGATTAAATTTTTAGTTCATCCAAGTTCCTCCAAAGAACCAAGATACAAGAAGTTTGCTACACCGGTGGTTCAAGAAAGATTTCAATCCAAGTTTGAAAGCCGGAAGATTCATGAAGAACAAGGCTTTGAATACTCCAACTCTCATCAAGATTTCGGCCTTGAACCATTCATCTTCGAGAGGATTGCACATGAAAAGTGGCAAATCTTTTGCCATCAACCAGAACCGGGTAACATCTCATGGGTAAGAGAATTCTATGCTCACTCACCTAACCCGGATAATCCTTATGTTTTTGTTCGTGACAAGGCCATACTCATAAGTCCCGAAAACGTCAACACCTTTTACGGGCTTTACATTGTGAAGGACGAGCATCAAGCCTTCATTGATCAAATCACTCCCAAGCAACTGGACAAGGTGCTTCAAGAACTCACTCAACCGAGAACTCATTGGAACGACGATAAATACAAGGGCACAGTAAATCGCCCTCGGCTTAAACCTGAGGCAAAACTATGGAATAAGTTTGTTAAAACTTCTTTAATGCCCACCACACACAATACTACCGTTGATATGCCACGTCTTTTTCTCATACATTCTATTTTGCATAATCGCATCATTAACATTGGAAAAATTATTTGTGATGAGATTTTTGTATGTAGCTCAAAAGATAAGGGTTCTCTTTTCCTCCCTTGCTTAATTTCTAATCTTTGCAAGGAGATGCATGTCCCAAGTGAGTCCACCGATGAAAAGGCCCTACCAAAGTCCAGTTGGAATCAAGCACAAATCCAAAAGCTAATGGGAGAGGCACCGGGAAAATCTTCAAGGCCTCCAATTGCAGCGGCAACTCCCCGCCGCCCGGCAATCCCTAATGCCCAAGCACCTAACGCCCGGGCAACTCGACCATCAACACCGGGACACTTTGAAGCACTCTTGCAACCATTGGCAAGCCACCTAAGGAAAATTGAAGACCGACAACTAATGTTCATGCGGTACATGAAGGAGCACAACAATGCCATCACCCAAGTCATCCTAGAAAAGTACCCGGACAGTCGCGTGTCGTTCCCAATCTTTCATGTCGAGATCCTTGCCCCAGCAACCAATGAAGCGATCGCCACGACAACCGCAAAATATGATGCCGCGACAACCTACATCGTGCTCGCACTGGCCGACGCCACGACAACCAACCTCAAGACGCCACGGCAACCAAAGCTAAAGACATCCGGCAACCACCTTGCAAAAGCCAAAGGTAAAACACCTATGCCCGAATCAACTCCTACGGAATCATTTTTTGATTTTTCAGATTCGGACGAGTCCTCCATTGCACCAAAAAGACCGCACCAATTGAATCCTCCAAGCGAAAAGCCAATGACATTGATGAAGAGGACGATGAGGACAACACCAGACGAGGATCGATTCCACCACCGGCAACAAGAAAACAACCAACGCGTTCAAGCAAGAGAATCAAGACACCGACCAAAAGGAA
The DNA here is from genome assembly GCA_019671005.1 of Hibiscus mutabilis. Lineage (NCBI taxonomy): Eukaryota > Viridiplantae > Streptophyta > Magnoliopsida > Malvales > Malvaceae > Hibiscus > Hibiscus mutabilis. The sequence continues at coordinate 39,797,557 of CM033712.1, read as the reverse complement.
ACTAATCATCTACGATGATGAACTCTCGAAGTAAGTCCGCGTATGCATTTTATTCGTTATTTTCCTTTAATGCATGCATTGAGGACAATGCCTCACTCGAGTTTGGGGGGGATTGTTATTAGTAGTTACCATGATTAGTTACATTCATCTTAAGTATTACATTTAGGATACATAAATTGCTTGCCATGCCTTTAGTTGGAATAAGAATTGCTTAGATTTGATGAATATCCGATGATGACTTTTCCAATGCACTTAATTGATAGAATTTTTATTCTTGGATAACCATGGAAAAACTTAGAATTTTACTATGATGCTAAATTTGATGAAACACTGTTGTGGTTTGATTCATTTAAGGAATTCTAGTGAACTTAGGTTGATAATTAATAAATTGGGGGATTAGAATAAAAATTGGATGAATGCTAGAGGTGCCCGAAATTGGCTCTAGAATGTGTTAAAAAAATTGATCGCTAGAGGTGCCCGAAACTGGCTCTAGTATGTGTAAAAAAAAACTGATCGCTAGAGGTGCCCGAAACCGGTTCTAGTCGAATAAATTAACTTAATAAAACTAAAAACAAAACACTAGAGGTGCCCAAAACTGGCTCTAGTTAAAACATGTTAAAAAGAACCCAATGAAGTAATTTGAAAACCTCTTGTTTGCATAGAATCTGACAAATGAACTTGCACACAACTCCGCACACACTCACAAGCATTATAGTTTGATTCCGAGTAACTCCTAAGTTTTCTAAAAAATAAAAAGCCAATCATACTTTGTTCCCCGGTTCAGAGAATTGAAATCAAGTTCAAAGCTAAGTTTGTGAAAATTGAAGTCTTGGCAGGTAATTATGAGTTTGCATTGCTTGAGGACAAGCAATAGTTCGAGTTTGGGGTGTGATAAGTGTTCAAAAGTACTATTTTTCTTACCCTTTTTTACTAATATTATTGTTAGACTTAGGCTCATATTAGTTGCATAATTAGCCATTCATGCATTAATCCATGTTTCCTTCCATCGTTGAGCTTGATTACATAACTTGGTAGTTTTTGTGGGAAAAGATGCTGCTTTGGTGTGTTTTGTGTGTATGTGCAGGATCACTTGCCAAAGCAAGGCTAGAGCTAGTTGCCAGGGCAATGCATGAAGGAGATGCCGAGCTAGTTGCCAGGGCAATGCATGAAGGAGACGCCGAGCCAGTTGCCAGGGCAATTGTCGACAAAGAAAAAAGGTGATATGGTAGTCGAAATTGATGACAAGACAAGCCCAAGATGACGTGGAGCAAAGCCCAATCCCAAAGGAATTTGATTTCCATGAAGAGATTAAAGAAGAATTAAATTTCAAGAAGATAGGAGAAGTTCTAGTAGGAATATAATTATAATAAAGAATTATATTCTTTAAAGATAATTTAATTCCAACTTAACTTCCTCCTCAAATAAGGACTTTGACCTAGCCCTGTAAATAAGAGGGAGATTTAGACAACTCAAGAGAGAGCAAGAGAGGGGAATTTCGACAACTCCAAGGAAGGCAAGAGGAGAGATTTTTTGACAAGCATCTAGGGCAAGGAAGATTTCGACAAGCCTCCTTCTTCATCCTTTTCTTTCTTTTTTGATTGGGTTCATGCTAGGGATTATTTATCTTGTGCTTCTTTGGAACCTAGCCATGAACTAAATCTATTTGGCTATGGTTATTGTGATTTGTGGTTGTGAGAAACTATTGGTTTTTGTTTAGGTAATAAGAGTTTGCAATTTTCTATTCAAGGTTTATTCATTCTTGGTTCTCATTCTTGTTTGCGAGGAGAGGATCTCGTAACTTCATCTATTTATCTAATATCGGGAGAGTTAGATTCAAGAAACGAATGAATATGATCTTTATTCAATCTATTGATGGTGAAGATTAATCCGGCTTAGGAATAAGTTAAGGATTTCAACAGCTAATAGGAGCGCAAGATTGGTTTTGTTCACCCTTGATTCACACAGGGATGTATTACCAAGGCATGTACAAGTAGCTAGAGTTTCGACTTAGGGATAAGAAGAAACCATTGAAGAACGCTCTGCCGAACCTTGAAGGTTGTTGCCCAGACGCCCAAGTAGTTGCCCAACTAGTCACCCAGGCAACCATCGATTAGTTGCCAAGGCAACCCCGTTGTGCAAGTTGCCACGACAACTGAGTTGCCCGTGCACTCTTTTACCAAGACGATCCAATCGGCTATAACACCTCAACTCACGATAACCTGGCCTATCTCTCTCTCATTTGATCTCATCTTTTCTTTTACTTTATTGCTTTCTAGTTTAGTTATTAGTTAAACTCCTATAATCCTTTATTTGTGTTTTTACTTTTTACAGTGCAAGAGACTAGATTCTTGAAGTGGCACCAATCCCTGTGGAGACGATATATTTTTTACTATAACTTGCAACGTGTATACTTGCACAATTGCGTAGCACTTATTACGTGCAACATAAACCTTAATGGATTGTTTTGGAATAATAGAAATAGGGGAGAAACTATTTCTTGCATATAAGGGCTGCTAAGATTATATAGTAAACTGTTTGATACGTACAAATATGTAAACGTGTGTACTGCCCTGTTCTGCAGTTTTGTTTGGTCAATTGGTTGACTGTTTCGATGTCTAAGAACATGTACATAAGAATAAGAATTGTTTGCCATGTAGTTGGAAATGATAAGGATTGTTTCAAGAATGAAAATGTGTGAGTAAGTGATAGAGTAGCGCAATCTTAGATTTGGAAGCCTTCAATCAAGTTGTTGCAAGAACTAGGAGCTCTAGACTCAATCAAGGAAGTTTGGGCAGATCTGAAAATTCAAGAGAAAAGAGAAGGGATTTTCTTGAATTTTTCATATTCAAGGCTAGAAATTTGAAGAAAGAAAGACGAGATGAAGGATTAGATATTAAGAAATAAGAATATAAGTAAAAAGATGAGAAAAGATTAAGAAGAAGATAGGTAAAACAAATCTGAAAATTCCAGCTTTGTTTATGGAATTATGGAAGATGGTGTGAAGGTTGAAGATGAAGATGGCTTATGAATTGTTGATGTTGTTTTGTCCTCGGCACCCTCTTAGACTCAATTATCTAAGCAAGCAACCTCAAGCGGCTCTAACCCACCCTCCTAGACGCGGTTATCTAGGCAAGCAAGAGTGTGAAGATGATCTCCCTCACAAGAACTCGTCAAACTTATGTTGAAGAAGACTTCGAAGGCACAAGTAGTCAGCACTTGCAAAAACAAACTCACTAAATATTTCATAAATCAAAGAAATTTTTTCTTACAATGATGGAGGCTTCATCCTTTTATAGGTGAAGGATAGACAAAGTAATGTAACTTCTACTAAAACAAAGAAAACCTAATCTAATTAAAAGTAATACTAAAATAACAGTCTTTAAACTCCTTGTGCTTGGGTGGCAAGGAATAGGGTGATAAGGCAAGTGATAAGCTGATAAGGGCTGGGTGGCTGGTTCCTAAAGTGTATAAAACCCTAAAAACATCAATTTAAATGATAATAAATATATTGGGCTAAGTTTAATTCGTCCAAAGCCATATATGTTAGCTTTTGGGCTGAATTTTACAAAATCCCGTAATAATCCCCTATCCAGATTTCTGCATGCGCAGTCTTCAGTAAATTGGACGTATCTTGAGTTCTTGTTGTCCGATTGATGCGTTTCAAGACGCGTTGGAAAGGTAACTGAATGGCGGACAATTTTTTAGAAGACAACTTGACTCAGAAATGCCCGGATCCCATCCAAAAACTCGTCGCAAATTGGCTGACTTTCCAAACTTTCCAAACAGATTAAATTTCTTGTCCAAGATGCATCGTTTTTTTACCTCCTATGCATGCATTGTTTTGGCTTTTATTGTTTGCATCGAACAAATTCAGCTTCTTGTCCAATAGTAGTAATTTGACCCTGCTCATGCATGTAACATTCCCCCACTACTCAAAAGGATTCGTCCTCGAATCTAAATCGGCAATGAGAGAACAATCATCAACTTCAATTGAAAAGGCTTCTTTGTTGTATGTGGAGTGATATAATTGAGCTCCCCTCAATGGTTCAACAAAATCCTGAAAAAATAAGACAACACTACTCGAACATTTGTAATGATTAGTCAAAACAAAATCACTCGTTGCGTTCTTTTTCTTGTCTTTTTCTTTTGGGCTTTGTGTTACTTTTACCTCATATGTATTTTCACTCACCAAATTTGGGCCATTAATTTGACTTTTTTCACTCTCGGCCTCTTTACTCTCAGTCTTTTGTATCTCACATCCCATATCCCTCTCAAAAAAATTATCATCAATGTACAATTTCTATAGAGGAGAAAGTGTTTCTAACGGAATGATAGACAAGAATCAAATGAAGGGTTAGAATTACACTTACTTTCTTTGTGGGGAGGTGATGAGAGTATAGCAAGTGGACCTACTACTTCACATGAGGGATTAAAAACATTGTCATCTCGTCTAATGTGTTCATTATCACTATCCTATTGTTTGAGTGTTTGTGTGTTTTTCGACAACATGGGGATTTTTGTCTTGGTTTTGTCCAGGGACTTGGATGTTTCAATTTTCTGCTTTGGTCTACTTGAGTCGAGCAAAGGTTTAGAAGAATTAGAATGAGATAAAGGTTGAGTGGTACCTCTATCATAGTGATAATTCTTCTGTCGATATCGTTGTCGATCTTTGATGTGCGTTTTGATTGTTGTGGCGAATTGGAATGCCTCTTGAAGGGTGTAGTAGGTTTTGAGTTAAAGTACCTCAAGAATGTTGTCATTGAGTCCGATAACAAACCTAGTCATTGTATCCTCTTCATCCTCTTATATGTCAGCTTTTTGCATCAATGATTCCATTTCCTTGAGATACTCATCAACAGTTCTGCAGCCTTATCGGAACATTTGTAACTTTTGTTTGATCTCTCATTGATATAATGGGGGAACAAATCATTCTCGCGTGACTTTTTTAAGTTCTCCCCATGAGGTTATCTTGGCTTCTCTATTGAGACTCCGATTGCGGACCAATTGGGACCACCAAATGGATGCATATTCAGTGAATTTGAGAGTCAAAAGTGGAACTTGATCCTCTTCGGGAAATTGATAATGCTCGAATAGAAGATCAATTCGATTTTCCCAGTCACAATAAGCATCAGGGTCATACCTTCCTTGAAAAGGTGGTACAATGATCTTTGGCTTGGCTAAGGTGTTTGTTGCTCGTCTCAGTTCTATGTGATGATTGTGCCTATGTAAGGGGTTTTGGCGTCTATTCTGAATGTGAACAAGATTTGGATGCTTAGGCTCCTTAGTATCGCTTGCGATAGCAGTGGTTTCTAATCTCCCAATGGTTTGAATGATTGCGGTCATGACTGTATCAGTGTGCTCAAGCTTGGATGTTTACTGAGAGTATCTGAAACGTCTTGAAGAGTCACCTCATGTGGTTCTTCGTCGTTACTCATTTCTGACATCCTGAAACACTTTGATTTAAAAGGTAAAAAGCAAAAGAAAATTAGAAATCTCACTAAACACTCCAAGAATAAATATTTAGCGAGGAAAGTAAACGGATCTCGTGCTCTTTAAAGACCTTCCTACCACAAGTCAACAAGTTACAATCGGAGTTTAATCCTAACAATGAGTCCTAATTGTACTAGGAGTCCAATGAAAAGGATTGACACCAATTGAATATAGTTGAAAGAAAGAAGGATTGTAATGCAACTTTGTTGTCCTACTCACACCAGAAAAGAGAAGGTGTTAATGGCGTAATAGAAGAAAGAAAAAGCAAAACAAAGGAACTTAAAAAAACTAGGAGTGGAAAAATTTAGTCTAGAAAGATGATAACCCCAAAACTGAAACAACTTGAAGGAAGAAATCCAATGCTAAATCCACTTCAATGTGATGCTTGCGGTGGTTGGTGGCTAGGTATGAGCTTTCTCACTTTTATTTCTTTTCTTTTTCTTTTTACAATGTAAATAAACTAAAATAACGAAAATTAATGAAAAAATAATGAAAATAGGGTTAAAGTAGGGGAAAACCCTAATTTTGCTGAAACTTTGATCCACTTCGTTCGAGATGTTCCCGATGTCAAAACATTCTGAAATTTTTTGTGGTCACTCCTACAATGGTGTAGATCTGATCTGGAAATTTTCAGCTCAAAATTCACTTATTTGATTTTGACAAATTTTTCCGTAATTTTCTAATTTTTCACCCAAAAACGCCAAAATTCTTACCAAGAATCGTCCCAAATCTGATACCAAATGATAGAGTAGCGCAATCTTGGATTTGGAAGCCTTCAATCAAGTTGTTGCAAGAACTAGGAGCTCTAGACTCAATCAAGGAAGTTTGGGCAGATCTGAAAATTCAAGAGAAAAGAGAAGGGATTTTCTTGAATTTTTTAGATTCAAGGCTGGAAATTTAAAGAAAGAAAGACGAGATGAAGGATTAGATATTAAGAAATAAGAATATAAGTAAAAAGATGAGAAAAGATTAAGAAGCAGATAGGTAAAACAAATATGAAAATTCTAGCTTTGTTTATGGAATTATGGAAGATGGTGTGAAGGTTGAAGATGAAGATGGCTTATGAATTGTTGATGTTGTTATGTCCTCGGCACCCTCTTAGACTCAATTATCTAAGCAATCAACCTCAAGCGGCCCTAACCCACCCTCCTAGACGTGATTATCTAGGCAAGCAAGAGTGGGAAGATGATCTCCCTCACAAGAACTCGTCGAACTTATGTTGAAGAAGACTTGGAAGGCACAAGTAATCAACACTTGCAAAAACAAACTCACTAAATATTTCATAAATCAAAGAAAATCTATCTTACAATGATGGAGGCTTCATCCTTTTATAGGTGAAGGATAGACAAAGTAATTTAACTTCTACTAAAACAAAGAAAACCTTATCTAATTAAAACTAATAATAAAATAACAGTTTTTAAACTCCTTGTGCTTGTGTGGCAAGGAATAGGGTGATAAGGCAAGTGCTAAGCTGATAAGGGCTGGGTGGCTAGTTCTTAAAGTATATAAAACCCTAAAAACATCAATTTAAATGATAATAAATATATTGGGCTAAGTTTAATTCGTCCAAAGCCATATATGTTAGCTTTTGGGCTGAATTTTACAAAATCCCGTAATAATCCCCTATCCAGATTTCTGCATGCGCAGTCTTCAGTAAATTGGACGTATCTTGAGTTCCTGATGTCCGATTGATGCGTTTCAAGATGCGTTGGAAAGGTAACTGAATGACGGACAATTTGTTAGAAGACAACTTGACTCTGAAATGCCCGGATCCCATCCAAAAACTCGTCGCAATTTGGCTGACTTTCTAAACTTTACAAACAGATTCAATTTCTTGTCCAAGATGCATCGTTTTTGACCTCCTATGCATGCACTGTTTTGGCTTTTATTGTTTGCATCAAACAAATTCAGCTTCTTGTCCAATATTAGTAATTTGACCCTGCTCATGCATGTATCAGTAAGCTATTTGGTGTATACCCGGAAGTATGGAAACTACTTCGAATATGTACAATCATGTAGGAACAAGGGTTGTTTTGTGTATAAACAAGATTGTATGTGCATTCCTTTGCATAATTAAAGTAGGGAATTATAAGGTGAAATGTGTAAGGATTGTTTTAAAGGCTTTAGGGGGCTATCTTGCATGTATATAAAGGTTTTGGGGAATGTTTTGAGTGAATAAAATGTAAACATATGTAATCTACTCTGAATTGAGAATATATAAATATAAGTGAATTGTTTTGTGTATGTGTTTATGTATCTATGCAAGTGAAACTATTTTGCTTTAATATATTTGCTGGTGGGCTGTTTGTTTAAAACTATATGTGTTCATGAGTAGCTTAACATGTAAATGATTGTTAGGAAATTATTCTAATGAATGTTTATATTCTTGTCATATTTAGATTGAGAAAGGAATGCTATTCGGGAGCAACTTTAGCTTGGATTTAACTGTGAGTGCAGTTTTCTAAAGTCTCGGATAGGCTAGTAACCTTCCCAAGCATTTCTTGTTGATTATGATTACTTTATTTTAAATTTAATCATGTTATGCATAAGTATGCTTGGACTCGAGGTAAGTCTTTAAATGTTAAGCAAGGTATGTTTTGAAATACTTGATTTAATGATGTGTTTGTAGCAAGATTTATAGGTGTTTAATAAGTAACCTTGCCTTGATGTCATTTGATTAAGAAAAGGACTATAGAATGAGAACTATCCACATTTATAGGTATTTGTTATGATAAACCATAAATCATATTTATTCGATCACTTTATATGGAGCTATGGTCACTTCGAAGTATGACCAATGTGAATATATGTGTTTGACTTGATAAGATTATAAGCTATGTCCACTTGATTATCTGAACATGGAGATATGATCATATTGGGTTTATATTTGTTTATATATGTGCTTAATAAGCCTTGGGGGCATGATAATATGATTATGGAGCAATGCTCATCTATAGTAAGAAGTTCACATGAGGTGAACACATACCCAAATTCAAAAGGGTAATGAGATTTTGATATGAAATTGTGATAAGGATCTATGCTCACCTTTTTATAAGAAAGATGATAGATGCAAAAGCCTTGGTTTCGAGTCAGTCGTAGGAATAGTTGGCATGCCATAGAGTCCATAGAGCTTGTGTTTGGGGTGGACTACGGTCTTTTTTTGGCGATAGTAGGAGGGAAGTGTTGTTGTCACTTGGCGATAATTTTGGTTGAGGATTTGTGTACCTAGGCTGTTACTTGATTCCCAAGGCTAAGTTAAAGGCAAATAATGAAACTTGCAAGCTAAGTTAATAAATAATCTTTGTATCTCTTGTGAATAGAAAGTCAAGCTCATAGTATGTTTTGTTTTACACCTTTGATAATAGTAAATTCATGATTACATTATACTATGCTTGATGAATTACAAAACAAGTAACTATGTTATGAGATGCCGTGTTTGATCATGTATGAGATAAATATCCATGATCAAGAGATGTTATGTTTGATAATTTACATAACAAGTAATAATTGCTTGCATGAGATTGGTAACCTCTTTTTATTAAAGAAGTAGTGCTATTCGAATGGTACTTGCTAGTTAACTAGATGCTTAATTGAATTTAAAGAAAATTATAGGTATAAGTAATTATTTGATTCGATTGTCTGGCTTCATGTTACATAGCTTCTTGTTTAAGTTAATGTTTTGCATGGTCAATAGAACTGGTGAAAGGAAATATGTGTTTGATATCTTGCGTAATTATTTACTATTGTGCTTTATGTTCTGATCAAGAAACCAAGAAAGTTTATAAGTTAAATAGATAGATCATATCAATGACTTGCTTAAAAAGAGTAATGTACAATTAGATTATTGAGTGTTCTTTTGGAGGAATTGATTTGCTTGATAATGTGAAAACGTACTTGTGGATTGTTTTGAATGTTTAAATAGTTATAATTGGTTCAAATATCTTATATGTGTCAAGTGTGTTATGAATGGATAGTTCGAATGTGGAGCGAATTTGTGATGTTCAATTGTTTGTAGTTACTTGATAATGTATAAAGGGTTTTTTTTAAATATGTTATGTATTGGTTAAAATGAATTGGTTATGCTTGAACATGTAGTAAGAAATCTCAAGCTAAACTTGTTTCTTAACAAAGAAGATATTCTCCTAAGGCTATAGATCACTTAATTACCAATCTTAAATGATAGGTTATATAAAAGTAAATAATTAAGTAATCTACCTTTGGTTTGAGATTTGCTTGAATGATAATGTAAGATATAAGTTAATCAATTAAAAGTGTTCAAATGATAACTTATGATGTAAGCTATTCTATTAAAATCAATTGAATGATAACTTGTGAAACAAGTTACTCTTTTAGAAATATTCAATGTTATCTTGTGCCACAAGCTAGACTTTTGGCTTGTTCGAATATTAACTTGTGATTCAAGTTAGCCTTTTGTTTATCTCATACACTTTAATGGAAAATTTAGCTACTAATATACTATTGATTAACTTGTGAAATAAATAATACTTGCAAGTAAGTTTTCTATGTTTATATATAATTGAAAATGGGAAGGTTCCTATATTTAAAAAATTATAGTTAAGGGGCTTGTATCCAATCCAAAGGGTCTCACAACTGCTTCTGAGATGCTTATCAATAATGCCAATCTTGAACTCTCCGAACAAAAAGTTATATTCTATTAAACTTAACTCTTACTAGGTTCAACGGTCTTTAGAAGGAATAAAGCAAAACATTGAGCTTTTGCATTATGTATTTGGTTAGTCAAACTACCTCACTAAGCAATTGCTCACTCTTTGCCTTCGTTAAATTTCAGGGTATTTGAGCCTTCGGATTTCTTCTGAGCTTGGACGTGATCACAAGGATCTAAGTATGATTTGAATTAATATCTTTAGAACTCTTAAATGGCGGCACATAGTGTTAAGTATGCATCTTGCATTTAATTCCTTTTTGGGTTTCATATGTACTTATATGAGCTTTATATATATTGAAGCTATGTAACGGGCCCCTAAATTATTTCTTAATTGCTTGCTTTGTGAAATATGGTTGTTAGTATAATTGTATGGTTGTTTGAATGTACTTGTGTGCCCTAATCTATTGATTATCAGGTTGCTAAGTACTAAATCTTGATAGTAGTTTTATCCATATGTTTGGATTAGTTTGAAATGAACAAATGGTAACTTGCTAACGATTCTGTATATGGTATTAGCATTTGAAAGTTTATGTAAACTTGGAGATGATTAGTTTAAGTTCTAAGATAATCATAATTCAAATAACCAAACATATCTTCTACCTTTTTTATAAATGGTTTACTAGATCTATTGATTGTATGTTGGTTAAGTCATGTTAGCTATGTTATTGGAATGATTGATTGTTAGATAAGTTATGTTAGATATGATATACAATTATCTGCTATATTAGTTACATGATAATTGTGATTTGTAAGCTTAAAGATTAATAAGCAATGGATTACTGTTATCTTGGATGATCTTAAACTTAGATGGGAATGATTTAAAATGTTTAGAGAAATACGAAGTATAATTCAACCTAAATATAATAATATGTATGAATAAAACAAGATTTTACATGATAGTTATAAGTGTATGATAGTTTATGCATTTTTGTTTGTAGTTTGTTGAAGATTGAAGTTAGACATATGTTTAAAATTTAAAAAGTTTTTAAATTATACTAATTTTCTTGAAGATTTAGTGAAATGTTTGATTTCGATAATCAAGTTTGTCCTTATGATTGTCTTGTAAGCCGGGTTAGGGGTTTTTCAATTTGGTATTAGAGCATGGTTTAGTTGATTCTTGGTCTAAACTGGAACACGTTGCATCATTATAAGTTACTGTGCCACCTAGGAGTTAAGTTTAATAAATACTTGTGATCAATGTATGATGAAAGTTGTCTTTTATTCGTTATCAGTCCTTAGAAATGTTTGAAATATGTCTTAATTGGGATATGTGAGCTCGGTAGGCTACCTTATTAAGGAGGATGTATAAGAATGCTTCCTTAGTAAAACGATGCAAGTCTATAAAATTGTTGATTTTCTAGCACAAGGAATCCTTGACTCCTCTCTTTCTTCCTTTAGTTGTGCAACCAGGGAGATTAGATAAATATGTTAACACAATAGCGAAGTTTATGATTTTAAGGGTACAATTAAATTGAGTTCAAAATCTATATATGCCCTGTATAAATGCAAATTAACCCGTTCTTTCATATTTTCTACCCATTTTGAGGGGTTTGATTTGCAAATGCTATCAATCTGTAAGAGTTAGAGTTGTGGTAAATAGAATATGTTGGAATTGTCCTTTCATTGCATAAGTATCTTTCTTGCCAATTTTTTCGTATTATCTCTACTTGAATTTGACTTTATTCTTGAATTAGATTAATTAAGTGAGCGCATGTCTAGGCAGACTGTTATAAGAAAAGACATTTCTTCATGGATGGGAAAAATAATCCATATTATTGTTAGAAAAGAAATCCTCTGAATCAAATTTTGCATCTCCTTCTATACCGAAGTCACTGAGGATAAATCTTACCCTTGAATCTATCTTAATTGTTTCTAAAACCTCTAATGTTTTTCCCGAGAGTTCAAGATTTGTTAAAGAATTATTTATCTTGGCCATTCTTCTAGCCATACTTCCTTGGGAGGATTTGCCTTTTTCTTGGTCAGAAAGCCCATAACAAGTTCCCTTTCCTAGAGTTTGTTTAACTTGCATCTTTGCACAGCTGGATAATTCTAGTTCAGACACCTTACTTCCTTTAGTGACAAAGGTCGCATTAATTAGCTCTAGTGTCCTAAAGTGACATTCGAGCGCACCCTCATCAATCTCGATAAAGGGTGCATCAGTAGTTACTGATGAAATGATTTCTTTCTCTGCACCTTCACTTATCAATTGGCCATCCATTACAAATTTCAACTTCTAACATAAGGTAAAGGGACTGCTCCCCATGTATGAATCCATGGGCGCCCAAGCAAGCAACTATAATTGGGCCTAATGTCCATGACCATAAACTCAACATCAAAGGTTGATGGTCCGATCTGCAAAGGCACTTCAATTTTACCCAACACATCTTTATAAGTTTCGTCGAACGCTCTTACTGTATTTTGATAGGCTCTCATATGAAAGTTGTCTATAGGTAGCTTCTTTAGTGTTGCTAATGGAAGAACATTAAGGGCCGACCCATTATCAATAAGAACGCCCAGAAGCATATAATCTTTGCATCTTGTGGTGATGGGTAGAGCTTTGCACAACCCCCTTCCTTCTCCAGGTATTTCTTTGTCATTAAAAGAAATAAAGTTGTTGATGACAATGTTACCGACTAACATATCCATCTTGTCAGTTGTGATCACTTTCGATACAAACATTCGGTTTAAAATCTTTAGCAAGGCCTCACGATGGCCCTTAGAGCTTAGCAGTAATGATAGCATAGAAATTCGAGCCGAAAGCTTGTGGAGTTGCTCCATTATGCTATATTCGCTGTGGTTTAGAATCTTCAAGAATTCTTGAGCCTCTGACTCCTTCACTGGCCCGTGGTATACTGTTCGTTTTCTTTAAAGAAATCTTCATCATCTCCTTTTTCTGACTCTTTAGTAGCAGCCTTTCTCTATGCGGCGTCTATGTCCTCAGCGATCAGTTGGGAATAGAGCCTCCCGGTCCTTGTGAAATGACTCACTTCATTGACTGGCTCATCCTTTGCTTTTTTTAAACAAGAGATCCTTTCGGGGCCGCCACTGTGCAAGCATATTTCCAAGGGACATGCTTGTTATCCTTGTATGGAAATGGGGTTGGTGCCTTTATTATACGTCGCGATATTACTCCCCTTATGGGCTCACTAACTCTTGCTTTAGCCTTAATAACTAAAGGCTTCATTCAAGAATAATTTCTTTTAGAGGATGACTCCTCCGATGTGCAAATGTCCAACATGCACTCCTTGTTTTAAAGAAAATCTAGTTCTCTTTCATCCATATTGTCTTGGACTAACTGCTTGAACTCTAAGCAACGTTCAATCTCCGTGTCCTCTTTCTTTGTGATACTCACAAAACAATCCATCTTCAATTTCCATATCCTGAGCTTCTTCTAGCATCCAGCTGCCACCATTTGAGGCCATACCCACCTCATGGGTGCTCTGACCTCAGCAACATGTTTTTTAACCCTCTTGTTTTCCTCCTCCATGATTGCATTAACTCTTGCTTTCTGGTGATTTGGAAAAGGGTTTCCCTTATCTTTCGACATATCAAAAGACAACATTCCAAACTTTCTTAAATCATCTACCACTCTCTTGAATGCGGTGCAATTCTCAATGGTGTTCCCCCTAACTCCTGTGTGATATTTGCATTGTGCCTTCTCATCGTACCATGCTAGATATGGTGTTGAGAAAGGAGGAATGTGTCTTGGCAGCACTGTAATATCCTCAAAACTAGTATAAAGGAAGTTACTACAATGTCTTCATTTAATCCCTAATTGATTGAATGCAAGGTAATAGGTCTAGTTAATAAGGACTAGAATGCTATAAATGAGAAAGTAGTAACCTAAATTATAAGTGACCAAACCAAAACAAATAACAAAATGAAGGACAGGTCGATGAGGCTATGTATCGATTATCGTCGGCTAAACCGGTTCACTATCAAGAACAAGTATCCATTGCAGAGAATTGAGGACTTGTTTGATCAATTCAAGGATGCCAAAGTCTACTCCAAGATCTATTTTGTGATCGGGGTACTATCAGATGAGAATACACGACTCGAATGTACCCAAAACGACTTTCAAGACTCGTTATGGTCACTACGAGTTCCTAGTTATCCTATTCGGGCTAACTAATGCTCCAGCGGTTTTCATGGACTTAATGAACCAAGTGTTCAACCCCTGTTTGGACAAATTAATGGTTATCTTTATCGACGACATTCTCGTCTACTCGAAGGACAAGGAAGAACATGCTAATCACCTTCGAATTGTACTCCAAACACTGAAAGAGAATTGGCTATATGCCAAATTGAGCAAATGTGAGTTCTGGCTCTTGGAAGTATCCTTCCTTGGCCACGTTATCGTAGCCTAAGGGAAAAAAGTAGATCCTAAGAAGATTCAAACTGTCATCGAATAGAGACCTCCAAGAAATGTTAGCGAGGTTAGGAGTTTTCTCGGTTTAGCCGGGTACTATCGAAGATTTGTGAAAGGGTTCTCGATTCTTGTAGCTCCATTGACTCGACTCCTTCGAAAGAATGTTCCATTTAAATGGTTCGAGGACCAGAAAAGGAGCTTCGATTAGTTGAAGCAAGTCCTAACTCAAGCCCCTATTCTAATTTTACCTGAACTAAGGAAAGACTTTACGGTCTTCAGTTATGCCTCACACCTCGGTTTAGGGTATGTTTTGATGCAAGACAACAAGGTCATTGCTTATGCTTCTCTACAACTCAAACCACATGAATTGAACTATCCAAAGCATGACTTGGAACTAGCTGCAATCGTGTTTGCTTTAAAGATCTGGAGACATTATCTATATGGAGAGAAATGTTGATTATTTACGGATCATCAAAGTTCAAAATACATCCTAAATCAAAATACATCCTAACTCAAAAGGAGTTCAAAAGACTATGACCTAATCATTGATTACCACCCGGGCAAGGCAAATGTTGTGGCTAATGCGTTCAGTCGCAAACATTCAATTGGTAAGGTCGAATATGAATTTCCAATGTTGTTTATCCCCCTATTCGAATGGATGATAATGAAATCCACTAATCGAAATCCTTTAATTGTAGCTTCAACTACTTTCAAAGCCCATTTTATGCTCCTAAAGAACCGAAGATATATGGCATAACTTCAAGTTTAATCCGAGTTGAATTCAAGGATCAAAGAGCTTCAACAAAATAATCCTGAACTTCAGAAGATATTGAAAGAGATTGATTCCAAACCGAGCACCAAATTCTCACATCGATCGAGTGGTGTACTCTACTTCATGAATCTGGCTTGTGTACCCAATGATCCAATCCTTAAGAGGGAAATGCTTTAAGAAGCACATAATAGTCATTTTTCAATACATATGGGAGTGATCAAGATGTATAAGGACTTAAAGGAAGTCTATTGGTGGACGAGATTGAAAGCCAATATTGTTGACTTCGTATCGAAGTGCCTCACTTGCCAGAAGGAGAAGGCCGAACCCCAACTACCTACTGGACTCCTACAACCCATCGAATTGGCTCAGTGGAAGTGGGAGTGTATAACAATGGACTTTGTATCGTGATTACCTCTATCACCAAGGAAAAATGATGCTATTTGGGTGATCGTTGATAGGTTCACCAAATCGGCTCACTTCCTTCTTGTTCGAATGAACATGAGCCTCAAACAGCTAGCCGAATTATACTTAAAAGAAGTGATCAGACATCACGGTGTTCCTAGATCTATCATATTAGATCGGGACTCTCATTTTACTTCTCGATTCTATGGGGCACTTCAAAAAGCTATAGGAACCAAGCTGAACCTTAGCACTACTTTCCATCCACAAACTGATGGACAATCTGAAAAGGTAATCCAAGTGCTTGAAGAAATGCTTCGAGCTTGCATTATCGACTTCGGTATAGATTGGGAGAAATCTCTACCATTAGCTGAGTTTGCCTACAACAACAGCGATTAATCTTCTATCAAAATGGTCCCATTCGAAGCATTGTATGGTAGGAGATGTAGAACCCCCCTATGCTGGACTGAGTTGGGGGAAAACAAGGTCTTAGGACTTGAATTGCTTCGTGAAACCAAAAATCAAGTTTGGGTGATCCATAGTAGACTGAAAGAGGCCTTTGATAGGCAAAAGGATTATGCCGACCTCAAGAGAAGAAACATTGAATATCAAGTGAGAGATTACATATTCTTGAAGGTATCTCCTTGAAGGAAAATCCTCAGATTCGGGAAGAAGGGTAAACTAAGCCCTCGGTTCATCGGACCTTTTGAAGTTTTAGAAAAGATCGGTCCAGTTGCTTACAAGCTAGCACTCCTTGCTGAATGCAACAGAATCCACAACATCTTCCATGTATCAATGTTGAGGAAATATCGATCAGATCCCTCACATGTTTTAGAACCTGATGAGGTGGAACTTAATCCTCATCTATCGTACGATGAAGAACCAATCCAAATACTTGATAAAGAAGTCAAGTGACTTCGCAATAAGATTGTGCCATTGGTGAAAGTTCTATTGAAGAACCACAATGTAAAAGAAGCCACTTGGCAACCCGAAGCAACGATGAGAAAGCAGTACCTTATCTATTCCCCTCAAGTAAATTCGAGGACGAATTTCTTTAAGGGGAGGGAATTGTAATATCCTCAAAACAAGTATAAATGAACTTACTACAATGTCTTCATTTAATCCCTAATTTATTGAAAGCAATGTACTAGGTCTAGTTAATAAGGACTAGAATGCTATAAAAGAAAAAGTGGTAACCTAAATTATAAGTGACCAAACCGAAACAAATAACAAAATGAAGGGATGCATGCTAAATTCCTATATTCCTAAATGCCCTACACAAGTCATTAATTAGTGGATAATCAAGGGCAAATTAGTCATTTTGGGAGAGTTAATTGATGATCCATTATCATCTTCTTCTCCCTAGTGCCGAATGGATGAACCAATTTAAAGAGAAAGGAAATGAGTGAGAAAACTCCATGTCCATATATTCAAGCTTTGGAATCGTGTTCAATTTTAAGGTAATGTTTAGTGTTCATGAATTCCTCCTTGATTTTTTGATTATAACAACTTGTTTGGCTTGAGAAATGTTAGATTGATTACTGGAAATTGGGAATTGATTAAGAGTTTTGTATGTGTTCTTATATTGAATCAATTGGTATATATGTCTAGTGAGAACACATTATAATCGAATAGCCTTTGAAATTGATGTTGTTATTCACCAAATTGATGGTGAATTGTTATGTTAGTTGCTGGAAAAACTTAGAAGATAATCAGAATGGATGATTGATATGTGAATTGAAATTCATGTTGCTGGAAATTGTAGGGAGATGATGTCTTATTGAACCAATTTGAAAATATTGCTCAATTGCCCTGTTTTTATAGGTTTGACACATAATTGGACTGGCTTAGACATGTATGAATGAGTATATATGTTGAACAATCATGTTAGAATCCTTGTATAAGTGATTAATGAAGCTAGAATCTAGCTAAATGAAATCTATCTCGAAGACTCTGTTTCGGGAATTGAGTTTAAAAATTTGTAGAAAATCACATAGACCAAATTAGGGAGTAAATCTTACATGTACAGAATCATGAGTATGTCTAGTTTCATATACAACAAATTATGAGTTATAAAACAGTTTATAGAGATTAATCTCTAAGGATAGTGCAAACTATTAGTGTCATAATTTGGTATGTCTTTAAATGAAAAAACTGTATGGAGTCATATAATGACTTAAAAATGCAAGGCCTATATGGTTAGAAGGACAATTAAGTTATCTTTCTAACGGTGTAAACGGTTTGAAATTCTGACGTACGAAATAAAAGATATGAACATTTAAGCAAGTAGTGCATATGCTGCCAAGCAGCAACAATCTTGATGTTTTGAATTGAATGCTTGAATGTATGTAGTCATATAACGACTTAAATGGTTGCTGGATTCTACCTAATACACTATGCATTATATGTAATGATAGATCAAGTGGAAATTGAGGAAAAAGGGGCTCACACAGATCAGCAAGCTAGTAGAGGGAAAGGTATTTCAATCCGGGATCGACAATGGCTCGAAAGATTCCTGTGAGTGTAGTTTAAAGTCTTGGAAAGGGCAGTAACCTTTCCAAGTATTTCTTGATTTAAATTGCTTATTGATTTCTAGTTTGAATGGTATAATCCGCATGCTCTTAAGCATTAATAAGATAAGTGTTCCTTTGAGGAACGTTGGTGTGTTTACTTGATTGGAGCATATGAATGATTACCTGATTGATAAGCATGCTTCCTTGATTAAATTGGTTGTTGTAGCATGATCTTTGCTAACATGATTTCCATTGTATAGAAACATGCTAGTTGTTAACTTAAAGACAACTCAATCTATTGATCTAATGACTTATTGAGAGACATGCATTCATTGATTGTGAAATATTGATCATTGAGCTATTGGTATTGTGATTGGCATTGAACCCTATTCGATTGAAAGGGGATATTGGCACTAAATGTGTACATTAAATCGAATCATGCTTGAAATTGAATAAAAGTGATAACTATTGTAAGCCTTGGTCTCGAGTCGGTCATAGATATAGTTGGCATGCCATAAAGTCCATAGAGAGCTCATTATCGGGGTGGACTGCGGTCTGGGACATTGGTCCCTAATTAGCGACAGTAGGAGGGAAGTATTGTTATTGGTCATTGGCGACAATGGGAGGGATTTGACTGATACTTTGACCATATTGATTATTGTTATTGGGTATAGTTTGGTTGGGGACACGAGTATCTAGACTGAGTAATCGATTCTCAAGGCTACACTTAAAATGAACTCATACCTCATGTACATTGAATCTATTGCTCCATGGAATTGCATTAATTGATAGTATGTGAGATTGCTTGAGTTTGAGACATTGATTGTGTTTAAACGACATGTTATGCCTATTGTTATTCAAATTGGATGATCGAGCATGTCTAAATTTCAGGCCTTGTATTGATATTGGATTGAAAATTAAGCAAATGCATCTAGTATTATTTACATAGTTATTTGAATGGTTCCTTATTGATGGGGGAACCATACCATCTATTAGATGGTTCGTAGTTGAGACTTGTTTGAATGGTTGCTTGTATTCTTTAAACTCACTCACTAAGCTTTGCTTATCAAGTCTCCTTGCTACGATACAGGTTAATACCATATCCTATCTTGAAGTCAAGGCTCACCCAAGTCACATTTTGCTTGAAAAGTATATATTCAATTTATTATAGCACTCCTATGATGGTGGCACCTAAGACTTGTAAATGTATGATTATCTAGTATGGTTTGTATAACTTAACTTAAAGTAGGATCGTTAAGGTGTAATGTTTGCATTTTGGGCATGTACGCGCATAGATAACTATTATGCTTGATGATTAGTGTTTGAACCTTGACTATCTCATGTGCTTGCTATGCTTCCATCTAACATAGTGTAAGATGACTAAACTTAGATAGGTACAGTGGCAATTTGCCTAAAAATGTATAAACTTATTGGTTACCTTAGGTTCTAGTTTGAAATGTTCATATAACATTGAAAGCATGTATGCTTGGTTATGGTCAAATAGGTAAATGATGTAAATCACCTATTGGTATGCATAATAGCTATGTTGAACATTGAAATTTCCTATTGTGTTCTCCAACCATTCAAATGGTTGCATGAAGAACAAGTAAGTCCTAAATGGTGTTGATCATGATAACTAATTGCATTATGGGTCCTAATATATCTAGTAGGTGCATCATGCATTTGTCTAATGAATCATCACCTATTCAAATTCTTACTTAATATGCACGAAAGGCTTAAAAGGAATTGAACTCACTAGCTTTAATTGAATGGATTATTGATTGTAATTGTGGTAACTTACCTAATCCTACTAGGGTGGTTAGAGTATGTTACAAGAACCATTTGGGATTCAACCTATTCAACAAACAATTCAGCACACGTCATTGGAATTTGAGGGAAATAGGGTTTTGAGTTCCCTTGATATCTTCGTTCTTCCTTAGGTGGGTTTGTAATTGTTGGAGCTGCAGTCGAGACATTGGCTTGTTAAAGACCACACCCTTTGAAAAATTGGGATTATAAACATTTTTGGCATTGACTTTGCTTTCTCTCTTTTTTATAGTGTTTCTTTGTTTCTCCCTTTTCCAGCTTTGCATTTTTCATAGCTGCTAGAATCAACTCTCCATTCATTAACATATATGCAAAGCTCTTAGTTGCATGATTAAGCATGCGGTCATAGAATGAAACTTTTAATGTCTCCACGAACATTGGGGTAACTTCATTTTCTGGTAATGGTGGTTGAACATGAGTAGCTACATCCCTCCATCTCTACGCATATTGGCGGAAACTCTCATGATGTTTTTGTTCCATCCCTTGCAGGACCAGTCAGGTTGGGACCATGTCTGAGACATGCTTGTATTGCTCACTAAAAGCTCGGCATAAATCCTTCCATGATCTGATGTAAACCCAGCTTAGCTACGTGTACCAGCGTGCAACTGACCCTACTAGACAGTCTTGGATTAAATGGATGAGCAGCTTCTCATTATCAAGATACATCGACATCTTTCTACAATACATAGTTAGAAGTGCTGACGGGCATGTAGTTCAATTGTACTTCTCAAAATCTAGAATCTTGAACTTCGGAGGTACTGCCAAGTTTGTTACTAGGCTTAAGTCTTTGGCATCCATATCGCCGTGAATATTCCCTTCTTAGAGAGCCTTAATCATTCCTTCTAACTTCTCATAACGATCTTCCCATTTCTTCTCAATTTTAGCCTTATCGGCAATCCCATCCAGGTCGAGTACTTCATAGTTGTGAGCTCTTTCTGTATTAGCCTTAAACTCATTTCAGACGGAGGACTCAGAAAAATGGGGAGTCAGCTAGCCTTTGGCGTTGAAGATCCCTTTTCTATTATAGGATGGGTGAAAGTCATTCCCTAGAATTGGGGCAGAACATTGGTTTCCCCTCCAACTTCTGCTGCATTTGGGTCTTTGAATCCCAGCATTGCTGCAATTGAGCTACTGTCTTCTGGTGAACTAATTCCATTTGCTGCTTCAGGTCTATTTCCAGCTTGTCTAGCCTCACCTGGGTACTTTTGTGACTAATTTCCAAGGCCACCACTCTATCTTCCAATGCTCTGGCTTGAGATCGGGTACCGTACTTGTGAGTTGTTTTTGCTATTTTGAATTTCTGTCATGTTTTTTATTTAAGTTAGATTCTTATTATGTCATGGATGCATGCGCAGATGCAAATACACAAATGCAGAGTAAAGCATCAAAATAGAAAGGATGCAATGCAAATGCATGAATGCAAGCGAAGAGCCATCAATTCTATGAAATATCTGCTCAAGAAACAACTCTTTATTGAATATGAAAAGGTCCTTATTACATCAAATTTTATTACAAATACTTTTCTGCACGAACTCCTAATTCCTTGATTTCCTCAATAAGCCACAAAAGTCTTGGTCCAACCTCCCCTGCTGGTTTGATGTACTGGCAAAGGACTGCAGCTTCTGTGGCTAACATCATCACATGTCGAGCCACATCTTGAACTTGAGTCATGACGGTCCTGTCAAACTCATCCCATTCTTGGAATATTCTGGCACTATCCCTAAGACGGGTGAACCAGTAATCATTTCCTCCATCAACTATATCTTCAAGGACCAAGATCTTAGTTCTATACTCCTGAATGATATTATCCATTTCTTCCACTTGCTCTCTCAAGGAGTTATTCTCATTTAGGCTAGCATGGAGTTCTGTGTAAGTGTGACAGTTCTGAAATTCATGCGACGAACAATTCAAATCCTCTACCTTGGCTTGCAACACAAGCCTGGCTCTACTTTAACTTCTCACTAGTCTTGTCATATGCTATCTGTAACTCAAATAAACGGTTCTTGTTGTCGAGGGCCTTCCTTTTCCTTGAAACCACATTTTCTTTCTCTTTTTCAAGAACCCATTTGCCATTTCCATTTTCAGTTGCTGACCTACCCTTTTTCTTTTCTTCAGCAAGGGCTTATCTGTACTTCTCAATTTCCCATTTTCCATGTTCTTTCCCCTTTCCCACGGCATGCTCGATATCTTGTTTCCACTATTCTAGAGTTTTTCGCAAATCAGCATTTCGAACTGTAGTCTGAAACTTGAGGAAATCAACCCTTTGGACTTCAAACTTTCTAATCTTCGTACAGTTTTATCACACGCTTCGTCTCTCCTTTATACCTTTCCACATCAAGGCTTGAGTCAAACATGTCATGTTGGTTTTGCTCTCGCAGGGCTTCTATTTCCAATTTGGCCCTTCTCAGCTATTCTCTTAGGACGTCAGCTTCGGTAGGAACTACCTTCAAGTTTTCTTCTAAAGACTTGGTATGTCCGTCTGTAGGTGCCATGACTATGTCATTCACTGTTGTATGCCTCCAAATATCATAATCAGGGGTATACATACAATGTTTATCATACTCCAACTCCATATGATAACAGTGGTTCCATGCATCACTGATTGTCTGAACCTTCTGTCTGAACTCTCCTTGAAACTTGAATTCTGATGAGCCAAGACCAGTAGTGAATGGGATGAACTTTCGAGGCCCGAACTGACGAGATACCAGCAAAGGAGCGCATCCAATTCCTTCCCAAAGACCTAGCAGCATCAGGAAGTTGAAATCCCCACACTTGTACAAAAGCTTAGTATGACCCATCCAAGGAACCCTCCATCTGATATCTTTGTCGCAACGGTCTTTGAAAATTTCAATCCACTTACTTTTCTTAGCAACTAGCCATTCTTTTGCTAGGAACTCGAGAAGAGGAGAGAAATTTGGAGAAAATACATTTGATAAGGCCAATATTGGGCATTTCCATAGTGACTAGGAGCCCAGATGTAATACCCTAAAACTAAGCTTAGAATTTCTTGTTAATTTAATAGTTAATTTGCTTAATAAGTCATAATACATGAAGGAATAAGTGAGATAGTGACTAAAAGTGAAACTTTAATGATGTGCTAACCTTTATAATGGGGACTAAAATGATAATTTGTTTTAAAGTATGGTTTACATGTAATCCAAGCCTAAACTAGAGGACTTAACCGATTCTAATTGAGAGAGGGACATGTGGAGAATAGCTTTGCCACTCAGCTAAGGAGTAAACAAGATGAGCAAATTGTCATCTTCTCCTTCTATTCTCCTAACTCTCCCAAAACCGAATTCTTCCATGTATGATAGAGAGAAGATGCTTGAACCGAAGCTATGGAGTCCTTGGTGACAGTTGATGTGGCTTAATTCTTAGAAACTCTTTGATTAGGCTTTGGATTAAGGTGAAATGCTTATTCTTTTCTTTCATGGAGTAAACTAGAGTTGTTTATACATTTTGTGAAATTGATGGTTGATCGAATGGTTTAAGACTTGTGGATTTTTTTTTACTCTTTATGATTTTGTGACATGGTTGCTTCGGTGAAATGTTTGTTGATAAAGAATTTAATGGATTTGTTTAGGAATATACTACTTGAACATCTAGAAATGAACTAACAAATATAGTATTATTGTTCATTAAGAATTTATAGATTATTGGGTGATTTTGAAATAGAATCTATTTTGAGGATTCAGAATTAGTTTCGAAATGTTTCTATTTGAATTGGAAAATTGTTTCCCTTACATGAGGTATCGATCATAAATTGAACTATTTTGGGAGTAAGGATAAGAGTAAAAGCAGCTATGTGTTTATGAGTTACATCTATTGATAGAATTAAAATAATTTGAGGATCATTATTTTCCATGAACTTCATTGGGACTATTTCTTTTATAGACACAAATCAGCCTAGAATTTGTTTGGTTAAATTACAGTCAAGAAGGTGTAATAATGGCTAAGTCAAGGTATTAAAAATCAGTGAAAGGCTGTTATAATTCATGTTTGTATGTGCATAAAAGAAACTGCCCTGTTTGAACAGGACAGTGCAAATTAGAACAGTTTCGACATTGGATGGATTGTATCGAACTGTATCAAAAATGTGGTTTAATTGGACTAATCCATGTGTGTTTAAAGGTGAAAAGAATGAGAATACAAATTGTTTATGATTTAAAAATATGGGCAGCCTTGGGCAATTTTGATTATATGATTGAATGAATAATGAAATAGGTTTTGTTTTGATTAGTTCGAATATGGTGGACTGTTTTTCAATGATAAATTGAATGTATATGCTGTTGGATAAATTTGATATTGCTTGAAAGGAAATGGTCAATTTGAATTTTTTTAAGGTGTATAACATGAATTGTTTGTTTGGAATTATATGTCTATGTTTGAATTAATTTGGTAAAATAAATTCTTGGATATCGAATCTAGTCCTAATGTACAGTTATGATGTAACATCCTAATTTTGATATAGAAGAAAGCCATGTATTGATTCTGAACAATTGAATTAAGTGACTATAATTGAAAGTGTGAAGGACCTATTCGAAATATAAGTAAACTAGGAGTTAAAAACCGAACTGACCAAATAGTTAGTTGGCAATAGTTATGGTTTGCATGGTAAGTAAATTTCATTCAAGGGATAAATGAGTTGGCATGCTAGTTCAAGGGTACGTGTAAGGCCAATTAAATCCTTGTTGGGAACCAAACAAATAATCACTATCATCTTCATTCTTCTTAGGCCGAAAAATTGAAATTTAGAGAAAGAGAAGAGAATTGTTCTTGGCATCTATCTTGCTTGAATTTTGGTTAGATTGGAGCTCAAATTATGCTTACATGCTTGAAGTTGTAAGTTTTCTATGTGTTATCCTCTTGAATTGAAGTGTGACTTAGTATAGTTTAATCGAATCAATTATTGTTTGATGATGATGATGGCGATTGTTGTTGCTTGATTGTTTCGTCTTAATAGAAAGTTAGATAAAATTGGGAATTGAGGTTGAATTAAGAATGTTTTGACAAACTAGAATGGTAATGACTAAATCTAGAATCATAAGAATGACTCAATATGTTAGAATTACACAAATTCGTATGGTCAATCTGAAAGAATTATACAAGTGTTGGAAGATATGTTACGAGCTTGTATAATTGATTTTGGGAAGAATTGGGAGAGAGATTTACCGTTGGCAGACTTCTCATACAACAATAGCTACCAATCTTTCATTCAAATGGCCCCTTTTGAAGCCCTTTATGAAAGAAAGTGTAAGACCCCTTTTGCTGGTCAGAGTTGAAGGAGAACAAAGCTT
The DNA here is from genome assembly GCA_019671005.1 of Hibiscus mutabilis. Taxonomy (NCBI): domain Eukaryota; kingdom Viridiplantae; phylum Streptophyta; class Magnoliopsida; order Malvales; family Malvaceae; genus Hibiscus; species Hibiscus mutabilis. Next base: position 39,772,200 of record CM033712.1, on the reverse strand, counting down.
TGGGACCCCAATTGCTTCAAGAAACAGAAGATCAAGTACAGATTATTTGCAATCGATTAAAAGAGGCCTTCGATCAACAGAAAGCTTATGCTGATCGTAAAAGACGGGACATTCAATATAATGTGGGAGATAGAGTGTTTCTCAAGGTATCATCATGGAAGAAAGTGTTCAGATTCGGTAAAAAAGGAAAACTCAGCCCTTGGTTTATAGGACCCTTTGAGATAATAGAAAAGATTGGTCTTGTTGCTTATCGATTAGCTCTTCCAGAAGAATTTAGAAAAATACACAATGTGTTTCATGTGTCAATGCTGTGAAGCTATAGATCTGATCCTTCTCACATCCTCGAGCCGGATGAAGTTGAATTGAATTAGGATTTATCCTACGAGGAGGAACCAATTCAAATTCTTGTTTGTGAAGATAGGAGGCTACGAAACAAAACAATATCCCTTGTCAAAGTTTTATGGAGGAATCATGGGAGGAAATAAGCTCCTTGGGAGCCTGAATCTACCATGAGAGAACAATATCCACAACTTTTCTCTTCAGGTAAAATTTGAGGACGAATTTCCCTTAAGGGGGAGGGATTTGTAACATCCTAATTTTGATATAGGAGGAAGCCATGTATTGATTCTTAAACAATTGAATTAAGTGACTATAATTGAAAGTGTGAAGGACCTATTAGAAATTTAAGTAAACTAGGAGTTAAAAACTGAAGTGACCAAATAGTTAGTTGGCAATAGTTATGGTTTGCATGGTAAGTAAATTTCATTTAAGGGATAAATTAGTTCGCATGCTAGTTCAAGGGCACATGTAAGGCCAATTAAATCCTTGTTGGGAACCAAACAAATAATCACTATCATCTTCATTCTTCTTAGGCCGAAAAATTGAAATTTAGAGAAAGAGAAGAGAATTGTTCTTGGCATCTATCTTGCTTGAATTTTGGTTAGATTGGAGCTCAAATTATGCTTACATGCTTGAAGTTGTAAGTTTTCTATGTGTTATCCTCTTGAATTGAAGTGTGACTTAGTATAGTTTAATCGAATCAATTATTGTTTGATGATGATGATGGCGATTGTTGTTGCTTGATTGTTTCGTCTTAATAGAAAGTTAGATAGAATTGGGAATTGAGGTTGAATTAAGAATTTTTTGACAAACTAGAATGGTAATGACTAAATCTAGAATCATAAGGATGACTCAATATGTTAGAATTACACGAATTCAGCATCAAACATTGTAATTGAACTAGATTAAAAAGAAAAGAGGAAACTGTCATGTTCGATCATGATCTTTGATGAAACTATTTTGAAAATTGACAATGTACAATAGCTTGAACTACAATTAAGTAACAAACAATGGAATTATTGTATCACAAGACTATGATGATGTTAGTTCATAAGGAAAAGGGTCTCAAAAGGGAATTTTGATGATTGAATTGTGATTTGGAATAGGAATTGAAACTGCCCTATGTTGGACGACACTTTACCAAACTGTTCTGTGGAAATCTGGAAAAATTATGTAATTGTTTGAAGCTATTAAGTCTTAATTGGCATCATAATAACTTTATAACTAGCCTATTGATACGATGTTCATAATTGAGAGTTAAGAATTGCTTAAATGAACAATTGTGAGTAGAATACTATTGAGCAATTTTGAAATGTTGTATAATTGAGGGAAAGACTACATCGAATAATTATATATGTCCAATGTCTAGAAATGATTAATGAGGGAAAGCTTAAGGGTTTGGGGTTGAAGAATTTATAAAGGAACATGAGAAAGTTTACCTTAAGAGTTGCCTAAGCATGTGTGTGATAAATAGGAATAACTAAATGATGAAGAAATTATTTTAATACCCCATTGAATTGTTATTGAATTTAGACAAGAAGGGTATCGATGAAGGGGATGAGAGGCTTAAAGGAGTGGTTATTCAAGATCAGAATTAGCTCGCTGTACTTGTGAGTATATTTATGTTTAAGTAAACATGAAATTGTTGAATGTTTTTAAGTTACTTGGTTGCATGGCAAGGCTTAAATTGCCTAAGAATTGCTTGGAGTTGCTAAGGTTGGTAAGATGATAGTAGCCAAGGTAAGTGGATCAATTACTTGTATCTTTTCTTTTGTTAGTTCATGAATTGGTTCATTGAATTGCTTAATGGAAAATCTAGTGAAAATTGGCTATGCATTTGATTGGTTATGAAGAATATAGATCGAACCACCAAATAGCTCTTATGTATGTTTCAATAGTACTTGATGCTATTGCCTGAGAAGGAAATGATTAAGAAAAAGATTATATGCTTCAATGGTACTGATTATCGTTGCCTGAAAATGCTTAAACGAGGCATACGCTTCAATGGTACTAAATACCATTTCCTGACAATGCTTAAACAAATAGAATTTATGTTTCAATGGTTTTGGTTACCATTGCCTGATAATAATTGAACGATTAAATTATATACATCAATGGTATAAGCCACCATTGCCCGATAATTCTAGATTGAATAATTATACATTCAATGGAAAACGACCATTGCCTAATGATGTTGAGTGAATATGCCTTCTATGATTTATCTAATCAATCCATGTTAAACGATGCTTTACGTCTATGATAAGTTTGGTTACTAAATTGATCAACTATGGTAGTTGTTTAATGACGCATACTTTTGAAAACACAGTTTTGCTACTTTGCATTTGTATCTAAATGAGCTTCTTGACAAGTGATGTTAGAACTTATTTTTACAAAGTTAACTATGTTTGAAGCCAACAACCTAATTACTCACCCTGTTTCTTTTCAGGTGAAGCTTGTTTGTAGTTAAAGTCGTGGAGATAAAACTAGGTCACTAGAGGCAACAAAAGTATGTTATGTTTTGTTATGTAAACTCCTAGAAGATGGCACTAGCTAGAATTCTAAGCTTGAGAATATTTAGATTTGCTATGGTGGGATGTAATTATACACTAGCAAGATTTATATATATATACCCTGTATATGGATATTGTTTGGTAAATTGTTGATTTGGTTAGATTAGCTATGGATTAATCTTTGATTATTGTAGTCTTATTCTTGGGATTGTTTTGATTGCTTGTAAGACATATAAAGTAGTTTTTGATCATGATTATAGCATGAACTTAGGAGATCGAATGTCCTAAGTAGATAATTCAAAGATAATGCTCAAAAATGATCTTGCTCATGCGTTAAAGTGATTAAATGAATTCATAACTTGTAGGAACTTTGAAAATTCATCTAGTCTTCATTTAGTTTCATAGACATCAACTTAAAACTACAAATTTTTAATGGATCATTGAAGGATTATGATAGTCTTCCCTACTTGAAATTGCTCTATAACTGTTTTCTAGGTTGTATTAAGGATGACTTGAATCTTATGTCGTTTACTTGATGCTTCTTGATGCTTAAACATTGTGTTATATGCTTGTCCACCAAAGGTCTCACATTGAGTCCTCCTTTTAGTGTACTAGCTTGTTAGTCAAGTTAGATTGTCTTCTCCTAGATCGTCACTATCTTCTAGGCTTGGGGTTTGGGGTACTACATATGATGTGGCTATAAAAAGATAAAATTAAGGCCGATTGAATTGGTAGGATGCCGTAAAAGGGTGGGATCAATAGCAAGATAGGACTAAGGAATCAGGTATCCCGTAACTTCAGGATAAGAGGTGACTGTAGTTAAGCCTCGGGACGGATTAATGATCTTCCATAGCAATTCTTTCCTATTTTAATTGCTTAAATTGTCTGGTAAATTGTGTGAAAATGCGAGCTTGGATAAAAGGAATGTGCTTAACTAAAAGAAATACATGTTTAGTAAGAATGTTTGTGATAGGAAAGTATGAGTTAAGGCAAAAATAATGGCTTGATGTTGAGCTTGGTTCGAATGGCATTTATGTTTGAAATGGTACATTGTGAATGGTAAGCAATTCTTGTTCATAATTATTTGTATGAAAGCTATTGGCATGTCATAATATAGCTGAGCTATAAAAAATTGACAATTGGAATCCTTGGACTATGAGCCATTTGAATGATTAAGAAATTGTCCAAAGACAATGATGTAATTGCTCTTGAAAGTGATTGAAAACATGGGAAATGATACAGTGAAGTGTTTAAGCTATGACATATGTTAGTCATGTAAATATAAGTGAATGATTTATATAAAGAATGGGCATGTAATGTACGCTTCAAGTTATAAATGAGTAATGGAATAATTGATAATTGACATTGATATTGATATCCATACATTGACATTGGATCATTGATATTGAAAATTGGTATTGAACCCTAATTGAAAAGGGAATATTGGCACAAGAAGTGCATTTGAATAGAGCTATGCTCTAGTATTGATAAAGAGAAATGATAATTATTGTAAGCCTTGGTCTCGAGTCAGTCATAGATATAGTTGGTATGCCATAGAGTCCATAGAGCTCAAAGTTGAGGCGGACTACGGTCCAAGACAGTGGTCCCTACTGGGCGACAGTATGAGGGATGTGTCTGTGGTCACTTGGCGACAGTAGGAGGGATTGACCGGTACTGCTAGTACTATGTGTTATTTTATGGGCGACAGTTGGTTGGGGACTCATGTATCTAGACTAGGAATTTGAGTCGCAAGGCTATGTTGACCAATATTGTAATTGGAAATACTAAAGTAAGGTGGAAAATGTGATAAATTTTCCTATCAAGCATTGTTGACTTATTACTTCAAATGAAAATTACTTGACATAAAATATATGTTTCAATTGACCAAGTATATGGTACTAAAACATTGGACAACATATAGTGTACACGTATTAAGAAATGTTTGGTTTACATTGTATGATATCCCTACAAAAATTGATAATTCATGAGTATGATTAGAAGAATTGATTTTTCCTAAATGACTAATACATCATGGATGTAGCATGGTTACTTAATGTGTGATTTAGATGATAACATTCTAGTTATGATATATATAGCAAAGAAAATTGATGAAGAGATAATCTTCAATATTATTTTGAGCATGTTTGAATTGTTAAGACATTGATAAAGCTAGAAGATATCCAAATCATATAATAGTAATTATTATGGAAAAGAAGAGGGTCCTCCCATTTATGTTTTATTTCTTGAAATTGAGTTAATCTTAAAGTTTCCTATAATTAGAATTAAACCTTTTAACTTAGCCAGATTTTGTTTAAGTTTAAGGTTGTCTGAATCTTAATGAGTTGAAAAATGGCTATTCTTGATAGTTTAAAGACCCTAAATTACTTGATTGAATGCTTAAGATTGATAGCTTTGTATGTTCGAATGAATCATGAAATTTATCAGGTTGTTGTCAATGATAAGAAATTTGCTTAAATTGTTCAAGTAAATGTATGTTATGAAACCACATGCTAAAGTTGGATTTCTTATAAGATGGTTTAGTGAGTGTTAACATGCTTGATAGGTGACAAGAGAATAAGGAAATCTAAGCACTTTCAATGAATACATGTAAAAGAGTTGAATAGAAACTAACTACTGAAATAGATTGAATAATTACTCAATTGAGGTCTGAATCTACTTGTTTATTTAATAATCTTAATGGATAGACTATTAATGTGATGAGTTGATTGTTTGGATTGAATAAATAGAGAAGTAATCTAGTATGTAATGGTTTACATGACCTGTATATTGTTAAGGATTAATAGTGAATCCATATGCTTTTGTATTCAGTTTTCTTGTAACCCGAGTGTTTAATAACCAAGATTAACTGAGAACTAGGGTATAAGTAAATCTATAATTTTAGTATTTCATTTTAAATCTATGATTTGCAAAGCCTCTTTGTATTTCGATAAGATTTGGTGACAATGCATGAACTTAATTGACCTCGAAAGGGAGATGGTATAGAGTCCTATAAGATGGAAAGGTTGTTAATGAAATAACTTGTAAGATTTAAGATTAAAAGTGTATTTCCATCAGATTAAGGAACAATCTTAGTACTTATGGAAAACATGATTTTAAGTCCATTGTTATTCGCACCCAAATAGCATCATTCCTCATTTGTGAAAAAGGTAATCCTGATACAAAGTCCATTGTTATTCACACCCACTTCCACTGAGGCAATTCAATTGGTTGGATGAGTCCCATAGGCACTCTATGTTTTGCTTTCACCTTTTGATAGGTAAGACACTTGGTCACAAAACCAGTAATATCAATTTTCATTCCCGACCACCGAAAGACTTCTTTTAAGTCCTTATACATTTTATCTGATCCTGGTGTACAGCAATGGGGCTACAATGAGCTTCTTGCAATATTTCTTTTTTTAAGGCTTGATCATTGGGCACACAAACTCTATTCCTAAAATAGAGAATACCATTCAGCTTTAAAGAGAATTCAGAGTTCGTTTTGCATTCAATTCCTCTTAGTATTTTCTGAAGCTCATGATCACTTTTTCGATGTATTTTGATTCTTGAATTCAATTCTGAGTGGATTTGGAGCTCGGCTATCTGCTTCTAATTCTTTAGGAGCTTAAAATGGGCATTGAAAGTTGTTGGAGCTACAATCCAAGAGACATTATTAGATAAGTTAAACACAATGTTCGAATAAGGCAAAATCAATCATGGATAGAATGTGATCTTACCAATGGAACGTTTGCGACTGAGTGCATCAGCCACTACATTTGCTTTGCCTGGATGGTAATCAATGATCAAATCATAATCTTTAAGCAATTCTACCAACCTTCTTTATCGGAGATTTAAATGCTTTTGAGTTAAAATGTACTTTAAGCGTTTATGATCAGTAAATAGGTGACATCTTTCTCCATACAAATAATGCCTCCAAAATTTTAAAGCGAACACAAGTGCAGCCATTCCAAATCATGTGTTGTGTAGTTTAATTCATGTGGCTTTAATTTCCTGGAAGCATAAGCAATTACCCTATCATCTTGCATTAAAACACACCCTAAACTGAGGTGAGAACGGGAGCTCGAGTAAGAACCTGTTTCATTTGATTGAAGCTCCTCTGTTGTTTCTCAACCCATTCAAATAGGATATCCTTCCTTAGGAGCCGAGTTAATGGTGCAGCCAGAATCGAGAACCCTTTTACAATTCTTCTATAATACCTGACTAAACCGAGAAAACTTTTAACCTCTCCAATATTTTTCGGAGGTTTCTAATCGACAATGTACTGAATTTTCATCAGGTCAACCTTAATACCTTCTGCAGCTATCACATGTCCAAGGAAAGACACTTCTGGAAGCCAAAATTCACATTTGTTGAATTTAGCATACAATTGTTTATCCCGAAGAGTTTGCAGTACAATTCTTAAATGATCTGAATGTTCTTCTTTACTCTTCGAGTAGACAAGAATGTCATCTATGAAGACTACAACAAACTTGTCTAAATAAGGTTTAAAAACCCGATTCATGAGGTCCATGAAGGCTGCAGGTGCATTTGTTAAGCCAAAAGGAATCACTAAGAATTCGTAGTGACCATACCTAGTTCGGAAAGTAGTTTTTGGAACATCGGCTTCCTTGACTTTCAACTGATAATATCTTGACCATAAATCAATCTTAGAAAACAAGGTAGCACCCCTCAATTGATCAAACAAGTCTTCAATTCTTAATAAGGGATATTTATTTTTGATAGTGAGCTGATTTAGCTGCTGGTAATCGATGCAGAGTCTCATCGATCATCCTTCTTCTTTACAAATAAACCTGACGCTCCCCAAGGAGAAGAAATAGGTCTAATGAAGCCCTTGTCTTGAAGTTCTTGCAATTGACTCTTGAGTTCTTTATGCTCAACCGGGGCCACACAGTAGGGTGTAATGGAAACTAGTGTTGATCTTAGTTGAACTTCAATGCCGAATTCCACTTCTCTTGATGGAGGTAATCCCGACAATTTCTCGAGAAAAACATCATGAAATTTGGATACAGTTAAAAGGCATTCAACAAGGAATGTAGATTCATTCAAACTAGATATAGGGGCGAAAAAGGCTTTTGATTCGAAAAGTTTCTTGCTTAGCAAGGTGATGGATTCTTTTCCTAAACCGAGAAGATACAATTGTTTCCTATTACAATCATCCCAAGCCTTGTGTTTTTCCGACCAATCTAAGCCTAAGATGAGATCAAAATCAGTTAAAGATAAGGCTAAAAGATCGGCAGGAAAAGGTATGCCTTGTATGAACAAAGGGCAATTTCTACAAATTTGATTTACCCTCACTCTATCACCAATAGGGTTTGTAGCTATAAGTTCATTATTTGTGGGTTCAAGCTTTAGGTTCAATCTTTTAATCAGTCGAAGGGTTATAAAAGAGTGGATCGAACTTGAATCAGAAAGAGCATAAATAGGTAGTGAATCGAAGTAAATTGTACTTGCAATTACTTCAAGTGGTTCCTCATCCTCTCGACCCCGAATATGGTAGACTCGAGCAAGGGCCTGAGACTCCTGATAGGTAGCATTTGACCCTTGGCCTTTACTCTTTCCATAATTCACAGAGTTGGACTACTTCGGCCCCTTTCCTCTAGGTGACTAGTTTTGGTTCGAACCCTTGGACACATGAGAAGGTAGTTAGTTTGGGTTTTGAAGACAGACTTTGACATAATGAGTTGTGTCACCACATAAATAACAAGCATTGGATAACTTTCTGCATTGTCCCGTATGATTTTTCTGACAAATTTTACAAACAGGGATCTAAGTCTCCCTTCCTGTATTCCCGATGTTATTCAAGGATACGGCGGGTGTACATCTTTTAGCCACTGATTGATGCTTAGGTATGTAATTACCCTTTGAAAAGTTTCTATAGATAAAAGAGTTTCCTCCTTTATGTTTTTGCTTCTTATTCTACTAAAGAGGTTTATGGTCCTCCCTCGATCTTTTATCACCCCAAGATTGATTGTCTTTTATTTTTCTAGAGGTTTTCATTTTAGCTTCAGTGGCTATGGCTCGGTTGACCAAATCTTAGAAATCATTAATTCCCAAAGCAGTGAACATGGGGCCTAACTCATCATTGAGTCCATCTATGAACATTCAACATTTATCCTCCTTCTTCTTTATAAGCTCTTACTTGTACTTGCAATATTTGCAGAGCTCATTAACATACTGCTCAATAGGCTTTCCTCCTTGCTTCAAATACAAGAATTTCTTCTTTCGTTCAACAAGATACTAATCACTGATATACTTCTTTTGAACTCCTTGCTCAATAGTAGCAACCCAACTCGGGAGCGTTACTTAACAAGCAAGCAATGCAATACAAACAATACAAGAACAATCATACATACTCACTTATCATACAAGCAATTCACATTTGACTTCAAATCATCCTAAGGTATTCGAACTAGGCATATTGTTGTTTTCTTTTTATACTTACATTACAAGTTATTACTTTATCAAAACAATTCACTTCATTTTATCCCTATACTCATTCGAATTGATCTAAGACAGTAGCCTAATTCCATTTCATTTCTTTGTACCTTAGACTTATACAAGTACATCTTAACTCAAAATGATAACATCTCTTGATCAATCAATTTGCATGAAACTAACTACCATTCAAGTCATTTTCTTTACCAAACCATTCGGCCATTAACACCAAAAGCATACAACAAGGCATGTAACTAGTTTATTCAAGTTTTATTCCAATCCTATGTATTCGACAATCACCTATACAAATACCATACACATACATCATGGTATAAACACACAGACCAGTGACCATATGGTTCTCAATGCATTCGAATAGAAGGCAAGCAATGTGGTTTGGTCATTCAATGTTCCATTCAAGTAAGACATGTACATAACAAGCCATTCAAATGTTATCAAGGTAGACTAGCTTAAGCATTAGATCATTCCATTTAAATCATCATTTGCGCAACAATCACCATTCAATTTCATGAAACTTAAGTTCATTGCATACTTCATAATGTCATACAAGATCATGACATAGTAGGCCCATCAAGACATTATATACAAGTATCAAAATGCGTGTTCAACTAACAATACACAATCTAGTGCCACCATTCTAGGAGATATACAAAACAGGTATGAAATCATACTTAGGATATCAAGCATCAAGATTATCCTATCTAAGGAAATCAAGCATTCGGCCAAAAGGTTAAAGCAACAAGAATTCATGCTTCATGAATCAAGCACACATGCTTGTAGAACAAGAAATCAAGGAGTCATGCTTTCAAGTCAAGTAACATACAATTTCATGGCATTCAAGACAAGTAACATATGATGTACGATTGTTATATCAATTGTTATTCATTAAACACCCCCTTGGTACTTAGTTTGTATAGGTAATCGAGTCTCCAACCATCTGTCACCACAAGATGCACTATAGTGCTGGTCAAACCCTCCTACTGCCGCCAAAGACCACATACGTACCCTCCGTTTGTCGCCATATAGGGGCCTTAGCCCTGGACCGTAATCCACCCTTACACAATGAGCACTAGACTCTAAGGCACGCCCTTCTACCTAGTCCAACTAGCTATCAAGGTTGTTTGATTTACCATTTATTCAAGTGTTTCAAGATCAAGTCAAGAAAGTTCATTTCATATTAGGCCATTGAGCCATAGCTCACATATCAAGTAGTTTCATGTTTCATTTCATCAAGATGAGAATATGTCTCAATCAAGTCTTTAACAATCAAACACATTGCATCATAGCACATACAAGCATCCATGTTATCACATAATCATACTCAAGCATTCGATTGGATTATGTGTACAAGGCTAGGATCAAGGTTCATGTATTAATTTAGTCATCCTTCCCTTATTAGGCCAAGTTCATGATTAGATTCATTTAAGATGTCAAGAATGTAACAAGAATACATTGGTTAGGACCTAGTCCTGACCCTAGAGGTAACTACACTCACAATACTCCAAGCTAGGTAGTCTTGGATCCAAACTCCTTTGTTCTAGGCTTTAGGATGATCCACTCTATCCTCTTCCACCAAGTTTACTCCTGGTTCTATCACATTACAAGTACAAACATATGTCAAAACAAGATCACAAAGTTATTCAATTCAAGACAAGATTACAATTATACAACATTCAAAATTTTGGCAGCATGCTCATATACATTTTCCATTACACTTATCTACATTCTCGTTCATTTAAAACAAGGCATAATCAAAGGCCTAAAACTGTTTACAAGACAGTTTACAAAATGCCACAAAATAGTGTGCATTTGCCTATACAGCTGCTGCGAGGCAACTTGCACTTTAGTTACTTAATCAAGCATATCTTTCATTTCGTACGTCGGAATTTCAATTGGTTTACACCGTTGGAAAGCTACCAAAATTTTCTTTATGACCATACAAGGCTTGAATTTTAGTTATTTTCCAATTAATACAATTTGTAACTTAAATACAGGGTATCTTGCTACATTGGACAGTTTGCACTGGCCCTAGTATTTCTTCTCTACATTTCAGTATACAACCCAAAGTTCAGTTCTGTTTTCTCCTAGTGAATTTAGACATACCATGGTGTTGTACATAAAAATTCCAGCCTTAAATTCATTATAAAAAATTTATAGTGATTTTTCAAATCACTGCCCAGAAAAGAGCATTCTGGGCAGATTACACTACGTTGGATTTCTAGCTTAACTCATTTTAGCAAGGTCATAACATGGCAATTTCATTCATGTTCATGTTCTTACATGTCTAGGTCATCATAATTCACCTAGAAATGTTCTCAATTCATCAACTAGGTAGTCCATTGCTTAATTTAACTAGTTCAATTAGGTGTAGTCATTTTCTAGCAAGTTACCTATTAAATTCAATATTCATTTTACCTAGCAACATGATCAAAACAAGGTTCTTTGTTCATTTGACATGTTTACACAATCTATATCAAAATAGTCCCTAATCAAGACTATTTTAAATCAAGCACATATTTCTCAATTTTCCAGCAACTATACATATATCTCATTAGCAATTTAGTTTCTAGCATTCAATTTCCAAGCTCTAATTGAAGCTAGAATGACCCTAACATATATGACAATCACCCAATTTCATCAAGGCAACAAGAACATCATCATTTGCATATTCAAACATATATGCCACTCGCGAGTGGTGATCCACGTGATACACCCCGAAGTGATCTGGGCCATCAGATCTCGTCCTAATCGAACGGCTATGCTAGTGAGGCGCTGGCTCATCCTCATCTAGGGTTTCCAGACATAATAAGCACTGTTGGATCAACCCTTGATCCAGCGGTTGTCCTTTAGCTGCGTATAAGACAAAAAAAATGGCATTAGGGCTTAGTTCTGGGCCAATTAGGCCTTATCGTGTAATTGGGCATGTATTTCAACAAAAATGGGCATGTAATTTATTTAATGGACTATTTATTTCTGTAAATGGACCGAACCCCTTACCTATATAATGAAAACAATGGATTTGAATAAAATGGATTCTATTTATTTCTTTTAACATACTGTTTATGTTATTAGAATCAATGATGTAACGAGCCTTAACAAATAGCCAAACAAAAGAACCAAAAGGAAAACAAGCTCACTAAATGTAATATTACACTATTATACTAATGCACACATGAATCAAGCTATTAAATCTTCAACTGAAATACTAATACAACAAAACAAAGAGAATAAACTTGAATTACCAATCTAACAATGAACAAGCATTTTAAGTAACGCGAACAGTCCTGATTGTGATTCTAGACACAAGGCAACTTTCTTAATTATTAGTACATGTTCTCTTGTTCACATCAGTCCTCTTTTTAGGTCCTATAACCATTTTCATGTCTCTATTTTAACATGTTTGTTCAATTACTTTAAATAGCCCCAAAACTGCCCGGTCCTATAACCATTCATCAATCAAGTGTGCAAAGAGGAAAAACAAGTACATTATCTTCTAAATGATGAAATTCAATTTAATTTCCTAAGCTCAAACACCCGATGGCTAGTTCTTCTTCTCACTAATTCAAGTAATTGATAGTGTTTCTCCCTCTCAACTTAATCAGTTAATACACAAAATGTGGGAAGGAGATGACTCCTAACACCCTTGAACGAAACTTCCTAAGACACCTCACTAAAGTCCTTATGTTTATAGAAATTTAACATGCAATCCATGAAGCACGATTTGGTGTAAAAATGGTTCTTTTCCTAAATCAATCATCTAGTTTAACTTATTGTTCAATTTAGCCCCTTAATTTCAATTTAGTTACTTAAAGGTATCTTCAAATTTCAATTAAGTTATAACATTCTCCTAGGCCCCTTTTGGGATGTTACAAACCCCCCCTTAAAAAAAACTTCACCCTCGAATTTACCTGAAGGATACATATGAGGATATTGGTCTCTCATAATAGATTCAGGTTCCCAAGTGGCTTCATTATCTTTGCGGTTTCTCCACAAAACATTAACAAGAGTTACAATTTTTTTTCGAAGTCTCTTGGCCTCACGATCTAGTCTCCGAACCGATTCTTCTTTGTAGGTTAGATTTGGATCAAGTTCCATGTCTTTAGGCTCAAGGATGTGGAACAGATTAGATCTATATTTACAAAGCATATATACGTGGAAGATGTAATGAATCTTGTCAAATTCACTTGGAAGGGTCAACTTGTATGCTATAGGACCAACTCGTTCTATTATTTCAAAGGGCTCGATAAAACGAGGGCTAAGTTTACCCTTTTCTCCGAATCTGAAAACATTCTTCCACGGTGATACTTTTAAAAATACTCGATCTCCAACTTCATACTGAATTTCTCTTCTCCTTCTATCAGCATAGGCCTATTAAAAGCTTCTTTGAGTCTATTGTGGATGGTTTGAATTTGCTTCTAGGTTTCTTTTAGCAAATTGGGTCCCAACACCTTGTTTTCCCCCAATTATGACCAGCATAATGGTGTTCTACATCTTCTACCATAGAGAGCTTCAAACGGGGCCATTTGGATATAGGCTTGGTAGCTGTTATTGTAGGCAAACTCTGCTAGAGGTAAGGATTTCTCCCAATCTTTCCCGAAATCAACCATACAAGCTCATAACGTATCCTCGAGAATTTGAATTACTCTTTCTGACTGACCATCAAATTGGGGATGAAAGGCAGTACTCAGATTGACTTTTGACACCAAAGCTTTTTGTAAAGCTGCCCAGAACATGGAAGAGAATCGAGTGTCTCTATCAGATATTATAGAGATAGGAAAACCATGTAAACGTATTACCTCCTTTATATAGATCCTTGCAAATTGATCCAAGCTTAGATTCATTCGAATAGGTAGGAAATGAGCTGATTTGGTCAGCCAGTCAACTATCACCCACACCGCATCATTCTTTCTTGGTGTTAAAGGTAATCCACTGACAAAATCCATAGTAATTTGTTCCAACTTCCATTTGGGAAGTTCGATGGGCTACAAGAGTCCTGTGGGGACTTGGTGTTCAGCCTTGACTCTTTGACAAGTTAAGCATCAAGAGACAAATTCATTCCTGGCCACCAATACAATCCTTTTAGGTCCTTGTACATTTCAACAGTCCCGAGATGAATTCAAAAAAAAGCTATGGTGAGCTTCATTTAGCATTTCTCTTTTTAAAGCTTCATCGTTCGATACACACACATGTTCCCTAAAATAAAGTAACCCATTCGACTTTAATGAAAAGTCAGGGCTAGGTTCGGCCTCAATTTTTCTCAGGACCTTCTGAAGTTTAGTATAAGCCTGTTGTAGAGTCTTGTTTCTTGTCATTAGATCAGATTTAATTTGAAGCTCAGACAAAAGCTTTTGGTGATTTTGAAGTCTAAAATGAGCGTTGATGGCAACCCGGGCAATCGAATGTTTGCAACTGTGCACATTAGCCACTATATTTGCTTTCCCCGGATGGTAATCGATGATTAAATTGTAGTCCTTAATCAATTCAAGCCATCTTCTTTGTCTAAGATTCAGGTCTTTTTGAGTTAAGATGTACTTGAGGCTTTTGTGGTCGGTGAACAAATAGCACATTTCCTCGAATAGATAATGCCTCCAAATCTTGAGGGAAAAACAACAGCAGCAAGTTAAAGGTCATGCATTGGGTAATTCAATTCATGAGGTTTTAATTGCCGAAAAGTGTACGCTACTTCTTTCCCATCTTGCATAAGAACACACTCGAGCCCTAAATGAGATGCATCATTGAATATCGTATAGTCCTTCCCTGATTAGGGTTGCATCAAAACCGGGGAATGCATGAGAGCTTGATTTAGTTTATTAAAACTTCTTTGTTGATTTTCTAACCAGATAAAGTTTTCATCCTTCCTAACCAGCTTGGTCAAATCTAGAGCCAAGGTAGAGAATCCTTTTACAAACCTTCTGAAATAGTCGGCCAGACCCAGGAAACTTCTGACTTCTTAGATATTCTTAGGCGGTAACCAATCTACAATTGCTTGGATTTTTTCGAGTCTACTTTGATTCCATCAGCAAAACTTACGTGGCCTAGGAAAGACACCTCCGACAACCAGAATTCACCATTTTCTTAACTTTGTATAAAGCTAATGCTCTCGAAGAGTTTATAGCACTATTCGAAGGTGTTCGGAATGTTCATTATTGCTTTTAGAGTATAAAATATGTCATCGATAAATACTACCACGAACTTATCCAAGAAGGGTTTGAAAACTCGATTCATAAGGTCCATGAATACAACTGGAGCATTGGTTAAATTGAAGGGCATTACGAGAAATTCAAAATGACCATACCGAGTCCTGAATGTCATCTTAGGCATATCTGAATCTTTGACTCTCATATGATAATAACCTGACCGAAGATCAGTCTTCAAAAACACACTTGCACCCTTAAGTTGATCAAACAAATCCTCAATTCTTGGTAGTGGATATTTGTTTTTAACAGTAATCTGATTGAGTTGCCGGTATTCAATACATAGCCTCATTGACCCGTCTTTCTTCTTTACAAACAGAACTAGGGCTCCCCAAGGAGACGAGCTTGGTCTAATAAAGCCTTTATCTTGCAACTCTTGTAGCTGTTTTTAGAAATCGTTGCCATTCTATAGAGAGTAATGGACACTGGATTGGAAACCGATTTGCTTGGAGAGTGGGAGAGCTTGAATTCTCTATAGAAAATGGTAGGTTATGTGACACCCCCTTCCTGGTTTAGCGTAAACCAATCCGAGAGTGTTACCGGGGCAAGCAAGATCACAGAAAATTTAAAACTTTCGAGGACTCATCTCTAGAAGATGAGTCAAGAACCAGAAAGCAATAAGAACCAGACAAGAATTTAGACAAGTATACATGCTTCAATCAAACAAGCAAGGCGAGGACTTAGACATGAATCAAACGTAAACCGAACAAGATATACAAGAACATGGATGGTAAATTGCAAGCTAGGCATACAAGGAAGGCTTAACACGAATACAATAGTCAATCTTACGGGCATTCAAACAAGGTTAACATGGATATGAGAGATATTCAAATAAACAAGACAAGCTCATGGTAGCAATGATTTACTTAACTAACAAGCAACTCACATTTTGATTTTAAGACATTATAAGGCAATTGAATAAGTCACTAAAAGTTTGCTTTCATGCTTACATTATAGGATACTACTTTAACAATTTCATTAAGCATTCATCTTATACCATTAACAATTCGAATGACCTAAGTGTGTAAACATTCTTCCATTTTTAATTTCAATGTTCCTTAGTTAGATACATATAACATCTCATCCTTAATTTACTAAACATGATCATGTTAACATACAATTGTATGAGTCTAGTCCCCTAACAACTAGATCGTTCGGCCTTTACCATACAATTACACAAAATACATACAACAAGGTAGGTTCACACACAAGAGACCATATAATTTCCTAAAGCATTTGAATAATGCATATAACGAGATCAAACACTTGATCTTTCCATTCATAATCTCATATATGCGCAGCAAAATCATTCCATTACATGCAATCTAAGTTCAATACAAACTTATTTTTCATTTGTTATTCAAGATCATAAACATAGTAGGCCCATACAAGGACAATATATACAAGTTTCAATTATTCCAAAATGCATGATCATGATAAACTATATACAATCTAGTGCCACCAATCTAAGAGATATACAAAACAAGTATGAAACCATACTTATGCAATGCTTGTGTCTTGCTTCGAGGTCAAGGTAACAGGCTTCAGAGTCAAGCTACGAACAAATCCTTTATCCTGTTGATTGGGAAGAATGGAAACGAGAGTGATAAGTACAAAAGTAAAGTCAAGGATTAGCATTACATGTATCAGCAATTGGAATGAATACAATTACTAGACCAATTAAGCAAAGCAATCATTATAATTAGGCAAGAATCAAATATACATATAACTTCTCTTCCAAGCAACAAGCAATTAAATAAACATGAATATCATATTAAATGTGTAATTCGATATCAACAATTCATTCGAACCAGGGTCATGTATACATGTATCTTTACCATCATATAACAAGTAATTCAAGTAGACATGTTCATATAATATACATGCAATTCGAGTATCATTCAAGCTTATTATCAAGTTTCACATTTACTAGTCATGTTTAGCTTAACTTGTTTTCAACTTAATTAGCATTATTTTCCAACATGTATAGTACTATCAATTCAATTAAAATCATGGTCAAGAAAGCGTGAGCATTGTACATGGATCACACTAGACATGGTTATCTTTAGACATTACATATACATCCAAGGAAATCTAATCATTTGAATGCTATAATTACAAGCATAGGAATGATAAACATGATTCGAGTATGATAACAAGGCATGGTTTGGAGGCATTCAAACAGGGAGCTAGGCATGGACAAGAAATCGATCAAGGCACCTAGGGACAAGGCTTAAGGTTTTCGAAACATGTCTAGGCCATAGGTAGCACTTTACAAGAGTTTGATTTCAATTTGGTAACATTACATTCATATAGTCAATGACAAGTATTAGAAAAACATGAAACAAGATAGGATTCAAGACAAGATAGTTATTTAATCAAAACAAGGTCTGCACAAGAAGTAGTTGAACAATACTTAACAAGATTAGACATGAGACAAGCTTTAATCACAAGTTACAAGTTACAATTCAAGGCAAGATGTCAAGTAGCACAATCACCCAAGCTCAAGCTTATCATTCAAATGATTCAAGTAGTTCATATTCAAGAATTTCATTTCAAAGATTTACATGACAATAAATCATGTATACAAGAACAAGGCAAGACAACTGGTCAATCATTCTTTTTATTCAAATAGGAGTCATATACACCTTATAGTTTATTGATCAAGTAATCCAAGAAATACATGTAAGCAAGTTCATCATGTTAAGCATGTAACTCAAGTAACAATATTACAAGTAGGCAAAGAATATCATGTTACACAAGTAACTTCAAGAATTCAAGAAATTCAAGTAGCAAGATTATCATGTTGTTCATATGATACCAAGTAACAAGCAATATCATCATCAAGGATCTTGATTCATATAATTTATCAAATATAGCTTATAATTTTACAGGCTTAATTATCATGACTTTGCCTTGGTGTTTAGTTGACAAGGTAATCGAGTCTCCAACCAACTGTCTCTACAAGATGCATCGTAGTGCTGGTCAACCCTCCTACTGTCGCCAAAGACCACATACGTACCCTCTGTCTGTCGCCAAATAGGGGCCTTAGCCCTGGACCGTAGTCCACCCTGACACAATGAGCTCTAGACTCTAAGGCATGCCTTCCTACCTATGACCAACTACTAACCAAGGACTTATTGGGTTTCGTATCATTAGGTCAAGTTTAACATGCATTATCAAGACATGGCTTGTTCAATAATTAAAGTTCAAGTATATCAATTCATGTCGAGATTATCAAGATTCAAGATATGAACTTAGGCAAATGAGCCTTAGCTCACCACGTTCAAGAATTTACAAACTTATTCATGTTTCATTAGTCATGTGATATCATGTATCATTTAGCAAGCTTTATTTTAGGCATATACATTATCAAGCCATAATTCAAGCAATGATACTTCAAGATCATCCATTCCATTCGAACTAAATCATGATACACAAGAAAGAATTTCAATGGAAATCAAATAGCAAGATTTACTTCAAGCTATTACATTATCAGGCCGTAATTCAAGTAAGGATACTTCAAGAAGATCCAATTCATTTGAATTGTACATGGATTACAAGCAAGGATTCTAATGGCAATCAAGGTAACATATCAAGCTTCGTGTAAGGAAAAGGCCAAGCAAATACATTCTCAATCATATCTCAAGCAAGGACACATCAAGACACTAAACCATTCAAATTATACGTGATTCACCAGCAAGCATCACTAGACAACCAAGTTGCAAGAGTCAAACACATTTTCATATACACTTCAAGTTTCAAGGAAGGATATGTCAAGCATATTCATAGCATTCTTTTCCAAGCTTACCATTAGGCCATTCTTCCCTTTATTATACATAACAAGCATGTATCATATCATAGGCATTTAAACATAAAACATGATTCAAACAAGTTTGGTTAGGACCTAAGTCCTAACCCTATTATTAAAGCTACACTCACTATTCTCCAAGCTACCTTAATCTTGGATCCAATTCCTTTGTCCTTAGCCTTAGGATGATCCACCCTTTCCTCTTCTACCAAATTCATTCCTGATTCTAATACAATACACAAGTAATTACATATCAATACAAGTTCACATAATCATTAAATCAAGGCAATATCACTAGTACACAACATATACCAATCTGTCAACAAGTTCATTTTCATAGATTACATACATGACTTTAAATTGTTTATACTTCTATTCATGTAAAATAGGACAGTATCCACTGTCCCAAAACTGTTACAAAACAGTTTACCAAACTGTAAACAAAACAGTCTCAATTTAACTAGGTTGCTGCTGCCAGGCAGCTTGAACACTACTTACTTAAACAGGCATAACATTTATTCCGTACGTCGGAATTTCAATTGGTTTACACCGATAGAAATCTAACGTAATTGTCTTTATAATCATATAAGGCTTTCATTTTAGTTATTTGCCAATTAATACAGTTTTTTTAACTTAAGGACAGGGTAATTTGCTACACTGGACAGTTTGCACTGTCCCTAGTGTTTCTTCTATACATTTTATTCTACAACCCAGAATTTCGTTCTGTTTTCTTCTAATGAATTTAGACATATCAAGGTGTTGTCCATAAAAATTTCAGCCTTAAATTCATTTTATACAATTTATAGTGATTTTTCAAAGTTACTGCCCAGAACAGAGCATTCTGGGCAGATTACACTAGGTTGAGTTTCTAGCTTCTTAACTCATTTTAACAAAGTTCTAGCATGGAAATTCAATTAATTTTCATGTTCTTACATGTCTAGGCCAGTTTAATACACTTATAAATATGCTTAAAACAGGGCATTATCATGTTGAATTCAAGTTGATCTATGTGATCAACATTATACATCCAATTCATCAATTAGGCAGTCCATTACCTAGTTTAACTAATCCAATTAGGTGCTTTCACATTTCCAGCAACTTATTTACTCAAATAAATCCTCAATTCATATATCAACATGATCAATTCAGGGAATTATATTCAATTGGCATTTTTACACATTTTCACTAGTAAAAACAGTCCTTAGCCATCAATTTAACTAGCAATGTGACCACTTTTGTTTCAAGCTTGATCCATTCAATTATACTATCAATTTAACTCAATCTAGGCCTTGTTAATTCAGTGTACATGATTTTAATTAGGTAGTTACTTGATAATCACTTCCCCCTATTCAAATTAGTACACAAATTATCACATATATCTCCAACTACATTTCGGCTATCACCTTGAACATGATAACTCAATTGTTTACTAAATTTAACATGATACCTATTGTTCATGTCTTAATTTAACATAGCATAACATCAATTCAAGCATTTTCAAGCTTTAAACAATGGCTATCAACTACTATCATCAAGCAATTACAATTCATTTCAATCCAACCCCTAGTTTCTATTCGAATGGAAAAAAAGAAGATGGGAGATTATATTGTTTTGCAAGATAACCTATCTACCAAGGTTGATTCAAGCGCACTCTTCCTCTCTTACTACAATTTCTTTCTCTTTCTCTCTTCAATTTCGGCAATGGTGAGAAAGAGTGGAGAAGATGACAAGTTATCATCCTTGTTATCCATGCATTGCCAAGTGGTTAGATGAGATAACACATGTTATCCTATTTAATTTACATGCAGCTTATTTGATATTTCCATTAATTTTACATGCATTTCCCTTAATTTTCAATTCATTCATTTTAGTCATCTTATTTTGGTCACCAATCATTCATTTCTTGCATTTAAATCACTAGATATTCTAATTGATTTAGGATCAAGCTCAATTGAGCTAGCAAATTGGGTGACTTAGTTTATTTACTTCTAGGGTGTGTTTTAGGGTATTACAGGTTAGGCTTTGGTTAATTCCGTTGTATGAATTTTTTGTTGTATGGTTCGAAAGAGAAGGTAAATATATTCCCCTTTATTCACGATTGAACTTAATTTCTCGAAACCTGGTTGTGATTCTTCATGCTTGGTAGTTAGAGTGTTAAATGAGAACAAACGTGTGCTTTGAATCCTTGATTGTGTTTGAATTGCATGTCAATTAATTGAGTTGCCGTAGGTTGTTGATGATTGTGATAATATGAAATGATAGGAAGAAATATGGCTAGAAATGTAGAATTTGCCCGATTTATATGCTTGATAAATTGCCTTGTCTCTTATGAATTTAAGTTTATGATCGGGTGGTAGAAAACTGCTTGAGTTGCTGTTCCAAACCTGTTAAGGAAACGTTAAACAATAAATGTACAAATGAGGCAATTGATGTTGGATGTTAAGTATTATATAGGTTCCAAACAAAGTTAGAGACTGATTCGAAGATTTATACAAGGAATCCTCTTTGTAATATTGTTAGTTGATTGTTTTATGTATCTAAAAATGTATACGGATATATGGATTACCCTGGCTGTTTATGAATGGTTTGGAGACTGTTTTTGAATGAACTAATATACCCATGCTTAAGCTGTACAGAATTGTTTAAACCTGAGAGTGTATGATCTGATCTTGAGTGAATTGTATGTATATATGTTAAATTGGACAGTTTCGATGTATAAAAGAATGTATACATAATAGAATGCCCTGTTTGTATTTAGGTGGACTGTTCTAAAGGAAATAAAATGCATATGGATGTAAATTGAGCTGTTTTGTAAACTCGTGCACATGTACTTAAGATTCGGGACTGTTCTGAACGTTAATAAGTGACGCGGACTGTTTTAGCATGTTCAATATGAACACTCAAATTAATGGTTGTTTTGACGTAAAGAATGTACGTATTTGTATGGTTAATTTGAGTAGCTACATGAAATCGAAAGTGAGTAAGATATATGGGACTGTTTGTACATGTGTTTGGGTGTATTTATAAAATTGAGTGAATTGATATAAGTTCAGGAATGTTTGAGTTGTTTGACGAATAATTGATAATTTGGTATTAAGGAATTGTTATTTTATGAGAGGTACCTATTATGAAAAATATGATGATGTGAAGAGGTTAAGAGAGGACGGATAAGTGGTAAAGTGTGTTTGAGGATCCAGGTATCTTTTAATGTCAGGATAACAGGTGAGTGTAGTTTAATGTTTCGGAAAGGGGTTGTAACCTTTCCGAGTATTGTTTCTAAATTGTTATGTTTAAAAGTAGCAAATGTATGCTTGTTCATGTGTTTGTAATCATGCAATCTTGGAGGCAAGGTACGTACTTCCTTGATAAATACTTGAGTCATGAAGATTGATTAAAAATTACGATTTAAATTGATTGCTTTGTTAGCACATGAATGATTGATGAATTGAATCGAACTAAGTAAAGAACACACATGAATGTTTGGTCCATGAATGATTGACGATTTGAATCAAATTAAGTAAAGAATACGTATGAATGTTTGATTCATGAATGATAGGTGATTCGAATTAATTTAAGTAAAGAATAAGCATGGATGCTTGAACTATGAATGATTGATGATTTCAATTGATGGAAATCTTAAATGATTGTTACATGGATTTGGCTATGAGCCTTCGTTTACAATGAAAGGGACATGGGCCTCCAAATGTTTATAATTGAACCCTAATTAAGAAAAGTGTATTGACACAATGATGTGTAATTCAAATGGAGCTAAGCTCACCTATTGAAAGAATGATGATTAATGTAAGCCTTGGTCTCGAGTCAGTCGTAGATATAGTTGGCATGCCAAAGAGGCAATAGAGCTCAGTGTCGGGGTGGACTACAGTCCGGGACAGTGGTCCCTATTTGGCGACAGTAGGAGGGAAGTGTGTGTTTGGTCAATTGGCGACAGTAGGAGGGATTGATCGGTACTGCGAGTACCAAATGTTTCAAGGGCGACAGTTGGTTGGGGACTCGTGTATCTAGACTGTGTATTCGATTCGCAAGACTATGATATTAAATGATTAAGAAAGTTAATGTTTAACCAAGAAAGAAGTACAGTAACTTAATTGCTTAATAAAGTATAAATTGATGTTTAAAATGGTACAATTTGATAACACCCTTATGTTAAGTTATGAAAGGCTTGAGAAATCTTGAGGTGAGTAATGGATTTAATCCTAATTAGAATGAAATTGATATGCTTACCTTCTCATGAGTATGGTTTATCATAGAATCGAATTGAATGATATGGTATGATCATTCAACCATGTTTAATTAGCCTTAATCGATTATTATTTGTATGATGTATTGTAATATGCTCCAATTGAGTGTGTATGAATGTTGAAGTATCATTGAAACTTTATGGTTTATATAAGATAAGAAGCGTTGATTGATATTGAATGAATTATTAAAGGAAATTAATGATTATTAAGTGCGAATAATGAGTAAATTTTTTTTGCTTGAATAGCTAATAGATTATGTGTGTGAAAAGGGTAATTGTATGCACCATGGTTTACTAAGTTATAATGAGTAGAAGTTAATAACGTATGGCGGTATTGGAGTCTCCTATTGAAATGATTAAAATGCTTAAGTCTAGTATCTTCTTACATGTTCGAAATGAACCTTAAAACTTTGATGTTTGTTTATTTTGGATCGGACACTTACTTAGAATAGAAGTAAGTTGGGTGATTGAATATGCTTTGTTGACTATGGATCCTTATACGCAAGTTTTGAGGAGTATTTGTATGCTTGTTAAGTGATTTGATATAAAGAAAGATAAGCAATCTTAGTGAACACATAAGTATGTGTCGAGTGGATGCTACATATAGATACAATTCGATTATATACTCAACTATGGTTTGAATAGTTGAGTTTAGCCAGTGATTCATTCATGGATAGAAAAGTTATGTGATAATTGAAGATAGGAAATATGTAAACTAGTAAATTCCACCAATGTAAATTGACACCAAATAAACATGGTAGGAGTATAAAATGAATGGATCTTATGATCACTTTGATCTATAGGAGACGAGTAAAACCGAGGGAGGATTAAATTAGTAAGAGAAGAGATATTCTAAATGGTGTGACATACTAAGATAAATAATGTGATATGGTGTGGTATGGCTAAGAAGGTTAATAAAATAATTTATTAAAGCATAGAACTGACTTGTTTTCACAAGAATTACACAAATGATTCGAATTTGAATTGCTCTCTTTGAAGAAAGATTACATGTATGAATTATATAGGTATGTATCCTTGGTTGTTTTAGAATGCCTAAGTAGTTCTAAATCGTGTAAGTGCTACATTGATGTCAAATGTGAGTCGTTGAATTAGTTGAATGCTTGAGTAAGAATCGTGAAAATGATTTAAGAAGACTTATATGATATTCTATATGAAAATTTGGTATATACCATGACCATAATGCTCATAATACATCATATGTTGTGTATGAATCGGTTTAACTTAAGACCTAATTCGTAGTGTCTTAGATCGAGAAACAATCTTAATATTGGAAGATAAGGAGTTATCTTATCAAATATTTGATAGTTATAAGCAAGTATGATGTATATATATATATGTATATATTTTACAAGCTAAGATTAAAAGAACCCATGAAGTTTATAAGTTTAATATCAATCTATTTTTAAACAAGGGTAAAAAGTACAAGGTAATTATTGGAATAGTTGAAAGTCATATTGGATTAAATAATACTGCTAAAGGTTACATGGTTAGGGTTGATCAGAATGATTGTAAAGAGTAACGGGATTTGTGTACAATATATATGTGTGTATATATATACGGTACCGTACATGATTAATGTCTGATTGTGTAATAAGTGGTAGCTTATAAGCTAGGGTAAGTCAACTGGTTTTATTTAAAAGCTGTTTATTGAAATAAGAGAGTATTGCAAAGAATCTTCTCATAGGTGAAATACTTTACATGTGTATAAATGAACCGATGGTAATTTGGGAAGTTTATGAAAGATGTAATTAAATGAATCAAAATTACCAATGACATGGTCAGATATGTACGAAATCTTAAAGATGAGTTTTCATTAGATTTAGCATACAATTGTAGGCAACTAGTTCTAGGTTCCCTCTTGTGGGTTCGAAGAATTCGACAATTATACTAAGTTTTCAAGCTTAATTAAAAGAAACTAGAAGGGATTTTGAAAGCTTATTATGTAAGCTCCTTGGTGTCCAAGTTTGGGTTACATTGTACGTTAAATTTGATGGGAGATTAGATTTGGTTCTATACTAATAGACTTGATCTACCTCACTAAGCGAAAGCTCATTTTAATCTTCCACTTGCTTTTAAGGTAGAGCAATTGCTTGGGTATCTCTCGAGTTCGGGTTTAATTTACGATGTCAAGATTCATGTATGTGGTTATTAGGAACTCCTAGTTGGTGGCACGTAGTCTCTGTATTTGTAGTGAGCATGATAGAGCTCCATTTGTTTGTATGTATTTATTCAAGCTTTGTAAAAGGCCATTTAATTCTCTTTTGATTTCATGGTTGCGAAATTCCTTTGTGATTGCGATAATGGTATGATAGATTAGATTTACGTTAAATATGCAATGAGGGATAATCTCATAAAGGTACCGAATGATATAGGCTAGCCATATTTAAGATTGGTAATATATACATGATTGATGAATCAAAACTGAAGTTCATTCTTGTTAATTCTCAAGGAAGAAGCATAGGTTTAATTAATGAATAACTTAATAAGTATGTTATTACAAATTGAGTTACATCCTATGAAGTATTAAAGTAATAGAGATATAGAGTCATTGTTCGTATTTCGATATGATTGTTAATCCCTTTAATAAGAATATTTGTGATCTATATATCTGAAATCCTTTAAGTTGTTGGTTCATGCTGGTTGGTGATGAATGCTATCACCGTATTCTTAGCTCAAAAGAGTTTGCGAGTAAGTTCATAGTAAAATAACCCTCCCATGCTTAGGTTAACTTTGATGGGTTCGAAGTTATCATTTTGTTATTCATTAATAGCATGATCAAGTATCAGTTTGTAAGCATAAACCGATTAGAAATCATTTTACATGTTAATGAATAAGCACTCTTCCATAATAGAACATAAGAGCATACCATTACTTTAGTTGTTAAAAGATTTGTAAATGCATGCATGTTCGTTTATGCTTATCTGTGGTGGAAGTAAGTATACTAATTACATTAGAAAGTTTTAAATTATCCGCATTTTTTACAAGGAAATGTTCTGTTTGGTCCTAATGGTTGTTTCATTTGATCAAAATCCTTTGGTAATTTGTTTAGTAACACGTTCTACGTCGATCTTTCTTCTAGGCTAGGTAGAGGGTGTTACACTACCGGGAGATTAAGAGGAATTGGGGAATTTTGTCTCATAGAGACGATAATTTGATCAAACATTTCCTTTAAGCTAGAGAAACATTACCGTTGAACGGGATGGATTGTAGGAGCTTCTTGCTGAACTTGTTGAGGTTCAGCAAAGTTTTGAGGATCTTGATTCATCATCACGCTTCCTCCTTCATTGGAGGAGTCGGTTGGGCTTTTGTTATCTTTTCCCAACCTTGTTTCAGACATTCTATTATAAAAATGGAGTTTGATCAGATATAAGTCACAATAGACTAACTCCATGGTGGCACTAAAGTAATCAATAACAATACAATACTCCTAACTTAACCTTAGGATCATACAACCTTTAGCTCTGATTACCAATTTGGAACATCCTAAATTGGGCTTGGAAGAAGAGCAAGACTAGGGTGTTGAAGGAGAACTAAACATTACTACTTAAAGGTTCAAACAAGGATTTCGAACAAAATAGGATCCTTTATTGGAAGACAAGCATGCATTCAATGTTTACCACTCAGCAACATAGATCGAACAGGGCATGCTTACAGTTTCATATAATTCCTATTAAAATTAAATATAGATGACTAGTAGTCTAAAAGCATTATTCTTAACCATGTGATGCACAATTTCATAAATTATAAATTCATACTTCAACTTACTTATGCAATTCATTTATATACATGATACTAAATTTCTTTCTAAATTATCGAATTCTTTTTAACATACTTGTAACATGAAATTTCGTATGAACATGTCTATTATTCGAACTATCTAACTACATGCATCATAACAACAACCACTGGTCAGGCTTCATGGAGACTACAACAATCCGTACTAGTAACATAGACTAGGTCGTTACAAGATCATTTAATTAATCTCATTATCGTTTCAACTAATCTATCTCAACCATGTTATACTATTCTTTAACATGCATGCTCACCGTACCAAATATTAGTCTATAGCAAACCTAGTATCCAACCCATATTACTACTTGCATCCAAACAGAAACTTCAAAAGGAACCTTACAAACATGACATAATTAGGCATTACAAACCAAACATAAACAAAATATAAATATATACACTAAAGTGCCACCATCCTAGGAGTTCTGTAACACCCTGCCCTAGAGGATAGTACCAATCTAAGGTAGACGGACTAACTTGGCTACACGTTAGTCATCAAAATATATATAGCAAGGAATTTAAATACATGATTCTTTATTACATGTTAAACGTTTCACACACATGGGGAATTTTAACCAATCAATTCAAAGGCTTGAAGCAATTGAGCAAACAAGAAATTTACTAGATATGTATTCTTTATTACACCTATTCACACCCAAGAACTATCACATTTTCATTTTGAGAAGCATATTTCCAAGCAAGAGGATTCGAAACTTACAAAGAAGTTATCTAGAAATTTTCCTTAGATCACTATGTGTGAGTCCTTTGCTTTTAAAGATAATTAGCATAATCATGTAGGTTTAATTCTGATATCATTCTCATACTATACCCTATCAAGTTCAACCAACAACATATACACTTTCAGTTTCATAGCAATTGCCGTCTTGAACATGTATATATCATTTATAAACTTGAGCTACAAATTCACATTACCAGAAAACAAAGAACTTTAAAACTCTAGCCGCGTCAAGCCATTATCAAATATCAACACACATATATAAATCTTTTAACCTTAACCTAAGCTATTCGAAATGACAGCCATCCAGCAACAGCCCTATCCACTTCATAAGCCAAAAGCTCTAGGGTATGCTCACAACATATATATAAATATATATACAAACCGATATAAGATAATAATTAAAAACCCTACTGAACTATCAACTAGGCCACAAAACCCCTTCCTATTAGTGCCACCCTCTAAGAGTTATGGATTAACAAAAGTAACAAGACATACATTTCTTGCCCGAAAGATCTTGCTTCGACTTCCCCCTTGACACTTGATCTAATAATCAAAAAAAGGACCTGAAAGTTTACAAACTGAGTAGTCAGAATTCAAATAAATAATTTTAAAAAAAATGTAAATTACCACAAGGTCATCTACACTTAGCCAATAACCATGTACATAGTTTGAAGGATTTCCCTTCCTTTCTCAACATACAATCATAGGGAAGATACTCCCAAGCTAAACTGGGGACATACATCTTTTATTCACTCAAGATTTGTAACAAAAATCACATATGGAGATTATCACTAATATTAACATTCTTAAATAATGATTAAGCATGAATAACCTTTTTTACATCATTCCATTGTAATTAACTTAGATTATTATGCGGCCTTGACTAGTTTACAACCTAGAGGATGCAGAATTATATAGTCAATGTCAGACAATGGTAAGCATTACCATTGAAATAAGCATTCTTCTCTATTTAAATCAGAGGTACCTTAGTACCAAGACAGAGGACCGTAGTCCAATACAGACTGAACTCAGGAGTTCATATTGGCATGCCAATTCAGACTAGGTTAGAAACTAATCTAGGCACTTGTAAACATTATATTAGATCATCAAATTTACTGAAACAAAATGCTATTTTAAGCATAAATCAGTCATATTTCATTTCGAATCTCATTTAAGTAGGCATGTATATTATGAAAGTCCAAACTTACGTTGGATTCTTACCTTAACCAATATTAGCAATTACCAATCAGGTATAGGCAATCATGCTTCACTTCAATTAATCAACTTAATAAATTTGGCAAACTACACTAACAAACGTAAGTATACTCACAAGTAATTCGAGCTAATCATGGTCGATTCAAACCATTTCAATGATCACACGCTATTTCAAAGTTACCTAATACATTCTATCTATACAAACTTACAACAATTTCTTTTCATTCCACAAGTTATAAACTCATTAAACCATTCCAACTTTCTAGATTCAACATGAGACTTAATTTTCATTGTATTTCAACATAACCGAGACTAATAATTCACAAGCAACATCACTCGACCAAAAATTCTGATTCAATTAAAACCCTACCGAAACACAGCTTAATCTAAGATGATAGTACAAGAATGTAATATCCTCAAAACTAGTATAAAGAAGTTACTACAATGCTTTCATTTGATTCCTAATTGATTGAAAGCAAGATACTAGATCTAGATAATAAGGACTAGAATGTTATAAATGAAAAAGTAGTAACCTATTGTATAAGTGACCAAACCAAAACAAATGACAAATTGAATGAATGCATGAAAAATTCTAACATTCCTAAAATGCCCTACACAGGTCACTAATAATAAGATAATTAACGATGAATTAGTCATTTAAGGGAGGAAATTAATTGATGAATTATCATCACTTTTCTCATTGTGGCCCGGTAGAAGAAAGAAAGAAGAGAGAAAGGGGATTGAGTGAGAAAGCTTTATCATCATAGATTCAAGCTTGAATTTGGTGAAATTGGAGTTGCTAACCTTCATATAATCTTGATAGGAAGGTAAAATCTATTCCTTAATGTGTTATAGATACAAATGATGCATGTAGATTTAGGGTTCTTGCTTGAATTACATGAAATTGATGAATAGATAGTGAATTGATGCTATGAACTAGTTAAGAAGTTCAATTGATTGATCAATCCATGAATTGATAGTGTCATTCGAATGAGTAGGAGAAATTGAGGTTGTCAATAGCTAAATTGATGGTGAAATGCTATGCTAAATGCTGGAAAATTTGGAAGATGATTGGAATGGATGATTGATATGTGAATTGAAATTGTAGATTCTGGAAATTCTAGTGAATTGATGTCCTAATGAATCAAATTGAAAATGTTGCTCAATTGCCCTGTTTTTATAGGTTGGACATATAATTGGACTGACCTAGACATGTAGGAATGAGTATATATGCTGAACAAACATGTTAGAACCTTGTTTAGATGAATTATGAAGCTAGAAGCTTAACCTAGTGTAATCTGCCCAGAAAACTCTGTTTTGGACAGTAACTTTGAAAAATCACCATAAATTGTATAAATGGAATTTGAGGCTGAAATTTTTATGGACAGTGCCTTAAAATGTCTAAATTTATCAGGATAAAATAGAACTGAATTCTGGATTGTATAATGAACTGTAGAGTAGACACACTAGGGACAGGGTAAACTGTCCAGTGTTGTAAATTGCACTATCTTTAAGCTAAAAACTGTATTAATTGGAAAAGGATTAAAATGTAAGGCTTATATGGTTAGAAGGAAAATTAAGTTAGCTTTCCAACGGTGTAAACGGTTCGAAATTCCGACATATGAAATAGAATATATGAACATTTAAGTAAGCAGTGCACATGCTGCCAGGCAGCAACAGTCTATATGTTTATATTGAATTGTATGTTTAAATATGGAGTCACATAATGAGTCAATTGATTGTTGAATTGTATCTAATACCCTATGTATTGTATGAATGTTAGATCAAGTGGAAATTGAGGATAAAGGGGCTCACTTAGATCAACAATCTAGTAGAGGAAAAGGGGTTACAATCCGGGATCGACAATAGCTCGGAAAATTCCTGTGAGTGTAGTTTAAAGTTTGGAGAGGGCGGTAAACTCTCCAAGTCTGTTTTTGGTTTGTAATTTTTATAGAATCTTAAGTATAAATTGTATAATGAGCTTGCTATGGAGCATTAGCAAGGTAAGTACTCTTTTGAGTGGTTACTTGATTGTGAAGCATGTTTGAATTGCCATTGTTTGTAATCATGTGCTTATTGCCTAATTGAACTATATTCAAATGAAGCATGATGTTATAGATAGAAGTAACTTAATTCATTTTTGAATGACATATTGATTGATACTCCTTCATTGACTATTGAAACATTGATATTGGATTGGATTGAGCCCTATTATACTAAAAGGGAATATTGGCACAACTTGTGCACATTGAATTGAATCATGCTTCTAATTGATTGAAAATGATAACTATTGTAAGCATTGGTTTCGAGTCAGTCTTAGATATATTTGGCATGCCATAGAGTCTATAGAGCTCATTATCAGGGTGGACTACGGTCCGGGACATTGGTCCCTATTTGGAAACAGTAGGAGGGATTGACCAGGTACTTGGTACCATATTGATTATTGTTATTGGCGACAGTTTGGTTGGAGGCTCGAGTATCTAGATTGAGTAATCGATTCTCAAGGCTATACCTAAAATGAACTAAGAACTCATGCACATTGAACCTATTGCTACATTGAATTGCATTGATTGATTGTAAAGGTAAAATTGAATGCCATGAACTATGAATATTGAAACAATGATTGAACTTTTCTTATATGAGTTTGCTTGATTGTAAAGGAAAATCAAATGCTATGAACTATTGCTATTGAAACATTGATTGAGCCTTGCTTATATGAGATTGCTTAAGTTGAAACATTGATTGTGTTAAAATGGCATGATGAGCTTCACTGTTAATCAAATTGGATGATTGAGTATGTCTAAACTTCAAGCCTCGTATTGTTATTGGATTGAAAGTTAGGCAACGCATCTAGTAGTGTATGCCTTGTTCAAATTGTTCCCTATTGATGGGGGAACCATACCATCCATTTCATGGTTCGTAGTTGAGACTTATTAAATTGTTGCCTTGTAACTTTAACTCACTCACTAAGCTTTGCTTATTCCAGTCTCATTTCTACGATACATGTTGATTTTGGATACTATCTATGCTCATACAAGTCACATTTTGCTTAAAAGAGTATGTTTCCATGTTGATATAGTTCTCCTAGGATGGTGGCACCTAAGACATGTATATTTATGGTCACTTGGCAAAGGCTTGTATAAGTTAATTCTATCTATGATCTATAAGAAGTTTGGTATGTATATATAAGATCATGTATGCACTTTAATAAACTTATATGTTTGATAGCCTAATGTTTAACTTCTATGGATGAATTATGCATGAAATGGTTGAATAGATCTCTTGAAAATGGTTAGTTAACATCAAGTAAATGTAATAAACCACAAGTTTAGACTCGAACCTCTTTGGTCACATATAGTACTAGCCGAATAATGTAGATGATATTGTAAGCTTAATATGTTTGATTAAAGTCACATAGGTATATCTTGCAAAACGCTTATTGGAATGCTTAATAGTTACATTGAATGATGAGATCATCTATAAAGATTCTCACCTAGTTCAAATGGTTACTTGGAAATCAAGTAACACTTAAATGGTTTGAATATGATAACATTTGGCATTAGGAGTCCTAGTTTTTCTAATAGGTGCATCATGCATTGTTTAATTGTTTCTCCCCTAATCGAATTGAAACTTGAAATGGAAGAAAGACCTTAATCGAATTGTACTCACTACCTACAATT
This sequence comes from Hibiscus mutabilis, assembly GCA_019671005.1. Taxonomy (NCBI): domain Eukaryota; kingdom Viridiplantae; phylum Streptophyta; class Magnoliopsida; order Malvales; family Malvaceae; genus Hibiscus; species Hibiscus mutabilis. Next base: position 39,739,168 of record CM033712.1, on the reverse strand, counting down.
GTTCGAATTGTTGATTATAATTGTAGTAACTTACCTAATCCTACTAGGGTGGTTAGAGTATGTTACAAAGAATTACTCACACAATTTGAGCATGCAACACCAAAACAATCTTGAAACAATTCCTAATTCAAGCTATCAAAATGCCATCACAATTTCTCTCTTTCGTCCCTCAAGTTCAATTCTCGGCCTCATGAGAGAAAATGAGAATAAGATGTTTTATTTTTTTGGTTAACTCTCTTCAAATTACTTTTCTATTTTTCCTAGGTGTACCGATCCAAACAATGCCACATGTAATGACCCTTCCTTATTATAACTTTTACATGCAATACTTGGTTTGAACAAAGTCTTCGTTTTGGTCACTTCAATTTTTGTCTCCCAATTTTCTAAACTGTCGATTAACTCACCATGGTAAGGTTTCAAACCTAATTACCTTCTTATTCTAATTTATACCAAAAACATGGCTATTTAAGTGAAGCACCTGGGATATTTTTTCCCATTTCCATTGTGGAATTTTAATCGGTTGGAGTAATCCCCAAGGAACTTGGTGTTCTCTTTCACTTTCTGGCATACTAAACATTTGGATACAAAATCGGCTATGGCAGATTTCATTCTGGGCCACCAGTAGAGATTCTTTAATTCATTATACATCTTAACTGATCCAGGATGTATGGAAAAGGGATTGGCATGAGCTTCTTGTAGAATTTCTTTCCTTATGCTCGAGTCAATAGGAACACATAATCGACTTCTAAAATACAACAATCCATCTTCTTTAAGAGTAAAATCTGATTCGGCACTTCCATTTAATTTGGCAAGATCTCCTGTGATTCAGGATCCGTTTGCTGTAATGATCTGATCCCCGCTATAACATCTGATTTGATTCGAATAGAAGCTAGGACTCCTTGTTTTAAGCTTATTCGACGGCAAGCATTAAGGGAAATTTGGGCTACAATAATGTAAAAGACATATTTAGAAATTATTGAATTTTCAAATAGGACAAAGGGGATGAATGTTGACGACTAAGTGCATCAGCTACAACATTGGCCTTCCCCAAGTGGTAATCTATGATTAAATCATAGTCTTTGAGGAGTTGAACCCACCTTCTTTGCCTAAGATTTAGTTCTTTTTGGGTTAAAAGGTACTTCATCTTATATGATCAGTATAAAGATGACACCTTTCTCCATACAAGTAGTGTCTCCAAATTTTTAGAGCAAAAATTACCGCAGCAAGCTCCAGGTCGTGGGTCGGATAATTCAGTTCATGAGGTTTCAATTGCCGGGAAGCATAGGCCACGACTTTATCTCCTTGCATTAAGCACACCCCAAGCCTAAAAGTGAAGCATCACTAAACACTGTAAACTCTTTCCCCGATTCTACTTGAGTTAAAACCGGGGCTCAAGTAAGAACTTCCTTTAATTGATTGAAGCTCCTTTGCTGATCTTTAGACCAAACAAACGACCCATCTTTACATAGGAGCTTAGTTAAAGGTGTGGCTAAAATCGAGAAGCCCTTAACAAATCTCTAATTGATACATGCATGAGCAGGGTTAAATTACTCATATTAGACAAGAAGCTGAATTTGTTCGATGCAAACAATAATGGCCAAAACAATGCACGCATGGCAGGTCAAAAACGATGCATCTTGGACAAGAAACTGAATCTGTTTGTGAAGTCTGGAATGTCAGCTAAATTGCGACGAGTTTTCGGATGGGATCCAAGCATTTCTGGGTTGAGTTGTCTCCTAACAAATTGTCTGTCATTCAGTTACCTTTCCTACACATCTTGAAACGCGTCAATCAGACATCGGGAACTCAAGATACGTCCAATTTACTGAAGATTGAGCATGCAGAAAACTGGATACGAGATTATTACGGGATTTCGTAAAATTCAGCCCAAAAGCTAACATATAAGGCTTTGGACGAATTAAACTTAGCCCAATATATTTATTATCGTTTAAATTGATGTTTTTAGGATTTTATATACTTTAGGAACCAACCACCCAGCCCTTATCAGCTTATCACTTGCCTTATCACCCTATTCCTTGCCACACAAGCACAAGGAGTTTAAAGGCTGTTATTTTATTATTATTTTTAATTAGACTAGGTTTTCCTTGTTTTAGTAGAAGTTAAATTACTTTGTCTATCCTTTTTCTTTGATTTATGAAATATTTAGTGAGTTTGTTTTTGCAAGTGCTGATTACTTGTGCCTTCGAAGTCTTCTTCAATATAAGTTCGACGAGTTGTTGTGAGGGAGATCATCTTCACACTCTTGCTTGCCTAGATAATCGCGTCTAGGAGGGTGGGTTAGAGCCGCTTGAGGTTGCTTGCTTAGATAATTGAGTCTAAGAGGGTGCCGAGGACAAAACAACATCAACAATTCACAAGCCATCTTCATCTTCAACCTTCACACCATCTTCCATAATTCCATAAACAAAGCTGGAATTTTCATATTTGTTTTACCTATCTTCTTCTTAATCTTTTCTCATATTTTTATTTATATTCTTATTTCTTATCATCTAATCCTTCATATCGTCTTTCTTTCTTTAAATTTCCAGCCTTGAATCTGAAAATTTCAAGAAAATCCCTTCTCTTTTCTCTTGAATTTTCAGATCTGCCCAAACTTCCTTGATTGAGTCTAGAGCTCTTAGTTCTTGCAACAACTTGATTGAAGACTTCTAAATCCAAGATTGCGCTACTCTATCATTTGCTATCAGATTTGGGACGATTCTTGACAAGAATTTTGGCGTTTTTGGGTGAAAAACTCGAAAATTAGAGAAAATTCGTCAAATTCAAACGAGCGGATTTTGAGCTGAAAATTTCCAGATCAGATGTACACCTTTGGAGGAGTCACCACATAAAATTTTAGATTTTTTTGACATCGGGAACACCTCGAACGAAGTAGATCAAGTTGCTGCAAAATTCTAGGGTTTTCAAGGTTTTTCTAATTTTCTTTCATTCTTAGCCATTAGTTTTAGCTTTTATTGCTTCTTACACATCTTCTAACACCTTATTGTTTCCTTTGTGTTAGTAGGACTAAAAGTTGCATACTCTTCTTTCTCCTTGCAACTATAATTCTATTGGTGTCTAACCTTTTCTTTGGATTCTTAAAGCAATTAGGATGTTTTATTCTCTTTTCAACAATCGTATACCAATAAATATTTTGCGGTCACGATGTAGGATACAAGGTAATCTATGTTCTTTAATTATTGATGGTGACATTTGTGTAAACTTAGTGAGCAACTTCATTGTTGATGCACTCGATCTACCATGCCAAGAACACCCTAAGTCGTATCATCTTCAAAGGTTTAATAGCGGACCGGATATGAAGGTAACCGAACGTTGTTTAATCTCTTTTACTCTTGGAAGCTATTGTGATGATGTGTGGTGTGACGTGGTTCCTATGGAAGTCACCCACTTGCTATTAGGAAGACCTTGGGAAAATAATCGTGGTGCTGTCCATCGAATCGATACAAATGGATACTCGGTTGTGCACCATGGCCAGAAGCTCTCATTTGCTACAATAGAGCCGGAAAAAGTAGATGAAGAAATAGCGAAAGCAAAAAAACAGTGTGAGATGATAAAACGAAAAAGATTGGAAGCACAAAAGGCTGAATCAATTGACAACACGAATGCAACCGACCATGAAGACATCCCAAAACCATAAGGTACACATGATTCTCTTCCTACTTCTACTTCTAGCATTTGTACAAATGTTGATATTGGAGAAGAACCATCTCCCAAACAAAAGGATAGTGAACACATTAGACAAGATGACAATGCTTCTAATCCCTCATGTGAAGTAGTAGGTCCACTTGCTATTCTCTCATCACCTCCCCACGAAGAAAGTAAGTGTAATTCTAACCCTTCATTTGATTATTGTCCTATCATTCCGTTAGAAATACTTTCTCCTCTACAGAAATTGTACATTGATGATAAATTTTGTGAGAGGGATATGAGATGTGAGATACAAAAGACTGAGAGTAAAGAGGCCAAGAGTGAAAAAAGTCAAATTAATGGCCCAAATTTGGTGAGTGAAAATACATATGAGGTAAAAGTCACACAAAACCCAAAAGAAAAAGACAAGAAAAAGAACGCGACGAGTGATTTTGTTTTGACTAAACATTACAAATGTTCGAGTAGTGTTATCTTATCTTTTTAGGATTTCGTTGAACCATTGAGAGGAGCTCAATTAGACCACTCCACATACAACAAAGAAGCCTTTTCAATTGAAGTTGATGATTGTTCTCTTATTGCCGATTTAGATTCGAGGACGAATCCTTTTGAGGAGTGGGGGAATGATACATGCATGAGCAGGGTTAAATTACTCATATTGGACAAGAAGCTGAATTTTTTTGATGCAAACAATAATGGCCAAAACAATGCACGCATAGGAAGTCAAAAACGATGCATCTTGGACAAGAAACTGAATCTGTTTGTGAAGTCTGGAAAGTCGGCTAAATTGTGACGAGTTTTCGGATCCGATCCAGGCATTTCTGGGTTGAGTTGTCTCCTAACAAATTGTCCGTCATTCAGTTACCTTTCCAACGCATCTTGAAACGCGTCAATCGGACATCGGGAACTCAAGATACATCCAATTTACTGAAGATTACGCATGCAGAAAACTGGATACGGGATTATTACGGGATTTTGTAAAATTCAGCCCAAAAGCTAACATATAAGGCTTTGAACGAATTAAACTTAGCCCAATATATTTATTATCATTTAAATTGATGTTTTTAGGGTTTTATATACTTTAGGAAGCAACCACCCATCCCTTATCAGCTTATCACTTGCCTTATCACCCTATTCCTTGCGACACAAGCACAAGGAGTTTAAAGACTGTTATTTTATTATTATTTTTAATTAGACTAGGTTTTCCTTGTTTTAGTAGAAGTTAAATTACTTTGTCTATCCTTCACCTATAAAAGGATGAAGCCTCCATCATTGTAAGACAAATTTTCTTTGATTTATGAAATATTTAGTGAGTTTGTTTTTGCAAGTGCTGATTACTTGTGCCTTCGAAGTCTTCTTCAATATAAGTTCGACGAGTTGTTGTGAGGGAGATCATCTTCACACTCTTGCTTGCCTAGATAATCGCGTCTAGGAGGGTGGGTTAGAGCCGCTTGAGGTTGCTTGCTTAGATAACTGAGTCTAAGAGGGTGTCGAGGACAAAACAACATCAACAATTCACAAGCCATCTTCATCTTCAACCTTCACACCATCTTCCATAATTCCATAAACAAAGCCGGAATTTTCAGATTTGTTTTACCTATCTTCTTCTTAATCTTTTCTCATCTTTTTTTTATATTCTTATTTCTTATCATCTAATCCTTCATCTCGTCTTTCTTTCTTTAAATTTCCATCCTTGAATCTCAAAATTTCAAGAAAATCCCTTCTCTTTTCTCTTGAATTTTCAGATCTGCCCAAACTTCCTTGATTGAGTCTAGAGCTCCTAGTTCTTGCAACAACTTGATTGAAGGCTTCCAAATCCAAGATTGCGCTACTCTATCACTAATAGTATCTGACTAAACCAAGGAAGCTTCGGACTTTGCTAGCGTTATTCGGAGACCTCCATTCAAGTAGGAATTGGATCTTTTTCGGATCAACTTTGATCACTTTGGCTGGGATTACATGTCCAAGGAAAGACACTTTAGACAACCAGAACTCACAATTGTTAAATTTAGCATAGAGTTGGTTTTCTCTAAGGGTTAGTAAAACAATCTTGAGATGTTCAGAGTGTTCGGCCTTGCTCTTGGATTAAATAAGAATATCGTCTATAAAGACCACAATGAACTTATCAAAATAAGGCTTCAATACTCAGTTCATGAGATCTATAAACGCAGCAGGGGCGTTTGTTAGACCAAAAGGCATTATTAGGAGCTCGTAGTGGCCATAACAAGTCCTAAAGGCTGTCTTAGAGATATCAGATTCTCTAACTTTCATTTGATAGTATCCCAACCTAAGATCGATTTTTGAAAATACCGAAGCACCTTTCAGCTGATCAAACAGATCATCAATCCTTGGAAGAGGGTACTTGTTTTTTATTGTCACTTGATTAAGCTGCCGGTAGTCTATAAATAGTCTCATCAATCCATCTTTCTTCTTGACAAAGAGCACCGGGGCTCCCCATGGAGATGAGCTTGGTCTAAAGAATCCTTTTTCTTGCAGTTCTTGCAACTTCTTTTGGAGTTCCTTTAGCTCAACATGAGTCATTCTATAAGGGGTGATTGATATAGGATGGACTCTCGGTTGGATCTCAATCTTGAGCTCCACAATTCGATTTGGCGGCAATCCCGAGAGTTCCTCAGGGAAAACATCAAGGAAATCATATACAAATTGGGACGAAATTTATTTTAGATTCACATATAACATTTCCAAGAACATTGGCTAGTAAGAAATTTGGCTTTTTAAGCTTTTGGGTGAATAGGGATATCGATTCCTTTCCTAAACCCGAAGGTATAATTTTCTCTTTTGACAGTCTACCCAAGCCCGGTGTTTTCCTAACCAGTCCAAACCTAATATTAGATCAAATCCACATGAGGTAATACATATAAATCAGTAGGGAAGGGAATGTTTTGAATATAGATAAAACAACCTCTACAAAGAAGGTTCAAGACCATAATTTTCCCCAATTGGTTCGACACTAACAATTCGTGGTTAGACATTTCAGATTCTAATCCAAGTATTTCAAGTAAAGGAAAACAGATAAAAAAATGGGTAGACCTTGAATCAATTAAAGCATAAACAGAAGGTTGTTCAGTTCAACAATACCTGTTATTACGTCAGGTGCTTCATAAACAGAATGGTTGTTCAGTTCAACAATACTCTGTAATCTCGATAAGTAACAGCAGGAGTCTGTCCCCGAGTCCTTCCTAAATTCTTGGATTGAGCCTACTTCGGCCCCTTGCCTATAGGGGAGGATAATTGATTTGAATTGGAAGCAATTTTGACTGAAGGTTTTTCCAAGTCTTGAGGGTAATCTCGAACAAAATGGTCTGGACTTCCACATCGGAAACAAGCATTGGTTTGTTTCCTACACAAAACCTTGTGATATTTCCGACAGACATTACAAAGTTTGTACTGTGAATCTTTGTCTAGGTTTCCCGAGCTATTGATAGAAATGGCAGGAGCAGAGGATTTGATTACGGTTTGAGGTTTCAGAATGTAATTGCCCCTTGGTGAAGCAACATAACTCGAGGGGTTTCCTCCTTGACTCTTCAATTTCTTTGAAAACCATTGACGCCTATTCTCATTACATGGTCTCTTATCTCTCTTAAAATAGTTTTCCCTTCGTTTATCTGCAGCTTTCATTCTAGTCTCGGTGGCAATTACTCGATTTACTTGATCTTGGAAATTGGTTATGCTGAGAGATATAAACATTGGGCTTAACTCATCATTCAACCCTTCAATGAACACCCAGCATTTATCCTCCTCTTTCTTGATGTACTCAAATATGTACTTGCAGTATTTGCAGAAGTCACTAACATATTGCTCGACAAGTCTCCTGCCTTGCTTCAGATGCAAGAAACGTCTTCTTCTTTTCGCTAACTATTGTTCACTCACATACTTCTTCTGAAATTCCTTTAAAAAGAAATCTCAATTTATCGAGTCTTCCGGAGCACTGAGGATGGTAGTTTCCCACCAGTTTAATGCTTCATCAGCAAGCAAAGCTACTGCATATTCCAATTTATGGGCATCAGAACACTAAAGTTGCTTAGTTAGGATTCTAACAATAGTTTCTAGCCAATATTCAGCTACTTCTGGATTTTCTTCGTCAGATCCTGCAAAAGTGTAGGCTTTATGCTGAGCCAACTTATCAATAGGAGCCCTTACAATAGGTGCAGGGGGATCATTCTGTTTCAGATTAGAAACAAATTGATTGAATACCTCAGTCATGTTGAGGAGGCATTCTCTTTGGATTTGGTTCACTTAAGGTGCATCAGGCTGTGGTTCTGCAGCCTCTTGAGGGTTGACTTGATCTTGGTTCAATCTAATACTTCCTCCTTCATTGGAGGAACCAACCGGGCTATCTCTATCCCGGCCCAGATGTGTCTTAGATATCTGAAATTAATTTCAAGGGAGATATAGTCAAGCATGATCACAGATAGAACTTAGATTCAACTCTTAGGTGGCACTTCTAGAAGAACAAATAACAAAGTTAAAATATATATAACAAGGAATTTAAATACATGATTTTTATTATATGTTAAACGTTTCACACATATGGAGAATTTTAACCAATCGATTCATAGGCTTGAAGCATTCGAGCAAACAATAAATTTACTAGATATGCATTCTTTAATACACCTATTCACAACCAAGAACTATCACATTTTCATTTAGAGAAGCATATTTCCAAGCAAGAGGATTCGAAACTTACAAAGAACTTATCAAGAAATTTTCCTTACATCACTATGTGTGAGTCCTTTGCATTTAAAGATAATTAGCATAATCATGTAGGTTTAATTCTTATATCAATCTCATGCTATACCCTATCAAGTTCAACCAGCAACATATACACTTTCAGTTTCCTAGAAATTGCCATCTTGAGCAAGTATAGATCATCTATAAACTTGAGCTATAAATTCACATTACCAGAAAACAAACAACTTTAAAACTCTAGCCGCATCAAGCGATTATCAAATATCAACACACATATATAAATCTTTTAACCTTAACCTAAGCTATTCGAAATGACAGCCATCCAGCAACAACCCTATCAACTTCATAAGCCAAAAGCTCTAGCGTATGCTCACAACATATATATAAATATATATACAAACCGATATAAGATAATAATTACAAACCCTATTGAACTATCAACTAGGCCACAAAACCCCTTCCTATTAGTTCCACCCTCTAAGAGTTATGGATTAACAAAAGTAACATGACATACATTTCTTTCCCGAAAGATCTTGCTTCGACTTCGCCCTTGACACTTGATCTAATAATCTGAAAAAAGACCTGAAAGTTTACAAAGTGAGTAGTCAGAATTCAAATAAATAATTTTAAAAAAAGTAAATTACCACAAGGTCATCTATACTTAGCCAACGATCATGTACATAGATCGAAGGATTTCCCTTCCTTTCTCAACATACAATCATTGGGAAAATACTCCCAAGCTAAACTAGGGACATACATCTTTTATTCACTCAAGATTTGTAACAGAAATCACATATGGAGATTATCACTAATATTAACATTCGTAAATAATGATTAAGCATGAATAACCCCTTTTACATCATTCCATTGTAATTAACTTAGATTATTACGCGGCCTTGACTAGTTTACAACCTAGAGGATGTAGAATTATACAATCAATGTCAGACAATGTAAGCATGCCCATTTAAATAAGCATTCTTATCTATTTAAATCAGAGGTACCTTAGTACCAAGACAAAGGACCGTAGTCCAATACAGACTGAGCTCAGGAGTTCATATTGTCATGCCAAATCAGACTAGGTTAGAAACTAATCAAGGCTCTTGTAAGCATAAATCAGTCATATTTCATTTCGAATCTCATTTAAGTAGGCATGTATATTACGAAAGTCCAAACTTACCTTGGATTCTTACCTTAACCAATATTAGCAATTACCAATCAGGTATAGGCAATCATGCTTCACTTCAATTAATCAACTTAATAAATTTGGCAAACTACACTAACAAACGTAAGTATACTCACAAGTTATTCGAGCTAAGCCTGGTCGTGAAGTGCTGCCCCTTTTTTTCTCTCGTCTTCTTGGTCACCTCTTTGTGATCTATTTGTAACAATAATAGGTTATTAGAATCAATTTACAACATTACAATTTTAGACAACATTCCAACAATCAATCATTTCTCAGAATGTATCTTATAATTCAAACTTATTTTTATATACTTGTATACTCTATTACTTGTTCACCTATTTCCTTCTTTATATACATCAAAATCTCAATTTCTATTAACTCATTATACTTAAATAAAACCATTTTTTTCTAACAATTTACCCTCTTTTGTAGCACAAAATCAATAATCCAATATTACTACCCCAAAACATTCTCGGCAGATTTTGTTCTAAACAGAGGAGTTCGATTTCTTCTACTTAGATCACTCAATTTCTCCTTTTAATTGAGTTTAGTGAAACCTCCTAACCTTTAATACTTCATTGTGGGATTCTCATGATAATCGATTATAAATTAAACAATCAAAATGATATTTCAACAGTTAATTAATGTATCATCATTCTAAGACAGTTCATCTTGGGCAGATTCGATTCAAACCATTTCCATGATCACACGCTATTTCAAAGTTACCTAATACATTCTATCTATACAAACTTACAACAATATCTTTTCATTCTACAAGTTATACACTCATTCAACCATTCCAACTTTCTAGATTCAACATGAGAATTGATTTTCATTGTATTTCAACATAACCGAGACTAACAATTCACAACCAACATCACTCGACCAAAAATTTTGATTCAATTAAAACCATATTTAAACACAAATTAATCAATGATGATAGTACAAGAATTACTTACACAATTTGAGCATGCAACACCAAAAACAGGCTTGAAACAATTCCTAATTCAAGCTATCAAAATGCCATCACAATCTCTCTCTTCTATCCCTCAAGTTCAATTCTCGGGCTCATGAGAGAAAATGAGGATGAAATGTTTTATTTGTTTGGTTAACTCTCTTCGAATTTCTCTAGTTTTTCCTAGGTGTACCGATCCAAACAATGCCACATATAATGACCCTTCCTTATTATAACTTTTACACGCAATACTTGGTTTAAACAAAGTCTTCATTTTGGTCACTTCTATTTTTGTCTCCCAATTTCCTAAATTGTCGATTAAGTCACCATGGCAAGGTTTCAAACCTTACCTTCTTATTATAATTTATACCAAAAACATGGCTATTTAAGTAAATTAAAACTTAGGGTGTCACAAGTTCTTATTTAATTACAATACCTTCTTATTATAATTTATACCAAAAACATGGCTATTTAAGTAAATTAAAACTTAGGGTGTCACAAGTTCTTATTTAATTACAAAACATACTCTTTAGCAAAGCTGTGACTCGATCAAGCTCATTGCAGAGATGAATTCTCAAGAGACTATCCTGAAATGTAGTGAAAGAATTTTATTAAGCATAGGCTTAGTGAGTTTAAAGCATAACATGAGTTTCATAACTTAATGGTTCTTTTACTACTAACATCATTTTCACAATTATACAAGCTAGGAGCATCAAGGCTAGATAGCTATTCGATTGGTTGCTAGTCATAATCATCATTCATATAACATTCAACAATATTTCATAATAATCAATCAATCCCATATTTACAATCAATTTGAGGTAAGTAACCATTACATAGCTTGTAAACAACCTTTCTAAGTACATTAGATAGTTTCTGTAACACCCCCTACCCCGGTTTAGGAGTAAACCGGCTCGGGAGCATTACGGGGCACAGGAAACACGAGTCCTTTAAAATTTTTGAGAACTCATCACTAATCGATGAGTTGAGAACTAACAAGTCACTTAATCATTCATATTTAATCATATAAGCATGAGTATGCTTCTTATTCATTATAGGTTATCACTTTGGTTGATCATTTTCAATTACATTCAAGTTTATCAAGTGCTTAATTAAGTGACCATGTATAGTATTCGAATGGTATACCACAATAATTAGAACATTTCCATTTCAATTCGAGTTAATATCAAAGTATGCACAGCTTAATCCATTTCATGCATATGAAAATGTTGTCATTATACATTTCCAGTATAGCCATTAAGCCTTTCTAACATTTAAGGCCAAACAAGTTCATATATACAATTTTCAAGTAGCAAAATGCATGATCTAGCTTAACTATATACAAGACTAGGTGCAACCAACTAGGAGCATTACAAAGCAAGTATAGATCTATACTCTAGCTTGACTTGTACTTTGCTTCAGGCGCAACAAAGAAGCTTCAAAATCAGGAGAATGTTTCGAATCAACTAACCTGTAGTTTGGGAAGAGTAGAAACGAGAGTGATAAGTACAAAATGTACTTAGTGAGGTAGTAATCTAGTTCTATCCAATTATTGAGGCAATTATCAATTAGTCAAGTTGAACCTAGTCAATGTTTGTAGCAATCGAACTCAAGCTTTATTCATACTTATCATTTCAAATTAAGTAACATATCATTTCAAGCAAGACATTAAAGTAGCAACTCATATAGCAAGCAATTCAAGCATCAACAATTTCAAGTATCAAGTAATTCAAGTGTCAAGTAGTTCAAGTATCAAGTAATTCAAGCATCAAGCAATTCAAGTATCAAGTAATTCAAGTATCAAGTAATTCAAGTATCAAGTAACTCAAGTACCAAGTAATTTAAGTATCAAATATTTCGAATATCAAATAAGCTTTATGCTTCAATTATTTCTCATTTACTTTCTTTAGTTTATGCCTTTGGTATTTAGTTGTCTAGGTAATCGAGTCACCAACCAACTGTTGCCAAATAACAAGATACTAGTCATTACCCTCCTACTGTTACCAAAGACTGTTCACACATCCCTTCTACTGTCTCCATTTACGGTCCTTAGCCCTAGACCGTAGTCCACCCAACACAAAAGGAGCTCTAGACTCTATAACATGCCATTCTACCTATGATCACTAGCAACCAAGGCTTTGTTTCATAATTTATCACATTTTCAAGTAATTCATGTTCAAGTCAAGATATCATCATTCAAGTATCAATTCAAGCAAGGTATATCAAGATTCAAGCTTAGCCCTTAGGCCAATTGAGCCTTAGCTCTACATTTTGCAATTTAACTTGTCATTCAAGAAAGCAATTAACATATGTCATCTCTAGGCATCAAGCAAGATCTATATTTCATGATTTATATCATGTTAACAAGTATCTAAATCATAGAGATACAATCAAGAACTATTCGAATTGATCCGAACCAAGGCAACAAGAATCGAGCATTTGTTTTCACTTTTCTTTCTAATTAATTTAACAACATTCATGTTACTATCAATTCTCAAGTTTTAGCTTAAGCCATTCTTCCCCTTTTTCATCACAACCAAATTTAAATCAAGTTCATTAACATGGCATAGAAATAACAAGAAAGTAGACATGCATCTTTGGTTAGGACATAAGTCCTAACCCTATATTAACTACACTCACAATACTCCAAGCAAGCTTAGTCTCAAAAGACTATCCCCTTTTGTTTAGCTTTCGAATGCTCCTCCTTAGACTCTCCTCCAATATCCTCTTCTCGTTCTAACATTTCATACAATTAAATCAATGTCAGGACAAGGTACATTCATTCAACTTCAAAACAGGGCAGCAATACACATAATTCATTCATCCAAATTGTCCTAGGCTGCCATACAATCACACACATATGTATATACAAGGTTGCATTCAAACTGCTCAAAACTGTGTACAAAACAGTACACAAAACTACATTTAAAGCTATTCAAAAATGCACAGTAGGCCATAGAATCAAAATCAGCAACTATTTAATTCATTACATGACTCCATACATTCAAGCATTCATTTCAAAACATCAAGGCTGCTGCTGCCAGGCAGCATGTGCATTACTTGCTTAAATGTTCATATCTTTCATTCCGTACATCGGAATTTTGAACCGTTTACACCGTTAGAAAGCTAACTTAATTGTCTTTCTAACCATATAGGCCTTGCATTTTTATTCTTTACGAATTAATACAGTTTTTTATTTAAAGACAGACCAATTTACGTCACTGGGCAGCAACTACATTATCAATAGTTTCAAGCAAAACAGGGCAGCTCTTTATACATTTAAATTACACTCTTTTGTGAATCAATATGACTGTCTAACATAGTTACACACGTCCAAGCAATTCAATTTAACTTTACATTACCCAAAATAGTTTAATGTTCATTAACATACAAACAATCTTGCTCATAACAGTCCCTAATTGTGTAAAACAGCCCACCATTTTTGCAAAAACAGTCCCTATGTATACACACTCCTATATAGAACAGTGCCCTGTTCTTAATTTAATCAAATCAGCCTTCCATTTCATCAAAATAGTCCCTCTTTAGTTCCAAAATTTATAAAAACAGTCTACTTGGTTTCAAGGTACTCAAAACAGTCCATTTAGACTCACATTCCAGCGAAAGCAATTTCCATTGCTTGTACATACAAATTCATATTTAAACAGTCCCATTAGTATTCTCATTTATGCAAAACAGCTCTAATGCATTTATATTCGATTTGTAAGGTTAATAAATATCCAACTAGATCAAAACATGGCATCTTCTAATCAATATAGATTCATTGGACTAAAACAGTCTCGAATTGTCATTCATATTCATTAAAACAATACAATTTTCTATCTTTAAGCACACAATCACTTGACCATTCATTTCTTTATCAAATCAGTTTATTACCTACACAAAACAGCCTTGAAATTGTACTCATAAAAGCAGAACAGTCCAGAAACCTTGCAAATATACTTTCAAGAGCGACACAATTTTTTATACTTTTTCGATACATAAATTAAATGCCATTTACGATTCATACATTTGTGTTTTGATCAATAACATCCAATTTAAGTATCACAATTTCAAGACAAACAGTTTTATATATACATTCATAATTTATTCCTTTTAATCAATTTTGCATACATTAAGCTACAACAATAGTAAGTTCATTCCTTTGGAACCAGTATAGTCCCTTTTCCTTCTACTACCAATTGTTCAATTAGAACACATTCACTAAGGGATCTATTCGAACAACAGTTACTCCCTAACACATCGATCCTATGGTGGAAGAAAAGGCATTCTACCATTTCAACCAAGTCTGTAACACCCCCTACCCCGGGCTAGTAGCAAACCGGCTCGGGAGCGTTGCTTAGGCAAGCAACAAGGACAAGGCAAGCAATACAATACAAGGCAAGACATTGATAACTCATCCTTATTAGATGAGTTACTCAACGAACAAGCAACCAAACATACTTACTTAACAAACAAGCAAACTCACATTGATTTCAAGTCATTATAGGCATTCGAACAAGTTACTAAATTGTTTCCTATTATACTTACATTATAGGTTATTACATTATCAATACAATTTACTTCATTTTCTTCCTATCATTCGAATGACCCTAGGTGTAACATACTTCCATTCAATTCAATGTTCCTTAGTTTGTATACATTTTAACATTACATACCTAGATTTCTAAACATGATAATTTGGTCGTTCAATTTACATGTAACTAGTTTCCATTCAAGCCATACTCTATTCCTATGCATTCAGCAATCATCATGCTAATACCTAAACACAAACGTCATGGTATATACACACGCACAAGAGAACACATAGTTCCCAAGGCATTCGATTGGAATACAAGCAAGCATGGTTCGATCATCCTGCTTTCAATTCAAGCAAGTCATGTTCAATAACAAAGCATTCGAATGTTCCAAGGTAAACTAGATCAACACTTAATCATTCCCGTAACACCCCAAATTCTAGCCTAGAAGTATTGGAACCAATTTGCATAAGTTGATAGCTTAATTGAATCTAGAATTAAGCTAAATTGATTAGTCAAGGGTCTAATTGAAAGAATGAATGAAATAAGTGACCAATTTAAAGTGACTACATTTAATTAAATGAGAAATAAGGGGAATGTAAGCTAAATTCCTTGTTTCCCCTAATGCCCTTGATCAAGTTAATAATAAGGATTAATTAAGGGACATTTTAGACAATGCACAAATCCAATAACTTGGATTAGATGTTGTCATCATCTTCTTCATTTCTCTTGTTGGCCGAATAGAAGAGAGAAAATAGAGAGAAAGAAAGCTTGAGAAATCAGCCATTGAATAAGGAAAAATTTAGCTTGCATGTATAGAATTTTGTAAGGAAATTAAAGTAAGTATGATCCTACTTTTGTTCAATTGAATAGGCAACTATACTTGTGGAATTGGACTGTTTTGATGATGTTAGATGAAATTAGCTATTGAATATGTGATTAGACGATTAAATTGTTGTAGAATCACGAAAATTTTGAGAATGGACACTAGGTATTATGCTGAAAACTAGGTCCTATGCTAGAAACTGTAAATAGAAATTGCTAGACAGTGCAAACTGGCCAGGCAG
Organism: Hibiscus mutabilis; assembly: GCA_019671005.1. Classification (NCBI taxonomy): domain Eukaryota; kingdom Viridiplantae; phylum Streptophyta; class Magnoliopsida; order Malvales; family Malvaceae; genus Hibiscus; species Hibiscus mutabilis. The sequence goes on along the minus strand of CM033712.1, from coordinate 39,723,052 downwards.
TATAAATGCCCTATCTTTGAACAATAAACTGTATTAATTGGATAAGAACTGAAAAGCAAGTCTATTATGGTCTTAAATAAAATTTTGTTAGCTTTCTAACGGTGTATAGTAATCGATATTCCGACGTACGAATTAAAAGATATGACCATTTAAAGGGATAGTGTGCAAACTGCCAGGCAGTAGTGTCCTGGGCAGTTTGGGACTTTTTTTACACCTAGATGCAAATAGTTTCCAAAACAGTTTTGGGACATTGTAACCTGTCCAGTTATGTCTTAAAATGAAGTAATAACAATGTAGAGATGAACTAGTAAGAAATGCTTAAAAGAAAGCATAAAAACAGTAGCTAAATGTTAGGTATAAATGTGGTAACATTGCTACTATAATTGTGTGACATTATGTGCTTGTTTTGATGAAATGTATGTGTTATGCTTACTAGACCAAGGGCAGCAAGTTGGGGAAGAAGAAGATAGGAGTGGACATCCCAAAGCTAGCGGCAAAGGGATTTGGATACAAGACAATGGATTGCTAGGAGTATTGTGAGTGTAACTATCCTTAGGGTTGGGACTTAGGTCCTAACCAACCTTGTTATTGTCTTAATTCAAGTCATTGCCATGTAACATGACCTAATACATATTTGGCTAATTAAGGGAAGAATGATATGAATGACAACTTGTTTGATGCTGATACGGAAGGCGGGATCCAAGAATTACCTTAAAATCTAGGAGTCCTCTAGATCACAACTAATCTAGCAAACTCACTAATATGATCCGAGAAAGCCCCAAACTCCACGTTCAGCAAACCGATAATAAAGCATGATCTTGATGTAGAAAACAAGATAAGATGAATTTGACGGTGGCGGTGTTGGATAGATTTGTCCTTGGCACCCTCCTAATCTTAATTGAATAGGCAAACACCTGTAAACGGCACGAATCTCTCCGATGAATGGATGATGACGAGATAGATGTTGTAGGATATTTTGTCCTCGGCACCCTCTTAGACGCGATTATCTAAGCAAGCAACCTCAAGCGGCTCTAACCCAACCTCCTAGATGCAATTACCTAGGCAAGCAAGAGTGTGAAGATGATCTCCATTACAAGAACTTGACGAACTTACGTTGAAGAAGACTTCTGATAGGAAAAATAACAAGACAAATCTATCTACCTTGAAAATAAAATGGCCCACGGCCAAAGGTTTGTGCAACTCATAAATTCATGATGATGTTCTTATTAATGAAGCAAATATGCCTCTAAATAGGCTACAAATGAAGAGTTCAACTTAAATTAGGAAAAGTAAACATAATAATAAAATAAATAAACATATTTTATCTAACCTAAAAAACTAATAAATAAATAACAAATCTAATCCTAAATCATCTAAATATCTTCATAAAGAATCCTAGATTAAATTTAAGTACAAATAATCAATAAAATTATTAAAAAATCGTAATAAATAATATTTCCCGTAATAAATCCGTATAGAGAATTCTGCTCGCATAGTCTTCACTAAAACGAACATAAATTGAGCTCCCGACGTCGAATTGATGCGTTTCAAGATGCGATGGAAATCTAAGAGACATACGAATATGTTTGAAGAAGACATGTAGACTCAGAAGTGCCCGGATCCCATCCGAAAATTCGATGGAAGTCGGCTGAAATTCCAGACTTATAAAACTGCTTGAACTCTTTGGCTACAATGCATCATTTTAGCCCCCCATACATGTATCATTCTCCCCGTGTTGAAAACGATTCGTCCCGAATCTTAAAATTTGTTGATCACAACCTTCAAGTCTCTTGAGATGTCTCTAAGAATAAAATATTAAAACTAGGATCTATATAGAGAATTATATTTTTTTCTCAACTACTAAAAAAACAGTAAAAGATGTTGTTTTAAACACTTAAACCTGGCTCTGATACCAATTGATACGGAAGCCGGGATCCAAGAATTACCTCAAAATCTAGGAATCCTCTAGATCACAACTACTCTAGCAAACTCACTAATATGATCCGAGAAAACCCCAAACTCCACGTTTAACAAATCGATAATAAAGCAAGATCTTGATGTAGAAAACGAGATAGGATGAATTTGACGGTAGTGGTGTTGGATAGATTTGTCCTTGGCACCCTCCTAATCACAATTGAATAGGCAAACACCTGCAAACGGCACGAATTTATCCGATGAATGGATGATGACGAGATAGATGTTGTAGGATATTTTGTCCTCGGCACCCTCTTAGACGCGATTATCTAAGCAAGCAACCTCAAGCGGCTCTAACCCACCCTCCTAGACGCAATTACCTAGGCAAGCAAGATTGTGAAGATGATCTCCATTACAAGAACTTGACGAACTTACGTTGAAGAAGACTTCTGATACGAAAAATAACAAGGGAAATCTATATACCTTGAAAATAAAATGGCCCATGGCCAAAGGCTTTTGCAACTCATAAATTCATGATGATGTTCTTTTTAGTGAAGCAAATATGCCTTTAAATAGGCTACAAATTAAAAGTTCAACTTAAATTAGGAAAAGTAAACATAATAATAAAATAAATAAACATATTTTATCTAACCTAAAAACTAATAAATAAATAACAAATCTAACCCTAAATCATCTAAATATCTTCATAAAGAATCCTAAATTAAATTTAAGTACAAATAATCAATAAAATTATAAAAAAATCGTAATAAATAATATTTCCCGTAATAAATCCGTATAGAGACTTCTGCTCGCATAGTCTTCACTAAAACGAACATAACTTGAGCTCCCAACGTCGAATTGATGCGTTTCAAGATGCGTTAGAAAACTAAGAGACATACGAATATGTTTGAAGCAGACATGTAGACTCAGAAGTGCCCGGATAACATCCGAAAATTCGATGGAAGTCGGCTGAAATTCCAGACTTATAAAACAACTCCAACTCTTTGGCTACAATGCATCATTTTAGCCCCCCATACATATATAATTCTCCCCTTGTTGAAAACGATTCGTCCCGAATCTTAAAATTTGTTGATCACAACCTTCAAGTCTCTTGAGATGTCTCCAGGAATAAAATATTAAAACTAGGATCTATATAGAGAAGTATATTTTTTTCTCAACTACTAAAAAAACAGTAAAAGATAGTTGTTTTAAACACCTAAACCTGGCTCTGATACCAATTGATACGGAAGCCGGGATCCAAGAATTACATCAAAATCTAGGAATCCTCTAGATCACAACTAATCTAGCAAACTCACTAATATGATCCGAGAAAACCCCAAACTCCACGTTCAGCAAACCGATAATAAAGCACGATCTTGATGTAGAAAACGAGATAGGATGAATTTGACGGTGGCGGTGTTGGATAGATTTGTCCTTGGCACCCTCCTAATCGCAATTGAATAGGCAAACAACTGCAAACGGCACGAATCTCTCCGATGAATGGATGATGACGAGATAGATGTTGTCGGATATTTTGTCCTCAGCACCCTCTTAGACGCGATTATCTAAGAAAGAAACCTCAAGCGGCTCTAACCCACCCTCCTAGATGCAATTACCTAGGCAAGCAAGAGTGTGAAGATGATCTCCATTACAAGAACTTGACGAACTTACGTTGAAGAAGACTTCTGATACGAAAAATAACAAGGGAAATCTATATACCTTGAAAATAAAATGGCCCATGGCCAAAGGCTTTTGCAACTCATAAATTCATGATGATGTTCTTTTTAGTGAAGCAAATATGCCTTTAAATAGGCTACAAATGAAAAGTTCAACTTAAATTAGGAAAAGTAAACATAATAATAAAATAAATAAACATATTTTATCTAACCTAAAAACTAATAAATAAATAACAAATCTAACCCTAAATCATCTAAGTATCTTCATAAAGAATCCTAAATTAAATTTAAGTACAAATAATCAATAAAATTATTAAAAAATCGTAATAAATAATATTTCCCGTAATAAATCCGTATAGAGATTTCTGCTGACATAATCTTCACTAAAACAGACATAACTTGAGCTCCCGACGTCGAATTGATGCGTTTCAAGATGCGTTGGAAAGCTAAGAGACATACAAATATGTTTGAAGAAGACATGTAGACTCAGAAGTGCCCGGATCCCATCCGAAAATTCGATGGAAGTCGGCTAAAATTCCAGACTTATAAAACAGCTTCAACTCTTTGGCTACAATGCATCATTTTAGCCCCCCATACATGTATCATTCTCCCCCTGTTGAAAACGATTCGTCCCGAATTTTTTTTTCTCAACTACTAAAAAAACAGTAAAAGATAGTTGTTTTAAACACCTAAACCTGGCTATAATACCAATTGATACGGAAGCCGGGATCCAAGAATTACCTCAAAATCTAGGATTCCTCTAGATCACAACTAATCTAGCAAACTCACTAATATGATCCGAGAAAACCCCAAACTCCACGTTCAGCAAACCGATAATAAAGCATGATCTTGATGTAGGAAACGAGATAGGATGAATTTGACGGTGGCGGTGTTGGATAGATTTGTCCTTGGCACCCTCCTAATCGCAATTGAATAGGTAAACACCTGCAAACGGCACGAATCTCTCCGATGAATGGATGATGACGAGATAGATGTTGTAGGATATTTTTTCCTCGGCACCCTCTTAGACGCGATTATCTAAGCAAGCAACCTCAAGCGGCTCTAACCCACCCTCCTAGATGCAATTACCTAGGCAAGCAAGAGTGTGAAGATGATCTCCATTACAAGAACTTGACGAACTTACGTTGAATAAGATTTATGATACGAAAAATAACAAGGAAAATCTATCTACCTTGAAAATAAAATGGCCCATGGCCAAAGGTTTTTGCAACTCATAAATTCATCATGATGTTCTTATTAATGAAGCAAATATGCCTTTAAATAGGCTACAAATGAAAAGTTGAACTTAAATTAGGAAAAGTAAACATCATAATAAAATAAATAAACATATTTTATCTAACCTAAAAAACTAATAAATAATTAACAAATCTAATCCTAAATCATCTAAATATCTTCATAAAGAATCCTAGATTAAATTTAAGTACAAATAATCAATAAAATTATTAAAAAATCGTAATAATTAATATTTCCCGTAATAAATCCGTGTAGAGATTTCTGGTCACATAGTCTTCACTAAAACAGACATAACTTGAGCTCCCGACGTCGAATTGATGCGTTTCAAGATGCGTTGGAAAGCTAAGAGACATATGAATATGTTTGAAGAAGACATGTAGACTCAGAAGTGCCCGAATCCCATCAAAAAATTCGATGGAATTCGGCTGAAATTCCAGACTTATAAAACAGCTTCAACTCTTTGGCTACAATGCATCATTTTAGCCCCCCATACATGTATCAGATGCCATGTTCTATGTATTTACTTGAGTGTTAAGCAAATGAAATGAAATGCTTGACATGTTGCATTGCTTGTGCCAAAGGTAAGAAATGGCATGCTTGCTTGTAGAATAAGATACGCACATTGTATACATATGCATGTGTTTGAGATTGATATACATGGCTGATTGAAATGAATTGAACAATGGTACCACTTTGTATTCATGCCATTCGAATGGCATGGATAGACTTGTCTTGGGAGTTAAGACTCCATAAGCCTAAGGGCTTGGCCTTTGAATGGCATAATCTTGAATTGGATAATGAATTTTATAAAGCTTGAATGAAATGGATAATCAACAACCTTGGTAGCTAGTTTGGATAGATAAAAGGGCATGCCTTAGAATCTTGAGCTCATATTGGCACCACGGTGCATATTGGCAGTACGGTGCATATTGGTACGACGGTGCATATTGGCACTACGGTGCATATTGGCATGACGGTGCATCTTAGCACTATGGTGCATATTGGCACTTCGGTGCATATTGTTGAAGATTTGATTATCTAGTAAACTACTTACCAAGGGTGTTACAAGATGACTGAATAACTTAAAAGAACTTTGTTTGCCTTGGATTGTGATATAAACATTGCTTGATTTGTAAGTTCTTGAATGAACATCATTGACTTGGAAGATAAAGCATGAATGATTGTACAACTTGTTACTTCACATGAAGGTTATACATGATTGATGCTTGTTGTGTAGAAATGCATACATAGTACTTGGTGTATATGGTTACTTGTCTTCTAAGCAAGATATTCGAATAGTATGATGATATATGATAGATGTTACAATGTTGAATGTATGATATGTGAAGTTGCCTAAGTTTACCCTATTCATTCGAATAGCATGTGTCTTGTAGTGATGATCTTGATTCCTTGAATTACATGTAAACTTGGATATGTATGCTTGGAAATTGGCTAGACTTAGTGTTACCTCACTAGGTACATAACTTGTACTTACCACTCTACTCTTAATTCATCCCATAACAGATTAAACTATGTATAGGCCTATCATGTAACCAATTTGGATGATTTAAACTATGTATATGACTTGGTTGATATGTATATAAGTTGGTATAATGTTGCGCATAATATGATAGAATTTCAATATTTGTTCAACCTTGTTTTAATTCGAGTGTTAGACCAATGTGTATGATCATGCATTTATTCCTATGGCTATTGGCATAATTCAATGTGTATGATCATGCATTTGTTCCTATGGCTATTGGCATAATTCGACAATGTTGAGTTTGAGGCTAAGGTTTGTTTAAGCATGCATTAACAGTGTACTAACTAAGTATGCGATGAAATTATACGACTTGATTGTAAAGAATCAAATGAAATGTGATTAGGGATCACCATATAGTTCGAATAGGGCATGAATATGTAATAAGAATGTAAGTTAGATGCTTTGTATTGAACTTGTTAATTGGTTGAATAAGTAGTAACTTGAGATGCAAGAAAGCTAATTGAAATAAGTTAAGTAACTTCCTTGTATCAATCGAATAGAGTACATAAAATTGTAATAGGAATGAAAGTTGAATCATGTTTAATAGTAACCTATTGTGAAGTATGCTACACTTGAGATTGTTGTTTGAATGATTTATGTGAATTGAATGGAATAGAAATATGATAATGGTAATTAGGATATAAGTATGAAATGGAACAAACTTATACCTAAATTAGCATGCTATGTATGTTGGGTTTGTTAAAGGTGGACTACTTGTATGTTGATTGTATGATCCGTAATGTTTAGTTTGGGTGACTTGCGTCACAAGTCATGTATTCCGAGGTTACTTGTTCGACAAGTAACCTATCTATTGCTTTGCTCTCACTTTGGTAACTCTCATGAACCAGGTTACAGCTAACCTGGGGATGGGGTGTTACATTTATTGGTAATCAGAGCTTTTTTAGTCGGTTCTAGGACTAAATTAAGTTCACTTGCATCATATAGGATATTGTGCCACCAAGGAGACTTGATATAAGCTTGTATTGTTGCTTAAATGTGTAAATGTGATAACTAAAACTCTTATTGTTCAAATTAAACTAGAATATCAGAAAAAAGATTGGGTTGGGATAATAAAAGTCCCGTAGACTCCACGAATGAAGGAGACAATGTGAGGATGGAGTAGAATCCTCCTCAATAGCAAGCTCAACATTGAGCTCAAGCTGTTGCTCAACATGAAGCTCCTGCTATCAATCCTGTGCAGCAAGAATGTCTTATAAGTATGAAAGAGATGTTCAATCATCTCGTAACTGCCTTAAAACAAGATCATCCTATTTCTCCTATTGTTGTTGTGCAAAACCGAGCCCTTATTGACAAACTGGCTCAGCATTGGGCATATACCTTCACTGGCACCGATGAGGTTAATCCTGAAGTAGCCGAGTATTGGTTAGAGGCCACAACTCGTATTTTGACTAAATAATTGACATGTCCTGATGAGCATAAACTCGAGTGTGCCATCGCTCTATTGGAAGGCGAAGCACTAAGCTGGTGGGAAACCACTACCCTGACTGCTCCTGCGGAGTCTATTACTTGGAAGTTCTTCCTCGATGAGTTCAGGAAGAAATATATCAGCAAACAATATATGGCCGAGCGCCGAAAGCGATTTCTTGTATCTTAAACAAGCTGGCCGACCTATCGAGTAATACGTAAGCGACTTTTGCAAGTATTGCAAGTATGGCTCGAATATATCAAAACCGAGGCCGACAAGTGCCGAATGTTCATCGACATGTTAAATGATAAATTAAGCCCTATATTCACTACTTTGGGTATTACCGACTTCCAAAATTTGGTAAATCGGGCCATTGCTACTGAGGCAAAGATGAAAGCTAAGAAAGACGCAAGCCACTCCTGAAAAGACAAACGACCCAGGAACAATAAAAAGCCACACTAGCAATAAAAAAAGTCCAAACATTCCAAGGGACACTCTTCGAACTATACCCCTAATCAAAAGAGTAGTTACATACGGAAACCTCAAAAGGTTGCAAAGACTTCAGCCCCTGTTGTTTCTGTTGATAGCACGGGGAATCAGGCTAAAGTTAATCAATACCCTCTTTGCAAGTTCTGTTAGAAACATCATACTGGCTAGTGCCGAGCTCATCAGAATTTATACTTCTCATATGGAGCCTCTGATCATTATATTCGGGATTGTCCCCAGAATCCCAACAAGGCTTCGAATCGAGTTTCTGCAATTGCTAGCTCAGCTCCTCCTAATCAAAACAAAGCACCCAGACAAACTTAGTCCAGGAATCAGGGGAAATAGAAGGGCCCCTATTCGAATGCTCAGACTCATAAGGCATCTCGAGCCCCTGCTTGTATGTACCATATTTGTGGTATAGATGATGAAGAAGATCCCGAAGTTATTGCAGGTACCGTTGAGTTAAATTCCAATCCTGTATATGCTTTAATTGATTCGGGGTCTACCCATTCATTTGTTTGTTCTGCCTTGATCAACAAGTTAAAATTGAAACCGAAAATTATTGAATCAAATCTTGTAGTTTCGAATCCATTAGGGGGAAAACACCCATTAACTTGCACCATAAGCAAGCTCCTTTGACTATTCGAAATATCCCCTTTCCCATTGATCTTTATGTCTTACCATTTTGTGAATTTGACTTGATATTGGGGTTAGATTGGTTAAGTAAACAAGAGGCCTGGGTAGATTGCCAAAATAGGAGATTGTATTTTTGGGTTTTAGGGAAAGAATCCATTCTCTTAATAGACAAGAAACCAACTTCAATCTTTGCTAAGATGATTCTCCAAGATGAAGTTGAATTCGGTTTGCCTAGCATGCTTGTTGTTTCTGAATTCACTGATGTTTTTTCCCGAGGGACTCCCTAGTGTCTCTCCGACCAAAGAAGTAGAGTTCAGGATAGAAGTTCAGCCTGGAACAACTTCGGTGTCCATTACACCCTATAGAATGGCACCTGTCGAGTTGAAAGAATTAAAGAAGCAACTTCAGGAGTTGCAAGATAAAAAGGTTTCATACGGCCTAGCACTTCTCCTTGGGGTGATCCAATCCTGTTTGTAAAGAAGAAAGACGGGACTATGCGGCTTTGTATTGACTATCGTCAGTTAAACAAGCTCACTATCAAGAATCGGTATCCCCTGCCTAGAATTGAAGATCTTTTTTATCAACTCACTGATGCTTTTGTATTTTCTAAGATCGACCTTAGATCGGGGTACTATCAAATGAGGGTAAAATAAGAAGATGTGCCCAACACAACCCTTCATACTCGATATGGCCACTTCGAATTCCTCGTAATGCTATTCGGGTTAAGAAATGCTCCGGCTACTTTCATGGATCTCATGAATTAGGTATTCAAGCTCTATCTTGACAAGTTCATGGTCATATTCATCGACGACATCTTGGTGTGCTTTCAGAATAACGAGGAACATGCTGAACACCTCCGAATTGTTTTACAAACACTCTGAGAACATCAATTGTATGCCAAGTTCTCCAAATGTGAATTCTGGTGACTAGAAGTTTCTTTCCTCGGCCACATTATCTCGGCTGAAGGAATCAAAGTCGATCCAAGAAAGATTCAGTATATTCTAAATTGGAGACCTCCGAAGAATGTAAGCGAGGTCTGAAGCTTTCTCGGTTTAGCCGGGTATTACAGAAGTTTTGTTAAGGGCTTTTCCTCCATTGCCACAAGCCTTACTAAGCTTACCCGCAAAGATACGCCTTTTGTTTGGTCGGAGAACCAACAAAGAAGCTTTGATCAACTTAAGCAAGCTCTGACTCATGCCCAGTACTCATCCAACCAGAATCGGGCAAAGAATTCACTGTTTATAGTGATGCTTCTCATCTAGGACTTGGTTGTGTTCTGATGCAAGATGGGAACGTAATTGCTTATGCTTCAAGGCAACTGAAGCCACATGAGTCTAATTATCCAATGCACGATATGGAACTAGCAGCTATCGTGTTTGCTCTCAAGATATGGAGACAATATCTATACAGAGAGAAATGCAATCTATTTAACGATCACAAAAGTCTCAAATACCTCATAACTCAGAAGGACCTGAATATGAGGCAAAGGAGATGGCTCGAATTACTTAAGGATTATGATTTGGTTATGGACTACCATCTAGGGAAAGCAAACGTAGTTGCTGATGCCCTTAGTCGCAGACCATACTCTGGTAACTCCTAAATCTAGAATTTTGATTAAATTCATTTGAATCGCGCCTTTTCTATTTTTGCAAATAATGAATCTAGAGTTTCCTTAAGCTACAAGTTACCATTCGAACACTCCTTGAAAAGTAAACTACCATTCGAATAAGAATTGTGCCTAAAATACATGTAACCATTGAAATTGAATCTTTCTTAGCTTGTAAGAAAGTATTCGAATAATGCCTTGTTCTTCAAGAAATGATTCGAACAGTTCCTTGTAGTGCAAGAAATATATTGAAAATCATTCTAATGCCTAAAATACGACTATCAATGCTCATTTCCGACTATCCAAGGGCCATAATTTTTTTTTCTTCTAAACTTCAAGTTTAATCTGTCTAGTCTTGAGGATCAAAGAACTTCAACAAGTTGATCCAGATCTTCAGAAGATCATGTCTAAGCATACTTCTGAGTCTAGTTCTGACTTCTCCCTCAAGTCAAATAGACTCCTCTATTTCAAAGATAGAGTATGTGTTCCTAACAACGAACAATTGAAGCAGGAAATGTTCCAAGAAGCACATCAAAGTCCTTTCTCGATCCACCCTGAATCGGTTAAGATGTATAAGGACTTAAAGCCACTATACTGGTGGCCAGACATGAAATCTGCAATCACGAACATCGTATCCAAGTGCTTAACATGTCAAAGAGTCAAAGTCGATCATCAAGTCCCTACTGGACCGCTCCAACCTATTGAACTTCCCCAGTGAAAGTGGGATCAAATTACTATGGATTTTGTCACCGGTCTTCCTTCTACTCCAAGAAAGAACGATGTTGTATGGGTGATTGTTGACAGATTCAGTAAATCTACTCGCTCCATCCCTGTTTGTATGAACATGAGCTTTGAAACCCTTGTCGAGCTATACATTCGTGAAGTGATTCGGTTACACGGTGTACCTACAACAATTATCTCCGATCGTGACCCTCGATTCACTTCTCAATTCTGAAATTCTCTGCAGAAAGCTCTAGGAGCTAAAGTACATCTTAGTACGGCCTTTCATCCTCAATCGGATGGCCAATCTGAGAGAATCATTCAAGTGCTAGATTATATGCTACGAGCTTGTGTTATCGATTTCGGGAAGAATTGGGAGAAATCCCCACCTCTTGTAGAGTTTGCCTACAACAATAGCTATCAATCTTTTATTCAAATGGCACCATTTGAAGCTCTATATGGTAGAAGATGTAGAACTCCTCTATACTGGTCTAAATTGGGAGATAATAAGATTCTAGGAGCTCAATTGCTTTGAGAAACTGAAGAACAAATCAATATTATTCACGATTGATTAAAGGCAGCTTTCGATAGATAGAAAGCGTATGCTGACTTTAAAAGGAGAGATATCCAGTATGCTATTGGAGACAAAGCCTTCCTAAAGGTCTCACCTTGGAAGAAAGTGCTTAGATTTGGAAGAAAAGGGAAGCTCAGTCCCCGATACATCGGACCGTTTGAAGTTATTGAAAGAATTGGTCCAGTGGCCTATCGACTAGCTCTTCCTAGATAATTCGATAGAATACAATGTCTTCCACATTTCAATTCTCAGAAGGTATCGATTTGATCCTTCACACCTTCTTGAGTCCGAAGAAATAGAATTGAATCCTGATTTGTCCTACGATGAAGAACCTATTCAGATTCTTGACCGGGAAGTAAGAAAGCTTCGGAACAAGATTGTTCCCCTTGTTAAGATCTTATGGAGAAATTATTAGGTTGAAGAAGCTACCTGGGAATCTAAAGAAGTCATAAGGAAGCAATATCCTCACCTATTCGATTCAGGTAAATTCGAGGACGAATTTAATTTAAGGGGGGAGAATTGTAACACCCCAAATCATAGCCTAGAAGTATTGGAACCAATTTGCATAAGTTTATAGCTTAATTGAATATAGAATTAAGCTAAATTGATTAGTCAAGGGTCTAATTGAAAGAATGGATGAAATAAGTGACCAATTTAAAGTGACTACATTGAATTAAATAAGAAAAAAGGGGAATGCACGCTAAATTCCTTGTTTCCCTTAATGCCCTTGATTAAGTTAATAATAAGGATTAATTAAGGGATTTTAGACAATGCACAAATCCAATAACTTGGATTAGATGTTGTCATCATCTTCTTCATTTCTCTTGTTGGCCGAATAGAATAGAGAAAATAGAGAGAAAGAAAGCTTGAGAAATCAGCCATTGAAGAAGGAAAAATTTAGCTTGCATGTATAGAATTTTATAAGGAAATTAAAGCTAGAAGCAAAGTAAGTATGATTCTACTTTTGTGCAATTCAGTAGGCAACTATACTTGTAGAATTGGACTGTTTTGATGATGTTAGATTAAATTAGCTATTGAATATGTGATAAGATGATTAAATTGTTGTAGAATCATGCAAATTTGGAGAATGAACACTGGGTATTATGCTGGAAATTATGTATATGTGATAGTGCAACAAAGCTAGGTTGTTGGAAAATTGAAATGAGATGTTGATGTAAGAATTGAATGGTTAGAACATGTAATTGAGCTATGGAATTAATGAATTGAACATGATTAGATATTGTAAAGGAGTTGTTAAACAAACTGAATTGTTAGTAACCAATGCTGGAAATGAAAGATAAAAGTATGAACATAGTCATATAACATAGAAACTGTTTTGTTGAATTGAAATTGTGTAAACATGCAAAATTAAGCATTGTAATCAACTTACTCTATTTTGGGTGCCATGAATAATGAATTAACATTTACTAAACATGTTTAGGATTTCATATGAAATGAATTATAGGGTCAAAACATTGGTTAAAATGAATTTAAGGTATTAAAATGTGAATAGGAGCAATCTGCCCAGAATTGCTATGTTCTGGGCAGGAACTTTGAAAATTCACCAAAAAATGTATAGATCCAATTCACGGCTGAAATTTTAATGACATGATCCTTAGTATGTCTACTTTCATTAGGTGAAAACATAACTGAAAACTGGGTCCTATGCTGGAAACTGTAAATAGAAATTGCTGGACAGGGCAAACTGTCCAGGAAGTGTAAATGCCCTATCTTTGAACAATAAACTGTATTAATTGGATAAGAACTATAATGCAAGTATATTATGGTCTTAAAGAAATTTATTTTAGCTTTATAATGGTTTATAGTAATCGAAATTCTGACGTACAGATTAAAAGATATGACCATTTAAAGAGACAGTGTGCAAACTACCAAGCAGCAGTGTCGTGGGCAGTTTGGGACTGTTTTTACACCTAGATGTAAACTATTTCCAAAACAGTTTTAGGACATTGTAACCTGTCCAGTCATGTCTTAAAATGAAGTAATAACAATGTAGAGATGAACTAGTAAGAAATGCTTAAAAGAAAGCATAAAAATAGTAGCTAAATGTTAGGTACAAATATGGTAACATTGCTACTATAATTGTGTGACATTATGTGCTTGTTTTGATGAAATGTATGTGTTATGCTTGCTAGACCAAGGGCAGCAAGTTGGGGAAGAAGAAGATAGGAGTGGACATCCCAAAGCTAGAGGCAAAGGGATTTGGATACAAGACAATTGATTGCTAGGAGTATTGTGAGTGTAACTATCCTTAGGGTTGGGACTTAGGTTTTAACCAACATTGTTATTGTCTTAATTCAATGTCATTGCCATGTAACATGACCTAATACATATTTGGCTAATTAAGGAAAGAATGATATGAATGACAACTTGTTTGATGCCATGTTCTATGTATTTATTTGAGTGTTAAGCAAATGAAATGAAATGATTGACATGGTGCATTGCTTATGCCAAAGGTAAGAAATGGCATGCTTGCTTGGAGAATAAGGTACGCACATTGCATACATATGAATGTGTTTGTGATTGAATACATAGCTGATTGAAATGAATTGAACAATGGTAGCACTTTGTATTCTTGCCACTCGAATGGCATGGATAGACTTGTCTTGGGAGTTAAGACTCCATAAGCCTAAGGGCCTGGCCTTTGAATGGCATAATCTTGAATTGGATAATGAATTGTATAAAGCTTGAATGAAATTGATAATCAACAACCTTGGTAGCTAGTTTGGATAGATAGGAGGGCATGCCTTAGAATCGTGATCTCATATTGGCACTAATGTGCATATTGGTACGACGGTGCATATTGGCACGACGGTGTATATTGGCACTGCGGTGCATATTGTCGAAGATTTGATTATCTAGTAAACTACTTACCAAGGGTGTTATAAGATGACTGAATAACTTAAATGAACTTTGTTTGCCTTGGATTGTGATATGAACATTGCTTGATTTGTAAGTTCTTGAATGAACATCCTTGCCTTGGAAGATAAAGCATGAATGATTGTACAACTAGTTACTTCACATGAAAGTCACGCATGATTGATGCTTGTTGTGTAGAAATGCATACTTGGTACTTGGTGTATATGGTTGCTTGTCTTCTAAGCAAGATATTCAAATAGTATGATGATATATGATAGATGTTACAATGTTGAATGTATGATATGTGAAGTTGCCTAAGTTTACCCTATTCATTCGAATAGCATGTGTCTTATAGTGATGATCTTGATTCCTTGAATTACATGTAAACTTGGATATGTACGCTTGGAATTTGGCTAGACTTAGTGTTACCTCACTAAGTACTTAACTTGTACTTACCACTCTACTCTTCATTCATCCCATAACAAATTAAAGGCTTTATCAAGAGGATATCTTGAGATCGAAGCAACACCTTGAAGGAAGCTTGAAAGTATGATTTCCTACTCTTTGTATACTCCTAGTTTGGTGGCACTAGAACTTGTAATAGGTAGTCTTGATCATGCATTTTGTGGTGTTGTTAAGACTAGCATATGTAATGTTTTGATGGGTCTATCATGTAACCAAATTGGATGATTTAAACTATGTATATGACTTGGTTGATATGTATATAAATTGGTATAATGCTGCGTATAATATGATAGAATTTCAATGTTTGTTGAACATTGTTTAATTCGAATGCTAGACCAATGTGTATGACCATGCATTTGTTCCTATGGCTATTGGCATAATTCGGCAATGTTGAGTTTGAGGCTAAGGTATGTTTAAGCGTGCATTAACAATGTACTAATTAAGTATGCCATTAAATTGTACGACTTGATTGTAAAGAATCAAATGAAATGTGATTAGGGATCACCTATAGTTCGAATAGGGCATGAATATGTAATAAGAATGTAAGTTAGATGCTTTGTATTGAACTTGTTAATTGGTTGAATAAGTAGTAACTTGAGATGCAAGAAATCTAATTGAAATAAGTTAAGTACCCTCCTTATATCAAACGAATAGAGTACATGAAATTGTAATAGGAATGAAAGTTGAATCATGTTTAATAGTAACCTATTGTGAAGTATGAAATAGAACAAAATTATACCTAAATTTGCTATGTATGTTGGGTTTGTTTAAGGTGGACTACTTGTATGTTGATTGTATGATCTGTAATGTTTAGTTTAGGTAACTCGCATCACAAGTCATGTATTTCAAGGCTACTTGTTCGACAAGTAACCTATCTATTGCTTTGATTTCGCTTTGGTAATGCTCATGAACCAGGTTACGGCTAACTCGAGAATGGGGTGTTACACTTCCAATACAATTTCATCATATACGTAGCAAACAACATTCCATTACAAGTACTTAAGTTCATTACATACTTGACAATAGGTTCATAACATAGTAGGCCCTTTCAAGAACAATAACATATATAGATATATAAATATAAGTGTTCCAAAATGCATGATCAAGCTAAAGTCTATACAATCAAGTATCACCAATCTAGGAGATATGCAAAACAAGTATGAAACCATACTTTAACTATGCTTGTGTCTTGCTTTGAGCTCAAGTAATCAGGCTTCAAGATCAAGCAACACTCGTAATCAAGAATGAACCTAGCTAGGGGTTTCAAGCATTAGATTGACCCAAGCGAAGGCTTTCAAGCATCAAGATAATCCTAGCTAAGGATATCAAACATTTGGCTATCAAGGAACAAGAACATGGAATCATACTTTATGTATTCATATAAAAAATCAAGCACATCATGCTTACAAAACAAATAATCAGGAAAGTCATGCTTACATGACAAGTAACATACAATTCATGGCTTTCATGTCAAGTAACATACTATTCATAGCTTTCAAGACAAGTCACATGTGCTTTAGGATTGTTATTACACGTGTTATCAATTAAACAATCCCTTTGTACTTAGTTTGTATAGGTAATCGAGTCTACAACCAACTGTTGCCACAAGATGCACCGTAGTGCTGGTCAACCCTCCGTCTATCGCCAAATAGGGGCCTTAGCCCTAGACCATAGTCCACCCTGACACAATCAGATCTAGACTCTAAGGCATGCCCTTCTACCTAGTCCAACTAGCTACCAAGGTTGTTCGATTTACCATTTATTCAAGTGTTTCAAGATCAAGATCATGTCCAACAAGTTATCTATTCAATTCAATATTCATTTCATCTACCAACATGATCAAAATAGGGTTCTATATACATTTAGCCTATTCATACATTTTCACTAGTAAAACAGTCCCTAATCAAGACTGTTTTCAACCATACACATATTTCTCAAATTTCCAGTAACCATATATATTTCCTTTATCAAATTGGCTACTAGTATTCACAATTTCAAGTTCAAATTGAAGCTAACATGACCCTAACATACATAACATTCATCCAATTCAATTTATACAACAAGAACATCATCAATCACTCATTCAAACATTCTATAACAAGTTGAAATCAAGCATTATACCTTCTCCAAGCTAAATTTGATCAAGGATAAATCAAGAAGCTTGAATTTGAAGGTGTTGCATGAAACTTTTCTCTCCCCTTTCTCTCTCAAGTATTTCGGCCAAGGTGGATGAATTAGGGAGGTAGATGACAATATGTTTGGTCATTATCCCTCCCTTAGCCATGAGTCATCCTCAATTGGCACATGTTCTCTTCAATTGAGAACATGTGTCACGGCCCATAATCTTAATCCCATTTGTATGCAAACTCTAGTGTTTTGCATGTTCACATTTCCATCCTTCCATTTGTGCCTTCTAGTTTTAATTTCAATTCATTTTGGTTCCAATTTCACTTATTTGATATTAAGGATGGCCAATGTTCTTTCTTCTTTAAATTGATTAACTTATGAATTCAATTAGCCTATAGTTTAGATTGTGGTAACATTTCTAGGCCAATTTTAGGGTCTTACAATTCTCCCCCCTTAAAATAAATTCTTCCTCGAATTTACCTGAATCGAATAGGTGAGGATATTGCTTCTTCATGACTTCTTCAGATTCCCATGTTGCCTCTTCTACCTTGTGATTTCTCCATGAGACTTTGACAAGAGGAATGGTTTTGTTCCTGAGCTTTCTAACTTCACGAACAAGAATCTGAACTGGTTCTTCTACATAAGATAAGTCGGGATTCAATTCCACCTCTTCGGGTTCAAGAACATGAGATGGATCAGACCTATATCTTTTGAGCATGGAAGACATTGGATCTTATCGAATTAACTAGGGAATGCCAATCGATAAGCCACTAGACAAATCCTTTCAATGATTTCAAATGGTCCAATAAATCAAGGACTGAGCTTTCCTTTTCTTCCAAATCTAAAGACTTTCTTCCAATGAGATACTTTGAGGAAGACCTTGTCTCCAACATTGTATATGATGTCTCTCCTTTTCAAGTCAGCATAAGCTTTTTGTCTATCAAAAGATGCCTTCAATCGATCATGAATGATCTTCACTTGTTCTTCGGTTTCTCTAAGCAATTGAGGCCCTAAAACCTTGCTTTATCCCAATTCAGACCAGCACAAGGGAGTTCTACATTTTCTTCCGTATAGAGCTTCGAAGGGAGCCATCTGAATAGATGTCTGGTAGCTATTGTTACAGGCAAACTCTACTAGGGATAGAGATTTCTCCCAGTTCTTTCTAAAGTCTACAACACAAGCACGTAGCATATCTTCAAGTACTTGAATGATTCTTTCAGATTGTCCATCTGATTGAGGATGAAAGGTTGTACTAAGATTGTCCTTATGCAAAGAATTCCAAAATCGAGAAGCAAATCTGGGGTCACGATCAGA
This sequence comes from Hibiscus mutabilis, assembly GCA_019671005.1. Classification (NCBI taxonomy): domain Eukaryota; kingdom Viridiplantae; phylum Streptophyta; class Magnoliopsida; order Malvales; family Malvaceae; genus Hibiscus; species Hibiscus mutabilis. The sequence goes on along the minus strand of CM033712.1, from coordinate 39,704,434 downwards.
GATTATAGCTGTAGGTACACCATGTAATCGAATCACTTCACGGATATATAGCTCGGCTAAGGTTTCCAAGCTCATGTTCATTCGAACAGGGATGATGTAACACCCCTAAATAGGGCTTAGAATGTTACCACTATTTAGAATTCCTAAATAGTTAAATAATCTTGAATTATGTAAAGTCAATTAAGGGTAGAATTGAATAATTAACAAAGTGAATTGCCAAAATGAAAGAAGCCAAATAGCAATCGGCTAGTGACCAAATCGATAGAAATAATCAATGTGGCTGCCGAATTGGATAAGAAATAAATACAAATGCTAGTGGCTAAACATTAAAATGTACAAATATGAATGCCAAATTAAAGGACTAAAAATGAGTTAAAAGGAAAACAAAGGAATGCATGATAAATATTAAGTAATTAGTGGCTAATCCACATGTCTATTCCCCCTCCATTACCGCCCACTTAACCAAAACCATCTTCTTCTTCATTTCTTCATAACCATAAATAAAGAGAAAGAGTGAGAAATGGAGGGTTTCTTGTGAGAGAAAGCTTGAATCTAGGGTGTCAAAGTTGAAATTGAGCTAAACTCAACTTGGTGGCAGCATTACTAAGGTAAATACATGCTGTACAAACTGATCATGCTTAAAATTCTGATTTAGATGATGTATAATGCTTAGTTGAGTTGTTAGGTTGTTAGAAATGAAGAGAATGATGAAATTGAACTTGTATACACCATGGGTAACTTGAATTAGAGTGGAATTTATGTGTAAGTAATGGTGTAACAAGAATTAGGTTGCTGGAAATTTGAAATGAAATGTTGTTGTAAGAATTGAATTGTTAGAACATGTAATTGAGCTATGGAACTAATGAATAGAATATGATCATGATTAGGTAATGTAATTACAAGCTGAATTGTTAGTAACCAATGCTTGAAAAGAAAGATAAAAGTATGAACAAAGTCATATAGCCTAGAAACTGTTTTAGTAAGAACAAATTGTGTAAACATGCAAAATTAAGCAACTTAACCAACTTACTCTGTTTTGGCCACCTTGAAAAATGAATTAACATTGACTAAACATATTAAGGATTTCATATGAAATGAATTATAGGGCCAAAACATTGGTTAAAATGAGTTTAAGGAATTAAAATGTGAATAGGTGCAATCTGCCCAGAATTGCTCTGTTCTGGGCAGTAACTTTGAAGATTCACCAAAATTTGTATAGATCAAATTCAGGGCTGAAATTTTAGTGACATGATCCTTACTATGTATACTTTTATTAGGTGAAAGTAGAACTGAATTCTGGGTTCTATACTGGAAACTGTAATTAGAAATAGCTGGACAGTGCAAACTGTCCACACAGTGTAAATGCCTTGTCTTTGAACAATAAACTATATCGATTGGCTAAGAAGAGAATGCAAGCCTTATACCATTGGAAAGGCAATTAAATAAGCTTTCCAACGGTGCAAACTAATCAAAATTCCGACGTACAGATTAAAAATTATGACCATTTAAAGGGTCAGTGTGCAAACTGCCATGCAACAGTGTCCTGGGCAGTTTGGGACTGTTTTTGCAGCTAGAAGCAAACTGTTTCCAAAGCAGTTTTGGGACATTGTAATCTGTCCAATTATGTCCTAAAATGAGGTAATAACAATATAGAGATGAACAAGTAAGAAATGCTTAAAAGAAAGTATAAAAAAATAGTAGTTAAATATTAGGTACAAATGTGGTAACATTATTACTATATATGTGTGACATTATGTGTATGTTTTGATGAATTGTATGTGTTATGCTTTCTGGACCTGGGGCAGCAAGTTGTGGAAGAGGAAGAAAAGAGTGAACATCCCAAAGCAAGAGGCGAAGGGATTTGGATACAAGACAAGTGACTAGCTAGGAGTATTGTGAGTGTAACCTTCGTTAGGGTTAGGACTTAGGTCTTAACCAATCTTGCTATTGTGTTAATTCAATGACATTTCCATGTAACATGACCTAGTATATATTTGGACAATTAAGGGAAGAATGATATGGATGACAACTTGTTTGATGCCATGTTCTACTTGTTTACTCGATTGTTAAGCAAATGAAATAAAATGCTTGACATGTTGCATTGCTTATGCCAAAGGTAAGAAATGGCATGATTGCTTGGAGAATAAGGTATGCACATTGCATACATATGAATGTGTTTGTGATTGATATACATGACTTGTTTGAAATGAAATGAACAATGGTACCACCTTGTGTTCATGCCATTCGAATGGCATGGATAAACTTGTCTTGGGAGTTAAGACTCCATAAGCCTAAGGGCTTGGCCTTTGAATGGCATAATCATGTCTTGCTTAATTAATTGTATAAAGCTTGAATGAAATTGATAATGAAACAACCTTGGTAGCTAGTTTGGATAGATAGGAGGGCATGCCTTAGAATCTAGAGCTCATATTGGCACTACGGTGCATATTGGTACGACGGTGCATATTGGCACTACCGTGCTTATTGGCACGACGGTGCATTTTGGCACTACAGTGCATATTGGCACTTCGGTGCATATTGTTGAAGATTTGATTATCTAGTGAACTAATTTCCAAGGGTGTTGTAAGATGAATTAATAACTTGAAATGAACATTGATTGTCTTGGATGTGTGATGTGAACAGTACTTGTCTTATAAAATTCTTGAAAGATAACACATGAATGATTGTATTACTTGTTACGTCCCATGAAAGAAATGCATAGATGATGTTTATTTTGTAAGAATGCCTACTTGGTACTTGGTGTATTTGATTGCTTGTCTTCTAAGCAATAATTAGAATAGCTTGATGTAATCATATGATGATGATGCTATGTTGTAAATGTGAATTGTATGATTGTCTATGTCTAGTCCTTGAATTCGAAAAGTATATGACTTGTAGTGATGATCTTGATTCCTTGAAATGCTTGTACACTTGGATAAGTAAGCTTGGAATTTTGCTAGACTTAGTGTTACCTCACTAAGTACACAACTTGTACTTACCACTCTACTCTTCATTCTTCCCATAACAGATTAAGGACACTTTCAAAAGGATCTCTTGACCTCGAAGCAACGGTTTGAAACAAGCTTGAAAGTATGATTTCATACTCTTTGTATGCTCCTAGTTTGGTGGCGTTAGAACTTGTAATAGTTAGCTTTGAACATGCATTTTGGGTGTATATATATGACTAGTATATGTTATTTTCTTGTTGGGCCTATCATATAACCAACTTTGATACCTCGAATTATGTATATATATGACTATCTTGATATGTATATATAAGTATGTTGCTGCACAAATCTTGTAAATGATTAAATGTTGTGGTGACTTATTTATAGTGTCACTTGAAAGCTAGATTAAAATGTATGTCCATGCATAATTGTTCTTGTTGCCATTGGTATGATTCTGCAATGCTTATTGGATTGGAGGTAAGGTATGTATTGAACATGCATATGTAATTACATGAAATTGAAGATGCCTAGAAAAGCTACTTGATTGATTAAACTTGAAAATGTAATGAAATGAACCATTCTTGTATATTCTATGGCTATTCGAATGATAGAGGATGCCTTGTATTGATCATGTTGATTAGTTATATAAGTAGTATATTGAAATGCAAGTAGGCTAATTGAAAGAATAATGCTATGCTTAGTTCTTGCTAATGGAATGTATATTTGATATGTAATAAAGTTTGTTAATTAAGCATGAAAAGTAGTAACTTAAATGCATACTTGAAATGAAATGAAAAGAAATAAATTTGTACCTATTTGGCATGCCTAATGTTTAAAAGTATGCTTTGTATGTTTGTTTTGATTAATGTGGATTACTTGCATGTCAAGTTGCTTGTGTTAGGGTTACTTGCAGAACAAGTAACTTTTTATATGTCTTGTATTGTTGTGTTTGGGTTACTTGTGTCGCAAGTTATCTATATCGAGGTTACTTGTTCGACAAGTAACCTATCTCTTGCTTTGTTCTCGCCTCGGTAACGCTCCCGAATCGGATTACGGTGAACCTGGGGATGAGGTGTTATATTTATTGGTAATCAGAGCTTTTTAGTCGGTTCTAGGACTAAACTAAGCTCACTTGCATCATATAGGATATTGTGCCACCTAGGAGACTGATATAAGCTTGTATTGTTGCTTAAATGTGAAAACTAAATCTCTTATTGTTCTAATTGAACTAGAATGTCAGAAGCGAGACTTGATCGGGATGACGAGAGTCCCGACCGTAGGCTCCTTTAATGAAGGAGGCAGTGTGAGGATGGAGCAGAATCCTCCGCAACAGCAAGCTCAACCTCAAGCTCAGCCCGCAACTTAACAGGAAGCCTCGGCTGTAAATCATGCACAACAAGAGTGATTGTTAAGCATGAAAAAATGTTTGATCATCTCGTATCCACCCTAAAGAGAGAACATCTGATTCTACCTCCTACTCCTGTAGTAAGTCGAGCCCCTATTAACAAGTTGGCTCAGCATCGGCCCTATACCTGCACTGGCTCTGATGAGGCTAATCCTGAAGTAGCTAAGTACTGGTTAGAGGCCACTACTCACATTCTGACTAAACAATTGCCATGTCCTAACGAGCATAAACTCGAGTGTGCCATCGCTCTGTTGGTAGATGAAGCACTAAGCTGGTAAGAAACCACTACCCTGACTACTCCTGCGGAGTCTATCACTTGGAAGTTATTCCTCGATGAGTTCAAGAAGAAATATATCAGCGAACAATATCTGGTCGAGCGCCGAAAGCGATTCTTGTATCTTAATACATGAGCGACTTTTGTAAGCATTGCAAATATGGGTCTAAAAATATCAAAACCAAGGCCGACAAGTGCCGAATGTTCATCAATGGGCTAAATGATGAATTAAGCCCTATATTCATTGCTCTGGGTATCACTGACTTCCAAAATTGGGTAAACCGGGCCATTACTACTGAGGTGAAAATGAAAGCCTAGAAAAGACGGAAAGCGAACACTCCTGGAAAAACAAACGACCCAGGAACGATGACAAGCCACATCGGCAGTAAAAGAAATCCAAACACTCCAAGAGACACTCTTCGAACTATACCCCTAATCAGAAGAGTAATTACATCCTGAAACCTCAAACGGTTGTAAAGACTTCAGCCCATGTTGTTTTTGTTGATAGCACGGGGAATCAGGCTAAAGTTAATCAATACTCTCTTTGCAAGTTCTGCCAGAAACATCATATTGGCCAGTATCGAGTTTAACAGAATATATGCTACTCATGTGGAGCCTCTAATCATTATATCTGAGATTGTCCCCATAATCCCAACAAGGCTTTGAATCGAGCTTCTGCAATTGCTAGCTCAGCTCCTCCTAACCAAAACAAAGCACCCAGACAAGCTTAGTCCGGGAATCAGGGGAAATAGAAGGCCCCCTATTCAATTGCTCCTGATGTTATCACAGGTACCGTTGAGTTAAATTCCAGTCCTACATATGCTTTAATTGATTCGGGGTCTACCCATTCATTTGTTTGTTCTACCTTGATCAACAAGCTAAAATTAAACCCGAAACTATTGAATCAAATCTTGTAGTTTTGAATCCATTAGGGGGAAAACACCCATTAACTTGCGCCACAAGCAAGCTCACTTGACCATTCAAAATGTCCCCGTTCCTATTGATCTTTATGTCTTGCCTTTTTGTGAATTTGACTTGATATTGGGGTTAGATTGTTTAAGTAAACACGAGGCCTGGGTAGATTGCCAAAATAGGAGACTGTATCTCCGGGGTTTAGGGAAAGAATCCATGCTCTTAATAGACAAGAAACCAATGTCACTCTTTGCTAATATGATTCTTCAAGATGAAATTGAATTCAGTTTGCCTAGCATGCCTGTTGTTTATGAATTCATTGATGTTTTTCACGAGGAACTCCTAGGTGTCCCTCCAACTAGAGAAGTAGAGTTCGGGATTGAAGTTTAGAGTGTAGTAGCTCCAATGTCCATTACACCCTATAGAATGGCACCTGTCGAGTTCAAAGAATTAAAGAAGCAACTTCAGGAATTGCAAGATAAAGGCTTCATACAGCCTAACACTTTTCCCTGGGTGCTCCAGTCCTATTCGTGAAAAAGAAAGACGGGACTATGCGGCTTTTTATTGACTATCATCAGCTAAACAAGCTCACTATCAAGAATCAATATCCCCTGCCCAGAATTGAAGATCTTTTGATCAACTTAGGGATGCTTCCGTATTCTCTAAGATCGACATTCGATCGGGTTACTATCAAATGAAAGTGAAAGAATAAGACGTGCCTAAGACAACCTTTCGTACTTGATATGGCCACTTCAAATTCCTCGTAATGCCATTCGGGTTAACGAATGCTCTGACCGCTTTCATGGATCTCATGAATTGGGTATTCAAGCCCTATCTTGACAAGTTCGTGGTTGTATTCATTGACGACATCTTGGTGTACTCTCGGAATAAGGAGGAACATGCTAAACACCTCTGAATTATCTTGCAAACACTCTGAGAACATCAATTTTATGCCAAGTTCTCCAAATGTGAATTCTGGTTACTAGAAGTTTCTTTCCTCCGCTACATTATCTCGGCTGAAGGAATCATAGTCGATCCAAGCAAGATTCAGTCTATTCTAAATTGGAGACCTCCGAAGAATGTAAGCGAGGTCTGAAGCATTCTCGATTTAGCCGGGTATTACAAAAGTTTTGTTAAGGGTTTCTCCTCTATTGCCGCAAGCCTTACTAAGCTTACCCGCAAAGATATGTCTTGCGTTTGGTCAGAGAACCAATAACGAAGCTTTGATCAACTTAAGCAAACTCTGACTCATGCCCCGGTACTCTCCCAACCAAAATCGGGCAAAGAATTCACTGTCTACAGTGATGCTTCTCATCTAGGCAACTGAAGCCACATGAGTCTAATTATCCAAAGCACGATCTGGAACTAGCAACTATCGTGTTTGCTCTCAAGATATGGAGACACTATCTATACAGAGTGAAATGCAATCTATTTACCGATCACAAAAGTCTCAAATACCTCCTAACTCAGAAGAACTTGAATCTGAGGCAAATGAGATAGCTCGAATTACTTAAGGATTACGACTTGGTTATCGACTACCATCCAAGGAAAGCAAACGTAGTTGCTGATGCCCTTAGTCGCAGACCATACTCGGGTAACTCCTAAATCAAAAATTCTAAGTGAATTCATTCAATTTTGTATCCTTCTTGTTTGATAAGTAACAACTTGAAACCTTCCTTGAAATATAAGTAACTATTCGAATTAAACCTTCTTAGGTTACAAGTAACCCATTCGAATAAGAATTGTGCCTAAAATACATGTAACCATTGAAATTGAGTCTTTCTTAGCTTGTAAGAAAGCATTCGAATAATGTCGTATTCTTCAAGAAACAATTCGAAATAATTCCTTGTTATGCAGGTAACAATTCGAACAGTGCCTTGCATTGTAAGAAATCTATTGAAAATCATTCTAATGACCTTGTTAATTCTTTCGTAGCTATTACGGCTATCAATGCTCATTTTCGACTATCCAAGGGCCAGAAATTCTTGTCTGAACTTCAAGTTCAATCCAATCTAGTCTCGAGGATCAAAGAACTTCAACAAGTTGATCCAGATCTTCAGAAGATCATGTCTAAGCTTACTTTTGAGTCTAGTTCTGACTTTTCCCTCAAGTCACTATAATGGTGGCCAGGCATGAAATTTGCAATCACGGACTTCGTATCCAAGTGCTTAACTTGTCAAAGAGTCAAAGCCGAGCATCAAGTTCCTAGTGGACTACTCCAACCTATTGAACTTCCCCAGTGGAAGTGGGATCGAATTACTATAGACTTTGTCACCGGTCTTCATTCTACTCCAAGAAAGAATGATGTTGTATGGGTGATTGTTGATAGATTCACTAAATCTACTCACTTCATCCCTCTTCATATGAACATGAGTTTGGAAACCATTGTCGAGTTGTACATCTGTGAAGTGATTCGATTACACGGCGTACCTACAACAATCATCTCCGATCGTGACCCTCGATTCGCTTCTCGACTCTGGAATTCTCTGCAGAAAGCTCTAGGAGCTAAAGTACATCTTAGTACGGCCTTTCATTCTCAATCAGATGGCCAATTTGAGAGAATCATTCAAGTGCTAGAAGATATGCTACGAGCTTGTGTTATCGACTTCGCGAAGAATTGGGAGAAATCCCTACCTCTTATAGAGTTTGCCTACAACAATAGCTATCAATCTTCTATTCAAATGGCACCATTCGAAGCTCTATATGGTAGAAGATGTAGAACTCCTCTATGCTGGTCCGAATTGGGAGAGAACAAGATTCTTGGACCTCAATTGCTTCGGAAAACTGAAGAACAAATCAAGATCATTGACGATTGATTGAAGGCAGCTTTCAATAGTAGAAAGCGTATGCTGACTTGAAAAGGAGAGACATCCAGTATGCTATTCGAGACAAAGTCTTCCTAAAGGTCTCACCTTGGATTAAAGTGCTCAGATTTGGAAGAAAAGGGAAGCTCAATCCCCTATACATCGGACCATTTGAAGTTGTTCAAAGAATTGGTCCAGTGGCCTATCGACTAGCTCTTCTTAGAGAGTTTGTTATAATACACAATGTCTTCCACGTTTCAATGCTAAGAAGGTATCGATCTGATCCTTCACACATCCTTGAGCCCGAAGAAGTAGAATTGAATCCCGATTTGTCCTACAAAGAAAAACCTATTCAGATTCTTGTTCGGGAAGTAAGGAAGTTTCGAAACAAGATTGTTCCCCTTGTTAAGATCTTATGGAGAAACCATAAGGTGGAAGAAACTACCTGGGAATCTGAAGAAGTCATGAGGAAGCAATATCCTCACCTATTTGATTCAGGTAAATTCGAGGACAAATTTAATTTAAGGGGGAGAATTGTAACACCCCTAAATGGGGCTTAGAATGTTACCACTCTTTAGAATTACTAAGTAGTTAAATAACCTTGAATTAAGTAAAGTCAATTAAGGGTTGAATTGAATAATTAACAAAGTGAATTGCCAGAATGAAAGAAGGAAAATAGCAATCGGCTAGTGAACAAATTGAAAGAAATAATCAATGTGGCTGCCGAATTGGATAAGAAATAAATACAAGTAGCTAGTGGCTAAAACATTAAAATGTACAAATATGAATTCCAAATTAAACGACTAAAAATGGGTTAAATGGAAAACAAAGGAATGCATGATAAATATTAAGTAATTAGTGGCTAATCCACATGTCCATTCCCTCTCCATTACCGTCCACTTTACCAAAACCATCTTCTTCTTCATTTCTTCATAACCAAAAATAAAGAGAATGAGTGAGAAAGGAAGGGTTTCTTGTGAGAGAAAGTTTGAATCTATGGTGTCAATGTTGATATTGAGCTAAACTCAACTTGGTGGCAGAATTACTAAGGTAAATACATGATGTCCAAACTGATTCATGCTTAAAATTCTGATTTAGATGATGTATAATGACAAAATAAACATGCAAAATTAGAACCAAATTGAATTGAAATTAAAACTAGAAGGCATTAATGGAAGGATGGAAATAAGGAATTAAAAACATACAAAACATTAGAGTTTTCATGCAAATGGGATTAATATTTTAAGGGACTTGACACATGTTCTCAAATGAAGAGAACATGTGCCAAATGGGATTTAGGTGACTCACGCCAAGTTAGGGTGCCAAAGGGAGGAAAATAACCAAACATATTGTCATCTTCCTCCCTAATTCTTCACCTTGGCCGAATTGCTTGAGATAGAAAGAGGAGAGAAGAGCTTCATGCAAACACCTTCAATTCATGCTTTTTGATTCAACCATTGATCAAATTTAGCTTGGAGAAGGTATAATGCTTGACTTTACATGTTATAGATTGTTTGAATATGCAAATGATGATGTTCTTGTTGCCTAGATGGAATTGGATGATTGTTATGCATGTTAGGGTCATGCTAGCTTCAATTAGAACTTGGAAATTGAATGCTAGTAGCTAAATTGCTAATGAAATATATATATATATATGGTTGCTGGAAATTTGAGAAATATGTACATGGTTGAAAACAGTCTTGATTAGGGACTGTTTTGATAGAGAAAATGTGTAAACATGTCAATTGGATATAGAACCCTGTTTTGATCATGTATCTAGATAAAATGAAGATTGAATTGAGTAGATATGTTGCTGGAAAATGACTACACCTAATTGGACTAGTTAAACTAGGTAATGGACTGCCTAATTGATGAAGTGGATGTGCAATGTTGATCAAATAGATCAAATTGGGTTCAACATGATAATGCCCTGTTTTAAGCACATTTCTAGGTGAATTATAATGACCTAGACATGTAAGGACATGAAAATGAATTGAATTTCCATGTTATAACCTTGCTTAGGTGAATTAAGAAGCTAGAAATTCAACCTAGTGTAATCTGCCCAGAATGCTCTGTTTTGGGAAGTAAATTTGAAAAACCACTATAAATTGTATAAAATTAATTTAAGGCTGAAATTTTTATGAACAACACTTTGATATGTCTAAATTCATTAGGAGAAAACAGAACTAAATTTTGGGTTGTATATTGAAATGTAGAGAAGAAACACTAGGGACAGTGCAAACTGTCCTGTATAGCAAAATGCCCTGTCTTTAAGTTAAAAACTGTATTAATTGACAAAGAACTAAAATGCAGGCCTTATATGGTCATAAAGACAATTTTTTTAGCTTTCCAACGGTGTAAACCAATTGAAATTCCGGCGTAGGGAATGGAAGTTATGCATGATTAAGTGACTAGAGTGCAAGCTGCCTGGCAGCAGCAGTATAGACAATTGCACATTGTTTTGTGGCAATTTGCAAACTGTTTTGTAAACAGTTTTAGGACATTGATTCTGCCCTGTTTTACATGAACTAGAGTATAGATAAGTGCAGTTAAGTGTAATGGAAAATGTATATGAGCATGCTGCGAAATTTGTGAATGTTATATGCTTGTAAAATTGATTGATTGAATGAACTTGTCTTGACATGTTTGTACTTGTAATGTGATAGAACCAGGAGTAAACTTGGTGGAAGAGGATAGAGTGGATCATCCTAAAGCCAAGAAAAAAGGAGTGTGGATCCAAGACTAGCTAAGCTTGGAGTATTGTGAGTGTAGTTATCTCTAGGGTTAGGGCTAGGTCCTAACCAATGCATACTTGTTACATTCTTGAAATGTTAAATGAATCTATTCATGGACTTGACTTAATAAGGGAAGAATGACTTGTAAAGCATGAAATTAATCACATCTTTGAATACTTGATTAATTCAAATGTTTAAGCATGAATAAGTGACAACATGGATGCTTGTATATGTGATGATTGCATGTGATCAAATGCTAAAGACTTGCTTGAGACATATTCTCATCTTGATGAAATGAAACATGAAAACTACACGATATGTGAGCTATGGCTCAATTGGCTTAAGGGCTAATATGAAAGGAACTTGCTTGACATGATCTTGATCTTGAAAACACTTGAATAAATGGTAAAACGAACAACCTTGGTAGCTAGTTGGACTAGGTAGAAGGGCATGCCTTAGAGTCTAGAGATCATTGTGTCAGGGTAGACTACGGTCCAGGGCCAAGGACCCTATTTGGCGACAGACGGAGGGTACGTATGTGGTCTTTGGTGACAGTAGGAGGGTTGACCAGCACTACGGAGCATCTTGTGGGACAGTTGGTTGGAGACTCGATTACCTATACAAACTAAGTACCAATGGGGTTTTTTAATTGATAACACGTGAAATAACAATCCTACATCATATGTTACTTGTCTTGAACGCCATGAATTGTATGTTACTTGACATGAAAGTCATGAAATGTGTGTTACTTATTTTGTAAGCATGATATTCTTGATTCATGATATGAAACGTGAAGTATGAATTCTTGATTTCTTGTATCCTATACTAGCCGAATACATGAAAATCCTTAGCTAGGATTATCTTGATGCTTGAAAGCCTTAGCTAAGATCACTCTAATGCTTGAAAGCCTTAGCTAACTTCATTATTGTTTAAATGACACAAAAACTTGATATAACAAATGGTTAGATTTAGTAGTACCTCACTATGTATATTCTTGTACTTATCACTCTTGTTTTCATTCTTCCCAACTACAGGATAAAGGATACGAGTGTTGCTTGATCTTGAAGCCTGATTCCTTGAGCTAGAAGCAAGTCACACAAGCTTTGCCTAGGTATGGTTTCATACTTGTTTTGTGTATCTCCTAGAATGGTGGCAGCAGATTGTTTAGAGTGTAGATTGATCATGCATTTTGGTACTTGTATATAATGTCTTGATGGGCTTACTATGTCTTGATCTTGGATGACATTATGAAGTATGTAATGAACTTAAGATACTTGTATTGTAAATGATGTTGCTGCGCATATGATGATGGAATGAAATGATCAAATGCTTTGTTATTGTACATGACTTGATTGAATTGAAAGTATTAAGAATCGAACCATGCTTGCTTGTCTTCCATTCAATTTCTTGGAAAGTATATGATTCTCTTGTGTGTGATCATGCCTTGATTTTAAGTGTATTGTGTACTTGTATGGTAAGGGCCGAATGGCCTAGATGTTGGAAACTAGTTACAAGCATTTTGAATGATAACATGACCATGTTTGGTAATCTAGGTATGAAATGCTATATGTATCTAACTAAAGAACATTGAAATGAAATGGAATTATGTAGAACACCTAGAGTCATTCGAATGCTTATGGTATAGAAGATGAACTAAATTGATTCATGAAAGTAGTAACTTGTAATGAAAGCATGAAAAGAATTAAGTTAGTGACCTATTCAAATGGTTTTAGGTTGAAACAAGAGTCAAATGTAAGGTTACTTGTTTGCTAAGTAAGTATGATTGCTTGCTTGTTCTTGTATTGCCTTGTTCATTGTCCATGCTTGCTTATGTAATGCTCCCAAGCCGGTTTGCTACTAGCCTGGGGTAGGGGTGTTACAAAATTAATAGGCATATTTCCTCCTATAGGGTTCAAAACTACAAGGCTAGTCTTAACAAGTTCAGGTTTTAAATTTAACTTAGCAATCACGGAAAAAAATATAAAAGAGTGGGTAGATCCTGAATCAATCAAAGCATATGTATGACTTGAATTTAATTCAACAGTACCTGCGATAACATCGGGTGCTTCTTCTTCCTCTTTCCCACGAATGTGGTAGATTCGAGCATGGGCTCGGGATTCCTGGTGTGTAGGTGACGAATGTTGGCCACTACCTTTGCTTTGATTCCCTAACTAAGCTTGTCTCGGGCCCTTGTTTCGATTAGATGGAGCTGAATTAGCATTTTTAGGAGTTTGATTCGGAACCTTGTTAGGATTCTAAGGACAATCTCGGATATAATGATCAGAGGCTCCACATAAGAAACACAAATTTTGTTGAGTTCTGCATTGCTCGGTGTGGTGCTTCTGATAGAACTTAAAAGTAGGATATTGAGTAGCTTTGCCAAAATTCCCCGTACTATCAACAGAGATGATAGGGGCTGAAGGCTTGGTTACCGATTGAGGTCTCGGTATGTAATTGCTCTTCTGAATAGGAGTGTAATTCGAGGAGTGATCTTTGGAATGCTTAGATTTCTTTGACTGCCAGTGAGGCTTGTCGTTATTTCTGGATCGTTTATTTTTCCAAAAGTTGCCACTCTTATATTTCTCAAAGGCCTTCATCTTTGCCTCGGATGCAATAGCCCGATTCACTAAATTCTGGAAGTTAGTGATACTCATGGTAGTGAATATAGGACTTAGTTCATCATTCAGTCCATCGATGAACATCTGACATTTATCAGCATTAGTCCTGATGTATTCTGACCCATACTTGCAATACTTGCAGAAATCACACACGTATTGTTCAATGGGTCGGCCACCTTGCCTGAGATACAAGAAACATTTCTGGCGCTCGGCCAAATACTATTCATTGATGTATTTCTTCATGAATTCCTCGAGGAAGAATTTCCAAGTTACAGCTTTAGCATGAGCAGTTAGGGTAGTGGTTTCCCACTAGCTTAGAGCTTCATCTGCCAACAAGGCTATGGCACATTCGAGCTTGTGCTCATCAGGACAAGGTAGTTTCTTGGTCAATATTCGAGTAGTGGCCTCTAACCAATACTCAGCTATTTCGGGATTGGCTTCATTAGTGCCAGTGAAAGTATAGGCTCGGTGTTGATCCAGCTTGTCAATCGGGGCTCTGTTTGGCACAACAACAGGAGGAGCAATATGATGGTATTGTTTCAAAGCAGTTACTAGATGATTGAACATCTCCTTCATGCTCAGGAGACATTCTTGCTGCACAGGATTTATAGCAGAGGCTTCCTGTTGAGCACTAGGTGTAACATGCTTCCATTCAATTCAATGTTCCTTAGTTTGTATACATTTTAACATTACATACCTAGATTTTTAAACATGATCATTTGGTCATTCAACTTACATGTAACTAGTTTCCATTCAAGCCATACTCTATTCCTATGCATTCAGCAATCATCATGCTAATACCTAAACACAAACGTCATTGTATGTACACACGCACAAGTGACATATAGTTCCCAAGGCATTTGATTGAAATACAAGCAAGCATGGTTCGATCATCCTACTTTCAATTCAAGCAAGTCATGTTCAATAACAAAGCATTCAAATGTTCCAAGGTAAACTAGATCAACACTTAATCATTCCAATGCAATTTCATCATATGCACAGCAAACAACATTCCATTACAAGTACTTTGAGTTCGTTACATACTTGACAATAGGTTCATAACATAGTAGGCCCATTCAAGAACAAGAACATATATAGATATACAAATTTAAGTGTTCTAAAATGCATGATCAAGCTAAAGTCTATACAATCCAGTGCCACCAATCTAGGAGATATACAAAACAAGTATGAAACCATACTTTAACTATGCTTGTGTCTTGCTTCGAGCTCAAGTAATCAGGCTTCAAGATCAAGCAACACTCGTATCCTTTATCATGTAGTTGGGAAGAAAGAAACCGAGAGTGATAAGTACAAGAAAGTACTTAGTGAGGTAGTAACTAGTTCTAACCATTTATTATATAAAGTTTTGTGTCATTTAAACAAGAATGAACATAGCTAGGGGTTTCAAGCATTATATTGATCCTAGCTAAGGCTTTCAAGCATCAAGATAATCCTAGCTAAGGATATCAAACATTCGGCTATCAAGGAACAAGAACATGGAATCATACTTTATGTATTCATATAAAAAATCAAGCACACCATGCTTTCGAAACAAGTAATCAAGAAAGTCATGCTTACATGACAAGTAACATACAATTCATGGCTTTCATGTCAAGTAACATACTACTCATAGCTTTCAAGACAAGTCACATGTGTTTTATGATTGTTAATACATGTGTTATCAATTAAACAATTCCCTTGGTACTTAGTTTGTATAGGTAATCGAGTCTCCAACCAACTGTCGCCACAAGATGCACCGTAGTACTGGTCAACCCTCCTACTATCGCCAAAGACCACATGCGTACCCTCCGTCTGTCGCCAAATAGGGGCCTTAGCCCTGGACCGTAGTCCACCCTGACACAATGAGCTCTAGACTCTAAGGCATGCCCTTCTACCTAGTCTAACTAGCAACCAAGGTTTTTCGATTTACCATTTATTCAAGTGTTTCAAGATCATGATCATGTCAAGCAAGTTCATTTCATATTAGGCCCTTAGTCCATTTGAGCCATAACTCACATTTCATGTAATTCTTATGTTTCATTTCATTAAGATGAGATGATATCTCAAACAAGTTCTTTAGCATTCGACCACATGCATCATGACACATACAAGCACCAATGTACCATTTAAACATGCTTAGCATTCAAATAAAACATGTATTCAAGATGTGATCAAATTTCATGCATTACTTTAATCATTCTTCCCTTATAGATCAAGTTCATATTAAGTCAATTAGCAATTCAAGAATTTAGACATGCTTGCTATAGTTAGGACCAAGTCCTAACTCTCAAGTAAACTACACTAACAATACTCCAAGCTTAGCAAGTCTTGTATCCACACTCCTTTGTTCTTGGCTTTAGGATGATCCACTCTATCCTCTTCAACCAAGTTTACTCCTGGTTCTATCACATTACAAGTACAAACATGTCAAGACAAGTTCATATGATCATTCAATCAAGGCAATGTTACAAGTACATATCATACACAAATCTGGCAGCATGTTCATGTACATTCTTCACTACACTTATCTATGCTCTAGTTCATGTAAAACAAGGCAGAATCAATGTCCTAAAACTGTTTACAAAACAGTTTACAAATTGCCCAAAACAGTGTACAATTACATATTTTGCTGCTGCCAGGCAGCTTGCACTCTAGTCACTTAATCATGCATAACTTTTATTCCGTAAGTCGGAATTTCAATTGGTTTACACCGTTGGAAAGCTAACGTAATTTTATTTATAACCATATAAGGCTTACATTTTAGTTCTTTTCCAATTAATACAGTTTTTAACTTATAGACAGGGTAATTTGCTACACTGGACAGTTTGCACTGTCCCTAGTGTTTATTCTCTACATTTCATTCTACAATCCAGAATTCAGTTCTGTTTTCTTCTAATGAATTTAGACATATCAGGGTTTTGTCCATAAAAATATCAGCCTTAAATTCATTTTATACAATTTATAGTGATTTTTCAAAGTTACTGCCCTGAACAGAGCATTCTGGGCAGATTACACTAGGTTGAGTTTCTAGCTTCTTAACTCATTTTAACAAGGTTCTAACATGGCAATTCAAATAATTTTCATGTTCTTACATGTCTAAGTCAATCTAATTCACCTTGCTATAAGCTTAAAACAGGGCATTATCATGTTGAACCCAATTTGATCTATTTGATCAACATTGCACATTCAATTTACCAATTGAGCAGTCCATTACCTAATTTAATTAGTCCAATTAGGTGCTTTCACATTTCCAGCAAGTTATCTATTAAATTCAATCTTCATTTCATCTACCAACATGATCAAAAAAGGGTTCTATATACATTTAGCCTATTCACACATTTTCACTAGTAAAACAGTCCCTAATCCAGACTGTTTTCAACCATATACACATTTCTCAAATTTCCAGCAACCATATATATTTCCTTTATCAAATTGGCTACTAGTATTCACAATTTCAAGTTCAAATTGAAGCTAACATGGCCCTAACATACATAACAATCATCCAATTCAATTTATACAAAAAGAACATCATCAATCACTCATTCAAACATTCTATAACAAGTTGAAATCAAGTATTATACCTTCTCCAAGCTAAATTTGATCAAGGCTAAATCAAGAAACTTGAATTTGAAGGTTTTGCATGAAAATTCTCTCCCCTATCTCTCTCAAGTATTTCGGCCAAGGTGGATGAATTAGGGAGGAAGATGATAATATGTTTGGTCATTATCCCTCCCTTAGCCGTGAGTCATCCTCAACATGTTCTCTTCAATTGAGAACATGTGTCAAGGCCCTTAATCTTATCCCATTTGCATGCAAACTCTAGTGTTTTGCATGTTCACATTTCCATCCTTCCATTTGTGCCTTCTAGTTTTAATTTCAATTCAATTTGCTTCTAATTTCACTTATTTGATCTTAAGGATGACCAATGTTCTTTCTTCTTTAAATTGATTAACTTATGAATTCAATTAACCTATAGTTTAGATTGTGGTAACATTTCTAGGCCAATTTTAGGGTGTTACAAAGTCACTAATTTAGCTAATTCAAAGAGGCCAAAGGTTCGATATTCATCTATAAACATGTCATTCTTTTCCTCAATTCAATAATCACGTTACAAGATTTCCAAATCAAGGAATCACACATACATTCATCCTATCTAATTTTTTTTATAGATCAATCCAATCAACAATTCATGCAACTATGAAAAGGAAGAACATTACCTTCCTTAAGTTGGGAATGGTAACTCGATTCAACAATATACTCTCCGATGGTTATCTTCTCAAACAACAATATCTCTCACTCTACATTTCTTCCTAATTCTTTCGTTCTCTCACAACAAGGAAGAAGATGACCCCTTTGTTCTTCCTTAGCCGAGATAAGCATGGGAGGACATGTGTACATACCCCTATACTTTTAATTATTTAGCATGCAAGATTATACTTTTGCCATATAAAAATTTGACCCCTTTTAAATATGGTCACCTAATAATCTTTTACTTCATTTAGATCCCAACAATTTCTATCACACCATTAAAATGCCCCTTTTAATGGTCTATATTTAAAAAGAAGTAATTCATATTCCTAAGCAATTTTATAGGGTATTACAATTCCCTCCCCCATAAAGAAATTTGTCCCTGAATTTACCTGAAGCAAAGAGTTTTGGGTATTGTTCTCACATAATTGCTTCTAGTTCCCACGTAGCCTCTTCGATTTTGTGATTCCTCCATATAACTTTAACAAGAGGTACCATCTTGTTACGAAGTCTTTTGACCTCACTATCCAGAATTTGGACCGGTTCTTCATCATATGATAAATCTGGATTGAGTTAAACTTTATCGGGTTCCAGAATATGTGATGGATCTGAACGATATCTTCTTAACATAGATACATGGAATACGTTGTGAATCTTTTCATATTCACTGTGAAGGGCTAAACAAAAAGGCGACCAGGCCAATTCTTTCAACAATTTCAAAGGGTCCGATAAAATGGGAACTTAATTTTCCCTTCTTTCCAAATTTGAGTATTTTCATCCATGGTGATACCTTTAGAAACACTCGATCTCCTACTTTGTGTTGAATATCTATTCTCTTGAGATCAACATAAGATTTCTGCTTGCCAAAAGCTTCTTTTAATCTACTTTGTATCATCTAAATTTGACTTTCAATTTCCCGAAACAATTCAGGCCATAAGACCTTGTTTTCTTCTAACTCCAACCAGCATAAAGGAGTCCTACATCTCCTCCCATACAAGGCTTCGAATGGTTCCATTTTTATAGATGTTTGGTGAGTATTATTGTAGGCAAATTCAGCCAATGGTGGGGATTTTTCCCAATTCTTCCCAAAGTCAATCACACAAGCTCTAAGCATGTCTTCAATGATTTGTATCACTCTTTCAGATTGTCCATCAGATTGCGGATGGAAGGCAGTACTGAGATTCAATTTGGTTCCCAAAGATTTCTGGAGTACTTTCCCAAATCTGGATGTAAATCGAGAGTCTCGGTCAGAAATTATAGATGTAGGAACTCCATGTAATCTAATCACTTCCTTGATATATGTTGATCTATGGTTGCCTTATTTTCCTCAATTTCTTCTCGATCTAAAGTATCACATAAATTTTACTTTTATCAGACATAATACCTATTAGTAGTTATTACAATATGTTTTGGAAAATCAATCTCTCCAAACTCTATTAACATACATTGGCAATATACTCTCAATTTCAATATCATGTTGCATACTTAACTATATAATCATAATTAACTTTTTGATTCACATTTCACTCATTTTTGCATCCCCAAGCTAATACCACTGCCACTATTCGAAACAGGGCAGACCACAATAGGACCAATTTAGTTCATTACTCCAATTCCATCAATGAAATAGTTTCCAGCCCTTCAATATAACCACTTCAACATATATATTAACATTATTTCATGGCAATAATCCATTTCTTTAGACTCATAAACAATCGAGCATTTCCCAGCTCCTACTAAATAACAATATGTTATAACAATTAATCATTTTATCCACTTGAATTATCGAAACTTCTCATATAATGTTTCAATTTCTACTCATTCGAACAATCTTAGTTTGAGTATGTTATCACTTTTCAATTCTAAACAACTCAAACACTTTAAAGCAATTACTTAGACTAATGACCATTCAATCAAATTTTCAATCCAAACTATCCATGAACAAATCTTCCTCCCAAATTTTCTAACAACAATCATCAAGTCTCATTCAATTCAACCTAAAGAATTCCTTCAATTTTAATCACAATCATCATGAGTTAAGATTATATTCCAGCCATTCGAACATTCAAGGTTAGCTAAAAGAATATTTACCTCTAAACTTTGTTGACAACCAAGGATTAGTCAAGAATTCCACCAAAATCTAGCTTTTCAACTATGTCTTTTAAGATTTCTTACTCAAGAAATCTCTTATATTCCTTCGGTTCCCTATCAGGGATGAAGAAGGGGACTCAATTTGTTTTTACCCGATTGTAAACAAGGAAGAGACAAGTGTCTAATTCCCCTTTAAAATAGTTCCCTTACATGCAATCCTTTAATTTAGAAATCATGTTATGTTTGTCCCCTTAACAAGGTTCTTAACTCTACTATTAATTCAATTGAGTCCTCAATTAAACGGTTTCAAATAAATTAGGTTGGTGCAATTTCTTTGAATCTACAATTTAATATGATTAACAACTGTTTAGGTTATCACATGGTCAGCATTAGATTTGCCTTCAATAAGTGGTTACACCCTTTCGGTTGTGGCTTCAATGCCAGCCGCTTCACCGTTCGGTGGCCCTTTGATGACACAGTCCACGTAGTGCCAGGTTTGCATAAATCTTTCAAAAGCTTTTGCCTCTTGGCAACATCCAACGATTCAACAAATTTAGAGTGTTGATCATCTGCTCCATCCAATTTAAACATAGCATTAGTACATCCTTCATTAAATCAAACACACGTACCTTGCATAAGCAAGAAATGTGAGTCTTTAGTCATGAGATGAGCATAAAACTCCCAAACAATGTTGGAATAGATGTCCCCCATATGTTGGTAAAACAACTCCCACTTGTGCTGCTTTACCACCGCCATGAACTCTGGTGGATAACCAAATTTGGGTTCGTCCTTGAAATTGGAGTTCTTTTTGTAGCAAAACGTTCTCGAGGAAATGTTCTCCTGGTACTTCTTGTGGATCTCTTTATTAAAGAAAATCTTGAAAGGTGTTGAAGAGGTTTTCCATGGAAATATTTTGAGAACTTTGAAGGGGTTTTTGTGAAGAAAGAGAAGTAAATCTTGCTTTCTTGCTAGACGAATAAAATAGAAGGAAAAGTGAAAAGTCATCAGCTAAGAATCGGTTAAGGTTTATGTAGATGAAGGGGTAAAATGATCGAGTGTTTTAAATGGAATGTTTAATTTTTCCGATTAAGTGAGTATAATGATGGGCTTTTTGTGTGTTTGGATTAAAGGAAAGATGATGTGATAAGGGTTTAAGTGACAGAATGGCTCAGGAAGTAATAAGGTGATAAGTTGATTAGGTTGAAATTTTGAATTTCAATTTTCACCTTGGGCGACTAAGGTAAATTTCAACACTTAGCAAAAAATTCAATCTTTTCTTGGGTTGAGATGTAACGCCCCCAAAACCAGTCTAGTCAGAATTGGGATCCGGCAATCGGAAACCCTACATCAGAAAGGTCCAAATATTGCATTGACTTTAACCATGCGGTCAATTACATTGATATTGGAGTCTATTTGAGTCAATTTATTGTTTACAGACCTTATTGAATATATTGAAAGTCATTCAGTGAGTAAATTGTAAAAAAATTGATTTTTGGGGGCAAAATTGCAATGTTTGAAGAAGTGAGGGACCAACCATATAATTGGCCCTTCCTAAGCATCACCACCCATTATGTGGGGTGCTCAGAATGCTTTCCTTCACTTGAAGGAAAGCCTTGGCTATTAATTGTAAAAGAAGATAAAAAAAAACAAGTTTAGAAAAGAAAAAAAGAAGCTTACCAAAAAGTTATCATCTTCTACCTCCACCATCTT
This sequence comes from Hibiscus mutabilis, assembly GCA_019671005.1. NCBI lineage: Eukaryota > Viridiplantae > Streptophyta > Magnoliopsida > Malvales > Malvaceae > Hibiscus > Hibiscus mutabilis. Next base: position 39,682,689 of record CM033712.1, on the reverse strand, counting down.
CTTCCTCGGAAGCAAGCACCTCCATTGGTGGAATCTTAAGAACTGAAGCTTACTTTGATTTCATGATTCCATTGAATAGCTATTGTACCGGTAAGCTAAAACCCCCAATTAATCATTGATTTCCATGGTTAGTTGTTGATTAATTTTAAGTCGAAAGTGATTGAACATTGAAGCTTAACCCATAGTTTTCAAGGCTTTAATCCATGGATATCTAATGGCTAGCGGCTATATCAAATCTAACTATTGATTTTGATATCAATGTATCAATTCTAACACTTCCTATGATTGTTACCTAGCTCAAGAGTTGGGGAAAAAACCCACCATATCCATCCAAAGCTAGGAACAAGGCAGTGGTAATCTGAGAGCCGTAGGTGCTTTGGAAAGCAAGGTCAGCGTAGTCGGAGTCTCGAGAATAGGCTAGGTGTCTTTCCCAGTTTCATTGGTATTCATTATTGTATTGCTAACATTTTGTTAAAGGAATATTGCATCAAACCTTGTTGGTATTGTTACTAAAGGTATCATTACTATAGACATTGAACATTGAAATAGGCATTCTTATAGCTATTGATCATTGGTATTGTTATTGTCATCAAGACATTGCTATTGAAACATTAACATCAATATTGTTATTAAACCTTGGATTCGAAAAGACATTGGATACAATTGGCATGCCATTGAATTCATGAGCTCATTGGTATGGGTGTACTACGGTCCTTGGGCTACAACCTTTATTTGTGGCGAGGTGGAAGGATGTTTATGTTATTGGTCAATTGGCAAGGTGGAGGGACTAGACCATTCATAGATTTGGCAAGGCGTAGGAATTTGTGTATCCACTATCTTGATTCGATCCAAAGAATAATATTGCAGTATGATATAATTGCTATTGAATATGAACTATTGCATTGTCATTGACAAAACATGATCTAGAATGCATTTCATTGTTATCGACATTTTTTTATGACTACCTCACTAGGCAAAGTATGGCTAATGTATTTCATTTCATGTATTTCCAGGTTGAAGAGTTGTTGTTGCGATATTAGAGCAATCAAAGGTTTTTGGCAAGTCACAACAACTATAGACTAATGTTTATCGACCCTACAAACTTCTAGTATGGTGGCATAATAGTTAGGCAAGTCATATTTGACCATTTTGATGTATGTTTGTGGTGTATGGCTTGTGTATGTTTGAAGAATTTAAAGTGACCTTTCAGAATGCCTTAAGTAGTTAAAATATGAAAATTTGGCTTAAAAAGGTAAAATCATAGTAAATAGATTCATTTGGCTATGAAATTTGGAATGGTAGTAGATTATACGGTCATAAACTTGCCTATAAAATTTTATAGGAATTGAACATCGTCTGACTGGTCAAAAGGCATAAAAACCATACTAAAAATGACATTAAATTGTAGGGCGTATTGATATGGGTTATGGCGTACCGATACGAGTATACAATATTGGTCATATATGTCTAGGCTTATCGATACTTCTATGGGCGTATCGGTACAAAAATTCGACACTTGAATTTGGTTTATAAAAAGGTTCTGATACGGCTATAGGGCGTCCTGATAGCCTTCTTCTTGTACTGATACGGCTAAGTCTGTATCAGTACGAGTCTTTGCCACTAGAATCCTTAATTGATAAAATGTACTCCAAGTACCGATACAGATAAAGTCAGTACCGGTACGGGTTCACCAATCCTTAACCATTTCAATAGTCATGACATAGGCATATCGGTACGGCCTCTTGAGTATCGATACCAATACAAGTAAATTGGTTAAAAGTTAACTGGACAAGTTTGGTAAATTACACAATGGTCACTGTTTGTTAAATGGCTTAATTGACTACGTGAATAACCTCTGATTGGAATGAAAACTTATAGTCTCACTTTTTATAGATTGAATTACACATTGGTAAGTATATTTTTAGAAAAAAGACCTCTAATTTACTGAAATTATGGATTAGCCCTAAAACTTGTAAAAGTTTAAAATTGGTCCTAAATTGATAATTCTAGCCCTGAATTAAGCTATTGCTTTATAGTATAGTTATAATATAGTATTGTGTCTTTGGGATAAGTATCTTATCACTCATAAATCACCAAAACATTAAATATTGATTAAAAATATCATACCGAACACCGTATTGAACACCAGAGCACACTTCGACCTAGTTTCCTACCAGGCCGAGAAAGGGTGTTACATTTGTGGTATCAAAGCTAGAGTTTCGTCTATTCTAGGACTAAACAGAAGTCTATTGTATTGTCATTGCATTACATATGCCACCTAGGAGTTATTTATTGTGTATATTGCGAATTGATGATTAACCTTATCTCTTTACTTTATAATATAGATATGTTTGAGTCGAATGAAGCTCATATAAATGAGCCTGCTACCGGCTCTTCGACTCATGGCAAGGAGATAAGAGGAGAAGACCCTTTGAATCCACAAAACCCACTTGTACATGACACCGAGCCTGAGGTGCAGACTGCTCAAGCTGAATGTTATCAGAATATGACTGGCATGTTCAAAAAATTCATTACCTCAATGAAAGCTGAGTAGACTGTGCAACCTTCTACCACTGATATTCCTTATGCTCGGGCCCCTATTGATAAGCTATCTCAGCATCGAGCCTATACCTTTACCGGTCAGGATAATGTTTATCTTGAAATTGCTGAATATTAGTTGGATAATATGAGAATTCTGAATAAACAACTGCAGTGTTCGGACGAACACAAGCTTGAGTGTGCCCTTACATTGCTCGCGAATGAGGCACTTTATTTGTGGGAAACTACCGTTCTTACAACCCCCAAATAAGCTATAATATGGGAGCTCTTTCTTCGAGAATTTCAAAAGAAGCACATCAATGAGTTCTATCTCGTAGAAAGGTGTAGCATCTTCCTCCATCTCAAGCAAGGTGGGCAACCAATTGAGCATTACATCCATGATTTTTTAAAGAACTAAAAATACGGTGCTGAATACATAAAGAAGGAAGAGAAGTGCATAATGTTCATTGTTAGGCTCAGTGACGAGCTACGCCCTACGTTTACAGCATTGGCATCACTGATTTCCAGGATCTAGTGAATAGAGTCAAGGCTACTAAATCTACACAAAAATCCTAGAGGACCCGTGGGTGGGACAAATCAGATAAAAGATTTTGAGATGACTCTCGACCTCCTAAGTTGATTACCAAAGGGAAGTATCAAGGCCCAAAACAGATTGGGTATCCACAGTCTTCTCATTCGCCACAAACAATGACTCAATCTTTTGCTAAAGTAGCCTCAGTTGATAGCACTAGAGGCTCAAACCGAAACTCTCAGTACCCAGTTTGCAACTATTGTTAGAACAACATTCGGTAGGGCAATGTCGCAAATAGTCAACAGCTTGTTTCTATTGTGGCGAACAAGGCCATTCTATCCAAGACTATCCTCTCAATGCCACTAAGTCCACTACTACACTGGCTAATGTTTCATCATCTGCTCAATCTTTTCAAGGGAAAGGGCCAAGACAAGGATCATCAGGAGCTATAGCGAAACCTGATGGCTCGGCTAGGATATTGAATAGATAGGAATCGAGGGCCCCTACCCAGGTTTATCATGTAAGAAGCAGGGATGAAGAGGATGATCCCAACATCATTGCAAGTACCACTGAGTTATATTCTCATTCCTTATATGCATTGATTGATCTTCATTCTACTTATTCCTTTATAAGTGTTGTATTAGTCAAGAACCATAAATTGTCCTTTGAATCCATAGTATCAAAAATCTCTATAACCAATCAATTAGGTGATTGTGTCGCCGTAAGCTCTATGTGTAAGAATTGTCCCTTATTAATTCAATGGATTCCATTTTTGGCCAACTTTTTGGCACTTCTGATTCACGAGTTTGATGTTATACCGGGTTTAGATTAGCTTAGTGAACATCAAGCTTAGGTGGATTGTAGCAAGAAAAAAGTTATATCTTCGAGGCCTTGGCAAGCAAAGCATCACCCTTATGAACTTAAGAAGCCTTTCATTGTATGCATTGACATTGGAAGCCAATAATGAACCTCAATTGCATGACATTGATATCATTTGTAAGTTCCTTGATGTTTTCCATTGCACCTGGAACAACCCCTATTTCCATTGCACCTTATCGTATGGCTGCAGTGAGCATAAGGAGCTGAAGGCTCAAATCCAAGACCTTTTGAGTAAAGGCTTTATTCAACCAAGTTCCTCACCTTGGAGAGCACCGATTCACTTTGTTAAGAACAAAGATGCTTCCATGAGATTGTGTATTGATTACAAACATTTGAACAAGGTAACAACCAAGAACAAGTATCAATTGCCAAGAATTGATGACCTGTTCGATTAGCTTAAGGATGACTCCATGTTTTCCAAAATTGATTTAAGGTTACGATATTATCAAATGAGAGTTAAAGAATGTGATGTACCCAAAACTGCTTTCCGTACAAGATATGGACACTATGAATTCTTAGTGATGCCCTTTGGGATAACTAATGCACAGACAACCTTCATGGATCCGATGAATCAGGTTTTTGGACCTTATCTTGACAAGTTCATGGTGGTACTTATTGATGACATCCTAATCTATTCTAAGAATGTTGTAGAACATCGAGAACACCTTCACATTGTGCTTCAAACTCTTTGAGAAAAGCAATTGTTTGCTAAGTTTTCCAAGTGTAAGTTTTGGCTCACTGAAGTTGCCTTCCTTGGGCACATTGAATCGGCTTCAGGCATCCACCAAAGAACATTGGTGAAGTAAGAAGTTTCCTTGGTCTTGTTGGTTATTATAGAAGATTCATCAAGGGATTTTCTATGTTAGCAGCCCCCTTGACTAAGCTATTGATGAAAGAAAACTGTTTGCTTGGACCGAGGAACAAAAAAGAAGCTTCGATCAGTTGTAACAAGTCTTAACTCATGCATCGATCCTGATCCAACCTGAGTCCTAGAAGGACTATACAGTTCATAGTGACACTTGGCATCTTGGGTTACGATGTGAATTGATGCAAGAAGGCAAGGTTATTGCATATGCATCGAGACAACTTAAGCCACATGAGACAAATTACCCTACTTATGACTTAGAGCTAGCTGCAGTTGTCTTCGCATTGAAAATATAGAGGCATTATCTCTATGGAGAGAGATGATATCTCTTCACTGATCATATGAGCCTCAAATATCTGTTGACGTAGAAGGAGTTGAATCTTCAGCAATGGAGATGGATAGAACTCCTTAAATATTATGATCTTGTTATTGACTATTATCCAGGTAAGGCCAATGTTGTTGCTGATGCACTCAACCGCAAACCTCCACCTATTTCTTGAGCTATTAATGCTCACTTTCGACTTCAGAAGCACTATTGCTTCTTAGCTGAACTACAAGTTTAGTTTACTATTGTATAGAGAATTAAAACATTACAAAGTCAAGACCCTAAACTTTAATCCATAGCTTCTAAGTTGCAAGATAGTGATAATGCTGACTTCATAGTTAATTTTGAAGGATTGCTCTATTTCTGTGATCGGGTCTACGTACTCAATGACTGATATTCTTAAAGAAGTTCTTTCGAGTGCTTTTTTCTATTCACCCTGGTTCTGTAGAGATGTACAAAGACCTTCGAGAACTTTATTGGTGGCCGGGTATGAAACAAGATATAGTTGAATTTGTGTCCAAGTGCCTTACGGGCCAGTGAGTTAAGCCTGAACATCATAGGAATTCGTTGATTTAGTCAATTGGTGAGGCGGAGGTGTACACAATGATGAATCTCTTCGCTCTAATATTCTTAATCCTGAAATCTGGTTTTACAATCTTAGTCTTGAAATATGGTTGATGTGTGGTTAAGAGGAACCTTTGTTGTTATCTATTATGGTTGGGAGTTGTTTGATGATTGTTGTGATGGATTAAGTTGAGATTTGATTGGATTTAGAACGGTTTGGTGAAAGCTAAAAGTTGTCCCCGATAATTTAGCGTTGTTTGGGATGAGAAATTGGATAAGCTTTGTACGGATTGAGACAACGAGGAACCGAATATCATATTGGTGATTGAGTGTTTCTCGATATTTCTCCATGGATGAAAGTTGTAGATAATAGTTCGTAATGGTGTCTTGAATCATGTCTTAATAGGAAATATGTAGATAGATAGGAAGACCGGTTTTGTGACATAATGTGTTGAGATGGTTTTGAGCTCAATTGTGTGATTGATGATTTGCTTACATTTATATGGCTAGGTTTGATTGACCCTTTGTTTATTGTGGCCATAATGAAAAGTTGGGAGTTGTTGGTTTTACCTTTGGTAAGAGATGTTTTCAGATTAAGTCTCTAGCAACTAGGTGTTGTTCATTGAGACAATTGAATTTGTGAAAGTTATGCGGCATAAATGTAATCGAGGAAGCTAATTGCATGAAGAAAGTTTAGGTTTTGCGTTGTTTCCCTTTACGTAAATTTTGAACATGAAATTTCTTTTAGTGGATGAGAGTTGTAACACCCCAAAATACGAGCTAGAAGATTATGGTGAACGGAATCGGGTTGGAATTTTGGGTTAGGTTTTTATCTAATTAATTAGTTCCAGAAAATAATTTGAGTTGATTAAATTGGTTTTTGATAAATTTATTGTGGAAAATATTTTTGAAAATATTTTGACGAGTTGGTCAAAGGATGAAATTGAGTTTGGGTGATTTTAAATAGATCGATTTGATATTAAATTAAATAGTGACTATTTTGCAAATGATTGTAAAATATTAATAATGGTAATTTTGTTAAATGGATTTAAATGGTATTTTTATTGGAATTATTAAACCAAATAAAAAAATATCTTTTCCCACTTGTTTTCAACAAAAAGAAGTTGACGGGTATATTTTTCTAAAAGAAGAGAAAGACATTTCTAAGTTTCTCTCATTTTCTTCCAAACAAAATTTAGGAATTTTTTGATTCCTTAATTATTTCTACTTCAATTTATTCTCCATTTGTTTTTAAACAATTTTGGATTAAGGATTTTGAATTCTACATCATCTTCACTATTTTTTTCTTGTTGGAAATCAAGAGGGGAGTTCATTTTCAAGTTGGTTTTTTATAAGCAAGGTGAGAAAAATGTTTTTTAATGATTTTCTACATGATTTTATTCTTAATCTACGATTTCTCATGCTTTGGGATAATTAAAACAAATTTCTAATGGAGTTATTGGATTTTAATGGATTTTCTCATAAATCTTGATTAGGTTATAGTAATCTAATGATTTATATGGAGTTCTAATGTTTTGTGCATGAGTAATAATAATCTAAAGTTAATTTTGTAATTTAATTCTCGAAATTAATCTAATTAGTTAAATTTTGATTTAGATTCTTAAATGGAGTGAGTAGTAGAATGGTTAATTTAATTTTTGGATCATATATTAGGTTGCACCATTTGTATTCGATGAAAATCACTTAAGGAGTTGTATAGTTAAATAAGGGGAAATTTGCGTAGCCCAATCGGGGTGTGAGCAGGGCAGTGCGCTATTCCTTCCGAAGGTGCAGGGAGTGCATGGCGTGGCCACTACTGCTGCTCGTTTCCATCATGTATATTGGTAGTGGAAAAATTAAAAGAAGTTACAGGGAATTGGAACAGGGGTGTGAAATTTAGAAAGGGGAAATAGGAATTGGTTCCTTAAAGTGGCGTGATTTTGTTGGGAAAATTTGAGTGGTTTGAATATTTGTTTTATGATGTGTAAGGCGAAATATTTTAAGTAAAGTGATTACGTTGTTGTGGTCCAATTTATATTGACCTTTGCATTTTATTGTGGAAGATGATAAGTTCTTGGTTGATTTCCGGTTAGGCGTCGAGGCGTTGGCGTCGAGACATTAGCATCGAGACAATAGCAAGTTGGTGAGTACAAATGTGTTTTGGTACTATAAGAGGTTTGATTTATGGCTTTAGGAGTTTAGGTAAAACCTAGAAAGCTTAACTAATCTCGGAAGTAAGTTTTCCTTATTTCGCCTTTTTAATATCGATTGTATATGAGGCATGAATTACATGTTTTGGTTTAAAAGTATGGATTGGTTTACTTACTGTCTTATGCAACTTTAAAATGATATGCAATGGTTTATCGAGTATATAGATGCCTAAGAGCATTGAGAAAAAAAGGTTCGTAAATGGAATGTTGTTGATGCCTTGAGAAATGTGATATTTGCATATAGAAAATGGCTTGCTAAAATGCATAAGGGAATAACAGTAAGTAAATGAGTTTAAAAGTGTATATTGGCTATGTGTGACAAGCAAAAGAAAGTATCAAATATAGTTGGCATGCCATAGGATGTAAAGTGCAGTATAATATGTAAAGTCGATCTCTCTGCGGCCACTAGGGTATGCAGTAGGCTACTCGGGTTGGTGGTTGGCCACTAGAGTATGCAGTAGGCTACTCGGAATGGTGGTGTGTCACTTTTGTATGCAGTACGCTACCCAAGTTGATGTTGTACCTTGTGTAGGATTGAGGTAGAACTCTCCGGGTCAAGGTATGGTTTGGTAGAGGTTGTCTACCGGGAAATCCTGTATTCGATGTGGTTTTGTAAAGGAACAATGGTTTATTAAGAGTCACACTAATTGCCAATATATGTGAATCAAAGTGGACAGCTATTTTGCATATGGTTGTTATGCATGTTCAAAAGAAGTAAGCAAATTGCATTGTCTTTACACTCATATCTCACTTTACAATGAAGGCATGGTTTATGTCGAGTGATATGATGCTTATGATTTGATCAAGCATATTTTAATTAATTGTCTTGTGAATGAAAAGATTGTTATGGAAGCATGAAGTATATGTTTCGGATAAGCATGTCTTATTTAAATGCTTCAGAAATGGTGTGTTTGACTTGCTTTGATAAAGGTTCTAACATTGGTTTTGGTTTGAAAATGCATTGACATTTTACCCTTTTTGAGTGCACTCACTAGGCATTATATGCTTGCGCTCTCTTTTCTTTCGTCCATGCAGTGAATTAAGCAAGTGCGAGGTTGTGGTTCGAGACAATGAGTGATCCAAAGACAAGTGTTCTAAAGAGTATGTTTTATGGTGTTACCACTATTTTGTAATAAGGCAATGTGGGTTAACCGTTGGGATGTTAGCTTGTTTAGGGCATGATTGTGTGGTTAGAGTTTATATTATGCTCGTTGATGATTTTATTTAATGTGTATAATGTTGGTTTTATTTAATGCCAAGGACATGTGTTGGGTTTGATCTAATGTTTTAAAATGGTTAAATTTCCATTAAATGAATTGCTTGTAATCCAAATTCACATATGGTCATATACTTCTAGTTTTATTTGATCTATGTCCTATGTTGAGGTCTTGACCATTTGGTGCTTATTGGTTAATGCTTTGTAATGTTAGGAAGCATGCCTCTGGTTTACTTCTGTGAATATGGATTGTGTTGATTAATTGAGCATACTTGTTTAATGATGACATAATATTAAAAACATGTCAATGTTGTTTGTAAGTAATTTTGGATATGCTCGGTTAGGGATTCGTATTCCTAAGATGCATTTTGATGCAGCCCGGATCGGTACACTTAGAGCCAGTACCAATACGTGGGGTCATTCTAATGTTCAATATTACATGTGGGTACCGGTATGCATGATCGGGTTTCGGCACGCGTAGCCAGGTATCGATGCACCCTATAGCGTAATGATACTATTATTTGCTTCGATGTTTCTTATACCGGTATGACATCCATGTACAGGTACGGCCGGTAGTTTAATAGTTGATGGGTTCTACCGAGTTTAGATTCTTTGCATTTTGGTCACTATATGTTGTAGCATCAATTGAATGGGTAAATGTTGTCCATTTGACCTGAAATTTTGCAAGCATGCTTTTAAAGTATCTAATTGCTGTAAGAAGCTTTCATAAATGTGTTAGTCCCTATGTTTTGACATTTTTATGATTTAGTCCTTAATTTCATATTTTGCTAAATTTGATGCTTACGTATATCCGTTGGAGCTGAAATTTTACATGCTAGCATGAAATATGATTAATTAAGTTATGGTAACCAAAAACTTGTATAAGTCTCTGTAATTTTTTCATATTTGTGTATGGGTCCCAAAAAATGTTATATTCACAATTGAGTGCCTTATCGATGTTCGTATCGAATGGAAATTGAATAGTTACTTGTATGAACACCATAGGTGTTAATAATTCATCTATGTAAGTAAAAAGAAAAAATGGACTATAATTTGAGTAAGATGGTTTGGGTTTGCTTCGGCCAGACTTTGATGCATACCTTGTGAGTCCTTCACCGTACAAGTTTTGTTAGAGAACAGACAAAAATGAAGAGGTTTTTATTCTACAAAAAGAAAAAAAGGAAATTAAAAGAAAAAAAGGAAAATGAAATCTAAACCTAATAAAGCAATTAAAGAGAAATTCAAAAGAATTTGACCAATTAAATGGTCTCAACATTTCTAGGGTTAAAGTCACCACAATAGAGTTTTAGTCTTTGGCCATTGACTTTGAATAGAGGTCTTCCTTTTGTATCTAGGATTGTGACAACATCGTGTGGAAATGCTTCCAAAATTTAAAAAGAACTAGACCATCGCAATCTCAAAATTTCTGAATGCATTTTCAATCTAGAGTTGAATAACAAAACCGATTATTCCAAGACAGTGTTCACAACAAGATTACTAACATCACACATAAGTTCAAACATTTGCTCTCAATTAGGCACATCATCAAACATTGTGTCAAAAAGTTGTGTTTTAATTGTATTGAATGCATCCAAACTATAACACCCCTTCTCGGTCTAGCAGAAAACCAGGTAGAAAAGCGTTAACGATGAGCAGTACGATGAACGGTGCAATGTCTTTCAAAAAGAATTCAATGCAAGACAATACAATGCAATACGATATCAATAAACTAAGGCAACAGATCGATACGAAACTACGATAATTAGATTAGAGCCAATTTTAAAGTTTTACAACTTTTAGGGACTAAACTATAAATTTTAGGAATTAGTGGTCTTTATCTGAAATTAACCAGACGACTATGTAATTTAATCAGTAAACAATAGGTCTACAAATTTTCATGTTAATCTGATGTCATTTACCCATCTAATTAGACTTACCAAGATTTAGTGACGAATTTGCAATGTTTCAATATTGTGAACAATGATTTATAAAGGATTTAACTGCTCCCGTACCGAAACACTATAGGCTGTATCGGTACGGCACAATTGGATTATATAATCCATACCTCACTGTCCATACTCGTTTCGACCGTATCGGTACGATATGCAAGGGTGATAACCCAATTCCCAATAACTCAAGAACTCGTATCGGTATAGCTCAAGATGTACTGATACCCGTTGACCTTTATTGACATGTTTCGATACGCCCCTAGGGTCGTATCAATACAATTAAAATCTTAAATGATTATACGAGTCTCCGTATCGAAACACCCTTAGGCCGTTTTGATACGCCAAGGTTGACATGGGCCTTAATTGACCAAATATGCACAGCCGTACCGAAACAGGTGAACCCGTATCGGTACACCCTGCATTGTAATGACATATTTTATCTGGTTTTTAGCCAGTTTATCATGTTGAATGATGTCCAAATGCAATGAAATTTTACCAGTAGTATTTAATCACTATAATCTACTAGTATGTCAAATTTTAGGGCCATATGAATCCGTTTACTAGGTTTTCACCTTTTAGTGCCAAATATACATGTTTAGCCATTTTTAAGTTAAACTAAAAAGCCTTTTTGAGCCTCAAACACTAGTACAATGCAACCATGATTTATACACATCAAAATGGCCATATATGACTAGTCTAGCTACTTTGCCACCATCCTAGGAGTTCATTGAGACAAAATACATTACTTTGGCCTTGATTGTTACTTGTCAAACTCTTCAACTACTTTGATCTTCAACTTTAAATCTCTTAATCTGAAATGTATGAAATGAAATTGTAACACCCCCTTCCCGGGCTAGTAGCAACCCGATTCGGGAGCGTTACTTAACAAGCAAGCAATGGCAAGAACAATACAAACAATGAACAAGGCAAGCAATGCAATACAATCAATACATGAACAATCAAGCAACCATACTTACTTAGCTAACAAGTAAGCTCTCATTTGATTTCAATTCATCCAAGGCATTCGAATAGATCCCCTAAATTAATTCCTTTCATGCTTACATTACAAGTTACTACTTTATCAAAACAATTCACTTCATTTTATCCCTATACTCATTCAAATTGATCTAAGATAATAACCTAATTCCAATTCATTTCAAGGTTCCTTATTTTGTATACATTTAGTCATTTCATTCCTACACTTACTAAGCATAATTATCTAACATTCGATAGCATGTGACTAGTTTCATTCAAGCTTATTTCCATACCTAACCATTCAGCCATTTATATAAACCATACATAACATATACATCAAGGCATACACACACACACACCATTCGACAATCACCTAAACACACACTAGGCTATTCGAATAGAAGGCAAGCAATATGGTTTGGTTATCCTATGTTCAATTCAAGCAAGACATGTACTCAATCAAAGCATTCAAATGGTACTTCAAATGGTACTTAGAACTAGATCAAACATTAGATCATTTCATTTAAGTCATCATATGTGCAACAACAACCATTCATTACATGTTATCTAAGTTCATTACATACTTGATACTAAATATATAACATGGTAGGCCCATCGAGACATTATATAAAAGCTTCAAAATACATGATCAAGCTAACTATATGCATATAGTGCCACCATTCTAGGAGATATACAAAACAAGTATGAAATCATACTTTAACTATGCTTGTATGACTTGCTTCTAGCTCAAGGAATCAAGCAAACTCGTATCCTTTATCATGTAGTTGAGAAGAATGAAAACGAGAGTGATAAGTACAAGAATGTACTTAGTGAGGTAGTAACTAGTCTAACCATTTGTTATTTCAAGTTTCATGTCTTTTAATCAAGTATAGACCTAGCTAAGGCTTTCAAGCATTAGAGTGATCTTAGCTAGGCTTTCAAGCATTAAGATTACCCTATCTAAGGATATCAAGCAATCAAGATAATCCTAATTAAGGATTCAAGCATTCGGCCATTCAAGAAGCAAGAATCAAGGATCCATATCATGGATCAAGCACATCATGCTTGCAAAACAAGAAATCAATAAGTCATGCTTTTAAGTCAAGTAACATACAATTCATGGCATTCAAGACAAGTATCATATGATGTAGGATTGTTATCTCAATTGTTATTCATTAAACAATCCCCTTGGTACTTAGTTTGTATAGGTAATCGAGTCTCCAACCAACTGTCGCCACAAGATGCACCGTAGTGCAGGTCAACCCTCCTACTGCCGCCAAAGACCACATATGTACCCTCCGTCTGTCGCCAAATAGGGGCCTTTAGCCCAGGACCGTAGTCCACCCTTACACAATGAGCTCTAGACTCTAAGGCATGCCCTTCTATCTAGTCCAACTAGCTACCAAGGTTGTTCGATTTACCATTTATTCAAGTGTTTCAAGATCAAGATCATATCAAGCAAGTTCATTTCATGTTAGGCCCTTAGGCCATTGAGCCATAGCTCACATATCAAGTAGTTTTCATGTTCCATTTCATCAAGATGATATGATATCTCAAGAATGTTCTTTAGCATTCAATCACAAGTATCATGCCACATACAAGCACCAATATACCATACAAACATGCTTAGCATTCGAAATAGACATGTATTCAAGATGTGATCTGGTTTCATGCATTACTAGTCATTCTTCCCTTATTAGGCCAAGTCCATGATTAATTTCATTCAACATTTCAAGAATGTAAACATGCATACATTTGGTTAGGACCTAGTCCTAACCCTAGAGATAACTACACTCACAATACTCCAAGCTAGCTAGTCTTGGATCCACACTCCTTTGTTCTTGGCTTTAGATTGTTCCAACCTTTACTCTTCCACCAAGTTCAATCCTGGTTCTAACACATTACAAGAAAACACATATCAAGACAAGTTCACAAAGTCATTCAACTCAAGACAAGGTCATTAAATCAAGCAATGCTACAAGCATATAACATTCACATATTGGGCAACATACTCATGTGCATTTTCCATTACAATTAACTACACTTTTCTACATTCTAGTTCATGTTAGACAAGGCATATTCAAAGGCCTAAAACTGTTTGCAAGACAGTTTACAAAATGCCACAAAACGGTGTGCATTTGCCTATATAGCTTCTGCCAGGCAGCTTGCACTCTAGTCACTTAATCGTGCATAACTTTCATTCCGTATGTCAGAATTTCAATTGGTTTACACCGTTGGAAAGCTAACAAAATTTTATTTATGACCATATAAGTCTTGCATTTTATTTCTTTGCCAATTAATACAGTTTTTAACTTAAAGACAGGGCATTTTGCTTTACTGGGCAGTTTGCACTGTCTCTAGTATTTCTTCTCTACATTTCAGTATACAACCCAGAGTTCAGTTCTCTTTTCTCCTAGTGAATTTATACATACCAATGTGTTGTCTATAAAAATTTCATCCTTAAATTCATTATACACAATTTATAGTGATTTTTCAAAGTCACTGCCCAGAACAGAGCATTCTGGGCAGATTACAGTAGGTTGGATTTCTAGCTTCTTAACTCATTTTAGCAAGGTCCTAACATGGAAATCTATTCATGTTCATGTTCATACATTTCTAGGCCATCATAATTCACCAAGAAATGTTCTTAAAACAGGGCATAATCATTTTGAACCTAGTTTGATCTACTTGATCACATTTGCACATCCAATTCATCAACTAGGCAGTCCATTACCTAATTTAACTAGTTCAATTAGGTGTAGTCGCATTTCCAGCAACATATGTATCAATTCAATTTTCCTTTTACCTAGCAACATGATCAAAACAGGGTTCTATGTTCATTTAACATGTTTACACAATTTCTCAATCAAAAGAGTCCCTAATCAAGACTGTTTTCAATCATGTTCATATACCTCAAATTTCCAGCAACAATACATATATCCTATATCAACTTGGTTACTAGAAATCAAGATTTCAAGTTTACATTGAATCTAGCATGTCCGAAACATGTTTAACATTCATCCAATTTCATCAAGACAACAAGAACATCATCAATCACTCATTCATTCAATCTATAGCAAGTTAGAATCAAGTATTATACATTCTCCAAGCTAAATTTGATCAGTGGATGAATCAAGAAGCTTGAATTGAAGGTGTTTGCATGCAAATTTCTCTCCCTTTTCTCTCTC
Organism: Hibiscus mutabilis; assembly: GCA_019671005.1. Classification (NCBI taxonomy): domain Eukaryota; kingdom Viridiplantae; phylum Streptophyta; class Magnoliopsida; order Malvales; family Malvaceae; genus Hibiscus; species Hibiscus mutabilis. The sequence continues at coordinate 39,667,448 of CM033712.1, read as the reverse complement.
TAGAATCGGCCAAGAGGATGTATAATGGGATGAAGATGACATATTTCTTTGTTCATCTAACTTCAAGATGCCATGAGTCATCCCTTGCTTTGGCACATGGTCTCTTCATTTGAGAATATGTGTCAAGGCCCTCAAACTTAATCCCTATTGCATGCAAACTCTAATGTTTTGTATGTTCACATTTCCATCCTTTCATTTATGCCTTCTAGTTTTCATTTCAATTCAATTTGGTTCAATTTCACTTATTAGATTTTAATGATGGCCAATGTTCATTCTTCTTTTAAATTGGTTACCACATATAATCAATTAGCCTATAGTTTAGATAGTGGTAACATTACTAGGCCAATTTTAGGGTGTTACAGAAATACATTAGGCATACTTTGCCTAGTAAGGTAGTTACAACTAAACACTTTATCAATGAAATGCATTCCAAATCATATCTTGATAATAACAATGCAATGAATCAATACTAGCAATGCAAAGATCATGTTCAATAGTAATACGTCCATATTTTAATATTAACCCTTGGATTGATTTGGGATAGTGGATACGCCAAATCAATGAATGGTCTAGTCCCTCCGCCTCGCCAATATGACCAATAACACATACATCCCTCCGCCTCGCCACAATAAATGTCGTAGCCCAATGAATGCAGTCCACCTGTACAATGAGCTCAATAATTCTATGGCATGACAATTGTATCCAAAGTCCTTTCGAATCCAAGGTCCGGTGACAGTATCAATAATCCATGTTCAATAACAATAAAAGTATCCAATGTTCTCATCAATAAGCGATGTTCTGGTGCCAATGTTCAATGGCAATATCAATGATAGTAACAATGTTCAATAATCTCAATGACAATGATCGATGCTTCATATTCGACGTTTCAATGACAACAACTATATTGATATCAATGTTTTATGACAATGACAATAACGATAACAATAACTATGCTCTGTGTCCAATGTTCCATGCTTCCATATTTCAATGGCAATATCAATGATGGATATACAATGTAATAACTTACCTTAACTTGCCAATGGAATCCACTAAGTGGTTCAATGCAGTATTCCTTGACAATAATGTTAGCCATGCTATAATCAATGATAATGGAATCGGGAAAGACACCTAGCCTAATCTCGAGACTCTGACTACACTCACCTCAATAATTTGATGCTCCTACGGCTCTCGGATAGCAATTCCCTTGTTCCTAGTTTTCGTCGGTGATGGAGGATGGTCTTTCTCCACTTCTTAAGCTAGGTTAACAATAGGAAATCATTAGAATCATCAATACGATATCGAAATCAATATAACAATATCAAAATCGATATCAGAGCTTAAAATATCTATTAGCTATCAAATTCCATGGATGACTAAAACCCTAGCTTAAGATTAAGCTTGTTTTATCCGTGGATTTCAATTTTTTTTTGGGACTATAACTTACCCGATCAATAGCAATGATTCGATATCAATGAACCAAAGATAGCGCAAGATTTTCTACCCTCAACAATGGAGGTGCTTGCTTGAAGGAAGATGAAGGTGAAGGGATGTGCTTGCTTAATTCTTCAATCGGGTATAATTTATGTTTTATTTTATTCCCCAATCCCTTTGATAACCGAAAGGCTTCCCTCACAATGAAGGAATTGTATTTGCACACTCCACGTAGGGGTAATTAGTCAAGAGGAGGGGCTAATCACAAGATTAGTCCTACAACTCTTAATTCTCTATACTTGTACCCCCAAACTTTTGATTTCTACAATTTAGTCACAAAACGGTTTACAATACATTCAATAGGGTCCATAATCAACAATTTGACTCAATTGGATACCATTATCGATGCAATTGACCTGCGGCCGAAGTCAATACGATATTTGGACATTTCCAATGTATGGTTTCCGATCACCGGAACCCAATTCTAACTAGATCAGTTTTTGGGATGTTACAAAAACTTGCATCATCAAAAACAAATTTTCTACATTGCTCCAAAAGTAGGCATAAAGGTCTAGTGATCCTTGAGAAATCTCGAATGAATCTTCTATAGAACCCAGCGTGGCCTACGAAACTACGGATACCTTTCACATTTGTTGGTGGCGGCAGTTTTTCACTAACATCCGCTCTAATTTTATCAACCTGAATTCCAGCTTTCTAAATTCTGTAGCTTAGCACAATCCCCTTGGTGACCATGAAGTGACCTTTCTCCTAGTTTAGAGCCAGGTTGGTGTCTTCACATTGCTGCAATACCTTCTCCAAATTGTCGACACAGTGGCCAAAATTATTTCCATACATCAAAAAATCATCCATAAAGATTTCATGGAATTATCAATCATATGTGAAAATATTGTCATCTTGCACCTTTGAAATGTGGCTGGTGAATTGCAAAGACCGAAGAGACCAAAGGGCATGCGACGAAAAGCAATTGTCCCAAATGGGCTTGTGAAAATAGTCGTCTCTTGGTCCTCAAGTGCAATAGCAATTTGATTATAGCCAAAATATCCATCTAAGAAGCAATAATACTCCTTGCCCGCAAGTCGATCTAACATCTGATCTATGAAAGGGAGGGGAAAATGATCATTCCTTCTGGATGCATTGAGGCGCATGTAGTCCATACAAATCCCCCAACTAGTAGGGAAACGAATTGGAATCAGCTCATTAGCGTTGTTACGAACCATAGTAATGCCACTTTTCCTAGGAAAGCAATGGACTGGACTCATGCATGCACTATCAGAAGTTGCATAAATAATACCTGCATCCAACCATTTAAGTATTTCCTTCATTACCACTTCCTTCATCTTCTCATTCAATCGTCATTGCAGCTCAATAGACTGTTTGTTCTCATCATCCAACTTAATTTTGTGCATGCAAAAGGATGGACTAATTCCCTTGATACTAACAATTGTCCTTGCAGTAGCACATTTGTGTCGCTTCAAAATATCTATCAACTTAGCTTCTTATATTACGTCCGAAGTTGTAAAGACAATGACTAGGAGTGTTTATGCATCTCCAAGGAATACATATTTGAGATTAGCTGGCAATGGTTTGAGTTCTAGAGTAGCTTCTTCAATAGATGGTTTAAAAGTAGGAATTGACCGATGAGCAAGATCCAAAGATTCAACTTGCCATTTATGATGAATTGTCGTAGTAAGAACTTGAACAATGTGGTCACAATTTGGGAGATCTTCTTCTACCAATGTTAACGCAATATCTTATGCAACGAGAATACCGTATGACGTAGGTCTTCTTGGATGATGTTTTCAAGGATGTTGATATGATTACATTCCTCATACTTCCTTCCCATATCAGCATTAAACATCCCAAATGTGACTTGGTCATTTTCAACCCTCATTTAAAGCTCTCATTTTGATACATCAATGAATGCTTTTCATGTAGACAAGAATAGGCAACCAAGAATAATAGGTACATCTTTGTCAGCCTCACAATCAAGAATAATGAAATCAGTCAGGAAAACAAACTTGTTTACACGATCAAGCACATCATTGATTTGACCCTCTAGATGAGTCAAAGATCTATCAGTCAACTATAATGTGACTGCACTGGGCTTCCTATCTCCAATGCCCAACTCTTGAAAGGTCGATAACAACATTAAATTTATACTAGCCCCTAAATCACAAAGAGCTTTACTAAAGTAATGATTACTAATTGAGAAAAGGTATGATGAAACTGCATGGATCCTTCATCCTTCTTGGTAGAAGGGTAGATATCAACGCACTGTACTCCTTAGTGAGCGTGATGGTTCCCTATGCAATGAGCTTCATCTTCTTTGACAAGATATCCTTCATGTACTTTGCATAGCTCGAAGTCTGTGTAAGAGCATCAATCAAAGGAATTTGAATTGTAAGTTGTTGCAAAGTATCATGAAATAATTGAAATCGGTTATCCAACTCAACATTCTTTAACCATTGAGGAAAAAGTGAGATGGGTTATCTTATTATTGCCCCGACAATAGATGTTATGGCGACAACGTCGACTATAAATTAGGAGTAATAATAGAGGGGATATTACTCAACTTGTCTTTATTCTCTCCATCATTTACTATATGATTAGGTATAGATGACCTTCCCCATTCATGGGTAGACATGGGTACTTATTGCATTGAGTTAGTAGTCTATTTGCCACTGCGTAGAGTAACAGTCTTTCAATGTTCCTTAACCTTGTTCACCGTACTCTCCTTGTTTCTAGGTAAAGCATTCAACTATCTAGAATTCATATTAGTAGCTAAGTGTCCCTATTGAGCTTCCAAAGTGCGTATTGATGATGAATGACCTTGCACTATCACTTTAGTGCGAGACAAGTTTGATCATGTATCATTTCTTCAATAAGGCAAATGGATCAAATACACTTGATGGGCCATAGTAACTCGTTTGAGATGGAGCCTTAGGTTGTGCACCATATTGTGATTGCTAAGACTGTGATGTAGTATGTTGTGGTTGCATTCAATTATGTTGTGGCTACAATAGAGTATGTGGTGTGAACTATTGCTGCGTGTACCTGAAATTTCCTTGATGCACACTAGAATTTCCTTGAAATAATTTGTTCCCAGAGCGAAATACTCCTTGGTACTGTGTAGGATTAGAGTTATTCCAAGGCTGTCGATTAGCTGTGTTGTAGGATGTACCCAAGTTATTGCCTCACATGTTGCTAACATAACTAGTGTTTTCTGCAAGTTGTTGGAAATTATCAAACCTATGATTTCCTCCACAAATCTCACAGGAAAATACAAGGGTGGTTGTTTGTTGAGCTAACTGGATAGGAGCAACTTCACTTCTCCTCTCCATATTTTTGATTTTATTCACCAAAGTATAAATCTTAGCCTTTAGGGAAGATAAATCATCAACCTCAAGCATTCCGGGTGCAGCTTTGCATGATGCAACTCTAGAGATAGGATATTGCAAATCATTTTGAGCAAATTGCTCCAATATACCAACATCAACATTGTAGGTGCAATCAAGTAATGGACCATTAGACGACCCATCGACAAGATTGGGACATCATTGCAACACACTTATATCTCTCCCATATAGTGTGAAGAGACTCATCATCTAATTGATAATAGGCTGTAATGTCATTCCCAGGCGCAATTTCATTGTCGATGGATTAAAGCGCAAAACAAATTGCGTTGTGAGATCATTCCCTGATGTAATCGAGATCATTCCATGCGGTAACCCTTCATACTACCCATTAGAGTTGAGCATTTGGAAATTAACTGGACTTAACTCAAAGTTCCCAACCTAAATAGGAGGTCTATCAATTCCCAATTGCAAATCATCTAATTGGGGAACAACAACCTGTCAGATTATTCTGTTATGGGCTGGTGGGTGTAGTGTTGGGTTTTCTTGAGCATGAGGAATTCCCCTCATTGTTTTTTGGTTGTCTGACCATTCCACTATTTTCACGAACTCGTCTTCAAAAAGTTCTCTTGACTTCTGGATCTAGTGCGAAGAGTAGTGTAGTGGCACTTCTGGTCACACAACGCCTAAACAAGGTAATGAAAAGAAATGGAAAAACAAAAATAAAACTATTAGATATAACTACAAACTTAAATAAAGAAAAAAGTATTGCAAGTAGAAACATAAGAACATAAAATTGCCATCCATGACAACGGCGCAAAAACTTGATCAGTGTAAAAACAACACACTTTTAGTGCAAGCTATGTTAAGTGTATAAAGGTACTACATTTTATACCCTTTTTACTCATATTATTGTTAAACTTAGGCTCATTTTAGTTGCATTTTTAGGCATTAATGCATAGTTTTATAGTTTCATTGTCTATTGAGCTTGGTGTTACATTTTGTTTGTTTTTTTGTAGAGAAATCGTTGTTGGTTTGCTTTATTTTGTGCAGGACAGGATTGCCGTGGCAAGCTGGGATTGATGTGGCAAAGAAGGAGAATACTGAAGGAGTTCCCAAACCTGATTGCCGTGGCATATCGGGATTAAACTGGACAAAAACAACATTATCCGCAAATTATCTAGAAATTAAAAGATAAAGCCAAATTTGAAATTCAAGCTACTGATCAGATAAGGATCAGTTTTCCAAAGGTTTCAACTGCAATTAAACTCTTCCTCTTCATCTACAAAAGGAGATCGCATATCTGGATAAAGATTCCATTATACCTAGAATTATCCAAATACAAGGGATAATTACCTTAAATGCGAATTTCAAATGACTGATCAGATAAGGATCAAATCTCCATGGAATTCAAATGCATTCAAATCCTTCCTATAAAAAAAAATTGATCGCGTTATCTCTTTAAATAGAGATCAAATCACAGATTTTGGGGGGATTGGACTTTAGAGAAAGAAAGAGCAGATCGCACGCACCTTCTTCTTCTTCATTCCTATTTTATGCGATCCATGCCGTATTACACTACACAGAATTCATGCTTATATCACTTATTAGGCTTACATAGCCAAGTGAGGTAGTTATAACAATTACAATAAATGATCAATAATATGAATGGCATGATGATTAAACATACAAGTAGTCATATTACACTACATAGAATTCATGCTTATATCACTTATTTTCATGCTTTCATATTTGCATATACATTTCACATATTCATGTCGTAATTCATTTGCTTATTTAAGAACAGTGACATGATGTTCAAGAACAGTAAGGGTCACCATATCCCACCAGCTTTAGGCCTCTTCAGCTATCAAGGCTAGGGCACATTCAAGTTTATGCTCCTCAGGACACTTCATTTGCTTATTCAGCACTTTCAAGGTGTTCTCCAGCCAGTATTCTACGATCCTGGGGTTATCCAGGTCTTGGCCGGTGAACGTATACACAGGATATTGCTTGAGCTTGTCAATAGGGGCTCTCGAAGAAGGCAGAGAAGCCTCAGCAGGTGGAGGACATGGATCTAATTTTAGATCTAGTTTATGTAGAAGGATTAAATCGTGTAAGTTTCAAGTCACAAAATACATATTCAATAACTCCTAAGTGCCATATGTACACACAGACTCATAACGAATGCCTGGTTAGTCCTAGAATCGACTAAACCTAGGCTTTGATACCACAATTGTAACACCCCTTTCCCGGTATGGTAGAGATCCGGGTTGGATAATGTTATCGGAAGATTAATCGGGCGTTCAGAATAGGGTTCAGAGTTCAAAACCTAATCTAAGTATCATATTGATTATTCTTAAGACTTATCCACTATGTTTGTTACTAAACTTAGTTAGAGTTGTGGTCAATTTTAAACTTTTCTTAACCTCAAGGACTAATTGTAAATTTTTGCCAATTAATGATTTTAATCTAATTTCGTATTACCAATTGAAATTAAACTCTCCAATTATGGATCTAAATGTTTCATTATTAGAACCTGTCGATTTACCAAGCCAGTTAAACCAATTTGAGACTTTTTACAAAAAATAGTTTTGTGACATAACTAAATTTACCAATTTCCACCAATACTTATAAACCATGTTCCTATTGGTATGTCAAATTTTAGCGCATTCAGAATCCATTAACCAAGCTTCCACCTTAGGCTCATTTTAGGCACCTTTTTTAACCGATTCAATTCTAGTCATTATAAGCACACAACAAAACCACGATACAAAGTCATCATACAACCATAGAGAAGCTTATACAAAATAAGTTGGACCATATGCCACTTCACTAGGAGTTTATAGCAACAAATAACATACATATATGGCAAGGACGTCACTTGCAACTGCAATAACACGATCAAGGCTCGGAATTGCTCAAGGTCCTAAAAATGCATGAGACACACATGTTAGGCTTGCATAGCCTAGTGAGGTAGTTATAACAACTACAATAAATGATCAATAATATGAATGGCATGATGATTAAACATACAAGTAGTCATATTACACTACACAAAATTCATGCTTATATCACTTATTTTCATGCTTTCATATTCGTATATACATTTCACATATTCATGTCGTAATTCATTTTGTCATAACACAATTATAAGCACATATCACATTAGGCGCCATTGGATACACAGATTCCCCTGTACACCAATACATATAACAGATACTGGGCCGTAGCCCATGAGCCATAGCACCGGAGATATATCCCTTGCACAACCGGCCTTATTTCCCCCATATATAGGCCATAGCCCTGGACCGTAGTCCTCCCTTACTTAACCGAGCTCAATAATCCTATGGCATGCCAATTGTATCCAATGTCCATAGTTGCACAAATTCACAGTCCATAAATGTTTTAGGTCATATCATATCAAATATCAAAATGAGCCTCAGCTCCATATCATGTAACATTTCATATCATTTTCATACATCACATACGTGTAGCATATCATACTCATGTTTTGTACATATCATAGCAATGCAAGGCACTTACCGAATTTGCCAATCGAATTCAACATAGTTGCTCTACGGGAGCCCTTAAACAAATACAAACATAACCACAAAATAATGCAACGAGATGGCACAGAGCCTATCCCTTGACACAACTACACTCACCTCGACAACCTGATGTTTTTAAGACTCTCGAATAACAACGCCTTTATCCTTGGCTTTCAGAAGAGATGACGGTTGTTCTTTATCAACCACTTGAGCTAGGATAATCAATAGGAATTGGTTAGAATCGACAAAACGACATAGAATCAGTACGAAAAATATTAGCCAAGGAGTTGAGCTTACCCAATCGATAGCAAGGACTCGAATTTATTAAACCGAAAAGTTTGAGCTTACAAACCCTATCAAGGAATTGTATTTGATTCTCCCTTTTGCTGTCTCTTGCATAACATTCCCCCTATTTATACCCTAAATGGTTGGCCCTCAATTGCCTTCTCCATTTTACATGAATCATGGGAGCCGTGGCACATTTTGGGGTATAATGCCCATTTTGCTTGCCCACGTGGTAGGCACTCCATGCCACCATGGGCCACGTTTCTCCCAACGTGGGGAGCTCATGGTCGGTTCCTTCAATTGATGGAATTAGCCGGGGGCCCCCACACTCATGTTATTTTTCATTTTTTAATAATAAATATAATAATAATAATAATAAACTGTTACAGTTAGCCCGAATAACCTTCATTGCTTCAAATTAGGTACAAGATCGAGCAAATTACGTAACCGGTACAGAATATTAGATCACCAGAACCTAACCCTGACTAGACCAATTTTCGGGGTGTGACAAATAGCATACTATGATTATGGACAACATATAATCATACTTAAATATCGTAATTATGGTATTAATCACATAAGTCTCATTCATAAAACATTTATCCCATTTTCACTTATACATAGCAAAGTTAAACACATAACAATCCCTCGGACATAGTAACAAATGGATACATGGATTCCCCTTTACACCAACACATATATCAGAAAATAGGTTGTAGCCTTGAGTCGTAGCTCTAGATAAGTCCCTTACACAATTCATCCTTATCTCCCCCACATATAGGTTGTAGCCCCAGACCGTAGTCCAACCCTTACTTATACGACCTCAAATAATCCTATGGCATGCCAATTGTATCAAAAACTCACAAATGTCCAAGGTTACACATATTTCTTTGTATTTTCTTACATTTGTGGCCGGAGGCCATAACATATCGGAAACGGAAGTGAGTCGTAGCTCCATAGCATATCATAGAACATGTTTACATCGAATCATCATATAGTCATATCAATTTCACATAATATAGCATAGTTGTTCACATTTCAACATATTACTTTCATAGTTCATTTATATCGGATCATATGTCACATGTATATCCGTAACCATATCAGAATAACACAAGTCTTACCCAACCTTACCATTCAAATTTATAGCCGATTACTCTACTTGAGCTTTGACACAATGCATAGCAAACCACAATGAAGCAACAGGATGGCACCGAGCCTATCCCTTGACACGACTACACTCACCTTGATTATGAGGCTCTCGAATTACAACTTTACTGTGCCTAGCTTCCTTTGGAGATGACAATGGATCCTTCTCCAACACTTGAGCTGGCACAAAGTTAGGATTACATTAGAATTTGATCTAAAGATTCGAAAACATATTTCAAGCTTACCAAAGCTTGTAGACAACATCCGAATATCAAAATTATCTCCCCAAATCATGGGCTTTCCTTTGAACATTAGAACCCTAATCTTGAAATTAAACTCAACAAAAGATATGATCACTAATTCGATTTAGAGGTTTTGCTCACCGAATCGTTGGCTTTCAAATGGTATGTCAAACTTAGACGAAGATCAAAGATTGCACCGAGGTGCTTGCTTAGTTAGAGGTTGAAGACAACAATGGAGGAGCTTGCTTATTTGGGAGACAAAATTTTGGGTTTGCTTTCGGGAGTTCAAAAGATGAGAGATGAGAGCTTCTCTTTATTCATTTAAAAGATTGAGGCTTAATCATTTCTCACCTACAAGCCAACCAATGAAAACTTACCCTCCATCAAGGGTTTGCTTATTCCCATGGTCAATAGTCTTTTCTATTTAGCTATTGACTTCATCAATCACCTATTTAGATAATCTTCACATGGGCATTGTCAAGTAAGGAGGTGAGTTAGCACCTTGCTTGATTTTTCCCTCAATTTGGCTTCGAACAGGTTCAGAATAGGGGAACCGTATCAATACGCTCTTCACTGTATTGATATACCCTCGTTAAAATAGTAAGTTAGTTATTGGCAGTTGGGCCGTATGGATAGTGGCTTGACCGTATCGATACATCTTGCTTGGAATTTGCATTTTGGGCTTTGAATCACATACGGGGAAGTCCCTTTACCCATGTAGGATCAAATTGTGATTTCATTACAAAAGAAGGGTGCAATGGTCATTCATTACTACATTTTACATATCAGATTTGAAACTTCTGATCACCGGAACCTAATTCCCACTAGGCTAGTTTTCGGGATGTGACAGGCCTCAAGCAAACGGCCAAGGGACACTATGAATTCAAGGTGACAACCTCTACAATGAACTCATTTGCATTTCATTTTTCTTTTTATTTGTTTATTTTTGCATGCATTGAGGACAATGCTTTTCTCAAGTTTGAGGGGTTGTCCTATTTTGGTTTTTGATCGTCTCATGTTAGTTTGCATAGTTTTATTTATATTTTAGTTTTCTCATGTTAGTTTGTATATATTACTTGCCATGACAGTTACTTGATAAAATTACTAAAACCTACTGTGACATCCAATGATGAGTTAGCCACTACGCTTAGTTGAGAAAACCATAGATTTTAGGATTAACATGGAGTATACTTGGGATTTTGCTATGATGCTACATATACTAACACTGTTATGACTTGTTAATTTGGGGGAGACCTAGTGAATTTAGGTTATTAAAATCGGATAAAGTAAGCTAAAGGTGTCTAACTGGCTTTCGCTTAAATGAAATAAAACTTGAACTAAGATAATTTTTTACTAGAGGTGCCCAATCTGGCTTTACTTGTTGTGCATTGAGAATCGCTAGAGGTGTCCATCCGGCTCTAGTTGATTTAATCTAAAAAGAAATTGCTTTGCTAGAGGTTCCTAAAACTAGCTTTAGTAGAATTAATTTCCCCAACAAGTAAATAATAGAACCAGTGTTTGCATGGAATCCTGTTGATTGACTTGAACACAACGCGACACACACATTTTCACTAGCATTATAGTTTAATTTTGAGTAATCCTCTATGCTTTCCTACAATCGAAAGGTAATCAATTATTTACACCATGGTTCTGACGATTGAAGTCAGGTAAGAAGCGTGTTTTTAGTGGTAAAAGCCTTGGCTGGTGATTGTTAGCGCTTTGCATTGCTTGAGGACAAGCAATAGTTCGAGATCGGGGGTGTGTAAAGTGTATAAATGTACTATATTTTATACACTTTTTACTCATATTATTGTTAGACTTAGGCTTATCTTAGTTGCATTGTTAGGCATTAATGCATAGTTTTATAGTTTCCTTGTCTATTGAGCTTGGTGTTACATTTTGTTGGTTTTTTGCGGAGAAATCGCTGCTTGTTTGCTTTATTTTGTGTAGGACATGATTCTCGTAGCAAGTTGGGTTTCAACTGCAATTAAACTGGATAAATACAATATTATTCGTAGATTATCTAGAAATTAAAGGATAAAGTCATATCCAAAATTTAAGCTCATGATCAGATAAGGGTCAGTTTTCCATGGGTTTCAACTGCAATTAAACTCTTTTTCTTCATTTACAAAAGGAGATCGCATATCTGGATAAAGAGTACATATTCCGCAGAATTATCCAAATGCAAGGGATAAGTATCTCAAATGCAAATTTCACATGACCGATCAAATAAGGATCAAATCTCCATGGATTTCGAGTGTTATCCATTTATCTTCATCTTAAGAGAATTGGGAGAGGATCTCGAGTGTTATCCATTTATCTAGGCTCGGGAGAGCTAGATTCAAGAAACGAGTGAATGCAGTTCTCCTTTGAACAATCATTGGTGGGAACTAATCCGCCTTAGGAATAAGGAACAGATTTCAGCGGCTAAGAGAAGTGTAAGATCGGTGGATGCTCACCCAAGGTTAACGCAGGGATGTATCACCAAGGCATGCGCAATCTACTAGCTCTTCGATTAGGGATAACGAGAAGACATTGAAGAACACTTTACCGAGCTTTAAAGGAGGAAACACAGTTGCCACGACATTAAAACTAGTCCTAGTTGTCGCAACATATTTTGTGACCTAGTTGCCACGACAATTTAGCTAGTCTTGGTTGCCACAGCAATTGAGTTGCCTTAGCAATCGATTGCAACGATAATCCATTTAGCCATTGCATCACTACTCACGATAACCCAGCCTACTCTTTAAAATTGATTACTCTTTCCATTTATTTCTATTTACTTAGTTTATTTTACTTTACATTCATCACCATCAATCTATTTCTTTTACAATGCAGTAAGTTAAGCAAAGTGGCCCAAACCAATCCCTGTTGAGACTATACTTGATACATATCACTTTATTACTTGCAACGTGTCCGCTTGCACCGTTTGCATTGCACTTAAATCACACAACAAGCTACACTATCGATGCAAGAATAGAAACAAGGAAAACTTGTTTAAATATCGATCCCACGAGGATGGTGAATTACGTTTACACTTATGTGACTGCAATACAATACTGTAAGAGTGGTAGTTGTGGGTGCAATGGTGATTGCAATAGGAATAAAAAAACGAGAGTAAATAATTGAATGTGGTAGCAATAACAAAATGTAATAAATGATAAGGAATAGTGAGAATAAATCCTAGATCTCCTTGGCTCAGCTGGGAAAAAAATCAAGTGCACTTCAAGGATTGAGGATTGGTTTAATCAGTGATATAGTGGTAAGCTTGAGTATTAGCTTCCATTTAACCTTCAACTATTGATTCAGGTACAAAGATTGGCTTCAACTTTCATTGGAAGTTGAGTCTAAGGCCCCTTGAACGACTACACAAACTTTCATTGCATCCATGCAACTTTCACTGCAAGAAATTGTTATTTCGACTTGTCACTGCATCCGACGATATCAGTGGCTTGTTTTAGGACTCTCATATGAAACATTAATCAAATCCAACAATTAAAGCTTAAGAAAAAGCTAACATTGAAATATATTAAACTGAGAAAATAGTTTAAATAAGTTCAACAAGCTCTAGAAAATTAAACCATAGTCTACATGAGTACAAATACAAGTAAATCTCCATAAAATCATCAAAATAAAGAGAAGTTTACGAAGAGAACATGATAATCCCTCTAATGAACACTCGACTCCTTTTCTCTTTGGATAAACCTGCCTTACTGTACCTTGAATCTCTGAAAAATAAGCTTAGGGCAGAATTGGAGTAGGATAAAAGCTTAGAGGTTGAAGATGGTAAAAAATGGAAAAAAGTGTGACCTTCTATTTCCTCCAAAATAGTCCTTATATAGGCCATCAGAAGAAAGACACTTGTCCTACAGGTTATTTGTGTTCTCAGCATCGTACAAATTTGTTGTAACATAATGGACATCTGGCATATTTGTTCTTATCCTCAAGTAGACTGGATAGCTGGCAAATGCAGTGTCAAACTGGATGTAGTGGTGAAAACAACCTCTGCATGGAAATTAGCAATGCAGCAACAACAAGGAAAAAACTAGGCAGAAGTATGCAAAAACTTGAGCCACAAGAACAAAGTTAGAAAATATGCAGAAATAGACATGAAAATGCACAAATGGGTGCAATGAATGTCAATATGGGGAGAATAAGACCTATAAATCGAGGGAAAAACATGTCTTTAGAGAGATATTAATTGTCTTTGCTAGTGTGAAATCCAAACATCCCTTGTCAGCGCCAATCCATGATCTTGTCTCATTTGTTTTCCAATATGCCTAACTTTTGACTATATCTTCATTAGTCATTTTCTTAATTAAAATCTAATCTCAATCATCAGCTTATTCATTCAAATTCGCAAGTAAAGATCATGACATTTAATTCCTAGACAATCCTTGTAGATACGATACTTAGCTCACTATTGTATTACTACTTGCACGCAAAAAGACCTATACTTGGCATATTTCTACTGGCATATTATTTTAATTCATCAATTGTTTGCCAAAAGTTTGTCATTCGACAAGATTTTGGCAACGTTGCTGGGGATTGCAGCAAAATTTATTGTTTTTATTTTTACTTGTTTTTGCTTATTTTACTTATTTTGTTTTGTCTGGCGTATGACCAGGAGCCACACTTCGAAGGAAGATTTATTATACAACCCAGATATTGAAAGAAACATACACAAGTTCAGGAGAAAACTTCAAAAAATGGCTCTAAATGGTGAAGTATAAGGTGTCAGGAACAATAAAAAAATCTAGTAATACATGAAGAGATACCGCCCGCTCCTGCAATTGTTATAGAAGAACGACCTATCAGAGAACAATTGTCACCAAACATGGATAACTTGATGGTAGGACTGATTGGTCCAGAGGTAAATACAGCTAATTTTGAACTTAAACCTATAATGATATAGACGCTATTAAATGTAGAGCCATTTGATGGAGCACCTACCGGAGACCCAGGACAACACTTGATGTAGTTCATGAAAGTTTGCAAATTATTTTAGCAACATAGTGTTGGTGAGGAGATAGTGAAGTTGAGACTATTCTCATTCTTTTTGAGAGATAAAGTAAAGATGTGGCATAGTTCCTTGCCACCTAGTTTAGTTACTTCGTGGGAAGAATTATGCAAAAAATTCCTTTTGAGATTCTAGCCACCTAAACTTAATGCCAAGCTGCGGAGTGAAAACATTACTTTTAGGAAGGCTGATGACAAGACATTATATGATGTCTAGTGGTGTTTCAAGGACTTGCTGAGGAGATGCCCCATGCATGGATTTCCTACTTGGACCTATATAGAGACCTTTTATAATCGACTCAACGCCCATATCAAGATTGTGATTGATGCTTCGGTAAATGGTTCATTACTAAACAAGAATTATACGGAGGTATTTGATCCTTGAAAGGATTGCCACCAGTGATCATCAGTACCTTACTGCTAGACTAGGAACCAGAACAAAAATTGCCAGGACATTAGATCTAAATGTGTTATCATCTATCAATTCTCAAATTTCAAACCTTACTAATATAGCGAAAATAATGCAAAAGCATACTGAAATCTGAGAAGTAAATGCACTGGAACCATTCTATACTATTTGTGTAAAGGATCATAATATGGATGAATGCTCAACAAAACCTGATTTGGTAAATTTTGTTGGCAATTTCAATCATAATATTAACCAATATTCAAATATTTATAATGCAGTTTGGAAGCAGCATCCAAACTTTTCTTAGGCGAATCTGGGAGGTAACCAATTTAAAGTCCATCGTTAGAACAATAACGCACCGTGAGGATTCAACCAGAATGTGACGCAACAAAGAATACAGAATAGTTTCAAGTGATACAGAAGATGCTCGACAGAAAGGGAATGAACAATGCAAAGTAGTCACTCTCCGAAGTGGTAAACAATGTGAGAATAAATAACTTGTCAAACAACCAATTATATGCAGGACGAGAAGATGGTGCCAGCAGATGAACCTAACGAAGCTGAGGAAAAAGAGGTAAGCACTAACAATGACAAACCTCAATCTTTGCCACTACCATTGTGGCAAAACCAGCAGATGAACCTAACGAAGCTGAGGAAAAAGAGGTAAGCACTTCTTGGAAGTCCTTAAAATACTATAGATCAACATACCATTAATGGGAGCTCTTGAACAAATTCCCAATTACGTCAAATTCATAAAAGACATATTGTCCAAAAAGAGGGAGCTGGGTGATTTCGAGACGGTCGTAGTTACTAAAGAATACAGTGCAATGATAAACCAACAAATTACCACCAAAACTAAAATATTTGGGAAGTTTCACTATTCCCCATACGATGTTATGCATGGGAGCCAACATCAATATGATGCCAATGTCAGTTTTTAGGAAACTTGGTATTGAGGCAAGGCCTACCACAATAACACTTCAGTTGGAAGATCGATCTTATGCATATCCCAAGGTTAAGATTGAGGATATGTTGGTAAAGGTAGGCAAATTTATATTCCCAAATGATTTTATTATTTTAGAGTATGAGGTTGATGTCAATATCCCAATAATATTAGGAAGACCATTTCTTGCCATTAGTAGGGCATTGATTGATGTTTAGAACGGTGAGCTTACTATGCGTATGAATGACTATTGCGTGTTGTGGTGTACTATAAATGATACGCAAATAGTGCAAGTATACACATCGAACAAGTAGTAATAGTGATGAGTGAGTATTGTCTCCACAAGGATTGGAGGTAATTCAAGACAAGTTTAGGCAATGCAAACTGGAATTGTAAATGCTGTCGCAAACAGAGGCAAGACAAGAAATGCTATAGCAACAAATATAGTAAAAACTGGATGAACTGAATAGACTAAAAACTGTCCTCACACACGTGTGAAACTCACTATAGGAATGACTGGCTGGGCTTGCCAAGATGACCTATGTCTGGTACTCCAAGCTTGCTGTCAAAGTGGGATCCTTCATCACTAATGATGGCTTTTGGTACTCCAAATCTGGTGAATATGTTCTTATGAGGAAACTTGAGAACCGTTTTGGAGTCGTTCTTCGGTGTAGCCACAACTTCTACCCATTTTGACACATAATCTATTGCCAATAAGATGTATAGATCTCCAAAACATGAAGGGCGTCCTATGAAGTCAATTCCCCAAACATAAAAAAGCTCTACCTCCAAGATGCCTTGTAAAGGCATTTCATATCTTCGAGAAATGTTCCCTGTTCTTTGACACTGGTCACAAGTCTTGCAAAACTCGTGTGCATCCTTGAAAAATGTTGGCCAATAGAACCTGAATTGTAGGACTTTTGCAGCGGTTCTTGTTCCATCGAAATGCCCTCCACTTGACAATGAGTGGCAATGGAATATGATGTCCTTCATCTCCTTATCATTTGATTTGCACATTGCTTGAACAAATAAGGTTCATCCCAAAAATAGAACATCGCCTTGTGCTTGAATTTCTTCTGACCCTGGCTATTCAAATTAGGAGACAAAATACCACTAACAAGATAGTTAACAATATCAGCATACTATGGGTTGTTGTAGCATATAGAATTTTCTCATCAGGGAATTCCTCCTTGATTTCTTATTCAGTGCTATTTTTACCCTTGCTCTCTAACCTAGAGAGATGGTCAGCTACTTAGTTTTTGCATCATTTTCTATCTCTAACTTCTAAGTCAAATTCTTGCAAGAGATGTATCCATCTAATAAGCCTAGGTTTAGCATCCTTTTTAGTCACCAAGTATTTGATAGCTGAGAGATCAGTGTGAACAATAACCTTAGTGCCTATCAAGTATGACCTAAACTTATCAAAGGCAAACACAACAGCTAGCAAATTTTTTTCAGTTGTGGTACAATTTATTTGTGCATCATTTAAAGTGCAGCTAGCATAATAAACAACATGAAAAAGCTTACCTCGACGTTGCCTAAGTGCTGCTCCTACTGTGTAGTCACTCGCGTCGCACATTAGCTCGAAGGGTTTATTCCAGTATGGTGGGAAAACAATGAGGGCTGAGATAAGCTTATCCTCCAGCTCCTCAAACGTGCTATGGCAAACCTCATCAAACAAAAATGAATGATTTTGCTGTAGCAAATTGCAAAGTGGCTTTGAGATTTTGGAGAAGTCCTTGATGAATCTTCGATAGAAGCCCGTATTTCCAAGGAAACTTCGTATACCCTTAACAATGGTGGGAAGAGGTAACTTCTCGATCACTTCGTGCCCTATCTACCTCAATTCCTCTCTTCGAGATCTTATGACCCAAAACAGTTCCTCCGATTACCATGAAATGGCATTTCTCCCAATTGAGAAGCAAGTCAGCTTCTTCACAATGCCTTAACACTTTCGCCAAGTTGCCCAAGCCTGTCTTAAAATCATCTTCGGAGACTGAAAAGTCATCCATGAATATTTCCAAGAACTCTTCTACCATGTCTGAAAAAATTGCTAGCATACATCTTTGAAAAGTTGCTGGAGCATCGCAAAAGCCAAAGGGCTTTCTTCTAAAAGCATAGGTGCCATAGGGACAAGTGAAGGTGGTCTTCTCTTGATCTTCTGGTGCTATAGCAATATGATTGTATCCTGACTATCCATCAAAGAAGCAATAGAAGGCTTTGCCCACCAATCGATCTAACATTTGGTCAATAAAGGGAAGGGAAAAATGGTCCTTCTTGGTTGCCTTGTTAAGCTTCTGGTAGTCCATACATGTCCTCTACCACGTGACGGTTCTTGTTGGTAGCAGTTCATTGTCCTCATTACTCGCTATGGTCGTGCCTCCTTTCTTGGGTACACATTGTACTAGGCTAACCCAAGAACTGTTGGATATTGGGTAGATAACAACAACATCGAGCCACTTGATTATCTCTTTCATCACCACCTTCTTCATGATTGGATTAAGCCTTCTTTGGGGTTCAATAAAATTACTGTGACAACTATCAAGCAGAATTTTGTGCTTACAAATTGTAGGGCTTATACCCTTGAAATCAGCCATAGTCCAACCTAAAGCTTTTTATGTTGAGATAACATATTTATCAAGCTAGATTCCTGCTTAGGTGATAGACTAGATGAAATTATCACCGGCAAAGTTTCATTACTACCCAAATAAATAAGCATATTTAAGGTGTGATGGCAAAGGTTTTAATTCTAAAGTGGGTGTATGCTCAAGAAAGGGTTTGGGAGGAGTAAATTTAGAGAAGTCAATGGGTTCAAAATGCATACCTGGTCCAGCTTCAAGCAAGCTAGAGTGTTCCACCTCCAATGGGCAGTCCTCGAGCACCAGATCGTTATCCTTTTCAAACTCCTCATAATCTTCAATTTGCACTAAATTGCTGCAACATAATTTTCCATCATATTCTTCTGCTGTAGCATCTATGTAATGACATTCCTCGGTGTTATCCACAAATTTGAGAGTGTTGAAGACATTGATGGTTACCCTTTGATCAGCCACCCGCATTGTAAACTCACCCTTCTCACAGTCAATCAAGATATGGCTGGTGGCTAAGAATGGTTACGCCAATATTATGGGTGCATTGTCATCCGCCTCACAGTCAAGGATGAGAAAGTCGACTGGAAAGACAAATCTGTTAACTTTTACCACAGCATCCTCTATTCTTCCTTCTGGCCGGACATGAGAATGATCAGCTAGCTGTAGAATGACTGTTGTAGGTCTTGCTTCTCTTATTCCAAGCTTTGTAAAAATAGATTTGGGCATTAAGTTAACACTAGACCCAAGGTCGCATAAGGCTTTTCCCACATAGTTGTCACTAATAGAACATAGAATGATGAAACTGCCTAGATCTTGCCGTTTAGGTGGCAACTTACTCCACACTGAATAACACTCATTTGTTGTGGCAACAATGTCATATTTTTCCACCCTTCTCTTCCTGGAAACAATGTCCTTGAGAAATTTAGCATAAGTGGGTATTTGATCAATGGCCTCTAGAAATGGGACATCGATATGCAGTTGGTCAAGGATATCTACGAATTTCTTGAACTGGAGATCGTCTTTATGCTTCTTCATTCTTTGAGGAAAAAGAGGTGGGGTCTAATCTCTTGCTCCACTAGTAGGGGCTTGTCTTTTGCTGTAGCAAAAGTTGTTCCTTCCTTACCAGATTCTTTAATTGCGCCCTCATTCTTGTCTTCCTCAAAATGTGTATCTCCTGTTGCAACATGATCCCTTTGCTCAGACTCGGGGTTGAAGTCTTCTTTTGTTTTTCCCCCAAACATATCTCCTTTACTAAGTTGCCTACCACTTCTCAAAGTGAGTGTGCTACACTATTCCTTTCCATGAGGTTTAGTGACTTCAGTGTCACTAGGAAAACTTCCTTGCGGTTGCACATGCAAAGCTTGTGCAATTTGCCCTACTTGAGTTTCTAAAGCTCTTAAGGACGAACTGTGACTTTGTAGCAGTGCTCCTTGGTTCTTGATGGATGCAACATGGTCTTGAAGCAGGACTTTCGTAGTAGCCATGAAGTCCTTCGTGGTTAACATGAAGTCCTTGAATGTAGCTTCCAAAGAATTGTTACTGGATGAAGACGCCGAACCTCTGCTTTTTTTGCATGGCATATTCTACTGGTGGCCTGGGGTTCAATCAGATTTTGTTGCTAATTCGAGCTGCCATAATTATTGTTCCCCTGGTTCCCCCAAGAAAGGTTAGGGTGCTGACGCCATCCTGGATTGTAGGTATTCGAGTAGGGATTGTTGGTCCTATTGTAGTTTCCCACATAATTGGTAGATTCTTGGCTATCAGGGCACTCACTTAAATGATGGTTTCCCTCACATCAAATACAAGCTGAAGTAACCTTCACTTTCAATTGCATTAGCGTTGTTTGCTCTATCTGGCATACTTTACTGTTTCCTAAATACTGTGCCAAGAGAGAGCTGGCATAGTTAGCATATTGCACCTCAATATCTTAACAGACTTGGGTGGTAATGATCAAGTTGTTGGGTACTAAGGTGAGATGCTTCGAGAGAAGATGTTCAAGTAGATGAACTTACTTCGGGAGTGAAATCTACCCCTTAGGAATATAGATTGGATCTTAATCAAATCGGTTTATGAAAAAACATGCACTATAGAGTTATAGGGGTTTTTACATGGTCGATTTAGAGCAATGACCATCGAGAGAGACTTTGCCAATTGAGTTGGCTGGAAGAGAGATCGAAGCACCAAAGACATCTAGTGAGGAGCTTCCAAACTTGGAACTAAAACAATAACCAGGTCACCTCAACCATGCCTCAGCATCAACAGAGCCGCCAAAGACATTATTTTTCCCTTTGCTTATTTCTAACATTCGCATGCGCCATGATATGCCTAGGCTTGATGACGAAAGAGGCCAGATAATCAAGGGAACGACAATCACTGCTGCCATATAGAAAAACCTCACTACTGCCGAGATCTCTGCCAGTGGTAATGCTGTAGCGATGTCCCTCTCGCTAAAAAATTCGGTTTTCGAAGTGTTTGTGGTTTTTCAGATATAAAATGTTTATTCCGTGGGGTTTTAAAAATACCGTTTTTTATTTAAAGAAAGGGAGTCGCCATCGACCAATGAGGTAGGTCGGACACCATAAAACCAGAGAATTGAAAACTATTGGGTTCGGGAGTCGGTTACGGATGGGGAAGAATTAGCACCCCCACACCGCCCAAAATTGGTACTTTAATAATTGCCGCTTTATTAATGTTAGATTTTCTAGATTAAAGTGACGATCAATTTAAAATTTGATTATAAGTGCGAGTAGATTTTAAAGGCTCCGTTATTCGAGAGTAAACGCCCAACCACTATCACTATGCCTGATACTGGCCCCGTTTACGCTCGGAAAAAAGGGCACCGCATTGACAATTTATATTCCATTATGCAACCTTAGAGAAATAACTTGGAAACATACATTCGCATTGACATGGTAAAAGACAAAATAAATAATAAAAAATGGGTGATACAAAAGTAAATAAACATGATAAACAACACGAACATAGCACATCATAATAACAAGGCATGAATAAAAACACGTGGGAACAAAAACACATATTTCAAGAAGACATGCGTATTAAAAAGAAAACACAGTGTAACATATGCAATACATAAATATATTATGATTTCAATTTCACCAATCAGAACAACATACTAATAGAGAAATTAATACCTAGCACATAGTTTGCGACATAATTTACATACGAAAAATAGAAACATGGTATTATACATGACAAAGAAAACATACTAACGCATAACCTAAAAGCAAAGAGAACATACAATACATGCTAAAATACAAAACATGTCGTGTACGAGCCAACTAAAATATCAATCGAACATGTATGATACGAACGACCAAACAAACGTATAAAAATACATAATCACCATAAACTAAACACACATATATATATATAAACATGAGAATACGAAGCATGTACAAGAAACACGTGAGAATGCAAAAGGGCTACATCAACATATACGATCATAATAAATAAACATGAATATTTAAATATGGAACAGGACTGAAATGAAAAAAACAAAAACAGGAAACAGAAATTAAAAGGTATAAAAATGCGATTTAGGGACGAAATTATAAATCAAACGGAACCCAACAGGACTAAATCTGTAATTGGACCAAGGGGCAGGCTCGGAGTGAAAATTTCAAAAACGTGGTGGGACCGGTGAGGTAATTTTGCCATTTAGAATCTGAATTCAGTTTATTTGAGGGATGAATTGAAAGGTTTCAAAAATGGAATGGGACTGGGGTTGTGATTATACAAGGGGCAGACTCGTTTTGAAAAATCCCAAAACGCGGGATGATTTAATGGGTAATTAGACCATTTAAAAAATAAGAAACGCCTACATAAAGGCCCAACCAGGTTCAATTTCTCTCTTTGGAATTCAAAAATTTTATTTTGGCTAAAATAACTCTCTCCCCATTCTAATCTCTCCCCAAAACAAAACGACCCCTTTAATGAACCCAGAAACCGGCAGCCAACCGCCGTCCTTTTTGTCGCCAGCCGCCGCTAGTCGGCGAACCTAAAAAACCACCAGAACAACCCTTGCTTCAACCCAAACTCAAATCACAACTTAGATTTCCAGAAAAGACTCTCCTTTTTTCTAGATCTAAGAAAATACGAGGATGAAAACCATTTTTTCCACAAAAACGAGACCAAAAGGGATCTCTCCCCCTTCTCTGTTCACCTTGTTCAGTTTTTGAGAAACTGATGCGGCTTATTACTGGCGAGGGGAGACCTACTGATGATTAGGGTAAAGATCCTATCCACCCCTCTCCCTTTTCTTTATCGTTTCTTATTTTTTATAGTACATGCATGCCAGGAAGTAAGGAAAAGAAAGAGAGGTTACCACTGAAACTTGGTGCTTCTTTTTTATTTTTGGTAACTGATTACAACCTTTTTGTTTTTTTAGACTAGTACATAAGATATAGTCTTTTTGATCTGATTTTTTCGATGCCTTTTCATTTTCGTGTCTTTGGCGTGCCCGGCCATGCTTGGTGGTTGGTACGGCCGGCATGGGGAGCGGCGTGGTGGAGGTGACCGTTCGGCTGCGCAGACTGGCGTCTTAGGGGACGAGGCGATTATTACTGCCAAAATCGTTCCTATCCGTTGTTTCATATCTGATCCAACGGTTAAGATCGCTCGATGGTCAGATGGCTGAGATGAGGCCTCGAAAATGATGTAGTGGTCCGGGATCAAGCCACGTGGCCTAAAGAAGTTGGCCGGTCTTGCCCGTGTCTCACACGCGCGAGTGGAGAATCCAACACCCCGCTCGTGGACTTCAGGCGGTAGATGAGGGGTCTTTATGCCTCAAATCGTTGCCGTTGGATCTAGATCTGATCCAACGGCCCTCGTGCAGCTGCGCAAGATAAAAGGATGGCGTCAGGGCTCTATTATCTAATGTGGGTTAGGGTTTCTTAGGATGTGGGCTCGCCGGTTTGGGCCTGATTAGGCCTTGTAATATTATTAATATTTTCAGGCCCTGTAATATGTAATGGACTTGGACTGGTGATTATTCATTTGGGTTTAATATATTTTTTTTGGATTTCGTATTATATTATTCTAATAATAATAACATTAATATTAGTAATAACAACATCAATAATAATAATAATAATACACATACGATAATACATACGTATGTACCTATGTACACATATACGTACAACACACATGCAAACATTAATTAATATAACATACTAGCATACATGCATACATAATCATACACATAATTAACATAACATCTACACACATTATCCGCAAAAACAATACGCTCATACTAAATGTAGATACATGCGTGACACACACATACACCATATTACTTATTAATACGTATACATACATAGTTTATAATATACATGCACACACTACACACACTTTACATATATTAATAACATTCATGCACATAATAAACATATAGCATAATATAATACAATGTATACATGCAACGCTAATATACTAATAATTATACTAATGTATTTACAGACCAGATAAAAATGAGTGATTACAGTTGCCCCTCTTTGCTTGTTCTCGTGGAATGGGAACAAAGCAAAGATTCATAAGCACTCATTTTTATCCGACTTCCCTGTTTGTAGCTTTGGAAAGACGTGTTCTTCTGGAACTCTCCATTTTTCCTCGGCTGAATCTTCGAGCTCGTAAGTCCTTCCTATATATAACTTCTTCCCCCTCCGATCTTGGAGCTACAGGCTCTTTCTATATAGAACCCTTCGCTCTGAAGTCCCAAGTTATGAGTCCCTCCTATATAGAACTTTTCACTCTGAGACGGTAAAGCTTGGAGTCCTTCCTATATAGAACTCTTTGCTTTCGACGCGGCTGGTTTTTCCTACATAAAACCTTCTGTGCCACGGATGGGTTCTTCTGACTGGGAGTTCCTCCTGTATAGAACTGATAGTCTTCAAACCTGGGAGCCGTCAATCCTTGCTATATAGAACTTTTAGCTTTTGAAATCTCAGAGCTATGAGTTCTTCCTATATAAAATCTCTCACTCTAAGACAGTAAAGCTCAGAGCCCTTCCTATATAGGACTCTTCGCTTTTAACGCAACAAGTTTTCCCTACATAAAACCTTGTGTGTCATGGGTGAATTCTTTCGGCTGGGAGCTCTTCCTATATAGAACTACTAGTCTTCACCCCGGAGCTGCGAGCCCTTCCTATACATAACTTTCAGCTCCTAGAACCCTGGACCGGCGAATTCTTCCTATATAGAACCTCTCGCTGCAGGCGCTTGGAAATATAGGCCCTTCCTATATAGAACCTTTATCTTCACATTTAGGATTCACACCAGGATGGCTACCGATGTCTCTTTGAATCTGTAAATACCTATCTAAAATAAGACAAAATGCTATGACAAATGAATTAGCATGCTCCTAATCCTAGGGATGTCTAACTATCCATGATGCATGAGTGTCAATATCATGGTGGGCCTGCTTTAGTCCTCAGCCAATCTCGACCTTACGTTGCTTGCTTTCTCCTTTTTCTTATGGTGGAGATACCCCATTTCACTGTTGGGTTCAACCATTCCAACCTTTCTCTTTTTTTTTGAATTTCTGATTCGGGGTTCTAAAGTGCCCTTTCAGGTTTTCGCTTTAGAGGTTTCTTGTTTTTCTTTCCTTTTCCTTCTTTCTCTTTTCTTTCTTTCTTTTTTGTTTTTTTTTGTTTTTGTTTTTTTCCTTTTTCCTTGTTGTTTTTTTGTTTGTTTTTTTGTCCCTTTTTTTTAGGTGCCCTTCCGGATTTTCACCTGGGAGATCTCTCTCGTTGTCTCGAATGCTTTCTCTTAAACAAGCAGGGTGTGCGCCATTGGTCATCATACCCTAGTGCTTGAAGCCTTCTGCCTGCCCTGTCAACAGACGTTATATAAGCATCTAGAGGGAAAGGTTAACATCATTTTCTAATCGCCTGCATCTTTAAGGTTAGATCACAGTAATGCTCAGAAATCTCTTGTTTATCATAAGCCTATGTTAGCTTATTTGCAAGATATTAACAAGAAGACAGGGAATGGATGCTCAAAAATATGATTTTATTACGATTAAGGGTTCGGAACAATTTTGAGTGAGTCATGACACACATGAGGAAAAGGAAAAGCCAAACATGAAATACAAGATCCCTCATTATCTTCAGTATGAATGATACATGATCCTGTCAATCATCGTAGAATCCTTGCCCCAAGCTCCCTCTACACAGGGTTCATGGGGACGACCCTTCTCTCCGGATATCCAACCTCTCAATTTATCCGAGCCGCTATTTACGGGTTTTCGAGTCAGATCCTTTCTTTTCTTCAATACGCCTTGTTTTGGGTTTTCGCCCTGAGCTCTCCATTTTTTTTAAACGTAGTATTTCTTAACAGCATCAGAATTTATGGGGCTTTTCAGCTCGTTTCCATCGAATTCCATTAAGATTAAGGCTCCTCTTGAGAAGGCATTTTTTACCACATATGGCCCTTCCCAGTTAGGCATCCACTTTCCTCGAGAATATTTCTGAATTGGGAGGATTTTCTTGAGCACCAAATCCCCATCTCTAAATTCTCTTGGGCACACCTTTTTGTTGTATGCCCGCATCATTCGTTTTTGGTACATTTGGTCGTGGCAAATGGCCTTTAGTCTCTTTTCTTCAATGAGATTTAGTTGGTCGAGTCTAGCTTGCACCCATTCGGATTCTTCCAATTTTACTTCATTTAAGACCCAGAGTGATGGAATCTCCACCTCAGTAGGAGTACTGCTTCGGTACCATACACCAAGGAATAGGGTGTTGCCCCTGTCGATATGTGAATGGACGTCCTATAGGCGAAAAGGGTAAATGACAGCTTTTCGTGCAAATCCCTGTAGGTATCCATGGTCTTTTCTACGATCTTCTTTATGTTCTTGTTTGCTGCTTCCACTACCCCATTCATTTTAGGACGATAGACTATGGAATTGTGATGTGTTATCTTGAATTGGTTGCACACGTCTGTCATCATTTTGTTATTCAGATTGGAAGTGTTGTTGGTGATGACCCTTTCTGGTAAACCGTATCGAAAAATGATCTCCTTCTTTAGGAATTTACATATTGCAGTCCTTGTGATGTTGGCGTAAGACGCTGCCTCCACCCATTTAGTGAAATAGTCTATAGCGACCAAAATAAAATGGTGTCCGTTGGAAGCCTTTGGGTGAATCTGCCCGATGAAGTCCATGCCCCAGGCTGCAAAAGGCCATGAAGAATTCATGGTGTGTAAAGGTGATGGGGGAGCATGAATCTTGTCAGCATAAATTTTGCATTTGTGGCATTCCCTGGCGTAATCGATACAATCTCCTTCCATGGTCGACCAAAAATAGCCATATCTCATAATTTTTCGGGCTATAGACAGCCCGTTGGCGTGCGTCCCACATAGACCATCGTGCACCTCGGCTAAAATCTCCTTTGCCTCCCGGGCATCCATACATCTCAACGATGTCTGATCATGGCATCTTTTATATAGGATCTCCCCATCTAGGACATATCATGTTGCCATTTTCTGAGTGTTTTTCTGTCATTGTCACTTGCCCCTTCGAGATACTTTTGAAGCTTGACATATTGCAAGATGTCATAGTACCATGGGTTTTCATCAATCTCTTTCTGCACATTACAACAATGAGCAGGCCTTTCAAAAGTCTGCATCTTAATAGGCTTCATTTCTGCCCAGTGTTTGTTTTAAACATGGAAGCAAGGGTTGCCAAGGCGTCGGCCATCTGATTTTCTTCTCTAGAAGGTAATTGAAGCTGACCTTTTCGAACTCCTTGGTGAGCTCTTGAATCAATTCATAATATTTGACCAACTTCGGGTCCCTGGTTTCCCATTCCCCATACAACTGGTAAATCACTAAGGATGAATCTCCAAATACTCAAAGTTCCTTAATCTTTCTTTCAATAGCTGAGTTTAGTCCCATAACGCAGGCTTCGTATTCAGCTATATTGTTGTTGCAGAAGAATTCTAGTCTGGTGGTGAAGGGATAATAGACATTATCGGGGGAAATTAGCACGGCCCCTATCCCATGTCCGAAGGCGTTAGAGGCCCCATCAAAGTAAAGCTTCCATGAGTTATCATCTGAAACCTCATCCTCGGTTGTAATGCACATTAAGTCTTCATCTAGGAAATTAAATTTCAACGCCTCATAATCGTCCGAAGCACGACTAGCTAGGAAATCTGCTACGGCGCTTCCCTTTACGGCTTTCTGGCTCACGTATACAATGTCGAATTCGGATAGGAGCATCTGCCAGCGGGCCATCCTTCCCGTTAGTGCTGGTGCTTCCATTAAGAACTTCAAAGGGTATAGCTTGGATATCAACCAAGTTTTATGGTACAACATATACTGCCTAAGTCGTTTGGTAGCCCAAACTAAAGCACAACATAGCTTCTGAACTGGCAGGTACCGTGTTTCGCAATCATTGAACTTTCTACTTAGGTAATA